>NSJW01000426.1:0-616134 GCA_019955255.1 Castanospermum australe
CAACGTCTTATTGGACTAAGAAAAAGACTAATTTTAAGGTAGAGAAATACGAAGAAGTCTGTTCTGATGCTTCCGAACTAGGATATGGAGGAATACTAAAACAAATAATACCAGAATCCAATAAAGAAGTTATAGTTAGATATTATTCAGGTATTTGGAACCCAACTCAACAAAAGTATAGTAATAAAAAAAAGAAATTTTATCTATAGTTTTTATGTATTACTAAATTTCAGATGATTTTGTTTAATAAACAATTTTATTACGAATGATTGCAAAGGCGGCCCCTTGTTGTTTTACAAAAGATATTCAAAACGCTAGTTTCTAAACATATTTTGCTAGATGGCAGGCTGTTACTCTCTTGCTTTTGATTTCGAAATTACTCAATATTAAAGGAACTCAAAATTATTTACCTGATTTCTGATCAGAGAATTTTTACAGGGAAAGAAATAAGACAAATGAGTTTAACAGGAAACCAGTTTGGAAAGACCAATAATGGATCTCCCCTCAAGCTCTACTATTCAACCTTCCAAGAGCTATTTTACAAATTGCTCAATCTTCTAGCTTAGTGCGACCCAGCACTCCCCTCTCCAAACAGATATAGTCCTCTAGGGCCCTTTCCAAGCCATATTCTTCTCCTACTTCCATTCGACCTCCGTCTCCCCTCAACCTCCATTAGAACCTTCATCTATCATGATAAGCCAGAACCCTTGCCAATACTCATTCCAGAACCCGAAGGATTCAAAACCTCTCCTCCCAAAACTAATTGCTCAAAAAGTCTTTTCCTCCTGGTAATTTCTTCCAATCGACCTTCAAAGAGATTTTTTATTTATAAATTCATTCTGTAAGATACCGATTCAATAGAATTAACTACTCTCTTGATCCTACTGATCAATTGAAAATATTATTTTCAAAAAATTAAATACTTAAAGTCTTTCCTCCTTCGATTGGGCCATAGGAATGGTACACTTAAAAATCCTTTTTCTAAACATTCTCTCCTTAATACTATAATTATCAGGACTACATCATGCTTGGTAATTATCTATTTCTTTCAACCTTTTACTCATTCCTGGTTTATCTGGTTTCACAGAGGTATTTCTCTTAATTTTCAAAAAATGGTTCATTAAATGGTTTCATGACTTAGGGACCCACTGTCCAAATCTTTCCTGATATTTGCACTTGCTCTTTTACCCATTTCAAAGAACTAACATCTTCTCTCCCGGATATCAACTTGTATCCTTTGTCGCTTTTATGAACATACCTGGATCAATGAACTTGGATTATAAAAATTATATTCAACAAACTCCTCAAGTTGATCTCATTGGGTAATAGAATCATCAAAGTAAAATGGTGGGCAAAATTTACCCAAGTCTTTTATCTCTTCAAAAGTTTAAGATGGAGCTACGAAACTCAAGAATATATAAGACCTTTTCTACCCAAACATCTCTACTGAAGCCTCCTTTTTGGTGAGATTAAAAATTATGGCAGATTAGCTTCGTCTATCTCAAAAGAAGAATTTTCTAAGAAGCTCAAAAGTGTTCTATCCTCTTAAGATATGAAGACGAAATAGAATCAGCCAAAGCATAACTCCCAAAGAAGAAGATTATGGAATAATTACTTACATGATGATTAATGTAACTTTCTCAAAAGCAAACAGGCTCCACATCAGAAAGTATCTACTTCGACTTCTCAAAAGACGAAACTCCTCAAAGCAGAAGATATAAAGCAGATTCCCCTTACTGTCGTCCCTCATAAGTAAAAAGGTGTAATTATCATACTGATGCTGAAAAGCATCTACTTTCGGCGTCTCGAAGAAATCTACTTCAAGATAAAGCAGATTCAAGAATGGCGTCTCAAAAGAAGATAAAGCAGATTTTCTTAACTTTCGGTACTCATAAAGAAAAGGTGTAATAATTAGGTTCGCTTAAACTTGTATATAAGGAACTTTTCATTTAGTTTAGGGTGTGCTTAACTTTCAGATCCTTCTATCTTCTAAAAGTCTTATTTGTATCCAATCTCTCTCTTTAACCTTTTCTCTGCCAAGTTTTACTCTTCTTTTCCTTGTAAGTTCAAACTCTTTCTTGTAAACTTTTATCTCTTTTTATCAATATATATATATATATATATATATATCTTTTCTGTATCTATATTTTAATTCCGTTTTTATGCTATCTTTTACTTTTAATCTTATTATGAGTTGCCAAGGCCCAAAATGGTATCAGAGCCTCGTTGAGGTTCTGTTTAGCTAAAATAATCAAAACTTAGAGTGATTAAGACTTAGCGTTGGTCAGCAGTGAGTGGAGCGCTGGTCGCCTAGTTAAATAGGTAGGAAGCCTGAGTTTGGGTGGTCCCGGTCCGATAATCACCGTAGGTTTAAGATCATAATAAGTTAAGATTAGTAATGACTAAGTTATTTAAAAACTCTGAGTGAACTCAATAAAACTAAGAATAATAAGATAGTTTTGTCCTCTTCAACCCCTTCTACTTCGTCACAGACTGTAGATCAAGACAAGTTCAAATAGAGAAATAGAGATAGCAGAAATAGAAAATAGACTTCAAAACTGGACAATACCTAAAGTTAAGCACAAAGACATATACAAACATAGTACTTTAACTTTAAGTCAAAAGAAGTCATAGAAAACTGTAGAAACGTTCTCATGATTTACAAAAGTTATGTGAAAACTATTACTTATTAAATGAAAATGTATTAGAACAACATATTAAAAGAAGGATTTAAATATATTCATATAGGATTAATACAAGTAGCTGCTAAACTCATTCACGATTAGGAGTGATACACCTATCATGATATTATTAAGAGATACTAGACTATTAAGACCTAATGATTCAATTATAGGAATATTAGAATCCAATCTTCATGATGGTCCTGTTTCTTTAATTCATATCCAAACTTTTCAATGGTTTTAACTAATGCTTATACTCCTCAATCTTTAGTATTAAATGTAAAAATCCCTGATGGAAATATTTTTAGGAGCAAGAAAATGTATCAATAATTTATCGAATTCATTATAAAGTTACTACAACTGATTATAACTTTAAAGCCTTAAGATCCTCTTCAAAAAATGAAACAGTTATAATGGAAGCAAACTTGAGAAAAGCTTTTATAACTATTCCTAAAATGTTAAATTATCAACAGATTATTAATAAAATGCCTCACAAATGGTTAATGGAAGATATAATGACCCTTCCAAAAATAGAAAACACTAAAGTAAGATCTATAATACAACAAGATGGAAATCTTATTATAGAAATGATGAGATCCAACTCAATCAGAGTAGAAGAACCTGTAAGTTCTGCTACACCTTCAAAAATACCATCAAGAGCCTCTGTTGATGGATCTACCATTAATGTAGATCTAACAGGAGTCAACTTCAAACCAAATATTCCACAACCCATTTATCAAGAAACTCAACAAGATGAATCTCCACATTATTCTCCAACCAATCACAAATAATTAACATGCTTATATTAGACAAACCATTTGAAATAGATAAACCCTGAATTAGACAAGAATTTGAAGCTTCCCATAACCTTCAAAAAGAAATTGGATTTATCTACCTTTAATAAAGAAACAGACTTCTTCGTATCTACAAGAATTTATTCTTTCCTTAGGGGAGAGGAAGTTCAATATGCATTTCTTCACCTGGTTTGAGATGCACTGTGTCAACAATAAAATAAAAAATCCTTATGTAAAAGAAAGTATGATTTCTGTAACTAACAAAATATCAACACCTTGGAAAACTATTAATAACAAAACAATAGAAGCTACTTACCCTCCGTTAGAAACAATAAAAATTCCGACTAAAGAAGGAATAGAAATAGAAGCTAGTCCATTTAAAATAATCTCACAAAACTCTATAAATAAGCCAATAGAAAAACAGGATATACAAAAGGTTCATCAACAATTAAATTATACCAACCAAACATTAAATACTATGTCCCAACATCTACAAAGAATAGAAAACCAAAACATTAAAGAACCAATAAATTATAATCAAAATAAATATCAAAACCTAGATCCAACTAGACCTATATATAAAATAATTAATGTTCCAGAACACGAAATAAATAATGTAAAACTTGGAAATAAGACCGAAAATACCTTAGAAGATATTAAGAAAAAATTAGAAAATCTATCTCTAGGAAGTACGTCAAAAATTAATACCTTAACAAAAATAGATAGCCTAGAACAATATTTACTAGAAGAACAAGAGTTCAAAATCAACAAGGTACATTTTAAAAATCCCCTTCATACTACTAGAAATTATTATAGGAGACCTACCTATTTAGATGTACAGTTTGAAGAAAGAATAAATTTTGTAGATAACTCCTACTCAGGAGAGTCAATAGTAGAATGGAATATAGATGGAGTCAGTGATCAACAAATACTAGATACCATACAACAAATGACTATGGCTTCAACAGCCTTTAAAACTAGAGGAAACTCAAACAAGAAAACAGCAACCCTATTAATAACAGGATTTACAGGACAATTAAAAGGGTGGTGGGATAATATCCTACAACCTGAAGAAAGAGAATCTATTATAAATGCAATAAAACAAGAACTTGATGGAAGAATTCAAGAAGATGCTATAAATCTCCTCAAAACTTAAATCATCAATATATACACAAAGAAATATCTTTTTACAATTTTAACGGTTGGGTTTTAGTATTAAGGATCATCCCATGATGACTATAAAGCCATATGTTAAAATTTTATGAAAAAAAAAAAACAACGGAGAGGAAGGAAGAAGAAAAGATGAAGAATTAATAGCTCTCTTAGAAAATTCTCCATCAAGTTAACTATGTATTTTATTCATTTAAATAAGTAGATTTCTTTCTTCAAGGTTTGAATAAAGAGGAAAAAATAAACTTTAATATCCACCAAAACCAATACAGAAAAATGACTTTAATTGTCCTGTTAAATCAACTGTTTTAAAATATTCAGCGGTTGCTCGTTTCTTGTATTGGTTTTTCCTCCTCCTTCCTTAGTCTTAAAAGGTCGTGTGTGATACCTGCGCGATAGTTCAATATTTAATTTGATTTATACTTTGTATGGTAATCCTAGTATTGTTGATCACTTGTCCTAAACCAATTTCCATACTCATATAATTCCATTCTACTATTGCACTCTCCTGAGTAGGAAAGTTATAACAATACAAAAAAAATTATCACTGATATAATCATAATATCAATAACCTTACAACAACTGAATAAGACATCAACTTAAAAATAGGGTAGTTAATCTCAAACTAGTAATAGAGTTCTAAAATAGTTAGATAATAAGAACTCGAAGTGGATAATGTTATAAATACATTGATACCCTTGTCTGATATTTGAAACTAAACACTAATTGTTCTTCATAAAGTATATAATTTTCTTAGTTCCTTAAATAGGCTATAAAATATCAAAAAAAATATATTGTATTAAGAATAGTAACAAACATTAGAAAAAAAAAATAAAAACAAAACAAGAATTTGTGAACAGTAACATAACCCTAGAGATAAAAGAAAACTTTTTTCTCCACAAGAAAATAATTTTATTCACTTATAAATTAAGTAAAAAAGATAAAAAAAAAAACAAAAATAAAATTAATAAAAAATAAAAATTAACCTTATTAGGAGTAATTTTATCATAACAAGGAATCATTATATAAATTTCAACATTTATTAATTTTTATATACAAAATATTATTTTAATTTTATATTTTTTCGTATAAATAGAAAGTTTCTGTTTATATTAAAAGAATAGGACATTATATAAATTAAATAATTTTAATATATAATTGCAGTCTATAAACTAAATCAAACAAAGACATAAAATATATAATAAAATAAGTTAGGAATTCTAGAGTTATTTAGGATATTTATTATTTTGATTTATATTATTTATTTGGTCTTCTACTTTTTTAAATTGTTTTTTGGTTTTTTCTATTCTTTGTATTAGATGTTTTCGGAGATTTCAACAATAGTATTATAGAATGTTTCGGATTGTCTGGAATAACCGATATTTAAAGTTGTTAATAGTCCGATGTATATTCCCTTTTTTTTTGAATTTAAATTTTTATTTAAAAAAAAAAATCTTTTGTTTAAAAAAAGTAGACAATTATATTTTTTAGTTTTTATTTTATCCTTGAGTTATTTTTCTTACTATTGGCAATTATATTATAGAGTTTGGTGAAGATATTTTAAAATGGACTAGCCTTTATTTCATTCCCTTACTGTCTTTAGTCGGAATTTTATTGGTTTAGAGTCTCGTAAACGGGAGGGGTAGTAGCTTCGTTCTTATTGTTTTTGGTTTATTAAATAGTTTTCCAAGGTGTTGATAATTTGACTTTTTGGGGGGGGGTTAAAATGTTACAGTAGAAGACTCATCCCATATTCTTCTTTCCTTTATACATAAGGATTTTTTAATTTTATTGTTGAGGACACAGTGTCACAATTCTCAAACCAGGTGAAAAGAATATGCCGCAACTATTGAATTCTTCCTCTCAAACCTAAAGTAGAGAGATGAAGTACAGGAAAGTGAGCCGTGTGTGAAACGAGAAAGTCATTCTTGTTGCTATTTTGGTATATTAAAGGTAGAAAATACGCTACCGAATTTTTTATTTGTTTGTTTTTGAATGGTGGGGTTTAGGTGAAGCTTTTCAAATTCTTGGGTTTGCTTTCAAATTTTCACGTTGTTTTTTGGTTTTAGGTCTTATTTGCAAATGGTGTTGTCTAATAAATGTCATATTTTGTAATGTTGTTATGTATTTTGTGAATCTGGGTGTGGTGTTCGGCAAGACGATGAATTAAGGGATGTGAGGATCCAATAGCATAGAATACAAAATTGGATTGAGAAAGAAATGTTTCAACGAATTGAAATTGAGTAAGAAAGATTATAGAAAAGATTTGTTTGGAGCGGCCTTTCCTTTTTTCTTTGAATAAAAATTATCATCGCGGATTGTGGATATTCCTTCTTATTACGTTTGTTTGAAGGTTTGACTTTCCTGTTAGAAGTCTATCATTTAATGGTTATGACTCCTCAATCAACTTCAGATCCTGGAGACTCTTGATAGTATTCCTAGTTTCCTTTTGAATGGTGTAGCAGAACCTTACCAGGTTCTCTAACTCTGATCCTTGAAGTTGGATTCATCATTTCTCTCAGTCTAAATAATAAGATTTCCATCTTGTTGTATTATGATCTTACTTTAGTGTTTTTCCTTATGTTATGGAAGGGTCAAGTTATACTTTACCCAAATTACGATACAAACCAAGTACAAATCTTGTGAGAAGGCACTTTTAATATAAATAATCTGTATGATAAAAAAAGAAAAGAATTAAATAAAAACAAATTAACACAAACTAAGATTCTTAATTTTAATTAAGGAAAAGTGGGAAGGTTATAAAAGGCTTTTTCAAAAAGAAAATGACCGTAGGAGTATTTTAAAGGGATTATAGCTAACTTTCTCACTAATGTGTATAGTTATCATATTATCCTAATTTCGTATGTTTTATCTTTCTCCATAGCACACATCAAACATACGGCCCATAGAAAAATCACTCATTTTTTTGACTAGAGAGTTTCTAGATCTTATGTCCTGCTTTCCTTTCCACCCTGTCTAAATCGACATAACAGATTAGTAAAACCATTTAATTAATAAAAGAAAATTCGAAAAGATAAAATTATTAGACAATATAAGAACAATCACTATTGCTTATAAAATCCTACAAAAAAAAAGACGTCATAATATGAGAATTGTAAGAGTAAAAAAATATATTACTTTGTTAAAATTAAATGGCACTCAAAATCTATCTGAGTCTAACTATTAGGTAATAAAATAATCTAAAATATACTAGAAATATATATAAAATAAAAAAATGAAAAAAAAAAAAATATATATAATAAAAAAAAAAAATAAAAAAAAATTTATATATATAAAAATTATATATATTAGTAAATATTAAATTATTTTATGAAATTCTCACTAAAAATAAATGATAAAAGAAATAAAAAAAACCACCAATCAGGAAAGAATTGAATTTACAAATTTAAATAATCATAAATTAAAAAAGAAATATGAGGAAAAAAAAAAAGAAGATAAAAATAAAAAATAATAAAAAAAATAAAAAAAAAGAATAGCATTAAAGAATTAAAAAAAATACTAATAAAACAACAAAAATAAAAAAATATTTGAAAGAAAATATATGGATATTGCACAACACTATTAATTAAGAAAGCAGGACCTGATGAGATTGTGATTCTAGATATTGCCTATAATTGAATATTAGTCTTATAGTCTAGTATCTCTTAATAATATCATGATAGGTGTATCAACTCCTAATCGTGAATGAGTTTTAGCAGCTACTTGTATTAATCCTATATGAATATATTTAAATCCTTCTTTAATATGTTGTTCTAATACATTTTCATTTAATAAGTAAATAGTTTCACATAACTTTTGTAAATCATGAGAACGTTCTACAGTTTCTATGACTTCTTTTGACTTAAAGTTAAAAGTACTATGTTTGTATATGTCTTTGTGCTTAACTTTAGGTATTGTCCAGTTTTGAAGTCTATTTTCTATTTCTGCTATCTCTATTTCTCTATTTTGAACTTGATCTTGATCTACAGTCTGTGACGAAGTAGAAGGGGTTGAAGAGGACAAAACTATCTTATTATTCTTAGTTTTATTGAGTTCACTCAGAGTTTTTAATAACTTAGTCATTACTAATCTTAACTTATTATGATCTTAAACCTACCGGGATCACAGTGTTATCGGACCGGGACCACCCAAACTCAGGCTTCCTACCTATTTAACTAGGCTGACCAGCGCTCCACTCACTGCTGACCAACGCTAAGTTCTTAATCACTCTAAGTTTTGATTAATTTTAGCTAAACAGAACCTCAACGAGGCTCTGATACCATTTTGGGCCTTGGCAACTCATAATAAGATTAAAAGTAAAAGATAGCATAAAAACGAGAATTAAAATATAGATACAGAAAAGATATATATATATATATAATATATTATATGATAAAAAGAGATAAAAGTTTACAAGAAAGAGTTTGAAACTTACAAGGAAAAGAAGAGTAAAAGCTTGGCAGAGAAAAGGTTAAAGAGAGAGATTGGATACAAATAAGACGTTTAGAAAGATAGATAGGATCTGAAGTTAAGCACACCCTAAACTAAATGTAAAAGTTCCTTATATACAAGTTTAAAGCGAACCTAATTATTACACCTTTTGACTTATGAGTACCGAAAGTAAGAAAATCTGCTTTATCTTCTTTTGAGACGCCAAAAGTGGATGCTTTTCTTGAATCTGCTTTATCTTCGCCGAAAGTAGATGCTTTTCTTTTATCTTCTTTTGAGACGCCGAAAGTAGATGCTTTTCTTGAGGAGCTGATCAGTATGATAATTACACCTTTTGACTTATGAGGACCGACAGTAAGGGAATCTGCTTTATCTTCTGCTTTTGAGGAGTTTCGTCTTTTGAGAAGTCGAAAGTAGATACTTTCTGATGTGGAGCCTGTTTGCTTTTGAGAAAGTTACATTAATCATCATGTAAGTTAATTATTCCATAATCTTCTTCTTGGGGAGTAATGCTTTGGCTTGATTCTATTTCGTCTTCATCATCTTAAGAGGATAGAACACTTTTGAGCTTCTTAGAAAATTCTTCTTTTGAGATAGACGAAGCTAATTCTGCCATAATTTTTAATTTCTCAACCAAAAAGGAGGCTTCAGTAGAGATGTCTTGGGTAGAAAAGGTCTTTATATATCTTGAGTTTCGGTAGCTCCATTCTTTAAACTTTTGAAGAGATAAAAGACTTGGGTAAAATTTTGCCCACCATTTTACTTTGATGATTCTAGTTACCCAATGAAGATCAACTTGAGGAGTTTGTTGAATAATTTTATAATCCCAAGTCATGATCCAGGTTATGTTCATAAAAGCGACAAAGGATACAAGTTGATATCCGGGAGAGAAGATGGTATGTTCTTTGAAATGGGTAAAAGAGGCAAGTGCAATATCAGGAAAGATTTGGACAGTGGGTCCTAAGTCATGAAACCATTTAATGAACCATTTTGGAAAATTAAGAGAAATACCTCTGTGAAACCAGATAAACCAGGAATGAGTAAAAGGTTGATAGAAAAATAGATAATACCAAGCATTGATGTAGTCCTGATAATTATAGTATTAAGGAGAGAACTGTTTAGAAAAGGATTTTTAAGTGTACATTCCTATAGGCCAATCAGAAGGAGAAAAGACTTTAAGTATTTTAATTTTTGAAAATAATATTTTCAATTGATCAGTAGGATCAAGAGAGTGAGTTAATTCTATTGAATCGGTATCTACTAGAATGAATTTATAAAATAAAAAATTCTTTTGAAGGTCGATTGGAAGAAATTACCAGGTAGGAGGAAAGACTTTTTGAGCAATTAGTTTTGGCGAGGAGAGGTTTTGAATCCATTCGGGTTCTAGAATGAGTATTGGCAAGGGTTCTGGCTTATCATGATAAGATGAAGGTTCTAATGGAGGTTGAGGGGAAGACGGAGGTCGAATGGAAGTAGGAGAAGGAATATGGCTTGGAAAGGGCCCTAGAGGACTATATCTGTTTGAGAGGGGAGTGCTGGGTCGCACTAAGCTAGAAGGGGATTGAGCAATTTGTAAATAGCTCTTGGAAGGTTGAATAGTAGAGCTCTTGAGGGGAGATCCATATTGGTCTTTCCAAACTGGTTTTCCTGTTAAACTCATTTTGTCTTATTTCTTTCCCTGTAAAAATTCTCTGATCAGAAAATCAGGTAAATAATTTTGAGTTCCTTTAATATGAGTAATTTCGAAATCAAAGCAAGAGAGTAAAGCCTGCCATCTAGCAAAAATATGTTTAGAAACTAGGTTTTGAATATCTTTTTGTAAAACACAAGGGGCCGCCTTGCAATCAGTTCGTAATAAAAATTGTTTATTAAACAAATCATCTTGAAATTTAGTAATACATAAAACTATAGATAAAATTTTTTTTTTATAGTACTATACTTTTGTTGAGTTGGGTTCCAAATACCTGAATAATATCTAACTATAACTTCTTATTGGATTCTGTATTATTTGTTTTAGTATTCCTCCATATCCTAGTTCGAAAGCATCAGAAACAGACTTCTCGTATTTCTCTACCTTAAAATTAGTCTTTTTCTTAGTCCAATAAGACGTTGCAAAAATATAAAATGTTTGAAGGATAAATCAATAAGAAAGAAGGCAATAATTTTAAGGTTAGAATGCTGCAAGATAACATTGAAAGTATGTTTAGTATTGAAATAAAAATAAATATGAAAATTTTATGAATGAATTTTATATACTAAAGTCATTTATAAAATTTTTATCACTATATCAAACTTGCCCTAAATAAATATAATTTTAAAAATTCTATTAAATAACAAAGAATCTCTTTAGTTTAAATTTATGCTATTTATTATTTATGCACATGTATAAGAAAGTAAAATATGTCTTTTCTAATAATATATTAACTATTAAACATCAAACTCTGTCTACTGATTAATAAAGAAGATATAAATCATAGTACGCATATATTCCAATGGAGAACTTTCTTTCGATCTCTAGGCAATTAAGAGTAAAAGATAGCATAAAAATGAGAATTAAAATATAGATACAGAAAAGATATATATATATATATATATATATATATATATATATATATATATATATATATATAATATGATAAAAAGCAAGGTTCGAAAATCGACCGGTCACTGAACCGGTCGAGGTACTGATTTAAGGTTTATGATCGAACGTGGTTGAACCGTGGTCGAACCAGAATATAATTAAATATATATTTATATTTAATATAAATATAAATATATTTTTTATATATATATATAATTATTTATATATGATTATTATTATTTTTTATATATTTTTATATATATTATTACTTTTTTTATTATTTTTTTATTTTAAAATTCAAAATTCAAATTTTGTAAAGGAAACAAAAAGTTACCAACTGTGCAGTGCGTACTGCGTACACGACTACATGGTGCGGCAGACCCAACGAAAACTCCAAAGTAACAAAAGTATAAAACGCCCAGACTGCTACACTGTTCCTCTCTGATCTCTGCAATCTGCATCGCCGCCATCGCGTTTCCGGTTGCTCTGCATCTCGTTGCAGTCGCGTTTCCGGTTGCTCTACATCTCGTTTTCATTTTCGGTTTTTGCTCTGCGTTCCGGTTTGGTCTGCATCGCGTTTCCGGTTGCTCTGCATCTCGTTTTTCGTTTTGTTTTGCTCTGCGTTTTCGGTTTCCTCTGCATCGCGTTTCCTGTTTCTCCAGCACTCCTTTTCTCACTTTACCTCACTTCTTTGGCCTTTTTCGGCTGTTATTCCCTTCGACCGACTCACGAGCGCTGCTGCTGAGGCAACCGGTAACCGCACGGACCGGTGCCGGGTTGACCGGTTTAGCCGGTTTGAGACCGATTCACCGGTTTTTGACCTCACCGGTTATGGGAAGTCACCCGAACCGGTGAAGGGACCGGGTCCCAGTCCGACCAGTTGAATCGGCCGGTCCGGTCTGATTTTCAGAACCCTGATAAAAAGAGATAAAAGTTTACAAAAAAGAGTTTGAACTTACAAGGAGAAGAAGAGTAAGAGCTTGGCAGAGAAAAGGTTAAAGAGAGAGATTGGATACAAGTAAGAGGTTTAGAGAGATAGATAGGATCTGAAGTTAAGCACACCCTCAACTAAATGTAAAAGCTCCTTATATACAAGTTTAAAGCGAACCTAATTATTAAACATTAAAATATAATTTTAAAAATTCTACTCTCAATAAATAAATTCACATAATGGGAACTAGTTTACGTTGTTTAAAAATTATAAAAAACTTTAAAACAGTTTTAAATTATAGGAATTAAATTAAATTTTGAGCAAAATTACATAACTAAATAATTTATATTCTGATTCACTTTCTGTAAATAAAAATATTTTACATTATGATATGATCATGTATTGTCGTAAAATTAAAAAAAATTTATTATTTTTAATACAATACATATATACATATATATAATATATATTATATTTTTGTTACATAGTTAAAATTGACAATAATACATTACTATATAAAATACAAATACCTATATCATACAGTTTAAAACAAAATAAAAATGAAATCACCATTAGAACCAAATCATATATATACTCGTATAATTATGAATTTATTTTGAATTCATGAATAATCTAAATATTATTATACTATCAATGAACTATACAATATCACTTATTTAAAAAGATAGTTAATTTCTTATTAAATACAAATTTTAATTATTATAATGCTGAAAATTTTAATTAATTATAATTGGTGCCATGTGAACTATTATAGTTAATTGGCTGTTAATTTAAAGTTTAAGTATGCGATAAACAACTCAATATAATTTTTTGTTAGATGTTGCTGCTGTCAAGAAGCAAGAGTGGGGAATATATGCTTTTTGAATGGCTGAAAGAAAAATGATCCATTTGGCTGCCAATGTTTGGCAATACACATTTCACAGGTTAAAGGTCAGTAAGTCCTCAAAAAGATAAAAGTAAAACACAGCCTACCTTCCACTTTCAGCCAGCAAAGATGCTTCCAGCTGGTCCAAGTATTTTTTATTAGAACACAGCCAAAATCTTTGCATTGAGCAGTGAATATCATCACATAAAGTGACCAAAAAAAATAAAAAATAAAAGACTAAAGATGAGCCTATTTTTCAGCTGGGGACAAACACTTTTCCTTTCACCTTACAATTGGATCATCCACTTTTTGGTTAACGGTGGAAAAAAGTTTCTCTCTTGGACTTCTTGATGATAGAAGGAAGGCCCAATATTCATGATAGGTATAAATATGATTTTTTTTCTTTTTAAGTAAATGTAATTTTATTTAAAATACTGAAATTATTTATTTTTACAAAATATTTTTTAATAATATTCGAATTATGATATTACAAGTAAAATTTATTTTACTAAAATTCTAGCTTGTTTAATGCTAAAGCACATCCTTGTAGATTCAATCTCACTAATCTTAAAGGAAGCAAAGCAGTTTGGCTTATCACATTCACCCTAAGAAACTTTGCAGAGACTGTGGAAACTAAACCATGTAGTTTTCTGTGAGATCCCCACTAGGGGATAGGTTTGAAAAGCCTTCAAAACATCAGATGAATAAAAAAAAAAAAAGTGAAAAGAGGTTCACAGTGAGTGTGGAGTTTGGCTCCAAACCTTTGACCAGCAAAGGAAATGGAAAAAGTAAAAGAAAATATACATTGATGAATCAATTGTTGCCACTTTTTAAGAGAAGCCAAGTTTCCTCACGAAAGCAATAAAAAAAAAATGTAATTATAGTCTGTCACAAGTTTTGTTCATATCAAGTTCAACAGTTATGTCATTTTTTTTCTTCGTTCCTTATTTTTCAAGTAATGCATGATTTTATTGGCTACTGTAACATTGTTTGAGAAGTTCACCACTGATGAAAGCTCTCTGACTTGGCCTAATGATTATTGTCATACTGTAGCTGCTGAATAAGAATATTAGCTATTACTGTAAGGCACAGAGCATAAGTTAAAAGCCTAAATTGTGACATATTTTCAGGTGTAGGTACCATTTGAATAAGGCCTAAATTGTGACAATATGTCATGCAATAGAAGAAAAGATTCAAAGAATTTTGTGACTGCTCTAAATGTGTCGTCTATATGATTCAACTCATTCAAGTATATCCAAAAATTTGAGAAGGAAAGCTATCCTCACCTGCACCAGATTTTACTGTCTAAATCTAATCTCATTTTTTTCAGTAATTTTTTTTCAACCTATGTAATACCATTTTCATCTTGTAATTTGATTAACATTTTACTATTCACTTTTATTTATATTTTATTTTATATTTCGTTTGTTGTAACGTATAAAAAGAATAGATAATATAATATTATTAATATTATTCATGTTTAGATAATATATTAAATAATAATTTATTCAGTAAAAATAATTTTATTTAGTGTTAATTATATAAAATTATATAAGATAAAATAATTTAATTTATATTTATTATATATTTAAAATTAAATAAAATTATTTTAATTGAATATTATACTATTCAGTATCTTATTTAAATATAATATAAAAATAAATAATAAATTAAATAAAATTATATTTATTAAATATTATATTATATAATATTTTTTTAAAATATTATATAAAAATAAATAATATTAATTATTTTATATTATTTATTACTTATACCGTATACTAAACAATTCTTAATTTTGACGTATCTGATTTTTCAAAAATAAATAAATAAAAAAATCAACGTAAGCTTAACTGCGGTCCCATACTCCGTAGAAAGGATAGTAGCTGGGTTCTGCAACCAATAGCAACTCAAGTTCGGACTCGGCAGTCGGCAGCCATTTTGGCCTGCATATCGTGCGCTCGATCGACGACGTCGTATTCACTACTTGAAGCTCTGCAATGCTATTGCGAGCTCGCACTGCAAGCCTTTGGGGGTCTCTACGCACTGTTTTCAACACCCACCAGCTTAATGGTCTTCCCCCTTCTTCCATTCACCTCAAGCTTTCTTCCTTGGCCCAATCCCAGGTTCGAAAAACACTTACCCATTTATCTCCTCTAACGATTTTCTCAGAAAAATCGACATTTTTATTTTCTTCCCTTTCTCTCAACTCGTTTTCCCATCACCCAAACGCAATTCTGTACCAGCTTTCTAGCCACTTGGTCGACGATTGTGATGATTTTTTGCCATGGTTGGAGCGAAAAGCTGGTTCTAGGGTTTCATCATCGCTTTCAATTGGGAAATCTTCATATGGCAGGTACTCCAGTTTCCCCATTGAGTTTTGTCCCCTTGGATTGGGAATCAATGTTCAACTTGAAGTTCATTCTCATTGAGTAATCGTGGCTTCTGATTATAGATGTTCCCTTAAGGGACTAGTGTGTTAAGAAGTAAAAATCGTCAGTACTAGCTCCTATCTGGCTGCTCATTTTATTTTTTGTTAAAGGAAAAACGTAAATGCATCTGGCACTCTGATATTTAGTACTATATATTATACTTTATGAGTTCACTTAATGAAATAACTGTGTAAAAATGATGATAGTGTGAAATGCATCTATAAATTGCAATCAGTGTATAAATATAAACTCCTCTTAGGCTCTTGCATTAACTCTTCTTTTGTCACCTCCTAATATGTTGGCTGCATCTAGGTCTCTGTTTGCTTCTAAGACAATACAAGCTGGAGATTGCATTTTAAAGGTTCCTTACAGTGTGGTATGCTTCCCTTTTGAAAACTTACTGGAACTTTATGGCATAAGTTTCAAAGGTCACGATGACAACTTGCTCTTGATGGTATTCATAATTGATTTTGCAGCAAATAACTGCAGATAATCTCCTTCCCGAAATCAGACCTTTGATCAGTGAGGAAGTTGGAAATATTGCAAAACTTGCTATTGTTATTCTAGTTGAGCAGAAATTGGGTCAGGTAACCTTATCATCAGGTTCTTTTAAAAAATTTCATCTGAATTTAGAAAACAATACTTTTCTACATCATTGTGAATTGCTATATTTAGCTTACAGCAATGCACGTAGTAGAAACTTAGGAGTGTCTCTGTAGTATCTTGTTCTGTATGGTAGGCCTCTGAGTGGGATCCTTATATCAGCAGTCTTCCACAGCAAGGAGAGCTGCATAATACGGCAAGTTTCTTTCTTTTTGTATTTGGACTAATGTTCATTTCTTGTTGAACAATCTTAATCATGCTACACTGCAAGGCATTAAGCTAATCATGTTACCCATTTGCAAAATGACAGCAACTTTTCTCATTTTCCCATTATGTAAAGTTCAGTGACACAAGCAAAGACAAAAGCCCTGCAACAAATTGAACCATAAATCTATGTGCTTTTTAGAAACATGAGCTGGTTGTATATATCCTTCTTAAGTCTGCATGGCTTAGAGTTGTTTTTCATATCATGGTTTGTTACAAGCTGGTATAATGTATAGATCATTGTTGCAGCTCAAGAACAGTTGCATTGCCTTTTTTACAATGCCACAGTATGATATCTGCCACTACCAAGGCAGATGGTCTGCTGGACAATAGAAGTTATATTTGATTGATCCTGATTTTTTGGATAGGAGGCCTACAGCTTTCTTTTTTTTTTTTTTCAGGAAAAATTTATTGGCATTGTGTTAGCTGGTTTAAGTTTTTATTATTACATTCTGGACTATAGTTTTCTAAAAGTCATGGTGTGAAAGGGGGAGATGTCATCATTCAACAAAAACAACCAAGCCTTGTATCACTAGGTGGGATTGGCTACATGGATCTATCAATGCCATTGGGCCCTATCAAAATCCAAATTTTCAATAAAACCATTTAATGTGAGGTCATTTTTTATGGGGGAGATATCATCTTTAAAACAATTTAATATGTGTTTCTTTTAGTTCATATACAACTAAAACAGTGATGCAAGGGTTTATAATTATGCTGACATACACAGAAAATGAAGATATATTCCTCTACTAGGTACCATGCCACTCTCATTTTTTATGTATTCATATTGTATTACTATAAGTCACTTCTATTTCCAATAATTGGAAACCAGTTTACTTATATACATTGTGAAATTTTAAGCTTTGATTATTCTTATGCTTTTCATAATAAATTTCTGTTTGAAGAATTGTATACATTTCTCAGAGAACAAGAATCATCAAGCTCTTTTCTGCGGTTAATTTTGATTCTTTTTAGATATTTTGGAGTGAAAGTGAGTTGGAGATGATTTATCAAAGCTCAGTATATCAGGAAACTATTAACCAGAAGTCTCAAATTGAAAAGGACTTTTTGGCAATCAAGCCTGTGAGTACTTCTCGTGCTTCCTTATTTTTTAGTGCATTAGTTGTTTTCAATCAATTTTTGTTTGAATTTTTATTCTATCTTATAGTATGTGATCACAATGTTTCCTCCACCTGTAGTAACTAAGGCATCTATTTTTCCATGTCTGTATATATTTGCTTCTGTAGTTGTAATCGTGCCACTGTCTCCGGTGTTCTTATTATCTATATTGAGATAAAACAAGTGGTTTTCTGCTTGAGGGGAAATATGATAGGATGAGAAACCTTACCATGGAAAACACTTTTGAGCGGAATTATTATCCAGAAAACTCTATGAAAGAATGTTAGCTGCTCTTGGAGTATGGGAAGTCATGGTGAAGTTATTATTTTTATATATCAAACATGTGAAGCTTGTTTCTAGCAAAATTAAGAAATGTGAATGTTGTTTACAATCTAGCAAAATTAGGTAACTGGGTCGGAGTATTGAGTGTCAACTCAAATGACAATCTAGCTCTGTGGGACTTTGTACATATGTTGCTAGATGATCATTTGATTTCGCAAAACTAGTAGTAATTCATTTTGACAAGCTCGTCTCTTAGATTTAATGACAATCTACCTCTGCATGTTTGGTTCTCTCATGGAAAGCTAGATTGAAGGTAATATGTAGCCCACATACCTTTAGAAGAGTGGGGGTGGCAGGGATCAAACTACTTACCTGTTAGTCGTAGAGGCTCTAAAACCTTCTAGAAAGATCTAAGAGAGAAAACTTGAGTGAATATGCAAAAGTGTCTAGCACCTTACATCCGAGTGTTATTTATAATTGAAGAGGCTGCTAAGTACAGCCTGTAGTACAAGTGTATTGTACAAGAGAACAGCTAGTACAACTATGTACAATAATTACAAATAAATGAGATAGGTACTATTTCAACATGACTGAAGCAATTGCTCAAGCCTCCAACAACTGAAATTTTGAGAAATAAATAAGTGAAGTTGATCTGTGACAATCAAACGGCGTTACTTATTGCCTCCAATTTCCAATCTAGTTTTTAATGAGAGGACTAAATACATAGAAGTCAACTGTCATTTTATTGAGAGAGAAGATTCTTTTAGCAAGCATTACTAGGACTACTAACTTTCTTAACTCACATAACTAGCTAGTTGATATATTTACTATGAACATTCAACCAAAGTTCAGCTTTTGATCTCTCTCTCTCTCTCTCTCTTTCTTCATAGGTCTTTTCAGAGTTATTTCACATCTTAATCTGCCATGACCTCAATTTTTTATTTATATATTTTATTGTTTGGGAGTTGAAAGATAGTTATTGAATGTTCTAGCTTTTGGAGACTGGCTGTGACCAAATTTGCCCTTCTAATTCAGGTTTTTGAATGCTTCCCTAAAAGTTTTGGAGATTTTACTTACAAGGATTTCATGCATGCATGCACACTAGGTAAAGCAAGCACTTGAAACTTTGTACTTCCCCAATATGTTCTCTTCTAAGGTGGAGTGATTTTAATTGATCTTTATTTATGTAAAGAGGAAGGAAAACCATGTAACTAAGCTTGACATTGAATGAATTTTGAGGGTTATTAACTTATTATCATGCTTCTGAAAACCGGGTCGGACCGGTTCAACTGTGAACCAGTCATTTGGCCGGTTCGGTCAGGCTCACAGGACCAGAATACTTTAAAACCGGTAACCAACTGCTGAACCGGAGCTAAACCGGCCAAACCGTGTGAACCGGTCATGGTTTGGCTGGTTTCCGGTTCAAACTCAAGTTTTCGACAAAATGGACACGGTCGGGAATCGAACACGGGACGCTTGGATTGATGTCCACGAAACCAACCACCAAGCCATGTTGGTCTTCTACTCATATTGTTCCTTTTCTTTTTTATATACTATGAGAAAAAGCCAAAATACTTAACATCCTTTGTCAACCAAAACTCTATTTTTTCTTGACCCTTAGCGTCAGTAGAAGATACATGATTCTTAATATGATCTTTTCGTGAGTAATATATTTATAAAATATATAAAATTGCAAGAAAGTGTGTGTGTGTCTGCATATATATATATATATATATATATATTATATATATATATATATATTAAAATTTTAATATATATAAATATAATATATATTTAATTATATTACTGATTCTACCACAGTAAACTATTGAATCATGAATCAGCTCATTCACTGGTTCAATGACCAGTTCGATTTTCAGAACTTTGTTAACGTTATACAATTGAGATTTAGTTAATTTGCTTACTCTACAAGTCTTTTAATGGAATATTGTTGAACTTATGTTGTTACTTGTTAGGATTGTTATTGTTAGTATGATTGACTAAATTATGTTGGTATAAGACTGTAAGTTGTGAAATATGTGAATTATCAATTGTTTATTTTGGTTATTTGATGATATGTAGATTAATATTGGTATGCTTGTATGAATGTAATATTTTTTTACTTTATAACATTTTTTTATGTTTTAAAATAATTTTATTATTGATTTATATTGTGTTTTTATAATTTTATTAATTTATTAGTATTATATATATCATTACATATATATATATATATATTTTAATTATATTCCGGTTAGACCACGGGTGGACCGCGGTTGAACATTGAACCTTGAATCAGTACCTTGACCGATTCAATGACCGGTTCGGTTTCCAGAACCTTGCTTATTATACATTTTTTGTTGTTGATAAACTTATCTATGATAAGCATACATGACCAGATGATTATGTTTTGGGATAATCATGTAAGTGTGTATCAAATTATTTTGAAGTTAGTTTTATGTGATTGTTTTTTGTTTAGTTATAATTTGTTTGTCCTCACCCTGTTGACTTCATTGGAGCCAACAATGTTGCTAATTGTATGCTGATAAATCTGTGTACCTTTGTTACAATCATCATTTGTTTAACGTCAACCACATCTTTGGAATTTGTTTCCATTCTAACTTCTTGATGATTGATTTCTATTTGCTTGTTGTTTGTTCATATCTTCTGACTCTTTCCTGCCCTCCCTCCCTTCTGTGTGTCTTGACTGGACCACATTCCAGATTTATCTGATTGTTCAATCAGTGAAAACCCATTAATTTCCTAGTTTATGGGTTAATTTATATTCTGTCAAACGTTTGATTATGTAATGTGCTTGGAATAATTTAGAGAGTTGACATTCTGATCAACTTGAGTTTTCAATTCTCTTTCTATTGTGTAGCAGTTCTGTTCATAAGGGTTAATATTAACAAAGACATTTGTGTCAACTGGTGCTGCTGTCAACTTCTTCAATTCTATTTTAGATTTTGGACACCAAGTTACTTGCATTCAAATGCCTTTCTTCCTACTTGCTAAGTTTTGCAGATGGCTAAGTTCTGTTGGAACTCAGAATTTAAGTCCCTGTTTGGTATATTAATCGACAGGATGAATGCTAATGCCTTATTGTTAATGCAGAAGCCAAACAAGGCTAAGTCTTTTGATAGATTATGCACTTTAATAGTTCTGAATCTCATAGTCATCTACTTTTGTACTGCTCAATTGCCTAGAGTATGTCGTGTTGGCTTTCTAGAATTTTGAGTGAGAGCATTGGAGATTCCACATCACAAACATTGGAGGGATTTCCTAAGTAAGCTTTTTATTGACAAAGAAGTGTTGTTAGGCAATGATAGGATTCTCAAGGATATTTCATACCACTTGGAAGTATTTAGTGCCTTAGTCTATATGAGGTTTCTGAGTCTTGCTAGTTTGATGGCATTTTGATCTTCTATGCTTTATCTGAATTTGTATGGAGTAATGATATATGTCCTTCCTGATCAAGCTAATTCCATATGATTTGCTCTGGTTTATCTTAACTCCGACTGAAATTTGAAGGGTGCTGATAAACCTCATTTATTATTGTATTGCATTGATTATGAAAATTTGTTCTTGTATTATTTGACAACTTCAATGTCAAATTACCAGTTGGTTCTCGAGCATGGGGAAGCACGAAGGGTTTATCTCTGGTATAGCTGTTGTAAGGATACTTCTTTTATTTTTTATGTTTGACCCATAATTAGTTTTTTAAGATTATTTTATAGATTCCATTTGCAGATTTCTTAAATTATGACGGGGTTTCAGAAGCAATTGTAATGAGTGATGATGACAAACAATGTTCAGAAGTTCTCTCTCTCTCTCTCTCTGAAAGTCAAATTTCGTAGCATAGAATTATAGATATTAATAATTCACATTTGTTATATCCAATCTCTCTTATGTTACACACCATAATTCTTACTTTTGACATCTCCAGAACATACACATTCCCCTGATCTTTATCTATGTAGATTTCATTTTTTAATTTAATTTTTGCAAATATATGCAGGTTATCGCTGATCGTGACTATGCTCCTGGTGAACAGGTCATATAATATTTTATTGAATACTTTCCTGACTAAACTAAACATTTTGCATGGTCCAAGCGATTAATTGGCCTTGTAAATTGAATGGGAGGGTCTGAAACTATATGGTGAAAATGATTATGCTTGCCTTGCTAGTCTATTGGCTATTACATTTACTTCATGTGAATGAATGATTATATTGTATTCTTGTATACATTCTTGCATTTGTGCTTGTAATTTATGAAACAAGCTTTTACTTAATTTTTGCATTTTGCAAGCTTGTTTCATTTGTGGCAGTGGAACATTTAGCCTAAAGATTTGAACAATGTTTCTCAACTAAGTTAGCTTGTAAATTTTTTTCTTACTCAGACTAACGACTTAGGAGTGAATGTCCTTTTCATTTAGATCTGGAAATTTATAAGAAGAAAGCAACATTCCACTATGCGGCTCTTGGCCTTTCAGGCCCAGCAGGCTTCTAACTGAACTTCAAAAGATTATTTTATCATACTTTGCAGTAGGGAAAGAAAAAGTAAACTTGTTTCTTGCTTCAACTTAAATATGAGATTCTTCAAAATCACATATTTTCTTTTTAGAGGCCTATGAAAACACAGTTGCAATGATAGGAGAAGAATTAAGTAATAACTATTTTTTTCGAACTGTGCCTGTTGTTAAATTTCTGTTATTATTTAGAATATCTATCTGATATTTCAGTTACATGTCATAGCTGTGGTTATTAATTTGTACAATTTATGACCTAGGGCTTAGAGGGTTTTCTGCATTCTGTCTCAGGTACTATTAAGATATGGAAAATTTTCAAATGCTACCTTGATGCTGGACTTTGGTTTTACAATTCCACACAACATTTATGATCAGGTATTCCTTATAATTGAATTTCAAGTAGCATATAATGTAGGTGCATATGTTGTGAGTGCACACATGGTGTGAGTTTGTGCATATTTGGTGCGTGACATGGTTCAAGTTTTAAATTAATCTCAGTATCCTGCTTCATCAGTTTGCTCAGCAGAACTCCGACCAATCTATCCTTCTATCTCTGCACATGTCTGTTAGTCAGTGTGTCTAACACGTCTAACTACATAGTGGATTTTTAACCTCCATTTCCCCATGTGGTATTTAGAGTCCTAATTTCGTGTCAACAAGAGTTCCTGCTTCTTTGCAAGGAGGTATTACTTGTGTAAACATGCCAAAATACAAAATTGTAAAGAAAGAACAAGGATGGACTTCTTGAGTTTAGTATATTTGTGGTTTTTTGTAATATTTAACTCTTCCTTATTCTCTTCTGTTTCTATCAATGTGCCAGAAAAAGGAAATAATTAACTAAAAAATAATTCTTCAATATGGAAAATGAAAAGAGAATTGCTTGTTTTTTTCCTTATTTTTCGGAGCAAGAACAACTACAACATAAGATTACACTAGTAATTTTAGGAAGCCAGGGGCCATCAGCCCATCACCAAGTACCTGTTGTTTGATGAAGGTTTGGTTTATTAGTCGAGGTCCATCTATATTAGCGCATCCACATTATATCATGAACTCAGAATATAATATCTTGTTTTTGATATTTGCATAATTTTTGTTTTTAGTTTATGCTTTCCTTCTTTTCTTGATTCTTTTCCTGAGTTTGGTAAGGAGGGAGAGAAAAAGTGTAAAATATGTTTAAATTACTTTTCAGTAGAATGTATTTTGAAATAATTACTTTGGGAAGAATGAGTTTTATGTTTGGGAATGTTCATCTAAAAGTAATCTGTAAAATTGAGTTTTGTTTGGATAGTGAAAGTAAATTTACCTTTGAGCATGAAATTACTAAAAATGAAATAAGCATACCTTTATGATATTACTTAAATGTTGCTTTGTGGGGTCAAGTTGGTCAAAATGCTACCAAACTGTGAAATACCCAAAATGACTTCTTGGGTGTTGTTTGGGGGGTGGGGACTGGGCATCAAAATTCATTCTGTGGAGAGCTGCAGAACAACTCCATTAGGGGTCAAAATACATTTTGGAATGACGTTGGGGTGTGGTTTCCAAACTTGCTCATGAATAACTTGTCTCTCAATGAGAAGCAGTAGTTCTTATCTGGATGAAAATGAGCATGCAGGTTGCATGAATAAATGATGCTTGTTACTTTATTGTTGTTATGATCGATCGCTCCAGTTATCCTTGATTGATGACGCTGGCCATTCCCAGGTTCAGATCCAGCTTGAGATACCTAAGCATGATCCTCTGCACAACATGAAGTTGGAACTCTTGCAGCAATATTTTGTGCCTACGACTGAAGATGGGAAGGGCTTGAAGTATTCTATGAATTCATTCAGAATCAAGTTTGTATTGATTCTTAATCTTTTATTTGTCATGCAAAATTATTTAGACATCGTAGTCTAATTTTTGTGTACTGATTCTTGGATTTATTAGAATGGAATTACTCTAAAATGTCAAAGGGGATCTTTTGACCAACACAATAAAATACTTCTACTTTGTGAGTCTAAATTACCAAATGCCTTTCTTTAAATTAAGGGAGTACACAATAGTTAAAATAATAAGAATGATAAAAGATGATATGAAGTTTTTCATCATTTAAAAAAACAAAAGAATGATGAACAGTAAAATTTTCTTGTTACTCTGACAGTCCATGAAAGTGATAGAATATAAACACCATAGCACATGGTACTTTCTTTTATATATTTGGCTTGGAATGCTGTGCTTACTTTCAGCAAACTGATGGATATCATTTTCTCCTCCCTTCCCTTTTCTTCAAATTTTGGGTACATACAATGACCCCCACCTATTGCTCTTCAGTGGGTAATTTGCAAGATTGCTTTTGATTTGTGTTCAATGTCCCTTTATCACACTGTTCACTGTTACTTATATTGGGCATAGGTTATCTTATACTAACTCTTTTGCCTTTGGCTTTATATGTGTCTTGCTGCATGGAATGTGCATGTTAAATAATTGTAACCCTTTCCCATATTTGTGGTTTTATAATATAGGACATCTTGATATAGTGTTACTCTAAATGTTGCTTATATAATTGCCAGTATTTGGCTATCTGATGGAGCTATTATCACATAGGGAAGTGAGGTCGGCTAAAGGAAAAGGGAAGGGTCTTCCACAATCGCTACGTGCATTCGCTCGTGTTCTTTCCTGTACCACTCCTCAGGGTGCGCATCAAATCTTGTGTCTCTACTTTTTTTGTAATGCAATAATGTTTACACTTCTTCCCACAAAGAAAAAAAAAAAGAAAAAGGTTACACTTCTTGTTAAATAAGCTATACCTAACAGTATCCACTTTTGAAATTATTATTGATCAAATTTTAGAACTTAATGATTTGGCCATGGAAGCTGCACAAACTGATGGTAGGCTGGCTAGGCGCCCTTTACAGGATATCAACAAAGAGTTACAAGCACACCTGATGTTGTTATCATTATTCACCCAATTAATTGAGGAGCGCAATGCTATTATTAAGGTAAATACTTAAGGAATTTACCTTTTTATATGATTGTTTAAACCTCCAATAGCCTTTTTAGGTTGGTACTTGGTAATCTAATCAAAATTTAATGAGTATTAAAATATATGTTTACATGTTATTTCAGTTACTTTAAAGACCTTATTGTTCATACTCCTAACATAAAATGTGCTTCCCAAATTTGTGTGCAGTCATTGGATTGTTCCAATTCTCCCTCATTGTGTGAAAAATTTGCTGTTAGAAGACTAATGGCTGGAGAACTACTAGGTGGTGAGCTTCGCATTCTCAAATCTGCTTCTGCCTGGCTGGACAACTACTGCTGTTCCTTGACTTGATGGTCTCTACACGGCTACTGCCACAGCCACAGCAATATCGGATAGCAGGAAAGTTTAAGATCAGAAGGGTTATGCTGCCATTATAAGTAGGCTAGAATTAATACAAATGGAAAATTAAGGAGTTAGGCAAAGATCCAAGAATGGTTAGAGGTTCTATGATTAAGTGGTCTTGACATGGTATCAAATCTATAAATCAAGTTCTCATAAGTTCAATCCTTACTTTTCACATTCATCATAATTAAATTAAATTTTAGGTAAAAATATACTCTCCATCTCTTAACTATGTTTTAGGTTTTATTTTCGTTTCACAACTATATTTTGTTTCATTCTCATCTCGTATCTCTTTATAACTCATCAAATTCATCTTAACTATTAACATAGTAAGAAATGTTAACGGAATTTGTTGACATGACATCTTATGTGGATATAAGTACATAGTTGCACTGTCCAACTAGATTTTTTTTTCTTTTGAATTAGTGGTTTGGGGATGAATATAATGAATTTTGAAAAGATTTGGGATAAAAATGAAATAATATAATTGTGGGATGAAAATGAAACTTATATAAAAGTTAAGGGACAAAAAATAAAAATTTTCCTATAATGAATTTTACATCATTTTCTTCTAGAAATTTTATATTTGTCAATTGACAAAATTATGCTTTTCATATAGGTTGATTACAAGAAATCACATTAAATTAATTTAAAATAAATAATTTGGATTTGATATTGATATTTGAGTTGATTAGGAAACTCATACCAATAATTGACTCTAGCGTCACTAGTTGAATAGCACAAAAATAAATAACTAAATGAATATTTAATAAAAATACTTAAAAATATAATTTAATTCCAAACTAATGAAATTTACAACACAAGTAATTATTTTATACAATAGATTTCATTTCAAGAAATTTAATTTATGTAAAATTAGTGAGTCAATCAAGTTAACAACTAAGGTTGAGTTAATTAAGTCACATGAGAACTGGCTAGTTCAACTTAGTCATAATAGGTCAATAACATAATCGGTTTAATGACATATTCGGACCGGTAGGGGATTGATTCACTTGTTTGACTTGCTAATTCAAGTCAAAATTGACAACATTGTTTAGAATAAAGCAAGAGTTTTCTCATTTTAATGGTTGAGCAAAATATGATTTGATACTAATACTTATAGAAATACGGTAAAGTATTAGTTAAGTCGATTAAGTGAAAATATTTTTATTATTTAATGAAATTTTCAATAATTAATTTATATAAAATGTGTAATTTATTAATGTAGAAGTATAGAATTTCTAAAAGAAAATGATGCATAAAATTAGTTATAAGAAAATTTTCACTTTTTGTCTTTAATTTTATTATAAGTTTTGTTTTTGTCTCACAATTATATTGTTTTATTTTTTTCCTAAATTTTTTAAAAATTTATCATAATTATCCCCGAATCACTAACAACAAAAAAAATTCAAGTTGGACAATGTCAACTATGTACTTGTGTTCATATAGGATATTATGTCAGTAAATTTTGTAACATTTCTAAGGATGCTAGTAGTTAGGATAAATTTGGTATGTTTTAAAAAGATTTGAGACAAAAATAAAACAAAATATAGTTGTGAAACAAAAATAAAATCTAGTGTAAAGTTAAGGAACAAAAAATATAGTTTTGCCTAATTTTATTACAATATAAAATGAGTCTGTACTTTATTCACACTTCAAGTCCAAAAGCTCTTGTGTGAGAGGATATGTTAAAGATATAAAATTATTTTTAAACCTTCACTTAACCGTTTAAGTTTTTAAAAAAGTTTAGTTTTTATTATTTTTAAATGCACATGTGATGTTTTGGCTTATGTATGTGATATTAAAATCAAAGATAAGTATCTGCACTTACATATTGTGTAAATATATGTATTTGTTAATATGCAGAGACTAAAATGGTTAGTTATACTCTATTGAAATAAAATTCAGTAAATGCAAAGTAATTATGCTCATTTACGATTCTTTATAATTAATGTAGATTTTTAGTTATTGCATAAATGGCATTTAATTAGCTTTCAAGATTTTCAAAAAATCTTTGCTAAAGATAATTCACCAACAAGATATGACATTAATAATCTGGCATGTACATTAAGATAAATTAAATTATAAAGAGAAATAATAGATATTGCAAATCCATAATATAATATGAGTAATGCTATATCCTTCTAAAATTTCTTTTTAATAATCTTCTTAATACCTAATAAATTAAATATTAAAATAAAAAAATAAAGTATTTTAATATTTTGAAAATATTAAAAATATTCAATACTTATTTCATTTAATAATTAAAAAGATTATTAGTATTCAGTAATTATGCTTATTTACAATTCTTTATAATTAATATAAATTTTTAGTTATTGCACAAATGACATTTAATTAGTTTTTAGAATTTTTAAAAAATCTTTGCTAAAGATAATTCACCAACAACAAGATTTGACATTAATAATTTGACATATACATCAAGATAAATTAAATTATAAAGAGAAATAATAGTTATTGCGAATCTAGAATATATATGAGCAATGTTATATCCTTTTAAAACTTCTTCCTAATAATCCTCTTAATCTTTTATACTATTGTAAAAAGGTTCCCTTATTTAGTCTTAAATTGTAAAGCATTTAATATATTAAAAACATAACAAAAATTTAATACTTATTTCATTTAGTAATTAGGAAGATTATTGGGAGGATATAAAATTATTCTCTCTCTCTCTCTCTCTCTCTCTCTCTCTATATATATATAATATATATATATATATATATATATATATATATGTTTCATGCTAATTATTTGTTTCTAACTTTATTTTTAGTATTAATGAAGTAAATAATAGTATTTTAAATATTTCAATAACAGGATAATTTAGTTAAGTATAATTATTTTTTTTTTGTAAATGAAGGTATTTAGTATTTTCTTTAATTCTTATATTACAACCTTAAAAAAAAAAAGGAAACAAAGGGAGACTCTACCAAAAATGAGTGTAAAATATAAAGATTAAATATATAATTTAATTATTAATATACATTTTTTAATCAATGCATTAATGGCTTTTATTTAACTTTCACTAATTTCAAAAAATCGTTGCTAAGCATAATAAATGTAAAATCAATTTCAATTAGCGACTGCAACCAGAAGATATATATATATATATATATATATATATATATATATATATAAATATATATATATATATATATATATATATATATATATATATATATATATATATATATATATATATAATGAGAGAACACAAAATACCTATCAATTTGTGAAAAGATCACAAATAAAAATGTCTGCTTCAATCCATATATGTGCATGCCTCTTGCTTGTGCTGGTGGTGGGTTTCAATAGCTCAACATTTGCTGATGATTCTCTGGGTAGTTCTGCAATCCCACGCAGCCTTTCATCTATTCCTCATCATCAAACCAACTCAAATGACGCAATGAAAATCAACATAGCCATCATTTCCATTACAAATGACATGGCTCCAGGCTCAGGAACTGTGTTCTTTGTTAGCTCCTTCCAAGAAGATCAGTACCTTCTGAAACCAAGTAAAACTTTTACCAAAATGACCAATACTAATGTTCAAGACTGCCTAATGACATGGGAGCCAGTATGTGCCAAATTCAATTTGTATGATCCTCAGGTAGATGGAGACCATCATAATGTGTATTGGTCAGTGAGAAAGGATGGTGTATATCACAGTTGGGATAACAATAACTGGGATAAGAAGGCAGATTGGAACACTTGCTGAGTGCCCCACCATTGAAGGGCAAAAATATTTATGCTTCTTGTTAACAAGACATAAATATATATCATCATGTTGTGAAGAATGGTGGCTATAGTTTTAGTTCCTTCTTTGTTCACCTTGCAATCCTAATATATATGAATAAACTTTGTTTTGTTGTTTTGTTGTTTTTTTTTTTTTTATAGAAGTTGAATTTCATCAATTTAATTGATGGATTAAAAATTCTCATCAAGCATATTAAACTCATAAAATTTTCACAAAATTTAAATTTTATTTACTATTTCATTAATGGATAATATATTTTTAAAATATAAATAAATGTTAACTATTAAAATATATATATAAATATCTTATTTATCAAAATTTAGTATACATGATATTGTCGTATTAATAAAAGTTATATTTTTTCAAAGATTGTTCAATGGTATAAGTGTATAGATCTTACGACGTGAGTTCATATCCTTTACATATAAAATAACTTTTAATTTATTTTAAAAAATTCTTTTAATATAAAAAATCATATATTCAAATTTTCATACTACTAATATTAAAAAAATTAGAAGACTGTCATTTTCTTTTCTTTTCTGGGTATAGCACATAAAAACATTTTGTTTGACGTAAAACTGTTACCTTTATTTATTGTTTTTAAGCTTTTCCTCAATTGTAAATCGTCGTCCTGCCCCCCCTTTCCAATTGCAACTTTTATGTCAAGTGCTCAAATTGCAGCTCCAAAAGAATAGACAAGAATGCAATATCAAGCAAAATGTTTAACAAAGAAGAAAAACATCAGATTTCAGCAATATCGTCTTGATACTTTTCATTGGAAATACAATAGGCATAAACTTTTTCTTCCGAGTTGTAATCAGAGAAATCTCAAATCATACAAATTGAGAAAGTAACAAGGAAGTTTGGGTATAAAGTATCTTCAAAGGAATAACTTTGTCTGAATATGCATAGCACTACATTGTAAAAATATTATAATTATCATCAACAGTTGAATAATCTTGCACCTAATGTCTATCATGCCATATTTAGCAGAATAAAACAAGAAGATAAAATACAGGCTGGGCATTTGAATAAAACAAAGCATTATCTCATGTTTCTAATTGAAATTTGAAATTGTTGTTGGTATCCCCTAATAGCCTATGAAGTGTAGGAAGCTTCAATGAATGAATAGAAAAATATGTAGCTGCAAAAACAAAGCATCTTCAAAAATATGTTTCTCTGATATTGCTATTGTAAGGATACTTTCTTTTATTTTTTATGTTTGACCGATAATTAGTTTTCTGAGATTATTTTACAGACTCCATTTGCAAATTTCTTAAATTATGATGGGGTTTCAGAAGCAATTGTAATGAGTGATGATGACAAACAATGTTCAGAAGACTAATGGCTGGAGATCTGTTAGGTGGTGAGCATCGCATTCTCAAATCTGCTTGTGCCTGGCTGGACAACTTCTGCTTTTCCTTGACTTGATGGTCTGAACACGGCTACACCCACAGCCATATCGGATAGCAGGAAAGTTTAACATCAGAAGGGTTATGCTGCCAGTATAAGTAGGCTAGAAATAATACAAATGGAAAATTAAGAAGTTAGGCAAAGATCCAAGAATGGTCAGAGGTTTAATGACTAAGAGGTCTTAACATAGTATTAAAGTTTTTATAATTAAGTTGCCAGAAATTTAATTTTTGCTTCTCACATTTTTTATAATTAAATTAAATTTTATTATAAGATAAAACGAGTCTTTATTTTATTCACACTTCAAGTCAAAAGACTTTTACGTGATGAAATATTGAATATATAAAATCTATTTATAATGTATAATTTCTTAAACAAAGCATGTAACGTTGCCACATCAGCAATCAAAATTCTACCACTTCAGCAATTTTCTAAGAATTCTGTAATTCTAGCTTGCTGATTCAACTCTCACCTCTCCTTAGCAATTCTCATTCAATTACTCCTCCTCTGCCAACTCTAACATTATGCCACGTCAGCAAGTTTAAAGCTCCTAATTCGGTTTTTCTTATCTTTTTCTTTCAAATTACGATACTCTTCCTTTTTTTTTTTTTTCTTAATTCCTCTCATTTAAAACATAACTGTAGAGACTTTTCTTCTTCACTCTCTGTCTTCTCTTCAGTTTCATGTAAACGATTCCTTAGTTCTCACATTTATTTCTCCTTTATTAAATAGCAATTTATTCTCATTTTCAGTTTAGAATAAAACTGGAAGTGTATCACTGTCTCCTCGAAAAGCACAAAGCAGCAAAGTGAATCAAAGAACAACGAATTCAACATAGCATATTTGTGAGAATTAGTGTTTAGGGAGAGAAACGAAGAGATTCCAAAGAGTGACTTCCTTGATGGGTGTTATGGACAAGTTCAAATGGAAGAAGCAGTTGAAAGCTACGTTTGGGGCTTCGTTTCTTTGGCAGATTTGCTTCATTTATTTCACCCAGTTTTCCACTCTGCATTCAATCCCTTTTCCCTAACAAAGCTTTAATCTTTGCATAGAATTGATAGTGGGGTTTTGCAGTTTGAACACTCTCTAGCGGCCATGCGGAGCAGCTCCAAGTGAAGCACTTTTTTGTCGATTGACAAATTGGCTAAATCCAACGATACAACACGATATCGCACTTCCTCCATAGTTTCTTTTCGGTAACTTGATAAATCGAAAGAGATCGACAATAACATGCAACAGGTAAGAAATTTTGTTCCTTGCTTCGATTTTTGATGCATGCTGCTAGATATTGCAAGTTCATGGGTTTGAAGTAATGTTGTGAGAAAAGGAATAGCAAAGGGGCAAATTCATGAGTAAAGTGCTCGACAACATGTCTATTGTTGATGATGGATAGTAGTATGCTTATTTTATTCCATTTCCCTGTTGAATGTGAAGACAAAGGTTTGAGCTTTGTCTTCATCTTTGATGATTACAGGATGAAATAGAACACACAGGAAATTTGGAACTTTGAATTTGTAATACATATGGTAAATTGATAGAGTGAGAGCTTAACATTTATGCTGAACTATGCCTGATTGGTTGTAGGAACTAAGTAGAGAGGTTTAACCTATAGTCAATTTTCTAAATCCACAGGTGCTTCCCCTTAAACTCAATAACCCTTGATGATAGATAGATCATTCATACGGTTATCTGCCTCTTTTGATTTCATGCCATCCCTCCACCTTGAAAATTTTTAATGAATGAAATCATATGGCTGGGCTTTGTTTCCTGCAGGTTGTCTTCTTAGAATTATGTGCAAGTTGTGTGACAGTGCTCATGGTTCAAAATCTTGAAGTTTCTACTCTTTAACTTGGTTTTTTTTTTTTCCATAATTATTATATCACTTCCTTTGTGGGAATTTCCAGCTTTCCCTTCTCTGTGCTGCGTTGACAAGACCATTGGGGAGGAACTCTTCACCCCTTTCAATTTCGCTATTGTGGATGACAACTTTTTCTTTACGCATATGCTGACCTAAAGCATTGTAAACTCTTCACACTGTTTTAACTTTTAAGTTTTAAGCAATTTTTGATAAATTTGGCCTTTGGCTTGAGTTTTCTTTGCTATATTTGTTGTTCTTGCTTACCAAAATTAAGTGTTTCCAATTAATAACAGCATTCCTCATTATTTGTCTCATTAACTTGATCTCATGCAAGCAAACTAATGATAAAGAAGAAAGACACAAATGGTCACAAGAAGAAATTAAATGGAGCCATAGAAGAGGAATGGTATAATGTTTATAGCACCATCCACTTTATGGTTCCTAAGTCTATCACTTTTCTCAACTGATTTTCTTCCTAGCTTCTGAGTGGGGTTCTTTGTTAATTATGCGAAGGGATTTGAAGCCCTCTTAAGCTGATTTTTTTTCTTTCTATTTGGTTTAGTTTATTTTCCTTTTATATAAATAAAAAAGAACGTGATGTTGCAGCATACAAGCCATCATTCCTCATATATACTTTTTTTTTTATGGAGGCATGCTCGTTAGGTATAAGTTACAGTATATTGTCTTACCAAACAAAATTTGAAATAATTTTATTTATATATTTAGTTATTTTTAAACCTTCACCTAACATCTTAAGTTTTTTAAAGAGTTTCGTTTTTGTTATTTTTAAATGCACATATGATGTTTTAGAGACTAAATAGTTAGTTATACCATATTGAAAATAAATTTCAATAAATGCAAAGTAATTATGCTTATTTACAATTCTTTATAATTAATTGAAATTTTTAGTTATTGCATAAATGGCATTTAATTAGCTTTTAGAATTTTCAAAAAAATTTTGCTAAAAGATAATTCACCAACAAGATATGACATTAATAATCTACCATGTACATCAAGATAAATTAAATTATAAAGAGAAATAATAGTTATTGCAAATCCAAAGTAATGCTATATTTTCTTAAAATTTTCTTTTAATACCTAATAAATTAAGTATTAAATTAAAAAAATAAAGTTTTTAATATCTTAAAAATACAAAAGTTATTTAATACTTATTTTATTTAATAATTAATTAATTAGAAGATTATTAGTATTCAATAATTATGCTTATTTACAATTTTTATAATTAATGTAAATTTTTAGTTATTGCATAAATGGCATTAATTAGCTTTCAGGATTTTCAAAAAATCATTGCTAAAAGATAATTCACCAACAAGATATGACATTAATAATCTGTCATGTACATTAAGATAAATTAAATTATAAAGACAAATAACAGTTATCACAAATCCAGAATATATATGAGTAATATTATATTCTTCTAAAAACTTATTCCTAATAATTCTTTTAATATTTGATAAAGTAAATATTAAATGAAAAAATAAAGTATTTAATATTTTAAAAATATAAAAAATATTCAAAATCTATTTTATTTTTAATAATTAAAAAAATTATTGGAAGAATATAAAATTATTCTATCTATAGTTTTGTGCTAATTATTTGTATATAACTTTATTTTTGGTATTAATGAATTGAGAGAGATAGAGTTAATGAAGTGAACAATAGTATTTAAAAAAAAGATAATTTAGTTACGTATAATTATTTTTTTTAAAATAAAGTTATTTAATATTTTCCTTAATTCTTGTACAACAGTCTTAAATAATAAATAAAAAAAAAAACTGATAGTGACTCTACCAAAATAAAAAAGAAACAGAGGAAAAATATTTGTAAGTATAATGTTTCTTTTAAGTAAAGTCTAGAAAATAAGTGTAAAATATAAAAATTAAATATATAATATAATCATAAATATAATTTTTTAATCAATGCATTAATGACATTTATTTAGCTTACACGAATTTCAAAAAATCTTTGCTAAACATAATAAATTTCAATTAATGACTGCAACTTGAAGATATATGTATATATATATAAAAGGAATGCAAAGTGAGAGAGAACACAAAATACCTATCAATTTGTGAAAAGATCAAATGAAAATGTCTAGTTCAACCCATGTATGTGTATCCTTCTGGCTTGTGCTTATGCTTATAGTGGGCTTCAACAGCTCAACATTTGCTGATAATTCTCTGGGTAGTTCTGCAACTCCATACAGCATTCCATCTATCCCTCGTCATCAAACCAACTCAAATGGCACAATAAACATCAACATAGTCATCCTTTCCATTCGAAATGACTTGTTCCCAGGCTTTAATCGAATTTTCCTTATTAGCTCCTTCCAAGCAGAACCGTATCCTCTGGAACCAGGTCAAACATACACCAAAGTTGTCGGTAGTAAAGTCCAGAGCTGCCTGGTGGACGCGACCCCACTGTGTTCCAAATTCAATTGTGTTGATCCGAAGGTAGATGGAAGCCATCATGATGTGTATTGGTCAGTAAGAAACGATAGTATATATCACAGTTGGGATCACCATCATTGGGTTAAGATGGCAAATTGGAACAGTTGCTGAGTGCTCCACCTTCAAAAGGCAAAAATATTTATGCTTCTTGTTAAACAAGGCATAAATATATATATATATATATCATTGTACTGTGAAGAACTGGTGGCTACAGTTTTAGTTTCCTTCTCTGTTCACCTTGCAATCCTAATATATATGAATAATTTTTCTTTTATAGAAGTTAAATTTTGTCAATTTAATTGGTGGATTAAAAATTCTCATCAGCCATATCAAACTCATAAAATTTTTACATAATTTAAATTTTAATTAGTATTTCATTAATGTATAATATATTTTCAACACATAAATAAATTTTAACTATTAAAAAAATTATTTATGAATGCTTGATTTATCTAAAATTTAGTATACATGATATTGTCGTATTAATAAAATTTAAATTTTTCAAAAGATTATTCAATGCTATAAGTGTATTAGTCTTACAATGTGAATTCATATCCTATACATATAAAATATACTTTAATTTATTTTAAAAAAATCTTTTAAGTTGATATAAAAAAATCATATATTCAAATTTTTATATTACTATTATTAAAAAATTAGAAGACTATCATTTCCTTTCCTTATCTGGGTTTAGCACACAAAAACACTTTATTTGACGTTAAAATCTTACCTTTATTTATTATTTTTCAGCTTTTCCTCGACTGTAAAATCGCCATCCTGTGTTCTATTTTACTTGATCACTTGTCTCTTGATGCTCTCTAGTTTCTCTTTGTTTTGTTTCTTTTTTTTTTTTTTGTGGGATCGTTTTGTGTTTATCTTTGCTACTAAGATTTTATTCTACTTAGAAGCTATTAATTTTTCCTCCCTAATTTCAATAAAAGAATAATTTAGTCAAGTGTAATTTTTTTTTATAAATAAGGTTATTTAATGATTTCTTTATAAATCTTGTGCAACAATATTAAATGACAAATAAAAAAAATGGAGAGAATAATGTTTATAAGTATTATGACGTTATAAAGACCGAATATATAATTTAATTTTAATATAAATTTTTAATCAATGCATTAATAACATTTAATTAACTTTCTGAATTTTAAAAAATCTTTGCTAAGCACAATAAATGCATAATCAATTTCAATTAATAACTGCAACTTGAAGATATTGAATTATAGTATTCAGTAATTATGCTTATTTACAATTCTTTATAATTAATATAAATTTTTAGTTATTGCATAAATGGCATTTAATTAGCTTTCAGGATTTTCAAAAGATCTTTGCTAAAGATAATTTACTAACATGATATGACATTAGTAATCTGGCATGTATATCAAGATAAATTAAATTATAAAGAGAAATAATAGTTATTGTGAATCCAAAATATATGAATAATGTTATATTCTTCTAAAACTTTCTCTTAATAATTTTTTTAATATCTAATAATTTAAATAAAAAAGAAAAGTATCTAATATTTTTAAAATATTGGGAATATTCAATACTTATTTCATTTAATAATTAAAAAAATTATTAGTAATTAGTAATTATGCTTACTTACTATTCTTTATAATTAATGTAAATATTTAATTATTGCAAAAATGGCATTTAATTAGTTTTCAGGATTTTCAAAAATCTTTGCTAAAGATAATTCACCAACAAGATATGACATTAATAATCTGGCATGTACATCAAGATAAATTAAATTATAAAGAGAAATAATAGTTATTGCAAATCAAGAATATATATGAGTAATGTTATATTTTCTTAAAATTTTTTCCTAATAATCTTCTTAATAATTAATAAAGTAAATATTAAATAAAAAGTAAAATATTTAATATTTTAAAAATAAAAAATTAATACTTATTTTATTTAATAATTAAAAAGATTATTAAGAAGATATAAAATTACTTTCTCTCTCTCTCTCTCTCTCTCTCTCTCTCTCTATATATATATATATATATATATATGTATGTATGTATGTATGTTTCATGCTAATTATTTATTTTTAACTTTATTTTTGATATTAATAAAGTGAATAATAGTATTTTAAGTATTTTAATAAAAAGATAATTTAGTTAAGTATAATTATTTTTCTTATAAATAAAATATTTAATGTCTTCTTTAATTCTTACACAACAATCTTAAATAATAATAATAAAAAGAAACGAAGGGAGATTATGTAAGTATGATGTCTCTTTTAAGTAGAGAATACATTAAATATAAATGTAAAATATAAAAATTAAATATATAATTTAATAATTAATATACATTTTTAATTAATGCATTAATGGCATTGATTTAACTTTCACTAATTTCAAAAAAATCATTGTTAAGCATAATAAATGCATAATCAGTTTCAATTAGTGACTGAAACCTGAAGATATATATATATGTATATGCAAGGAATGCAAAGTGAGAGAGAACACAAAATACCTATCAATTTGTGAAAGGATCACAAATAAAAATGTCTACTTCAATCCATATATGTGCATTCCTCTTGCTTGTGCTGGTGGTGGTTTCAACAGCTCAACATTTGCTGATGATTCTCGAGGGAGTTCTGCAACTCCACACAGCCTTCCATCTATCCCTCATCATCAAACCCACTCAAATGACACAACAACCATCGGCATAGCCATCATTTCCATTCGAAATGACTTGGCCCCAGGCTCAGGAACAGTGTCCTTTGTTAGCTCCTTCCAAGAAGATCAGTACCTTCTGAAACCAGGTAAAACTTACACCAAAAAGACCAGTACTAATGTCCAAGACTGCCTAATGATATGGGGGCCAATGTGTGCCAAATTCAATTTGTATGATCCTTGGGTAGATGGAGACCATCAGAATGTGTATTGGTCTGTGAGAAAGGATGGTGTATATCACAGTTGGAATAACAATAACTGGGATAAAAAGGCACATTGGAACACTTGCTGAGTGCCCCGCCATCAAAAGGCAAAAATATTTATACTTCTGGTTAACAAGACATAAATATATATCATCGTGTTGTGAATAATTGGTGGCTATAGTTTTAGTTCCTTCTTTTGTTCACCTTGCAATCCTAATATATGAATAAACTTTTTTTTATAGAAGTTGAATTTCGTAAATTTAATTGATGGATTAAAAATTCTCATCAAACATATTAAACTCATAAATTTTTTACAGAATTTAAATTTTAATTAGTATTTCATTAATGTATAATATATTTTCAATAATCTTCTTAATACTTGATAAAGTAAGTATTAAATGAAAAAGTAAAGTATTCAATATTTTGAATATAAAAAGAATTCAAAACTTATTTTATTTAATAATTACTAAGATTATTGGGATGATATAAAATAAGTTTAATTTTGATTTACTATCAGTATAAAAAGTTTTACACTATCATCCAATCATGTGTTATCAGATCATTAAAAGGATTTCACTAAAATAGCAATTACTTAAAAAGTCAAACGCTCTAAGTGATATAACAACATGTAATTAGATGATAACGTAAAAAAATTTTACACTGACAATAGATTAAAATTAAATTTATATAAAATTATTATCTAATATATATATATATATATATATATATATAAAGGATGCATCAAGTGAGAACAATTTTTATCATAAGAGGTGAGAAAAGTAAATCTCAGCCATTAAAGCATACATGTATGCTTGAGATTAGATCTTATTTAAAAGTCACATGACTACGTAAAAAAATTACATAATTTTATATTTTAATCTTGATTATTCATGTAAAAATTTTTTTTGGGTAGAAATTCATGTAAGATTTGATGATTAAGATTTACTTCTCTTACTCTCCCAGAAAAATACTCTTCTCACTTGATGAAGTGAGAGAGAGTTAATGTAATGAATAATAGTATTTTAAACATTTTAATAAAAAAATAATTTAGTCAAATATAATTATTTTTTTGTAAATATAATTATTTAATATTTTCTTTAATTCTTATACAACAACATTAAACAATAAATAAAAAGAAACGGACAATGACTCTACACAAAAAGAAAAGAAAAGAAAAGAAATGACTCTACACAAAAAGAAAAAAAAAGAAAAGAAATGAAACAGAGGAAAAATATTAAGCATGATGACTCTTTTAAGTAAAGATTACATTAAAAATGAGTATAAAATATAAAAATTAAATATTTAATTTAATCATAAATATAATTTTTTAATCAATGCATTAATAGCATTTATTTAGCTTTCACGAATTTCAAAATTTTTTTGCTAAACATAATAAATGCATAATAAATTTCAATTAATGACTGTAACTTGAAGATATATATATATATATATATATATATATATGCAAGGGATGCAAAATGAGAGAGAACACAAAATATTGTGAAAAGACCAACAAATGAAAATGTCTAGTTCAACCCATGTATGTGTATCCCTCTGGCTTGTGCTTATAGTGGGTTTCAACAGCTCAATATTTGCTGATGATTCTCTGGGTTGTTCTGCAACTCCACATGGCATTCCATCTGTCCCTCATCATCAAATCAACTCAAATGGCACAGAAAACATCAACATATTGATCCTTTCCATTCGAAATGACTTGCCCCCAGGCTATCATCGATTGTTCTTTGTTAGCTCCTTCCAAGCAGCTCAATATCTTCTGGAACGAGGTCAAACTTTCACCAAAATTCTCAATACTGAAGTCCAGCACTGCCTAATGGTATGTGACCCAATGTGTGTCAAATTCAATTTGTATGATCCTAAGGTAGATGGAGCCCATCATGATGTGTATTGGTCAGTGAGAACGGATGGTGTATATCACAGTTGGGATAACCATCATTGGGATAAGAGGACAAATTGGAACAGTTGCTGAGTGCTCCACCTTCAAAAGGCAAAAATATTTATGCTTCTTGTCAAACAAGACACAAATATATACATACATCATTGTATTGTGAAGAACTGGTGGCTGCAGTTTTAGTTTCCTTCTCTGTTCACCTTGCAATCCTAATATATATGAATAATTTTTTTTTTATATAAAAGTTGAATTTCGTCAATTTAATTGATGGATTAAAAATTCTCATCAGGCATATCAAACTAATAAATTTTTTTACATAATTTAAATTTTAATTAGTATTTCATTAATGGATAATATATTTTCAAAATATAAATAAATTTAATTATTAAAAAAATATTTATAAATGTTTGATTTGTTTAAATTTAGTATACATGATATTATCGTATTAATAAAAGTTACATTTTTTCAAAGATTATTTAATGGTATAAGTGCATAAATCTTACAATGTGAATCCATATCCTATACACATAAAATAAATTTTAATTTATTTCAAAAAATCTTTTTAAGTTAATATAAAAGATCACATATGCAAATTTTCACACTACTATTATTAAAAAAATTAGAAGACTATCATTTTCTTTCCTTCTCTGGGTTTAGCACACAAGAACACTTTATTTGACATGAAAATTTTACTTTTTTTATTATTTTTCAGCTTTTCCTTAACTGTAAAATCACCATCCTAGGTTCTATTTTACTTGATCACTTGTCTCTTTATATTCTCTAGTTTCTCTTTTCGATTTGTTTTGTTTCTCTTTTTTTTTTTTGTGATCGTTTCATGTTTATCTTTGTTACTGAGATTTTATTATAATTAAAAGCTATTAATTCTCCCTCCCTACTTTTAATAAGGATTTGGATCATCTCTTGTAACTAAATTATTCTATTAAAAAGAGATAGATGCATATTATCTTATATTAGAACTCATCATAACGAGTCATAAAATTCACCTTTAATATTTTAAACCTTTTATATTTTTATCTTTTTAATAAGATACGTTTTTGTTAATAAAATAACAAGAGAACATTCTAATTTTTTTAATAAAAAGATAATTTAATCAAGTATAATTTTTTTTATAAATAAAAATATTTAATGATTTCTTTAATTCTTGTGCAACAATATTAAATGACAGATTAGAAAAAAACTGAAAGAGTAACGTTTATAAGTATGATGACATTTTAAAGGTTGAAAATATAATTTAATCATTAATATAAATTTTTAATCAATGCATTAATGGCATTTAATTAGCTTTTACAAATGTCAGAAAATCTTTGCTAAGCACAATAAATGCATAATCAATTTCAATTAATGACTGCAACTTGAAGATAAATATATGTAAGGAATGCAAAGTGATTCAGAACACAAAAACACCTATCAATTTGTGAAGAGATCACAAATAAAAATGTCTACTTCAATCCATGTATGTGTATCCCTCTTGCTTGTGCTGGTGGTCATGGGTTTCAACAGCTCAACATTTGCTGATGATTCTCTGGGTAGTTCTGCAACACCACACCACCTTTCATCTATCTCTCAGCATCAAACCAACACAAATGGGACAATAGACATCAACATAGTCTCCATTTCCATTAAAAATGACATGGCTCCAGGCTCAGGAACAGTGTTCTTTGTTAGCTCCTTCCAAATAGTTGAGTATCCTTTGGAACCAGGTCAAAGTTTCACCAAAGTTACTGGTAATGATGTCCAAACCTGCATGTTGACATGGAACTCATTCTATATCAAATTCAGTTTGTATGATCCTAGCACAGATGGGGGCCATCATGGTGTGTATTGGTCTGCAAGAAAAGATGGCATATATCGTAGTTGGGATAACAAAAGATGGGATAAAAGGTCAGGTTGGATGTCCGTTTGATAAATGCTCCACCTTTAAAAATAAAATAATATTTATGCTTCTTGCTATATATTACAAATAAAATAAATTGTGGCTCTTGTTATAATTTTCTTATTGGTTATTTGATTTATCTTAAATTTAGTATAATTAATTATTACAATTTTTATAATTAATGTAAAGCTTTGGTTATTGCGTAAATGGCAATTAATTAGTTTTCAGGATTTTCAAAAAAAATCTTTTCTAAAGATAATTCACCAGCATTAGAATTTACGAATAATGTGCATCAAGATATATAATAATATTATAAAGAGAAATGATAGTTATTGCAATCCAGAATTTACGAATTCCTTTTGAAGGATGGAGTGTTAAAATGAATGGGGTTTTTCTTTTTTTATATTTAAGACCTTTTGACTGATAAACATTAAACAGCCATGATGTTTCGTTGCCACATCACATATACATTAAATTAGACTATTTTAAACTATCAGATTAAATTAAAACTAATGGTTAAATATGGTATAAGAATATTTCTTTTGTATATATATATGTGTGTGTGTAGTGAGGAATTAACTTATACCAGTATAAGACTTTTTATTCTTATACTAATTTCCGATCCTTCACTATATTTTAATATAATCTTTAATATCACATAATTTAATAAAAAATAATAATAAGAAAAATGAAGGAAGAGAATAAAAAAAATTGTATTTAATGAGGATATAAAAATTAATTTTTTATATAATGATAAAAATTCATTTTTTAATTAAAAATTTAAATATTATTATTATAAAATATTCAATTTATAAATTATTAATAAAATATTTAAAACACAAAAACACGTTGTTTGATGTTAAACTTTTACCTTTGTTTATTGTTTTTCAGCTTTTCCTCAACTGTAAATCGCCATCCTTGATTTGTTCTATTTTACTTAATCACTTGTATGTTGATACTCTATAGTTTCTCTTTTCGATTTTTTTTTCTTTGTAGGATCGTTTTGTGTTTATCTTTGCTAATAAGATCTTATTCTACTTAGAAGCTATTACCCAATTGCAACTTTTAAGTCAAGTGCTCAAATTGCAGCTCCAAAAGAATAGACAAGAATGCAATATCAAGCAAAAAGTTAAACAAAGAAGAAAAGCATCAAATTTCACCAATATCATGTTGATACACTTCATTGAAAATACAATAGACATAAATTTTTCTTCCCTAAGATGTAATCAGAGAAATCTCAAATCATACAAACTGAGAAAGAAACAAAGTTGGGTCTAAATTATCTTCAGAAGAAGAACTTTGTCTGAAATAGCCAAATAGGTAAGAGATGCACAGCACGACATTGTAAAAATATTATAATTATCATCAACAGTTGAATAATCTTCCACGTAATGTCTGTCGCACCATATTTAGCAGAATAAAACAGAGAGATAGAACAAGCTGGGTATTTGAATAAAACAAAGCATTATCTCATTTTCTAATTGAAATTTGAAATTTTTGTTGGTATCCCCTATTAGCCTACGGAGTGTAGGAACTAGGAAGCACTGAATAAATAGAAAAATATGTAGCTGTAGAAAAACAAAGCATCTTCAAAAGTCTCCAGACTCCAAAGACTTTGGCTAGACATTAGCCACTGGACTTCTGGTAGAGTAAATATTGGTTAGCCTTCACATGCAAAGAAAAGATTGAAAAAAAATGGAGACGAAAGGAAGATGAAAATTGGAGGAAGAAGAGAGAAGTAACTGTTGGAAGGGTCACAGGTTAACAGAACCAGCCAGAAGAGAGAGATGCTCTGCCCAGAACCTGCCAATGTGTAGTTTACTAAAATATAAAATGAGGCATGGCTTGATTTGTACCAAAATTTTGAGTGGGGTTCTACAAGTTTTCCGAGTCTTCAACACTGCCAAGATTGCGCACAATGTGCAACGAAAATTGCCCAAAATTTTCACAAAATTGCCAAGTTTTTGCTTGCTTTTGATACATTTGGTGTTGAGAAACATGGCAAGAGAAGAGAAAAATAGAGTGAAGCTAATGAGAGAAATATGAAAATTAGATTGAATGATGAAAGTGATTACGCAAAGTGTCTTATTTACTAATAGAGGACTAGCTGATCTTAAAACTAACTAACTAACTAATCATCAACTAATCGCAATATGTGGTAATATTTGGAAATAAACTTTGGGTATGATATGGATAGCAGCCAAAGAAACCACATAAGCAATATTGCCACATAGGACTTCATTTGCCACATAATACTAGTTGATGGTGGGAACTAAATTGATATTCTTGTAACAAAAATAAATCTAAATCGATATTCTCTCCATTTCTTATTAGTTGCGTCTTTAGAGAAAAATTTTGTTTCATTTTATCTATCATTTTAGAATATTAAAAGAAGTATTAATTTTTTCTTCAGCTTTATACTTAATATTAATGAAGTGAGAGGGTTAATAAAGTGAATAATAATATTTTATTTATTTTAACTAAAAGTTAATTTAATCAAGATGTTATTTAATATTTTTTTTAATTCTTATGTAACAATCTTAAACGATAAATAAAAAAAACAAAAAAAATGTTTATAAATATGATGACTCTTTTAAACTGAAATCAAATTAAAAACGAGCAAAAATTATAAAAATTGAATATATAATTTAATATTGATATAGATTTTTAATCAATGCATTAATGACATTTAATTAGCTTTCACGCATTTCAAAAAATCTTTGTTAAGCATAATAAATGCATAATCAATTTCAACTAATGACTGCAACTCGAAGATAAGTATATGCAAGGAATTGCAAAGTGATCCCAAACACAAAACACCTATCAATTTGTGAAAAGATCACAAATAAAAATGTCTACTTCAATCCATGTATGTGCATGCCTCTTGCTTGTGCTGGTGGTGGGTTTCAATAGCTCAACATTTGCTGATGATTCTCTGGGTAGTTCTGCAATCCCACGCAGCCTTTCATCTATTCCTCATCATCAAACCAACTCAAATGACGCAATGAAAATCAACATAGCCATCATTTCCATTACAAATGACATGGCTCCAGGCTCAGGAGCAGTGTTCTTTGTTAGCTCCTTCCAAAAATCTGAGTACTCTCTAGAACCTGGTGAGACTTCCAGCAAATTTACCAGTATTGATGCCCAAGAATGCACATTCAAGTGGAACTCACTCTGTATGAAGAAAGTCTTTTGTTACAATCCTACCTTTGATGGAGACGCACAGAAAGTGTACTGGTCTGTGAGAAAGGATGGCATATATCATAGTTGGGATAACAATAGATGGTATCTAAGGACAGAGTGGACGTCCGATTGCTAAATGCTCCACCTTCAGAAATAAAAATAATATTTATGCTTCTTGTTATATGTTACAAATAAGTTGTGGCTCTAGTTATAATTTCCTTTGGGATTATTCGGTTTATCTCAAATTGAGTATGATTAGTTATTATGATAATATCATTTATTCCAATGTTATTATTGCATTGATAAAATTTGCAGCATCCGATACATATGTTAAAATTTTGCTTTTAAAAAAATGATTTAAATTAATGAAAAATTTAGATAGTTTGCCATAGGTGTTAGGTTTAAATTTATGTGGCGATATAGTAAGGAAATAAAAAAGTAATGTTGCATAATCAAAAAAATTAGTCAAATTTTTTTACAGAATTCAGTTAGGATTAAGAGTGGTTATTGAATGAAATAAAATGATAAAGTTTACTCGCTTATTCAAGATTCAATAAATATGTTAAATCACTCCATCAAAAATTCAGAAAAAAAAAATTAGAAGACTGTCATTTTCTTTTCTTTTTATCTTTACATTTTATTTATTCTTTTTCAATTTGCTCACTTGTCTCTTGATCTTCTCTCGTTTCTCTTTGGTTGTGGGGTTGTTTCCCTCATAACCTCATCCTAGTAGCAACTTCAATACTTGTGTGTTTTATTTTTTTTATTAAGTAAAAATGATTAGATTTGTCATTTTTAAAAGTAAAATTATTAATATTTTTAATTATTTATTCATATTTGTCATTAATTACTTGAAACTATGATTTCTTAAATTATTTTATATTTTAATATTTTATTTAAATAAAACAAAAATATAAAAAAATTATAATTTGGAAAATTACAGTTGATGTTAATTAATAAAAATATAAATAAATATTCTTTTTTAGTTTTTATGAAGTTCATGGAATATTTGTTTTTTTTTGCGCATTAATTTAGCAAAAAAAAAAATTACATAGTTTTATTTAACCATATTATATTTAAAAATTTTTACAAAGTTATAATTTAGTGATAAGTAAGATAAAAATTTAATAAAATAAATTTTATTTACAATATCAAAAATTCTACCTTGATAGGAAACACTTTGTGAAAATAATCTTAATACCTCGGATAAAAGTATATCTTATACTCAAAGTGTGGACATATCCCCTAAGAACAAAAAAACAATTTTATGCTCTTCTTGAATGAATAAAAATTTAATTTATTAAAAATATTAAGATTTAGCAGGAAAAAAAGTACAAGTTACACTTCGACTAACCAGCGTCCAACGAAATAAATACATAAAAATGAGATCGTTTTGTGTTTATCTTTGCTACTAAGATCTTATTCTACTTAGGGGCCATTAATCCTCCTACAATCTTTCCTTATATTATTATTATTTTTATCCGAGTATTTGTGCAAATATACTTTTAAAATCATTTCTTTCAAAACTGTGTCATGGTGCACGCGCGTGCGCACACACACACACGGAGATAGAGAGAGAGATTATAATTATGTGATATAATACATAAAGTTTCCATCCAAGGCTTGGAAAGTTCATAACAAAGTCGCATGACAGAGATTCATTATAACGCAAAAAACATAACATCACAGGAGAATGTGAGACTAAATTTACCTGTGCACACAATCCAATGTCATAACCCAGTGAGGCTTGAAACCATGTCTTACATATGTGCATGTCCGAGTTAACACCGGAACACAAAGTCAATGTATGGACTAATTAATTAAAGGGCCATGAGAGTAATTTTCCAAACATTTCCAATCAGACACCCATGGTAGCTTGAAGCTAAAGACAGGATTGACATTTCGAATCATTAATCAAGCTTAAGTATGTAGATTTATGAAATATATGCCTTGACCAGTTCTGTGTAGCTGCAAACCAAACCTGTCCTTGGGCAGATGATTCTACCATTGTTCTTCTTAGCCATCTCTTCAAGAGCCTGCTACACAGCAAAATAATATAATTAGCCTAATACACTAATTTATGTCTACAACATGTAGAATAACAGGGACCTTAGTGCTATAAACATATCCGTTGGGCAAGACTTGCGGTGGGTTCTCTGTGTCCATCAGCTCCTTAGTTATGTAGCAAACAAGCTTTGAGTGATGTTGCTTAGAGAAAGGTAATGGCGAGGCTAGTGTGCGGAAAGCCTCCTGTGATAGAGGGTCCTCTTTTGTGCAGTCATCGTCGTAACAGTATCTTTATCAAGTCAAGTGACATATCTCAATACAGTTAAGCCGTAATAGTTCATACATACTAGTACAAAGTTGAAATGAGAGCTGTTCAAATTAGGAAGTAAAGAAGCTTCAGTGTTCTCAGGATGAGCCTCGAAATCTTCAATGGCAAGAGTTAAAAATGACTAAATGAGAAGCAAAAGAGTGTGGCAAGAAACATACTTTTGATAAATTATAGCAATGGTAAGACCAGATCTGGAAAAGCTTCAGAACTAGCATATGAAAATCAACTCAAGGGTAACTCGGTCAAATATAATTTCCCCAATTATTCTCACACCCGAATAAAAACATTTCTATACTGGATCCCAAAATAAACTATGATTATCATGAATTACTACTACACAAAGATTCAAGATGGGAGATTATCAATGACAACCGAATAAAAACATTTCTACACAATGAAGGCTCTTGGACTGTCAAATCTGGAGGATTTCAAGATTCCATGCACTCACCATAAGATTCAAATTAATTGACAATCCATAAAATTTCCATTATTTGTACCCAATAATGATAAAGCATGGCCGTCCACATACGGGATAACAAAGGACAGTAGCATTCAGCTTAAAAAACTGTGCTTGCAGATGATAGTCTATGGTTAAAGATATAGGCAACCAACCTTCACCCAAAAAGAGAAAACGGTTAAAGAAGGCAATTGACTAAATAGATTTTACAAGTTGTATGTGGATACGGAGTCTTGAGGGCAGAAAGGCCAGCTTGCAGATAGATATTGAGCAAAGGCTCTAAAGTCATGCCATATAACTTGCAGAACTCCTGCTTAAATTGGTCCACTAGATAATCCCATTGCTTAGCTTCAAATAAGACCTGTAAATATTATGAAAAAGAAAAGAATAGATAATAATGTAATATCAAGCCAACCTAGTCAGAAGTATTTATATCACTAATACACAAGCACTCACACACAGGACAGGCTCACCTTGTATGTGGCACATTCAGTATCTCTTTTAAAAGCCAGTGTTGCAATGACTCGCTGCAATTCTTTCATGTGGGTGGCTCCCCATGGCGCAAGATGTTTCCTAGCATATGTGATGGCTCGCAAGTTGTTCTCAGCTCGTACCAACTCTATAAACTCTTGAAGTCTCAACTGGAACTCCAATTTGCTCTGTTGTCAATAAAAGCACTCTGCATTAACAATAGTAAATATGCTGCGATACCTCAATTATGCATTTGTTACTAACAAGAACTCTAGCATGTGATTCACAAAAGGTAGTTGCAGAATTTACGCATGGAAAATACACCTAACAGTTTTAGACATAAAAACATCCCAGAGTCTATAAAAGAAAATAGATGATTGATATTCACATCCAAGTCCAACCCATGGTCATGCCACTTTGACTTACCAAAACCTCTCACCTTATTTCTTTGGAGGTACTAGCAGCAGGGAATGTACACTTCACTTCTTTTAACAATATGAGAAGTGAGATCAAGGATCCCTGACCTAGTATGAGTATGCAAGTGAAACTAAAAATATACATGCAGTTCATGCTCAAATAAATGAACTTATTAGAAACATTTTTTATTTCAATGAGAAAACAATTTTTTCCTATTGAGCATGCTCTTTTTCATTTTGAATTTTATTATTTGGTGCGTAACGCACATAATCCTGAAAGCTTTTAGAAAAGTGACTATTTACCTTAAACAAAGATGAGATAAAATCAGAGTCAACAACAGCATATTTTGAGTGTGTTAGAATGACGTAGCAGAAGTGATATTCTTGTAAAGGAAGGACATGCAATTAAACCCACAAATCATCGATTTACAATCATAAAAGTCATTTAAAATTCTGGAGCAGCATGCTTGAAGCAGATGACAAATTAAGGGCCTACTGCATTTACTTTAAAATGCTTTATAACGAGAGTGAAAAAGAATGAGGCAAGTATGGGTTTAAGCAGATTATAAGAATCCAAGGTGCTTTGATGGGTTAAAGCTATTTAAAGTAGCAGAGGTTTTTGACTTGGAACCCTTTTAGCCAAAGGGGGGATCTCGGCAATATTGTCAAACGAAGCCTTGAATTTTTTCTAAATAAATGTAAACCAATTTTTTACTATATTTAGTAGCTGCTCTCAGATTTTAAACTGAGAAATTTTTAGCATGATAGTAATTAAAATGTCATTTCTCATTTTCTTCTAAGAGGTAACATCACTGGTTAACTTCAGAATGCATTTAGCATCTAAGCAATAAGAATATTAATACATCATCTCATATTCAAATCATCACGTTTACTATCACCATTATTAGAGGTTGTTAAGTAAGTCGATCAACCATTAAGTCAGGTTAAAAACTTGGAACTGTTTGATAATATACTAATTCTAATTAAATTGTAAGAAGAAAAAAGGAAGCTGAATGTTACCTATCATAACTGTGTGGGAGCTAGAACCAATTCAAGAAAATCTGGCCTAGCAGTAGTCTGGATATGTTTTCACATTTAGAACTAGACCTAGGCCAGTTTTTATTCGTATCTTTTGGATGAATACCTTCTATAGTTGCAGTATGTCTTAGTCTTTTAGATGATTCTTTATTCACAATGCCTTGAAAGAAATGCATATTGCCTAGACTCTAGAACCAAATCAATCCAAATGTCTAAGCTCTACAGTGCAGGCCCAGGAATGGTTCTTATCTCTAACAAACTGGGTCATGCAAAAGACCTTCTTGAAGAGTGGACAAAGCAAAGCATATGCCCACCAACAAAGGAAAAGAAATCTAGTGTCTTACATTAAATAAAAGTACTAATAAACTCATATCCCTTAGCTATAAAAAAGCTCAAACAGCAGTATAAACCTTGGACTTCTTCAACCTTGATTTGTTATCAGCACACCATGCTAGGGCAGGTGCAACATCCTTATTTTGTAAAGCATCAATAACCTTTTTTGCTTCCTGGAATACATCAATATCAACAAGATCCTGATGAAAAAGATTATTGTTAGAACCAATGTGACACACAATGCAGATTGCAACATATTACATGGAGAAAAACAAGAAGGAACAGCATATTACTAGCATCCACAGATGACCACCATATTCATTACACAAGTGAACTATGTTTAGAGCTCAAATATGATATTTAGCTGTTTTACTGGACATCCAATTCAACATAAGTGAAAGATTAAACTCTTTTTTTTTTTATGGTGGTTCCAGAGGCAGCGCAGTTCCTCATATATGTCCATTTTAAGCTTATTATGTCCACACACTGCATTCATTACATTTGAAAAATAGTAAGATTACCTGTATATTGCTGCATTCAGCAAGTTTCACTGCAGTGTCATAATATGACATTCTCAACATGTAATCAACAAGAATCCGCTTCAGGCGAGTGTTATTCCATTCTGACAGATTTTCTGCATCAGCAGATTCTAAGTGATCAAGACGTACACGACACCTCTGCGCTTGCAAATTCTCTGCTCGACTTCCTTCCTCCAACTTAATTTATTTTACAAACGATGATCATCATAAGTAAACTTACAGAAAGGGAATATAAGTTTTCAATTATGCAAGCAGCAGTTAATAATGAATGTAACTGAAATCATTTGGGAGAAAAACTGGGAAGGAAACGAAGAAAAATTTTGACCATGAAGCATGCTAAAATTCATAACTATATTTTATAACGGAAATAAAAAAATCATTTCTTTTTACCACATTGCAGCAAAAACAAAGTTGGTGTATTTCATGATGTATCAAATTATTTACTTAAGTTTAAGCCACATAGATTGGGCTTTAATTTATCACCCAGAATACCATTTGGCACTGTAGTGACTGTACTCAAACCTAACAAATAAAGACAACCAAAGCTAAACTCTCAATAAAGTAACCATGAAAATCGTGTGAAAAGAGAACAACTCACTCTGGGCAAAGGCTGCAAAGCTAAATTACGTGAACTAGTATCATGTCATGCATTGGGTCAAAATTCAAATCACGATTTGGTTTTGCAGTTACCTTCCTCTTGAGCCCTTGTAGCCTGGAAACAAGGGAGTTCAGGTGGTTGACGGCGTCATCAGGGGACAAGTCCCTGCCGTCAGCGTCGGCGACTCCAGAGATAACGGCGGACATATCTTTCTCGATGGCGCGGTGGTTGGCTCGGATGGTCTTCTTGTAGTGCTCGAAAGGGACCCTCAAGAACTGGTGTTCGAGCTTCAAAGACTCGGTCAGTTGGGAAAGGTTTGAGGACGGAGGGGTCGCAGGGGCGGTAGCGGCCGCGGCTGTGGCGGTGAGGGCAGTTGCGGTGGCGGCGATGGCGTTGTTGCCGTTGGGAAGGGAATCCGTGTCCATTGGGAAGAAGAAACGACGAATAGAATCTCAGATTGTAAGAAACGATCTGTCGGCAGAAAATGAATTTATGCAATCTGAACATAACCCCTAAAAAAATGAAAAAAAGAAAAAGACAGAGAGAGAAATAAAATTAGCCCGTAAAAAGAAATTATTATGTACTTTAAAAATAATACACCAATTTAATTAAAATATAACATGATTAATTTTATAATACTTCGTAACAAAATTTACACCAATTTAATTATTAAAATATAATCTGATCAAGGTGATTATTTTGTATTCATTTTTTTATATGGATATCAAGACTATTCGATAAATGTTTATTACTTATTGATTAAATTTTATAAATTTAAAATATTTATTATAAAAATTAATAATTAATAAATATTTAATCACTCATTAATATCCATACCCATTAAAAATTTGATAATGTATTATTCTTATAACAAGATTTAAACTCTTAAGTAAAGAATAATCTTTTTTTTTTGCCTTAGAGAGTCAAAGAAATTGAGAAAGAAGTTTAAAATTTGAGTTTAATTTTAATTTATTATTATTGTAAAAATTTTTACATTGTCATTCAATCATAGATTGTTAAATTATTAAAAAATATTAACTAAAATAACAGTTTAAAATTTAATAAAATATAAGTATATGAATAATAAATTATAAATTTGTTAAGATCCTCATTTTAGATTTTCTCATCAATAATTATCTATTTATATTTTATTTTTTAAAATACACCATTCACTTTAAAAAACCTAAATCCCACAAAACTTACACAATTGTGATGAGCGAAACCTCACCCTTTAAGTAGAGGTTTCACAGGTTTCACGGCCCCCACGTTCCTTGGGGTGCCTTAAACTTCATCCATAGAGGTGAGATTAACCTCTTTTTTGAGTTATTTTTTAGGGAATTTTCAATCCCTAAACTTTATTTTTGAACCTTTTAAATTCAACTTCGACCCCCAATTAATTAAATTGGACTTGTGAAACCCAGTGCATAATCACAATGATAAGTGATTAAGCAAAAAAGTTTCTACTCCCAACAGTGTCCTCAACGTGAACAAAATTAGTAATATATCTATGTGAAATTAACTGAGAAATGTAGTCAAGAGTGCACGTCATAATGGACCCCAAATGGTGCCATTAGGGCCAAAGTGATCAAGAAAGTTAAATTAGTGGATTAAGTATGGAGAACTCACCAGTTGCTCGTTGCCATTTTACAGAACTACTTCATAAACATCAAGGTAAAACGTCAATGATTGTGCTAACCCTTTTAACCCATCATCTCGTTAACAATCTCAAAATAGACTTAGAAGGATCTTCAAATCATGCGCAGCGAGGTTCCATCTTGCAGTCATGTAGTCAGTGTAAAGTTCAAAGGCTTAGAAGATCAAGACAGTCTCAAACAATAACGTGCTAGGATGACTACTTTGAAGACAACAAATGGTAATCTATAGATAATTAGGCTACTGAAGAGATGATTATCACTCAGTAAATTGCACCACTAAATATTTACTTAGTCACTTCCCAACACTAAATCCCATCAACGACTGTTGTTTCCATGGGTTGCCCAATCCTGCTGTAAAGAATTGATCCCAGCTATTATATTTCAATGACTACAACAGCATGGGGGAGATAAGCATGCAATTGCAAATTTGCAATTCAACTTCACGGGTAATAAGGAACTTGCTTTTTTGTCCCCCCCTTTTGGCCAGAGGAACATGCTATTCAAAGGTCCACAATAAGACTATAAATTGGATATTACATTACAAAGGACAAGATCAGCCCCCCACTAGGACAAACAACCCCTCACAACAGAGTCGTAAATTACATTTAAACTTATTGAACTGATTGGGTAAGCTAAAATATATTGATCATGAGGTTGGACAACGAAAACAACAAAATTACCAAGAGATTTTTTGTTACAAAGCTGTTCATTAGCTTACGTTTCAAGCCATGTCAAGGATCCCATTATCAAATACCTGCTTGGAAGTTCTCCAGCAGATGGCGCGAGGTATGTTATCTTCTTTCTGTAATGTACATATCAAGTTAGAAATGCAAACAAATCCTGAAAACATTCTTCAGAAACACTAGAATGAAATGAATAATGAAATCTAACAACACAAACCTCTGAATGTCAATGTCTGTTACATAGATAAAGCCAGCAACATTGCTACACCAAAAAAGATGGGACGCTGTTAGATGTATACTTCTTGTAGGAATGGGAAGGGGTACATAATACTCAAAGTCTTAAGTATCTTCTCATTTTAAAATTGGGACAACCACTATCAATGAAGCCCATAAAAGATGTCAGACAATGGAGGACAGACACATGCAAGTTTGGCTATTCTAATTGTTATATTAAAATAAATCTGTCATTGTATTCTTTTCTTTCTTTTCAACTTTTCAACATCTGCCTTGACCAGTCTTTGAGGGTTATTATCCATTAAAATTCAAATTTTAACCATAATATGGCATCAAATCTCACAACTGGCCCCATTTGTACGGATAGATTTTCTTTTCTTTTCTTTTTTTTTAAGGATAAGGGAGGTCAGGTTATAAGAATAAAATGATTAAACAAGTTGTACAAATTGATGGTACGTAACATATAACATTGTCAAATTTTATTGTAAGTTTAGTCCTATAAATAAAGAAGGCAAAACTAATAGTCTTTGATAGGGGTGTCCACACTCCAGTCCGGTTTGGTGTGAGGCTCAATCTTAAATCAAACTATATTTCACAGTTCATAGATTTTAGAAACCAAACCATACCACAGTTTCACGGTTAGGTTCAGTTTCAAACTACTATTCATTTATTGGAATTACAAATCCTACTAATACATTATCAATATTTAACTTAATACATTTAAAAGCCATAATCCAATATCAACAATAAAGTAAAATACATCGAAATGAAATTTTCCTCTCTGTATAAATTTCAAATTTTTTTACTTTCTTTTTTTGTTCCAAAACCTCCAAAATTACATGGCATTACTTTCGTAACCCAAAAATGAAATAAAGGAATAAAACACTATATATTGAACCTCAAATAATTAAATGAGAATTTGTTATTTTCATTATAGAAATAACATAACATCTGTCTTTATTTCTTTACTCTTAAGAAAAATTCCCAGAAAGCACTTCCATCAAAAGCAAGTCAAAGCAAACAGGACAATTCCAGATAGATTTCAACATAATAGCATATGAGGCCACCATTCTCCATTTGATTGTGCTACTCAGCCTAATATATTTATACGCAACTCTCTCCTTCTGTATCAGCATACTCATATGAGGCACATCTCTCTCTCTCTCTCTCTCTCTCTCTCTCTCACACACACACACACACATGCTTTTCTTTCTTCTATTTTTTGGCCAACACATGTGACTTTACAAAGTTTGATTCTTTAGGTAAAGGATTACTAAGATTTGAATTATAAAAGTTTAACCATCCAAAATATTACGGTTACCTTGAAATTATCTCATCAGGTTCCTTAGCAAATGAGACAGCAAGGACTAAGTGGAGCAAATCACGATTTATATTCACAGGAACAACTCTTGTTGGATCTGCAGCAGGTTCTGCTCCAATTGGCAAGGCTGACCGTGGGGCCTGTGGCCCACCACCAACCCGATAGACAAACAAGTCACTGAAATTTGCAATATTAGAATGCGGAGAAAGGTCATTTGCAAGGCCATAGAAGTATTCCTGGGTCGAAATCAAGTAGCAGCAATTTGCATTAGAGACCCAAAACAGTTAAATTGTGAATGTTAAGAATGTCCAAAAGAAATAGCATAATCATATGGCTTACAAGTAAATATGTTTCTTATGGTTTCAAGGATATAAGAGAGTTTTAAAGCAAAGATGTATAATTCTGTTCTTTGTTTTCAATAAATTTGAACCTCAGAAATAGCACACTCAAACCAAGGCTAAAAAACAAATTCTCCAGAAGGTAAAAGTGAACCTTTTCTGACAATGCAGTTTTACATTGCACACAAATGTGAAATGTGTATTTGCATGCTTTTAAATAACAGCTAATTGGTTCATAAATGCTGAGGAGCGCACAAATTTCACAGTAAAAAGCAACTAACCACCATCCATTTGATTATTTATGTTGATAATTAAGCTGTTCAAACATTCACTACATCACTCTAATTAAGCAGTTTTGAAAATAAGCATGGAGTTTCTTGCTTCACTCAAATTCACAATTCTTTGGGAATACACAAGCCTCAAGCCACTACTTAGTATTGTTAACAACCAGTTTTTATTACTCGCCATTGAAACATTTTTTAGCCTATTTATTTCTCAGCACAAAAGTAATCAATAAATTCATCCCACTCCTAATGAACAGTTTGGCTAGATCAGGATTTGCAGTACAGGATGGATTATGACCTAGGAGTAATAATAAACTCTTCACAAATAATAAGTTTAGTTGCATGAGCACCAACAGAAAACAGATTCCCGTAGTTTATATTGAAATCCTCCAAATAAAAGAAAGTAAAAGGAAAAGGTCAAGATATGTTCAATGCATGAAGTAGATATCCAAATGTGGACAAGTATGCTTACTCTTATCCTATAACTTCTGGCCTTCTGACGGACTTTTGCATTCCTAGATACAACTCCACCTGACTTCTGAAGTTTCACAACATCTACATTGGGCTCACTCTTCAGTACTTCTCTGAGCATGCTGCACAGTTTTTCCTATATAGAGTTCAAAGGGAATGTCTGAGACACTGAACTTTCACACAAGCCATAACATCCAGCTCTGTAGCCCCTTCCCCAAATCCCCCTACCCCTTCTGGAAAAGAATAATTTTTTATTTCAAGATATGTCAGAAATGAAGGCATGAATTCACAACTATGTACAAGGAAACTATGATATTTTGGGGACAAAAATCATTGAAACTGGCTTTCAATGCAAAACTAATATGGGAGATGCAATGATGCATATTGAATATAGATAAGGCATCTACCTGACCCAAAACCAAGACAACATTGGCCTTGAGTGTCCGAATTGCATGCAAGAGCAACTGCAAAATAAAAGGAGACCACTATAATCAACATTTTATTAATCAGAATTAGCAGTGCATTCCATGTTTGAATAGGCATCAATTATCCATAAGGTAGAGTTCAAAGCTCAATTACATCATAGCCTACTCCCTCTATCCATCCCATAGTATTTATCACCATGCCTGCAGCTCGAGATTCAGCATTTCCAGCAAATTGTCTCTCCAGCATTCCAGCAAGCTCCTTGACAAGCACTTTATACAATTCTACATTGTTACTGTAAAACCAAATAACATGTTTGGGAATTGGAATGTCTTTTTCTTCTTGGAGTAATGTTCTATCAATAATTCTTAAAACTTCAAAATTCAAATAAATGAAAGGATAAATGGGTTTGCAAAGTTATAATTGGACATATGACAGAAATTACAGCACTAATTACCTTGGAGTTGTGTGCCCATAAAAGTAAACAAGAGGCATTTCAAGAGGAATTCCTTCCACAGAATCAATGGGCATTTCAATTGGAGTAGCAGCAATGCATCCAGGAATTGTTATAGATCCTTGGCCAATATCCAAGTCAACAAAGGTAGGCTTCCAACCTTGTTTAGCCGCCCAACTAAGAAGCATCCTTGACAAGGTACTCTTTCCAGAATCTGTAGGCCCTACAACAATCACTCTAGGGCCCTGACCAACCAAATCTGTTAGACTCATATACTAAAAGCTTTACATACAAACAATCAAGCCTTTTCCCACCAGGTGGGTCGGCTACATGGATCAAATGAAGCCACTGGGCCATACTAAAAGCTTTACATATAAAAGAAATAATAGAATTTTGGTCTCTATAGCCAAAACATGGCTATCTAGGATAAAATAATTGATCGAGCATTATCTAATATTAATTTAAACATAAGTTGTCCAGCATAATTTATATATAAGAAAGTATTATTTTCCATAATTTACATAAAAAAATGCATTGACAGTAAAATCTATAAACCATACAATTTAGTTAAAAACAAACACACTCCGCACACAACTTATATATATTGTTAACCATCCAATCTGCTAATCATAATACATGAAAAATAATTACCTGAGAAGATTCAGAATCATCCGATGATGAAGCTTTAGCACGATTTCTTCTTCCTTCTAGTACAGCATGCACATTTACATAACTGACCATTGGTGTCTGCAATCAGAAGTTGCAATAACTGCATCAGTCATTTCTAATTGTTCTTTTTGTTTTGCCTTACTAAGTTACAATGAATTTCACAGCGAGAATACATGTAATAGCCCTACATTGCTTTACCTCATCTGCAGTATAATCAGTTTCAGTAGTACCATCCATTTCAATTGTTGCACCATACCAAGTGAAGACCTGATACATGCAACATTTCCCTTAAAAATTGGACAAGGGGCTATTAACTCAAAGGAGAAAGAAATCACATGTAAAGCTACCAGCAATGCAGTTAACAAGACAAGGAGGAAACCATGTTTATGTGCCTTCTAACACCAAGCAGCATCAGACAATATTGGAATAAGTAAAGTGAAGGTTCAACAGACGCAATTCCCTTTATGTGTTCACAAACCATTAACACACCATGGGGTTTATTTCATTAATAAAAATATCAAGTGATACTAGAACAAGGTTTCACAAATGCTACAAAGTTATACAACATTCAGAATATACTATTAGTTGCAATTTCCCAAAAAAAAATTAAAAATATTAACAAACAACCAATTTGAATGATAATAAAGTAAGCCGCATATTGAAACCACAATGTAAGTCCAAGTTAGAAAAAAACCTCTAAGTTCACATACACTGCCATAAATAGGGTGGTGCTACAGTATCTTAGTTTTTTTTTTTCCCAAAGTACCGGGACCCTTGATAAGTTGTCAAGCATTTATTGGTTATTAGTTCTTACAATTTATGTTTGAAGTCCTAAAGTATAACTAGCGACCAAATCAGGGTACAGTACCCAGGAAAAAAAAAGATGAGTACCGGAGTAATGCCTCATAAATAACATTATAGAACCAATGACAACTCACAAGGTAATAGCAGGTTCAATTTGCAGCTTATGCAACCAGTTTTTTTTGCCTCTAACTTACAATTCAGAGGAATTCAGGCACTGAGAAGTGGGCTGTTATGAATGCTGTTGAGTCACTTGCCAGTTCAGAAAATGCAGCCACATCATACCATGAAAAACTTGTTGAGCTAGATCAGTTAGTTACAAGTTACAACTGATGGACACATGGCAGCCCAAAAAGAATGCAAGGAAAAGGGAGGCTAAAAGGGCTGGTAGCAGGGAAGGAGAGGCAAACAAGAAATGAAATGAGTCAAGTCTTCTGTCTCTGAAATTCTCTGCAACACTTCCTCTCCTCTGATGTTTCTAAATTCTTCCTTTTGATTAAGTGTATCTGGTTGATATGAGATATCCTAGCCTAGATCTTTATGTCAGCATTTCCCTTATTTTTAGTTCTTCGTGAGATAGTACCAGTGGATGAGTTCTGGTCTAATTCAATTCTACTGTGTTACTTTTGTGATTTAATTCAATCTACTTCAGTTTCCCATAGCTGCCATTACATGGGCATTTTTCTTTTCTCACTCTCAAGGACCCAAAAGAGAAATTGAATTCAAAAAGAAAAATACTCACAGCAAACTTGAGCCTGGGAGGGAAAGTGAGCCAGATTTCTGGTGGAAGCTCAGTTCCAAATATCTCAGCAGTGCCGTTAAGGAGTCGAAGCCGAAGAGGTGCGTCGTTACCCACTTCTATTCTGAGCTCGCTTTCTCTGTCCAATTTCACCTGCTTCATTGCCGATGCCAAAGTGGAGCCACCCACACCAGGAGGTGGTGCACCCATGGCTGCACCACCATACGCCATATTTTTGCCCTAAATGTCTCAACTGAAAATCTCTTAAAGAATCAGTAAAGAACCATTGTTCTTTCAAATACAAGACAAAAAAAGCAATTTCTATTCGAAAATTTCCCACAAACCACAAAAGCTTGAAGCTCCTTGTTAAACCCCTAACGAACGAGTAACGAGGTAGGCGATGACCGAGAATGGCTATGGAGTATGGACTGAGTTTGTGGTTTTGGTTTGGGCATATAAATTCATAACAATCCATTATCGAAGATGGACCCAGACCCAGGTTCAATGATCCCATCCTCCAAATCCATCTTCTTTATCGATGGGTTGGGCTGTATTTTTGGTACATAGTGGGCAAAAAACCATTATCGATATGGACGGTGAGAAAAAAAATTGCCTTGTTTGAGAATAATTTTTTTTAATACGAATTAAGAGTATATAATATTCGATTTATTTAAATTATTTTATAAATTTAATTTTTTCAAGTATAATAACATTATCATTCTCATTAAATACAATTCTTAAAAATTAGACATAAATTATTTTCATTATACTAACATCTCATAAATTATTTAAGAAAATATTTTATAAAATAGAATGATCCACGTTATTAAAAAGACAACAAATTGATTTATTTTCATCTAGTGTCTCCTTCCATCAATCCAAACAGAATCTCGTAGAAGAAGTGAAGGGAGTGATGAATAGATGTACTATACTTTTAAAAAAATAATAAAAATTATAAATAATAAAATTCACTGAAAGAGTATTATATTTTGATAAATAACTATATAGCATGAATATTGATTTCTCTTTTTGACAAAAAAAAAAGAATTGAAATGCATATAATTCTATACACCTCTTAATTTGTATTTGTATTTTTGTTTATATAATTATTTTATAAATTAATTAATTATAATTTTATTATAATTATAAATTAATTAGTTGAATGAAAATAATTTGTTAAAAAATAAAATATATTTAAAGCTAGTTATAATGGTAAAAGCAATTGTAAGTTGTCATTATAGAATGTAGTTATAAAAAAAATTATGTGTTATAATTTTATCCCTTATTCTATTTGTATTCAATTAGTTATTACTAATTTTTTAAAAATTGATAATTTAAGATTAAAAGAAAAGTTCTCTTTATAATAGCAATAGAATATATAATTAGTTAAATAAAAATAATTTAATATAAAAGTAAAATAAGACATAATAACACTATTAACATAATAAGACACTGCTAAAATGAAAGAAAATTGTATAACTAACATAATAGCATAGAGTGTGTGAACTAGTACAAGCTCAATTTAATAACACTACTAACATAATAAGACTCTTAAAACAATTAAGAGTCCTAATATTTTATTATGATTCATTACCTACATTATAATTCTAATAATCATAGAAGAAAAACTATCATATCTTATTAAATCCTTTATTAAGAAAAACAGAGAGAAAGTCACACAAGAAACTAAGATGTGACTTTTTGTATTATCATATCTTAGTATGAAGTATGAACACAGTTACTCTTTTAAATAACATTTTGTAATAGTTACACTAACTTCTCATTAGAAAGTCCGTATTTTAAGATATGTAGCCTCCGTTTTGGCATCTCTTTCTGTATAAGAGAAGGTGCCTGTTGACTATGCACTGTTTCGATACAAATCATGAATGTTTAAAACAGGTCTATCAATTATCATACCTGTGCCAGTTGTCCCAGGAAACAACCACAGTATTTGGATGCATAAGATTTATGCAGATGACACTGTATGTATCAAAATTTGAAGCAAAAATAAGATCGTAGGAATCTATAGGCTGAGAGATAAGAGTAGTTTCAATTTTCACATTGTTGGATTGGCCACTGTTGGGTCTTCATCAAAGGCTGGATCTTACAAATGCGGATCTTAATGAGTAAGATCAAGCCTAAAACCCTAGTTATGGATGCCATTAGTCCACTCCATATAAACTTTCTTGTTTGAATCCAATGTTTATGAGATTGCATAATAATACAAAGAAAACTCCAAAGACCAAAACATAAGTGGGAACTTCATGCATTTGCAGAGATAGAAATCACATGATTATGGTAAACCCTGATACATTTGGCCAACTATAATTCCATAGAATGAATTCACTATCATTAAAACCAGCAGGAATTACAGAAAAATACCGTATCATTTTCATAGAATGGGAACACATAAGGCAAGGCAATTAAACGACGATGGGTCGTACAACTAATTGAGGAGAAGAATCAAACAGAAAATTAAGGGAAATCTTCATAATTATTACCCTCAGAAGGTATTAATTAATTCAAGAACTGCTGAAACTGGTGGCAATGGGGATGACGATTATGAGGATTATAATAAGGAGAAGAATGAGTCCAATGCACATCCACTTCCTGCTGCTCTTCTGGTACTGCTTTGTAGTCTGCAGGTTCTTGGTTCCATCCTTGACATAGTGGGAAGCATGAAGCACATGGTGCTCAGTGTCATCCATCTTCTCACCCTGTGCCTCCACCATCACAGCCATGTCCAGAAAAACCTGGTGCAGCTCCATCAGACTCTTCTCAACCTCCTTTGCAGCACCGTGCCTGTCCTGTATCTCCACCACCGTCTCTAGGACCTTCCCCCTTCCGTGCTCTTGTATAGCCTTGCCCAGGAACTCCTCATCCCCATCACCATTAGAGATGATCTTCTCAATCACGTCTTCGTTTGGGTATTCCCCAGTCACTGAAAAATAGCGTCTTCCAACTGTGTCCTTGTACTCGGTCATCATCCTCTGTCTCAGTCCCTGAAACTCCGTCATAAGCTCCTAGAGCTTCTTGCGCAGCCCATTGGTGACCGCAATTCTGGTCCTGTAAATTGCAGGCATGCCTTGTTTGAGCCCAGAGAGCCTCCTATTAGCAGCATTGGCGAGGTCCAACTCTTCCAAGTGAGTCCTGATTACCCTTGCCTTCTTCAGCAGTGACAATCTCAGCGTTGATCCCGTTCCTTAAGGATTTGAGGGCCTCGGGCTTGTGCAGGGACTTGCTCTCGTCATTGGCTTGCTGAAGCCTTCCCAGTGTGTCTTGGAGATACCCCATCTCTGTTTTCACCTTCTCAGCCTCTTCCAGGAAGAGACCCATGTCAGTATCCATGTGGGTCGTTGAAGAGCTCAATTCTAAGTCAGCAGGAGGAAGACCAGGACCAGCTTCCAAATCCACATCTTTGATGGCGGCTTTCTTCAAATCCACGTAGCTGGTGAATGACTTGGTCATGAGGTCGTTCATTTTCGATCTGGGTTTTGGGAAATTATGATTCCTGCATGAAATCATTAGTAAAAATCGCAACTTTAGCTCTCCACAAAGTTGCTATCATGAGCGTGGAATGAACAGCAAAAGGGGAACTATCTATACCTTCTAGAGCTCTTTCGGAGGAATCAGCTGTCTGAGACAAAACAAGAACACAAACTGAGAATGAATGAGGATTAACAACGAAAATCTGTGCAAAAGAAGAAGAAGAAGAATTATTGAGGTGGAAAGTAAAATGAGATTTGAAAATCTAAAGGAGTTGAAGCTGTTTTATGAGTTGAGAATGGACCGGTAACACTTACGGATAGTTTTCAGAAAGTGTTAGAATATTTTTATAAGACAAAAAAGGATGAAAAAAAAGTGGTTTAAATTTAAGAGTTTTCATATTTCCTCATAAAATTTCATCTTTAATCCTAATAATCCTCCTAATATTTAATAAAGTAAATATTAAATAAAAAATAAAATATTTTATATCTTAAAAATATAAAAAAAATTAATATTTTATTTTATTTAATAATTCAAAAGATTATTAAAAAAATAAATTAAGAAAATATAAAATTATTCTAAATTTAATAGCCAAACGGCTATAACGTTTTTTTAATTAAGATTGGCAACTAATATTAGCATAAGGTTTCTTAAAGGCCACTGGTCAAACGTTTAACACTCAAAACATGAGGTGCTCTTTATATTGCTTAATGACTAACATCGAAGTGAATAATTTAAGTGTAGTTATTGTCTTCTAAGAGAAGAGCAAGGGCATAGTTTTCTGCCTATATAAGAATCAGTGAAGAACCAATTTTCTTTCAAATACAAGACAGAAGCAATTTCTATTCGTAAATTTCCCAGAAACCATAAACCCCTAATGAGCGATTAACGAGGAAGGCGATGACAGTGAGTAGCTATGGAGTATCGACTGAACTTGTGGTTTTAGTTTGGGCATGTAAATCCACAACAATCCATTATGGAAGATGGACCCAAACCCAGGTTCAATGACCCCATCTGTTTTTTTTTTGTTAACAATGATCCCAACCTTCAAATCCATCTTCTTCATCTATGGGTTGGATTGTAACTTGGACTTAGATAAATAATGGATATGGACCGTGGATTAAAAGTAAAAAATTCTTAATTTTTTTTAAAATTTACATAAAATAAATTAATTCAAAACATGCCTTAAGTTGTCCAAGTAAGATGAACTTTTATGAAAAGAGACAACTTCAATAGTGCCATATTCATGTCATCTTTTTTTCTTTTTTTTGTATAGAATTTGCATGCCATCTTGCTCCTTTAAGAAATTCTTTTGTACTAAATCAGTAAAAACATAATACATGGCATAACATATGAATATATGCTATTAAATTAAATTTATAATATTATTTAACAAATTATAGATAAGATGAATCGTCAGTGTAATTTCTAAGAATATTTAAGAATTTTATCTTATAATAAATATTTAAAGTTCATAAAGTATACAATTAATAAATACTTAATAATTAATTAAGATATCGGTAAAAAAAATGAATATTGAAATAATTTTCTTTTTAAGTTGAATAATTTTTTTAGTTTAAAACTATAATCTCAAAAAAGAAAAAATTTTGGTGAGTAAAATGTTTGAAACTTTTTCATTATTAAAAGAAAAAACATAAAAATAATGTAAACGATACTTAAAAATTAAAATAAGATTTTGAAATAAAAAGCAATTTACGTGCTTGTTTGATATATCATAACTAAATAACTATACAGTAGTTTTATTCAATTTGTAATTTAAAAAAATTTAATTTTAATTTATTATTAGTATAAAAATTTTATATTATCATTTAATTATAAATTATTAAATTATTAAAAAATAATAATTAAAATAATAATTATTTAAAAAAATTATACACTAAGTATCAAAATAACATATAAATTAAATAATAATATAAAAAAAACACTTTACGTGCCAATATAAAATGAATAACCAAAACTACATGCCTATTTGATTTTTTATATATGACCATTTTTTAAAAAATGAATTCTCGTTGAGAGATGAGCTTGGGTCAAATCGCAAATCAGGTCGCAAATTTAAGGACGCCATGCCATCCACTATATCACCATTGGTGTTTCTCTTTTGTGACACATCATTATGCATGGCATTCACCTTCCCATTTGGCAGCTTTTTTATCTTTGTGATGATTATTATTCATTACAGAAAAAAAAAAAAAAAGAAATCATTCCTTTTGCAGCTGGTGCATAATAATGTCCACAATCATTACCAGAAACTAGAAAAGTTTTCCTCCAACAAAGGTTATGTGGCTGTCAGCTTTCCCTTCTGCAAATTTTTTTTCTTTTCTAATTTTCCTTCCTTTCAAAAGTAAAGCATAATTAGTAGCAATCCATTTCTTTTCTTTTTTTTGTTTTTGGGGATATCAGTGTGTGGTTCAGGTATAAAATGGCATATTTGCCCAGAGTCTTATGGAGAGTTACATCTTCAATTCTTAATTATAATTTTAGTAGTGACTTGTAAAGTTGCAAGTATTTCTTCTTATTTTTTTTTGCATTTTTTTTCTTGTCTCCTTGCTTTTCCCTTTTGCTCTTGTGGATGTTCATGATTTTCTTTTTGCCCAAGCACTACAAATTGATAAGAAGAAAATGAGAAAAAAGAAGAGTGGACTTGACACGGAAGACAATCTTATAATTTACTACACTCGAAGCAAGCAAAGGCGTTGGATAATAATTGGTAAAGAGTCAATTACGTTGGCTTTATGGCATCAAAGTCATGGACCTCATTCTGAGTTCTTACTTTATACATTTAAATGTCGAGTTTGGTTTAAATTTTTTTTTAATATATCAAATATTTTAATCTACCAATTAAATAGGGATGAGCACCGACGAAAAAACAGGATGGAAATGGACAGGTTTGGTATCCCACATTGATATTCCTATGTCATCTCTGTTTAAGGTTTTTTTTTAATTATTTTTTGGTACAATCTCTTTTAAGTTTTTTTTAATTTATTTATATCTATATAAATGAGGTAATATAATATAAGGCTTATGTCACCACAGCACAACACAACCACTTTTTTATGTTAAAGAAAAAAACACAAACAAGCTTGTTATTATTGCGGCTACTGTCATCACTATTTTTATCGATTACTGTTCTATCACAGTAAACATCTAACGAAGCATACTATTACGGTTTTCTTTAATGGTCATCTTTTTATCAATAGATCTTTTAACGTTTAGAGACTAATTAAGTAATTTTCAAGGGTAAATTATATTTTTGGAAGAAATTTTTTGGATGAGTCTCAGTATGCTCCTCTCATATGGCAAGCATTTCATTGGCATAACAATAATCTTGACAATAATCTTTAATGCTCCTCTCATAACAATAATATTGAAGTAAGTTATTACAACTATTTTATCATAAAAAAAATACTAATATCTAAAGAATATACTCTTATTTTTTAAAAAATACTCTGGCCTATTTTTTCAGAGGACAAGCCTTGGTAAAATGACAATATTACTTCCTCATGACATAATGATAATGAATTATGGTCTTTGAAATAACTTATCTGTATACGAGAGAAGACTTATTATATCTTATTTTTATTATGTGTTTAAATTAACTTATTTTGATTAAAATAATTTATAATTAAAATTTTATAAAAAATTTTAAAAAATGATTTTTTTTAAAATGATTCTTACCCAAACATGCAATTAGTCTACTATAGTGAAAGACTTGTGTACTGAGCTAATCTATTGCTGTTATTACTTTTTTAAAAAAATATTCATAATCAAAGTTAAAAATAAAATTAAATAAAAAGGCAAACAAAAATATAAAATAATAATAACTTTATAAATATTACTTCCTTTTATTTTTTTAATTTTCTTTTAAAAAATACTTTATTTCATTTGTTGTTTTAAAAAATTAATAAGGTATTAATTTTTTCTTTTAACTCCATCCTTAATCTATATTATTATTAAAGGAATTTATTTATTTAATTTTTAAAAAATTATTAATAATTAATTAAACATAAATAAATAAGATAAATTTATTAATATAAATATTTTTTATAATTATATTAAATAATTACAAATACTTTAAAGTACATAGAGTTATTCATTTACTTTAATTGGATATAAACAGAAAAAGAGATAAAATTATAAATATAAATATTTTTAATAATTATATTTTATAATTATAATTACTTTAAAATATAAAGAATTATCTTTTTACTTTTTTAAAATTATATTTATTTAACTAATTAATATATAATTATAATAAAATTATAATTAATTATTTTAAAAATTAATTATATAAAAAATATAGATTAAAAAGTACAGTAATATCACTCAAGATACTGATATTAATAAAGTGTAAGAGATATTAATTGAGTGAATAATATTTTGAATATTTTAATAAAAATAATTTAATTAAATGTAATTATTTTTTTAATAAAATTATTTAATAATTTTTTTATCTATTATGTAAGTACTTTAAATGATTGTTAAAAAAGTTAGGCCCTATTTTATTATCGTTAATACATATACTATAATACAATAATTTAATAATATAATATAAAAATTGACCCATTAAGGCATTAAGCTTTGGGGCCCTCCCGATTAGTCTCTTGATCCAAGTCGAACAACAATACCCCGCTCCTCCACCGCATTTTCCGCGGCACACAAAGCTTTTGAATTTTTATTTCATGGACCAAATTGCCCTTCTCGTTTTGCTGAAATTCCCATTTCCCACATAAGCTTGCACCGCGTTTGCTTGCAGAGGTGTTTCTCATTTTTCCACAGTGACACAGTGAGCGTTGAGAGAAAGAGTCTTCGCTGTTAATTCAAATTCTCTTTGATATTTCAAATCTCTTTTCTGGAATTCAATGATTCAATCCATCCTTTAATGGTAACTCATTAACTCGCTGGATATGTTTTCCATTTCTTTGAATTTTCGAAAATTGGCAACGGCAATTTCAGTTACCCAATTTTGTAGGGTTTTGTCTTTTATTAGTATTATATTTTATTCGGAATTTTAATATTGTTTTTCTTTCAAATTTGGATTCGGTTTCAGGGGATTTGCTTTCTTGGGCTTCCTCTTCTTCTGGTAGAAAGCGCAGTGGCGGAAGTCGATTTTTTGACCGTTTGAAAACTTGTGAGTCGCGCTCTCTTTGTCTTTTCTCATTGTTTTCTGTTTGTTTACTGGGAAAGTTGAGAAAGGAAAACGAGAAGAGGGAGAATTGAATAGGAAAAATTGGATTTTTTTTAATTTATTTTTAGTTCACTCCCTCAAGAAACTGTAAACCCGTTCTCTCAATTCTGGGTTTTCTTTCTTCCTTGAAACGTAGGATTATGTAATTTTGTATCTGCAGACCAATGAAACTGAGCCCATGGCTGCTTCTTCATTTTTTTATTTTGCAATTTCCTGTTAATAAATTAAAAGAAAATTGGATGAAATTATGCGACTATTCATTTTCTTTAAGAAATTTCTCCCCTAGGAGGTGATAGACATGGATTTTGTGGTTCCTAACGTTGGAATTGTTGGGAATGGAAAATGGGTCTTTTAGAATCTTAGTGAAATCTTCGATCTTATCGAAAAGAGGAATTCCTTGATCAGTTAGTCACTTGGTCCTTTCTCTGGTGTCAGAAATCATTTTTTTTCTTTATTTAGACTAAGCAAGTGTGGCTGATGGAATTAATCAAAGCATGTATCTCATCAGCATCATTTTAGAAAGAGGGTTTTAGACGCTGACAACGATGAGGACAATATGGTCATTTTGTTCACTGCTGCTGCTTGATTTGATGGATTCTCTGGAGTAATATTAAATTTGCTCTCTGCACTTGAACGTTGCTGAAATCAATGCTTTACTTTGATCACGCATGATTCTGCTACTTCTGCCCTTGTGTTTTATGCTCTCTTCTTTCTTCGGTTTTTGCCTTCTGTCTCTCTTTCTCTCTCTCTCTCTGTTTTTCTTTTATTTTTTTCTCCAATAGGTGGGTTACTGTATATGCTTCGGCAATTTGGGAGTAAAAGGTGAGAGGGTATGGAAGACTTCCTAAAAATTGTTCTGCATCTGGTTGGCTTCGGTTACTAAACTGATATAGTTGAGCTTGATAGTAAATTTTAACTAAATTGTGCTAGACAGTTTTTTTGTTGTGTAAGCATACTTTGCTTTTGAGTTTGTGCTGCATGGCATTTTTTTTTTTAATTCAATGTTCTTTCAGTCTTTGTTCATTTATTTATCATATTTTCCACAATTCTATGGTGACTAAACAATAAGAAGTTGCAGCTCATTCTCCAGGAATTATCACTACTATTGCTGCATGACATCTTTCTTTCCCCTCTCCTTTTTAACTTCTGATCCTTTTCATTTAATCAGATAATGATTTCAATGTTGGGTTATATGTTTTGCTTTTCCATTATTAGGTTCAGCGAGACCTGAGTTATTATCAACTTCGGTCCTTAAATCCCCGGAAAGTTGGCCACTTTAACGACATTGTGGCAGCAATCACAGAGAAGGTTTAACGCATGAAGAAACTATTCTTTTTCAAATCTTCTGCATCTAGCAGTGGAAGCAACAATGCAGTACCCCCAAGATCAACAAATAAGCAAATTCACTGGGAGAATTCCTCAGAGTGTGGAACGAATAGACATGCTTATGGTGAAGCCGAGGATAACTTCCAGACCCCTAAGGGCTTGTTCTCCAAATCTCGGAAGCAAGTTTCTGATGACCAGAGTTCTTGGGGTGGGCCAAGTCTTAGAAGGAGCAGGTCATTGTCCTCAGCTGCCTACCAGTTCAAAGATCAAAATAGGTCTCCTTCAAGTAGCATTGCTAGTGATCCGTATCATCAATTTGAGCATTCATCTTGGTGAGACCTGATGACCTTACTTTTAAAGCAAAATCTTGACTGAAGGTTATTATAAATTGTATAAATGATATTTTTCACTTATTTTTTGGTTGAACTTTCTGTGTATCTTCAGTTGTCAGACTCTTAACCCTGAGAAGCAAAAGCGGAATAAGTCAACACAATTTGAAGTAATTTTTAACCAAAACTCGCATGGATATGAGAGACCTGGTTCTGTTAGTTCTTCAAGATCTCGTCACGATTCATCTGGGAACTCTTCCACTTGTTCTAGCAACATTTCAAGTAAGATTGTGGATCGTTACATTGATGGAGAGCAGCAGCCAGAGGACAGTAGATCCAGGAATAGTTCACATAGGAATTATACTAGAAATGGAAATTATGGTATGAAGCTTCCACCAAAAATCCAGCATACAGCGCCTAATTCACCAACAGATGGTGGAGTCAAAGATAAGCCAAGGGCTCACTCATTTAGGGAAGCTAAAGTAACCCGTCTTCGTTTCTCATCCCGAGACCGGACAGAAAATGGGTTTGGACATGAATCTCCACGGAGTCTTGCAAAGAATGTCATTGAGAGACTTTCTCAGTCTCATGATCTCTCTAAAACAAGTTCAAAGGAATTTGATCTTGATAATCCAATCACAATCGGAGATATCTATGCTAGATCTGTTAATGGACGCTATGATTCTGATTTGGATGATGCTCCGCCAAGAAGTTATTTGTTGGATGAACCATACAGAATGACAAATGGTTATCATGGCATGGATGGAAATTGTGAGGGTTTAAGCTGTGATGGACCTCAAGAGGATATTGATGCTGAACTAATGAGAAGATCAAAGGAAGCTGAGGAGAGAGTTATTCTTCTTTCTAAGAAATTTGAACGAGAAAAATTTATTCCTGCTGGTGGTTATGACGTACCAACATTGATTCAGACAATCAGAAACCTAGTAGAGGAGAAAATAAGCTTGGCAGTGGAAGTTTCAAGCCATCTAAGGTCTCAAATTGCTGACAGAACATCAGCCAGGGAAGAACTTAGACGTGTAAAGACAGAATTGGATTTTCGGACTCGGCGACTAGAAAAAGAAAAGAATGAGATGCAGTCAGCATTGGAGAAGGAATTGGACAGGAGGTCAAGTGACTGGTCGTTTAAGCTCGAGAAGTACCAGTTAGAAGAGCAAAGGCTGCGTGAACGAGTTAGAGAGCTTGCAGAGCAGAATGTATCACTTCAAAGGGAAGTCTCCTCTTTGAGTGAGAGGGAAATTGAAAGAAAAAGCTTGATGACATATACTGACCAACAGCTCAAGGGATTGACCGAAAAGGAGGAGGAAATGAAAGATAAGATTCTGGATTTGGAGCAAAATCTCTTAGAAGTACAAGAGAAATATAAGTTAGCAGAAGAAAATAGGGACTGTATCCGAAGAAATTTTGAAGAGAAGGAGAAGGAGTGCAGAGAGTTACATAAGTCCATCACAAGATTACTAAGAACTTGCAGTGAGCAAGAGAAGACAATTACTGGATTACGGGATGGGTTTAGTGAGGACTTTCAGAAGAACCAGTCTATGGAGAGGGTTGATAAGCACATAGCAAGACTTCAAATGGAGCAAATGAGGTTAACAGGGGTAGAACTAGCCTTGAGAAGGGAGTTGGAATCTTACAGGGTTGAGGCAGATTCTCTTCGCCATGAAAATATAATTCTGTTAAACCGCTTGAAAGGTGATGGAAAAGAATGTCTTGCCGCTACTTATAAACTAGATAAAGAGCTTTGGGCCCGCATCTGCTGCCTTCAGAATCAAGGCCTAACGATGCTAAATGAAAGCACATACTTGTGTTCAAAGTTACTGGAATTCATCAAAGGGAAAGGAGGCCATGGTTTAGATGGGCAATTTACTGTTGAATCTGACACTAAAATTCAGGGTCTTAAAAGTGGCACTGAGGGTTTAACAAGGAGTTTGCAGATGATGGCTGCTTTGTTGAATGAAAAGTCAAGTACACTGACTTCTAGATTTCAGTCCGAGCGTATAGACGCTGATAAATTAGCTAATCTAAATGATCAATCATCTGAGGTGCGTTGCTGCTGAAACTTTTTCTTTTAATGGTAGTTTTAGAAGAATACAGATTGTAAATTCTCTATTCTACCATTATCTTTGTGCTTATTTATTCTAAACATTTTTAAAAATCCTACTTGTTTATTGAAATTATTTATTCTTGGCATATGGATCATGTTGTTGCTTGTATAGGATGTTATTAGATCTGAGCTTAAAGCAGAATGTTTGGTAACAAGTCTATTAAGAGAGAAGCTGTACTCTAAAGAGCTCCAAGTTGAGCAGATGCAAGCTGAACTTGCTACAGCAGTAAGAGGAAACGACATACTTAGATCTGAGGTGCAAAATGCGTTAGACAACCTTTCAAGTGTAACCCACAAGTTGAAGGACCTTGAACTTCAGGTCAGTCACCACTCACCAGTATTGATTAATGTTTAAATTTCGCTGATGGATGTTTATTTAGGGTATTGTGTTGTTGTCAGTTGTATTGGGCTAAATAGCTCTGTTTATGGTACTTTTGAAAGTGACAAGGTTGTGATATGAAAATTATGTTGCAACTTATGCTTAATGCTGCCCACTGCAAGTGCAATGTACACAAGTAGTACATGCATAAAACCACCATGAAAGTGAGTATCTTAGATGGTTGACTGGTAAAACTAGCTGTGCCAAAAATACAATGCTAATACAGATTGTAAGGTTATAAAAACAAAAATAAAAGAGACAACATAATAGTTGCATTAGTAAAACCATTGTTGGTCAAACAGGAACGCAGTTGGAGAGTACATGATAAGTCAATGATTTTAGTATGTGTGCTGCATGAATGTAGTTGTATTTGTACATTTTCATGGGGTGTCTAATTTTCTATGTCTAATTGTAACAGATGTTGAAGAAAGATGAGAGTATAAAACTGCCTTCAAAGTGATCAGCAAGAGGCTACGAGGGAATTAACAATCATGAGGGGAATATTGCCCAAAGTATCTGAGGAGAGAGATCTTATGTGGGAGAAAGTGAAGCAATATAGTGAGCAGAATATGCTGTTGAACTCAGAGGTCAACGTATTGAAGAAGAAGATTGAGGCACTTGATGAAGATATCCTTCTGAAGGAAGGTCAAATAACAATCTTGAAAGACTCCCTTGGCAAAAAACCCTTTGATCTCCTTGGGAGTCCTGATTCTATGCATGAATTTTTGCTCAACTGATTAACATAAAAGCTTGTTTTTTTCTGGTAGGCCAAATTATTGCATTGTTTATAGTCGCCTATATTCGTGAATGAGGTTTTTGATTTTGCTCTTTTATACTCTGTTTCACAGCTTGTTTTTTTCTTTTATTTTTTTCCCTTTTTTTTTTAATATAAGAAGTGTAAGATTGGTCAGAGATGTAAAAAATACAAAGTTCCTTTTTCCCCATCCCTTGAGAAAACTCTGTTCTTTTCCGCCTCTGCCTGAAACAAGCTTGTTCTTGACTTTTGAAAACGAAAGATATATGCAGTATTTAGTGTTTGTTTAGAATTGTTTTAATCTGCTCTCTTTTTAAATTTCTTGGTGCTGATGTTTCATGGATTTGCAAGAACAATAAAGTCTTCATTGACTTTAAAAATTATGAACTTCAACCCAATAAAAATCATTATATACCCGTATTTGACAATGTGAGTATCCTTGGACTTGTTATTGAATGACATCATTCCAAAGAATCGCTAGTCTGTTTTGCTTTGAATCAAGTAGATATACCATGGTTTCTTGCTGGCGAATGTCTTTATGACAAAAAATGTTACCGGTCATGCAAATTTATTATAATTGAGTGGAATAGTTAGTACATGTTTGGTATGCTAGAAAAAAAAAATGAAATTAAATGAAATGTATAAAATCTCCAAAGTTAGTGCATAAAAAACCTCTTATTTCTTTTCTATTTTTTTCATTTTTCTTTTATCAGACATGCACTTAATAGTTTTACTAAGTTTATATTAAACAGTATTTTATTTCTTGGGATAAATATTAAACGGTATTTTAAATGGCAAATTCTAGACTCTAGGGAGAACTGAAAATAATAGATTGAAAAAAAAAATGAAGATAAATTGTTTAACAATTGAGTTCTTGTCCCTATGAAAATGTGAAATAGTGGAAAACGTCTCATCAAGAAACTAACCTGGGTTTAAAAGCTGTGATTTGGTGAAAAAATCCAGTTTTTATATGATAGCTGATTATGGGTAAGAGAAAGTCATCATCACTGTCTAATTTTCAACGTGTACTAACTCAGGTTAAAATATTGAATTATCACACAAAAAAAAACTAATTCTTCTAAATACATTATGTCTAATCCTTAAGATTATTTGAAAATAAATTAACTCATTTTCAAAAGGTAACTAATTAATACTGTTATAGTTAAAAAAATGTCTAATTCTCATAGCATTCAAAGTGCGGGTTTTTCCGTTAAGTGTCTAGGTTGTTATCTTTCCCCTCTTCTCCAGATACTTCTGCGTTTTTAATTTCGTGAAACTATCTTCCTCCTTCTGCTCCTCTCCCAGTTCCCACTTTGAGAATTGAGATATTTGAAAAGAAAAAGAAAAAGAAAGAATAAGATATCTTTTAACTCTTCAAGCCTTCAAGGGGCGACATCCATCACTTTCATTAAGAGAAAAATGAAGTTAAATAGGGTTCAATTCTTGTCTAATGGGTCACACAAATAATTGTCGGAATATATTACTTTTTAGTGTTAATGATGGACTTCGCAGAAATAATAATTGACCCTTGATGGAGGACACGGTGTATTCAATATTAGGAATTAACTATAAATTCAATTTCTGAAAACTGGACTGGACTGGCCGATTGGATCGGTTCAATCGGAAATCGGACTATTAGCCGGTCTGGTCTAGCCCTGTGATCGGTTCAGATGTTCAGTTTCACAATTTTTACAAAAAGGCTTTCCAGGAATCAAATACGGGCACGAAGGAATATGGCCACCAACTTTGCCACTGAACCAATTACACTTTCATTGTATAATAGGCCTTATTATATATTTAATATAAAATAAATACATAATTACAACTTCTACCAAAAGATCCTTAGTTTGAACTTGAGATAAAAGGCCAGATGAAATAAATATTACCACTGTTAATGTTTATAATATATATATTATAAATTAATGAATTATGTTTATTTTAGTTAATTTATATTTATATTACGATGTGGATTAATGTTATGTTTGCTTACATGAATGTAATATTTTTTTTATTTTATGACACTATTTTTTTTTATATTTCAAATAATTTTATTATTAATTTATATTATATTTTTGTAATTTTTATTTATTATATTAATAAATATAAATATATTTATATATAAATATAAATATATATTTAATTATATTCCGATTCGACCACGGTTGAACCATTGAACTTTGAATTAATACCTCGACCGGTTCAATGACCAGTTCGATTTTCAAAATCTTGCTATAAATTTTATTATATAAGAATAATGGGGACAATTATATATTTTATCCTTAATATTTAGATTACCCTTTAGATAGTAAAATGAATAATAAATAATTATTGACGAAAAAAATCATTTATATTTTTATAAAATATAAACACTTTAGATAACAAATCATGAATATATCAGGATTTACTCTCTTAATTTTCTACGAAAAAAAAAAAAAAGCTTGAAAAACAGTGTGTGAAAGCAAGCTTTCATATTCTTCAGTATTGCATAGTATGCCAGATATATTCTACTCTATATCAGTATCAATGAACAATCAATTATTTTTAGATTGAATTATATGACCCTCTTCAACCAAATTAAGTGAAAAGAAAAGAAGGAAAACACTGTGCCAAAAATTTCCACTTTACGAATTATAGTATTTTGTTAAGACAAGAAAGACAAAATCATGTCAGCTCAAACTAGACCAAACACTTCAATTGCTGAATTTCTATAAATTCTCTTGAAAATTGAAATATGCATGAAGAACTACTGTAAGTTCGCAAGAATTACAGTTTTAAATACATTATTTTACACTTGTACAAATTTCCAAGCACACAAATTTTAGGATGACATGATACCCTTTTACTTGGATGCAATAAATCTAGCCTCATTTTATGGAAAAAAGCATATGTGATCCTGCAGTTGACTTTGTAACATCCATAACATGGAGCATGCACCAAGGACTTGATGATGGAGAACTTATTACCATGAAGTATAGTGATCCTTATAATAAATAAATCCAACAACCATGGACCAACAACATCGATATTTGTTTACAACAAACACCCTTGGGGGTAATCTAATTTGAAAGTTTCATATCTAAAACTCACTGGTTTGGCATGGGGTTAATGGAAGGGGAATAGACTTACCCTTGTTGACTGGTCCCAACTCTGGTGGAAAGAGGAAAAAACTGTATGCTTGATACACAGAAACTTTGAAATATTACTGTGACAGAGGCAACAGGAGACAGCCCCGAACTATAGAGATGCAGCTTTCCAGAAGTCAATTGGCTTCCTTTGCTGAAACCAAAGTAACACGTGTGCATTAGGAATTGAAAAAGCTGTATTGCTCCAATTACAAATGCAAACCAACAGCACGTATATATAAACATGAATTACTTAGGTTCAGAATTACATGGTACACGCGCTAGGCACAGAAAGATTGCTATCATCGCATTGGGGGCCAATCTGGCCCAGAAACCTACTAATGCTGTAAATGCTGGTTTGCGCCTTCCTAGACTATATGCTGAACCAGGGGTTAGGGTCCAAAATAAGGGGAAATTATTGTTTTTTAAAAAAAACTTCATATGAGTATTTAGTTGAATAGGTGGAAGTTTGCACCACCCATACTTGAACCCAAACCCGCATAAAATCAAATTAAGACATGTCCCTGACCCACCACCAGTTTAAAGGACCACTGAGCCCATATTTAGAACTGGTATACAGTTTGTGAACCCAGGTACCTTAAACCCAATTAACATCCATGATTCAATGTTATACAAGTCCCATAGATGATAGATAGATATAACAAAAGTTACCTTAGCAATTGGCATCTTCTCCCTCACTGAATCAATCAATGATAAATCAATATCAGCTACTGCAATGCCTGTAGACAATCGATCTGAAACAGAAAAATAATAACCAACCATGGAAACTATGGTTTGAATTGCTAGTTCATCTAAACAAAACACAAAGTGGTAATACATGAAACTACAGCAAGCAATGCATTAGTTGAACCATAAAGAAGAGAAAAACACATATCCATGAAGTAAAAAGGATATTTTAAATGTGCAAATCCATAACAGCTGAAACCTCCAAGAAGGACAATGAAAGCTACAACGCCAAATGGTCTTCAAAAGAAAATTCAAGCGAAATTATGTCTTGTCTCCTACTCTCCTATAACACTCACTCCTTCTCTTCCTATGGTAAATACTAAATAATATGAGGCCACACGCCATATATCTGATCTCATATAATATTTTTCAGGCATGATAAGAAGAGTACGTTGACTATCATAAGGTCAGATCCACAAATCCCAAATACAATTTAGGCAATTATGGAAGTTGAATTTGTGTGAGAAAGTGAACTGTGGCTGGTCAACTGGCATTGACTTTCAAATGATTCCATTTTTGTTTTTCATCTTTTCTCACATTTTTGCAATAAATTATAATTGATAAGTTTAAGCTCACAGCATCTACTTGGTAGTATATGCAGATGGTATAGTTGTCATAGGCAATGATAGTCATGGAATTTGACAGCTGAAATAAAGGTTTGGGTAAACTCAAATACTTCCTTGGTGTTGAGATATGGTACTGCCATCTCATCGAGGAAGTATGCACTAGACATACTAGAAGAGACTGGCATGCTCGATTGCAGACTTATTGATACTCATGTGGATCCTAATGTTAAGCTTCTAACAGGATAGAGCAAGCCTCTAGCACTCCAAGGAGATACCTGAGACTTGTCGGGAGGTTAAACTATTTGCCAATTACTTAACCATATATCTCTTTTGCTACAAGTGTCGTCAGTCAGTTCTTATAGTCCTCGTGTGACAGTCACTGGGATGCTTGATTTGCATCCTTAGGTAAATCAAATGGGTGCAATATCTTACTTTCACTAAATCATCAATCATGTTTAAACCAAGAACAAAAGGAACAAGTTTCTTACCTGGTAATCGACCAACAATGGATCCCCATGGATCAATAATTAATGTGTCACCATAGCTTTCTCTTTTATCGTTATGTTCACCAGCTTGTGCAGCAGCTATGACCTGATAATTCGTTCATCAAACCATTCCTAAAAATAAGTGGCAAAGAAGAAAATAATTGAAATAAATTTTCTCACATAGCTTTCTTAATAACTTGTCCCATTCATTTCAAATGCAGACACATGAAAAACAAAGCCATGACTTTGAAAAATATTCATAATTGATGCTTGAGGAATGTGCTCTCTGCACTATTGTAAGGTATGCAAGTGGGTGTATCAGAGCATGCATTCATATGTTATGTATATGGGAGACAACTATCACCTTACCTTGCAAACAGATCAGCATTTTGCACCAAAATGATCAGTTAAAGAAGTTACTGACATCCAATTGAATTTCCAAATATTAAAGCCCACAGTAGCTGATGTAAAAGTAAATACTAGGTGCAACAATATGACCAGATAGAAACTATGATGATCACCATGTATTGGGCTAACAATAAAATAACCAACACTGTCAAAAGTTATATGCATTTTGTAAAAGAAAATTGTATCCAAATATTTCAATTTCAACTAGTTGCTAAACCTTGAAAGATATTTTCATGCTAGCTACAAAAGGCAAGAAAGTAAATAAAAGTTATTCATTCTTCCATAGTTAAAGATTGAGATAACCCACCAAAAATCCAGAGATACCTTCATATAATTGATGAAAGCCATCCACTAATTTTGTTAAGATCTTTCTGATATATTCCTTTCCCTTTATCTTTTGAGATTAGTTACAAGGCAGTCAACTATTTAACATTTAACCGATTCAAGAATTAGTAGGATGTTGGTAATTTAAAAGTCTATATTATATTATTATATGTATTAAGAATTCAAAAGTTGGTGAAAATCTTTCATGGACATTTCTACAAAGTGTTTCTGCTTCATTCTTGGAAATTCCAAATTAGATGGCAATTTCCTAAAAGACAGGTTTCTTATTTTCAGACTTTTAAAATTGACTCCTACATAAACTTTTTCAAACCTATCTCTTATCATTTATCATATTTATCCATCAGTTAAGTTCAAATTTTCTGCAGTGTGACTGTTCTGGGATCAGATATGATTAAAATTAAGAAGCAAGAGGCCATTGAAATCAATAATTTCCATAATCACTTTATATATATTTCTATTAATATGTTTTCAGCATAACAAGATAATTAGTAAGAAAACACAAGACGATGGGCTTGTGAAAGAATTTAATGCATCCAATAATTATACTCTAAACGCACTTCAGCTGGGGATCTTGAAAGGCTGGGAAAAGTGGGGGAAGGGAAATGTTATTAAATGCAAAAATAAATTCTTACATAGCATTGATTCTCAATTGCACGAGCACGAAGAAGAATCTCCCAATGTGCTTCACCAGTCACTTTAGTGAACGCTGAAGGCACTAACAGTACCTGGACATTGCAAAACACTAGCAAATTTTAGATGCTAAACAACCTATTTTAAGCACAAAAGAAAGAAATCCACTTAATACCTGTGCTCCATGTTGGAAACTTAACAACTGGTAAAGCTCTGGGAATCTCAAATCATAGCAAACACTGAGGCCCAAACGCCCAATAGGACTGTCTACTGCAACAATATCCTTTCCTGAAAACATCACCAAGATAGATGATTTTCACATGAAAACATTTCATCCCTCATATCATATCTAAGTGCTTATTTCTCTGTCAAGCCAACCCCGGCCCCAAGGAAAAGCACAAAAAGCAAAATGGTTTCCTACAAACGTTAGATATGCTGTCCTAATGAATTAGGTTGTAATACACGTTTAAAGAGAAAGAAGAAAATATCATATATAATGGAAGTAAAAGTAAATCATTGGAAATATTATCTGAACCATCTTGACTAATACTAATTTTTGTCTTTATTCTTTCACTTGTTATCTTCTTGTTGTTTCTAAGTGGATGTGGTTGTGAGAAAACTTTAACCGATCTTCAGATTCTCTCTATCATACCATGCATCAAGGAGCTTCATATCTTCACAGGGAAAAACATTGATAGGTTCAATCTTTTCATTTACTTCAAAAATACATTGCAAAAATGAAAAGCTCCAATGGCAATGAGGACTAAAGCAAGACAAAGACTCATGTAGTCTTAACACCACGTAAAGAGGAAATATCCTACCTGCTTCTGTAAACCTACTTTCTTTGTATACCCTTCCACCAGGAACATCTACATCAAACCTTTAAATAAAATAAAGTGAATAAAATATCAACTGTTTACACAACCATAATAAGACAAACAGAAAGCAGTAAATTTCACAGTTTGATTACAAGTTAATCATCTTACAGGTGTATCTTTCTATAAGAGCTTTTAATTTTCCCAGCATCATCTACTACAACGTGGGTGTTACACAGGTGTTCATCATCAGATCCTCTTTCTTGGAAGCCTCCGAGTGACAACCAAATGTTGGACTCTCTGCAGTGCATCAGAAGATTCAATTTAGTTACATGATTAAAGACATGTTTATTGGCATTGTGCACAAAATGCAAAATCAATATGAACTCGGTGAGTTCTTTAAAGTAAAGATAGCAGTTATTTCATTAAAACAAATATGACAATATAGTGATGTAGGATCAGTTAACAAGAAAAGGAACACTTTGTTTTACCACCTTGCCAAAGAGCAGTATTGCTCCATAATTGGTCCATCCAAAGGTTCTGCAATATTAACACTGTCCCCATCCTTAGCACCCACAAAAGAGAAAGCTTCAGGAAAGCAAAGCAATTTCGCTCCAGCTGATGCTGCTTCCTTTGCAGATACATTACCCAACAAAAGACTTATCAAACCAACTAATTATCAAAGAAACGTAACTAAGGTTTATGTGTGCATGTTTTCACTGTCATTTTGCAACATTTCCCATATTTTCCCTCACTAAGTCATCGATTTTTTTTTCCAAATACACAAAAATCAAGCTTTGACTGAAAAGCCATCAGTTGATGACAAAAAAAAAAAAATAGGATTCTCTTATTGTTGAAATAAGAGAAGAATATTTTGTCAGAGAGATAAAAATATAAACAATTTGAATATAATTAGAAAATTTATAACCCATTAAGTCCTTGATAATCTATTCCCAGGAGAGGATACAAATCCAAAAAAATTTATCAAGAGGGAACATGTAGATAACAGCAAGCACCAAATTTGAACAAGAAAATAACACGAATTGTGAAAGATAAAGAGAACTCAGATGAGATTAAGGATGAAAGAGTGAAACTTTGGGAAGAAGAGAGAGTTTTACTTTGACGAGGCGAGAGCAGGTGGCGAAATTGGCTGCAAGGTCGTTGATGGATGTCATCTGAGCCGCAGCAACCCGGACTGAGTTAGAGGCCATGATTGACTCGCCGGCGACGGCAGGCGCGGAGAGAGAGACGAAGTGGTGGCGATGAACTAACGAGATTGGAAGAATGCGAGTGTTGATTCGACCAACCAAATGCACTGATTCTGACGCTGACGACAACATCTATGCCATTGCTTTTGCTGGTTTCCTTTCATAGACAATGACAAATGTTTCTTACGACTTCTGTTGGCATATATAATTTTTTTTTTCAATATCATTAATTATAAAATATTTACTAATTGTTAATTTTTTAAAAATTTTAAATATTTATTATAAAAATTTATCTTAAATATTAGTAATGAAGAAAAAATTAAAATATTATAACAATACTCATGCTTCATGGTTATATATATATATATTTTTGTACGTGTTTCATAGTTATCTTTAATTATTTCACTCATTTTATTTTTATGCTAATTATGTTAAACGATTAGAACCAAAAAATAAATATTATATAAATAAATTTTGGAGAGACGTATATTACAATCAATGATATCATAAATACATTAGCATTAAATATTTTTATTATTTTCTTTTCTTTGTATAGTCTTGTTAGCATAATATTTATATAAATATAAAAAATTATATGAACTAAATTATGTTTAATTTTGAATAAATTTATTATATGAACTAAATTAAGTTCAATAAAAATTATTTTTAAATATGTTAATGTAATTGGTTTTATTTTATATTATTTTAAATTAGTTTTAAAATTTACAAAACACCCCCTAATAGTTTTTGGAGAGTGAGGTTGATAGTGTAACTGTTGTTTATTCCATCTATTGTGTTCTTTGCTGAATTAACGAATGGCTTTCGCAACCTTTTCTCTTTCCTTTTAAAACCGATGGGTTATGTGAAGCTCTCATCTTTCATTATGGAATCACACTTAATTTTATGAAGAAATTCTTGTGTAAACTTTACTTAGATTAAACCAATAAAAAAAATAACATATCATCATTTTACATTAAATAATAACATAAAGTTATATAATATTTTTTTTTGACAAATGACTTTTTTACATTGAGAACGATGATATGAAGAGACAAAGTGATGTACACAAGAATCTCTCAATGTCATTGAGGTCACCATCTTTTTTGTTTCTAGGATTATCGATGAACTGATTTCGTTTGAGTCTTTCGTGCTTAGTTATTCAAATGGTGAAATTCCAGTGTTTCACTCATCATTTATTTTTTAAGGTTTTCATGTTATTTGCTTGTGAACTGGAACCTACCATACATAAACTGTTTTGTTCTCTTATTAAGGTCTACAGATCATTCTTATACTCTACGTGCTTTTCATACCATATGGTTTACAAGGAAAACTTTAATTGGTTACTAGCTCTTACTAATTGTTATGATATAATTCACACTCTTTTACCATCTGCTCATTTCCTAGTATTTCTTAATTATTCCTTTTATGTCTGCGTATCAGTTTTTAAGACAGCCACAGAAAATAGAACAACATTTTGAAAGATATTCTTGATAGTTGACCATCACAACTGCTTTGCTAAAAGTTTCAGAATGGCTAGAGATAAATTCAATTTTGACAATCGTAAGGATTTTATTTTCAAGCTGCGCCTCATTCGTAAAAGAGAAAATTAAGATTGGCAGAATCTATAATTTTCCAACCGACTATGAAGTTACAACAGTACTGATTAACATTGATGCATCCTTTGGTGAGAGGAATATGTTAAAAGATATAAAACTATTTATATGTCTACATCTAATAACTTCATCTTTTGAGATAGTTGGTTCATAATATGGTATCAGAACTTCTATGATCAAGATCAGGAGTTTGATATTATAAAATCATTCATATGTATATACCTAATAACTTAATCTTTTAGGATAGTTAGTTTATGATAAGATATAATTGTTAAAACTCAACATCCATCTTATTACCTTCCACTACAATATCCAATTTTGTTTCCCCAAAAAGAGGATCAGAGGACATTCCTCACATGATATGCTTCTCATCACTCATCAGTCACATGCAACAAAGAAATAAATTAAAATCACAATGCGAGAAGGTTTTGTATATAGATTGCAAGAACGAGACAACGAAACTTCTCTTATTCTTCATTCTAAGTGGTTGTTGCAGCAGTTCATCATATATAGACAGCTACACAATGATTGGGTCTCAAAGGTAAGTTTGCATTAGACTACACCAAAAGCAAAAGCAATTGAGGACAAAGTGTGCAAGAACTTGTTAGCTAGAAGCAAACTTTCGAGGAGACACAAATGCAACTTCTATACCGGGAAAGGTGTAATTTTGCTGTCAAGTTTTACTGTGTGGCTAGGCGCATATGATACAAATGGCCGTGCTATGCAGATGATCTTTTTATCACTTTCACATGCAACCCAAAGTAAAGGGAAGCCAAGTATGTTAGTTAAAAAATACCACTTAAGAGTGGAAAATAGACCAGATCTCTTCTCAAGAAATTTTAGGATCAAGCTTGAACTGCTGTTGTTGACTGGCTTACGAGGAAAAGTTAGAGCTGGTGAGCCAGGTCAATCTTCTACTTTGATCTGTCACGATTCTGCTCGCAATACAATACATATATCATCCACTTCAATGTCTTTCATCCATATCTATTTAATGCATATTTTGCATATTATGTGCAGATTGTCAACTAACGCATGCATCTGTTTGCAAATATTTCACTGATGTAGCAACAAAATCACTTCTTATTTTTGCAGTTATATACTTATTGAGTTAAAATAAAGACTGCTGCATGCACACATCATTTTATTTCTTCATCCTCATGACAAATAAACAACTACGTACTCAAGACATTGATAAAGATCTTGCTTGCTGAAATCCCAGGAGAAGGACTCATCACAAATATAATGTTTCATGGTATATAAAGGGGGGCGACGCCTCGTTGATTGTGATTTTTTTTTAAAAAAATTTGTTTTACATGTATTTAATTTCAAATCTTTAACTCGACCCTCAACAATGATGTTCTTTCTCTTTGGCCCCTAACTAAAATGGTCTGCTTCCGCGTTGTTCGCATATGGTCCATGTGGAAGAGCTTACATTTGGTTTTGACATCCATTTCAGACAACCACCAATGAACGTCTCAATTTTCACCTTTCTAATGAGCAATTTATTATGTTCGAAGTTAATGACACAACTGAGTCTGTACTTGACAGACCCTGGAATACAGAAAACAATGTTTACAATATGGTTTGAAGCCAAAAAAAAAAATAAAAAAATCCAGAAGCTGGATCTGGAGCTAGCTAGCTTATGAAGAGTTTTCTTCAAAGTTAGTATACAAGAAACCGTTGCGTGAATGGTTTCCAAGGAAACAGGATTTTTCAATTGGTAGGTTGCATTTTGTTCCACCTAGCTTGGATGAACTTTATTATGAAAGGATCTTGATTAACGAAATGAAAGGAGACATCAGTTAATGGGATTATGGGACACTTATCCTACCCTCCATGATGCTAGCTTTAGGCCTACTTGATGATGACAAGAAAGGGTTCACATTCAATCAATTATCACCATTCTTCTCCTCTCTTCTTTTTTTTCTTCCTGAGCATGCACATGATTTTAAATTGCAGTTGTAGTCACGGATGTGATTATGTTGCAATTGTAAAAATTACAGACAATTAACAGAAAAATACGGTTAATGCAACCGCAATTGCTGTTGCTTTGCAGTTAGGAAAGTTTCTACAACAGCAATACGGTTGCAATTATAATTGTGAACTGCAATTTAAAACCGTCCATTTTCTTACATTTCTCACATTCAACCAATCATCACCATTCTTCTCTCCTCTCTTTCTTTGCTTCCTTAACACCATTAGTCCAGTTAAGCATACGTGAGGGATATGAGTGAAAGTTTATGTGCAAGTATCACTATCCCACAAGGAATTCGTAGAAGCTATTAGTGTGGGGTACATGACACTACGCATTAGGAGCTTAATTATTTGCTCCAATGCTAATAAGCAACAATTTGTCTAGGCCTGTGTTTGTTTGGGATAAAACTTAACACCTGATATATTTTACATCAATTAATGAAAGGTAAAACACATCTATTTCCATAGTACCTGTAACTCTATGTCCATGCATATATGTTTATAAATTTACAGTTCTCTTAACTAGCTTCTTCTTATATAACTACTGCTCCTCTTCATAAACTGCCCTTCATTATACGACTTTTCTTTCATTAGAATTTCATACTTTGCGTCCTCATATTTTATTAATTTTTTTGCTGTTAACTGCTACCTTTCTTATTAAGTTCATTAGTAAACCTGCATACTTATAAAATCCTTATATAAAACATATATTAGAGTAATTAATTTATACTCTTTACTTAAACAGATTTACAGCTAGCTATCTGAGCAGCAGATAACACATTTTGGTACTCGCTAAGAAGAAATGGAAAAAGATTTGTTGTTTTGATTTAAGAAACAAACTCATCATGGACCAACTCAATTTTGGCGAGAATTCCTCATAGCTGCTGAAGCTTTTGAACTTATAAGCAGCATGACACCGGAACAGAAGACTGCATTTTGACACCATCCATGCCATGCAATCAATGCATAACTAAAGGCAAATTTTATTTTTTTTTGAGTTCTGTTTATGGACAAGGTGGAACTGGAAAAACATACCTGTGGAAAGCAATAACCATCATCCCTTCATTCACGGGCATATTGTATTGACAATGGCATCGAGTGTGTTTTTAAGTGATTTAAATACCTCGCAGGGAGTCAATTGATATTCAAAAGCTTTTCTCAAAAGGCCTTTCAAAGATGGTTTTCAAAAACTTATTGAAGCTATTTGAAGAGATAGAGAGAGAAGGAATGCTCAAATACCAATATACATAAAAGAGTATGAAGAATTCAGCACACAAAATAATCCAAGAAAACACAAAGCTAGCTTCAATAGTAAATTGCAGAAAACTAAAAAGGCAAGGAGTTAGAGAAAAAGTGCAAAGATGGGACAAAGATTGACATGGGGTCTTACGTTAAATGCGCTTCTTTATTCTTGAAAAAAAAAAGGAAAATATTATCTTCCATGTTATTTTCTTTTTGAACATTCTCATCTTTATCTAATTTTAAACTTTTTTTCCCTTTTCTTTCTTTCTAGAAAACTCAAATTTTTTTGCTAACCCCTCCTTTTGAAGATTCCTTCTCCATTTTCTAAATAAAACCTCAACTCTACAGCTTTGCATTATTTTCAAATTTAGTGTGACGCTTGATTTTTCTACTTGGGTTCAAAGGCTTTCATTCCATGTCTCTCCCTTCCCCTTCTGCTAATTTTTTGGTGCTGCCTTACTGCTAATTAAGTGCTCGGGCTACTGATAATCTATACAAATATTCACTTGGTAATCTTTTTCTTAATTACAATTACTATTAGCTACTGGATATAATTATAAACCAAAATAGTATATGTGGACTTATTTGAACGAGATAGGAGTTGAACTGATAATGAGCTGATAGAAGGAAAACCCACTCTATAATTTTTGGTTTTCTTCAGCAATGGAGACCCCAATGGAATTAAGAGTGCCTCTGATAAACGTTTCAATCTATTAGTCTCTAATCTCTATAGTGGTCTGAACCATTTATATAATTTTAATGATAATCTTCCTCAAATATTGGCTTATATATATGGTTATTGCATTTTTTCTATGGCTACTATTGCATGTAGTATTTCATTAGCTGGGAATCCTGCCCATAATTTGCATCAAGGTACTGCATACTGATTTTTTCTTTTGTTGGATTTTAATTTTGATTTTAAGAAGATATAATCTCCAAAAGCACGAAAAAAGCAAAATAGAAGACTTTCAGGTTCTTGTTCTCGATAGTATTATTACCTTGGCAATGGCATGAACCGGTGCATTTAAGCATTGTCTGATCTTTTTAATATCCAAAAGAAGAATATATATATATATATATATATATATATATATATATATCTGAAAATTGCAATAAATGTTGGTCTTTCTCTGTAGGATGCACTTCAAACGAGTTTAATGTTTTTGTGGCAATAACTAGATGAATATATATATATATGTATATAGAGAGTGAGTTTCTCTGGTATTTTATGTTTTTGTACTCCAATCCCCATTGTACCACAATCGATGCATTGTGTTCATCATGCAGTCATCAGATTGATTTAATGTGCATTCCTTACCAGCTTTCTAATTCAAACGTAAGGCATTAGCTAAAAAGTAATTTAGATATCGATCATCACTCATCAGGTTCAGTTTATGTGAATATATCTCAGTACGCCTTGACCGCTGATGTGCTCTGAAGTAGTAGAATTAACATCCCTTGTTTTGAACCATAATCACTCATGAGATTTTTGGTTTGAATTAAAATTCCTGGAATATATAGTTAAGCACTTATTAAACACCAGTAGCAACAGTCATAAATATATGTTGATAGGAGGAGCATGACAGAGGGAACAACGTATTAGAATAAATCCATATTGGGTGGAGTTAATATGTACACAGAATTAAGCTCTTTTTAGATATCCACCAAGAGTGTAGATACCTAGTTCCGTTTGTACAGTGAGGGATGCAGTGATCAGATTTTTCCCCTGGGCAATGCTTTGCAAGATTAGAATGTCAGCACATGAAACCAAGGCAACATTTAACTTTTAGATATTCTCAACACATGCATGCATACGATTATACATGTATGTAAAGCCTGTGTTCTCCTATGCACGAATGAAAACACCAACATCTTTTAATTTCACAAATAAAGAACAAAACATCATCATCTGAAGTGCATGAAGCCTGAACTGTGCTCCTCAGTTTACGAAAACAGGAAAGCCATAACTGAGAAGGAAAGCTTACAACATTTTGAATCTCGCTCAGGCAATCATATCAGATGTTGCTTAAGCTTCAATTTGAGGTAATCAATAATCACGGCGATGACATTAGTTATTCAGTACATGGCTGCTTTGTCTTGGTCCTTCACTCCATTCCATATCAGAACTTTCCATTGGCTTCACCTTAATTTACTGCAGAACTGTGGAGAAATAATTGCCAGCATAATTTGGAAATAGCTTTGTTAATTAAGGTATCTATGGAAATTTATCATGGAGGAAAACCAGATGCAAATTTTGATACAACCTAAATATTGATAAATTTAAAATTTGCTTTAACTTGCTATGATGTTCTTGCAATGTCGATTTCGGTTGTTGATCTGAAATGTAAAGCATTGGAAATTCCAAATGATGTCACGTTCTACATTTTGTAGTTAACTAAATTCAATCTTCTTCAGTATAATGCTTGGATAAGCCTGCCAAAATTGAAACCTACACCACAAATAGCACATGCAGGTGTCGCTTGTGTGTCTTCATCAAAGAGGTGAATCTCAGACCCTTCCCTTTCGGTTTATTGTACCTTCGCCAGCAGAGAATAACCATGTTTGGTTGTTGGAATACCCTCTGGCACTTCTTGCCAGATATCTGCCATTTTGCAAAGCAAAAGCGTCGCATTGTCTTGGAATATGCGTTGCCCTGCGTTAAATACACAAAACAGAAACCCAAAACAACCGAGAGCTATAGACAAAACGTAAAATCTGCTGGGAGAAATCAGATTAACCAACATAGCTTTCCCATTCTGGTCAATTTGATTCTACCTTGCTAACCATTAGTTACCCAGTTCATGTTTTGCAAATCTCCATTTTTCCTAGTTTTAGTTGAATTTGTCAGAATGCTTTTAGGTGAAATAGAACATCTGTGATGAGTCCATTCCCAGCTTTGGACAGAAGCCAAGATTATTACGAGGATGCCCTGTTTTTGGGGTTAGGGAACCTTCCACGTCCCACCAAAACTATAGTTAGCAGCAAAGTATAAACCCAATTAAATTAACAATAATTACCCTGCACTTAATTACACTGTTAGTAATAGTTTAAACTGTTAAAGCAAGTCAACAAAAACTAAACCAAACGGAAAACAAAAACATCAAGAAAAGAAAAAAAATAGAACACAAAGTGACCATTCTACTACCTCACTTCTCAGTCAGTTCCTCGTGCGTTGGTCTCTCTCTCTCTCTCTCTCTCTCTCTCTCTCTCTTCTATTTCTCTCTCTTCTGCTTCTTTTCTACATTGACATCGTCTTTTTCGCTATGCCCATTTCCTCTATAGCCTATCCATCTCTCCTTCGCCACGGCTAACTGAGTTTCATGACTCTTCCTGTCCTCTGAAATTCCAAGGTTTAGCCGACTCTGTTGTTTTCGTTGGAGAACTCGGCAACAGTTCCATTTTCGTGCCCTTCTCTTTATATTCCTTGGATGGATTGCTCATATTTTGGGTACCCACATGCAGATTTTGTGCCTGCAAATATCTGATTATGTTTTTTTGTGTTCTAGGGTATTGGACTTGCTGCTACGAGTTGGTGATTTTATGGAGCTTTTGGTCTGCATCTTATATGTAGCGTTGCAGCGGCTATTATAAGCAAAAACTGGGGTTGTAGGAGTTTCGGTTAAATACTAATTTATACTGATTAGTTTGGGATCGGCTTGCAAAGTTGCAGTCTTTCGTGGGAAATGCTGTCTCAGCAACAAAACCCACCAATGGTTTCGCAATCTCTGCAGCAGCAAATGGGTTCAGAAGAAACGAACACTGAACCAGATGTTAAACCCTTCTCAATGAGGTACATATGCTTGAAAAAGTTACCATAAAACACCTATGTTTCCTGATTAATAATGAGTTTTTATTTAATTTTATGCCATTATTGCATGTTCTATATTATAATCGATATCTTGAATTGCAACATCTTGCGGTTCTATGGTTTGAAGTGCCTGATTTGGTTGTAGTCTCTTTATGATCTTTCAAACACTTAAGCGCGGTTTGATTCTCTGTTCAACGCATTGTTTCTTCTTTGCTATTGGCTTTGACATTTCTTTTCGCAAATTTTTTTGAACTTTAATAGTTAGCTGTATATAGATTTTGGAAAGAAAAAAATTGTTTGTAGGTTAGCTAAAGTTGAATTGCTAATAAACAGAAGAGGAAGAAGTAGACAAGAAATAAAACTTTTTGGAGCTTTATCTTAGGTAATTCATTTTGTTGCAGACAGTATGTTTTTGCTTCTCGTCACAGAAGTATCTTTCATAGCTGGCCATTTCCTGAGAAGTACTTGCAAATGTGTCTAAACCGTGGCCTCAGGGATGTGTTGCCACCCTTTGGAGGGCAAACTTCACTTGCTGAATCACTCAAAGATTGTTCAAACTTGAAGTATTCGCAAGATGACAACAAGGATGTTCATTTTTGTAAACATGAAGTGCTGGATCTCATGGAGCACCCACAAAATATCAAAAATAAGTGTGACTCGTTCTCTGATGGAAAAAGATACAAAATCACCAGCCACAGCCGGGACTGCCCTTCATCTCATGAAGAGGGAAATCACAATAACTGCAGCGTTTCTGTCAGTTTATCTCAATCAGCAGCAGATACATTTACCCTTCCAAGTTCAATCCATGTTCATAAAAGCAGTCCAACAACACTGGCATCATGCAAGGCAATGAAAGATAAACGGAGAAGACGTAGAGGGAGATGTAAGAAACGCTCAATGGTGGATATTTTAGCTGTAGCGCGGCACTGTACTTTAGAGGAGATCTATAGGATGAACAAATTTTGTTACACTGAAACTGGGACTGAAGGATGTCAGCAAATGGTGCCTTTTGAGAATATTTCTAAATCCGAGCTAACGGGTGAGGATTCATGTAGAAAAGCTGGAAGCGAAGATCATGAAGTAGCTAATATTGATATGACAGGAAATAGGACATTGCTTCTTAAGTTAAAGCTCAATGGACGTAAATCGGAATTGCTGAAGATAAATTGATTCCGTTCAATAATCTGTATAACATATACTTTATTCTATGTTATTATTATTCATTCTGATATATTCTTTGACAATTGAACCGAGGTTTCATTTACTGTCAAGGATATATATATATATATATATATATATATATATTCTTCTTGCTGCTTTTCCTTCCATCAGTGTTCACCATGCTTTAGGAGAGAAATTCTTAACTCACTACTGCAACTCCGAATTCTGTCCTAAGAAATCTATATTCAAGTCTATCTCCTGGAAACTAGAACAATTATATGTTGCAGGATTTAATATAGAAAGTATTGTTTTTGGCATATGGGAGATTAGAAGAAAAAGGAGCAAGAAAAACAAAGCTAAGGGAACAAAGTAACACAAAATCTATATCATGCTGCTAGAGGAATTAGTGTAGTACAGAATCAACAACTGTAAGGTGCAGGTACCTCCTTACCATACGCCCAAATTTTTGTGTGGCCTATTTCGGTATAAGCTGTAGTCTTAACGGATAACAAGTCACATTTCCATACTTGTCATGGATCCTTAAAATTGAATGCTTAGTATTACAAATTTTATTGTCTTAGTCCTTGACTTAGCATCAGTGAGTTCTCGTGGGAACAATGACTAAATTTTTGTGTTGTTATGATAAAAGAATCAGTTTACAGAGTTTTCTTGAAAATACAAAATAAAATATTTTCACGTGAATCTAATCACAAGTGAACATTTATTTTATTTCATTATAATGAAAAATTGCTGCTCATGTGAACATGTTTGCAGAAATACAGTTTGATATGAATTTTTTTTTTTTTGGGTAACAGTTTGATATGAATTTGAAGCAAAAATAGAACTGCAAATATGGAATCATATTAAAAATTGGAGGAGATATAGTGCCAAGCTGCATTCAAGAAAAAAGAATGTGAAACAAAATCCCGACGTCTATGATATTGACAGGTCATATATAATATATTGTTTAAGCAAATTCTCCTCATTTTTCGGCAATTTCTTTCCTTTTCTATTTTTCAAAACAAATTCATCAACAATGTCTCCCTCTTTCTCCTATCAATGTCCACCAATGGACTTAACGTTTGAGTCCTCCATTGAAGAAGTTCTGCTTCCTATCTCCGGTGCCGATTTCCTCTCCTCATTGGTTCACTCTCTTCTCATTGGTTCTCCCTCTAGAAGTATCTTAAGCTGTTCCTTTTGGGCATAAGATGGAGCAAATTCAAGGGAATGGAAGGAAAGGTTGATCAACACGAGTTGGAGGACTTGGAAGGGCGCTATTCCTGCAGCATTCTTCTGCTATTTTACAGGTAAACCAGTAATATATATTTCCCTGATATAGTTTTTGTTTCTAAGTAGAAACACACACGGAAAACCAAATAAACTTTTAGTTAGCCTCTAGCAGTAAATGGAAGGTTAACACTAATTTTTATGAGATGAGGTGCTTACCTATGGAAAGTAAATTTTATAAAATTTCCAACAATATAACTAAAGTGCATGGAAATCTGCTCTACAGATCAAAAGTTATCTACTTTTAAGTTAAGAGTCAAAACTTGTTGATTGAGATCAACTGTGCTATATTAGTACTAAAGACCCCAATCTGGCTCATTTTTAGCAGAAATTTTTCTTTTCTTTGTCCATTGTCTCTCTGTGAAGTAGACTTCATTCTACCTTGACGAAGGGAGGATTTTTTTTGTGGCCAACAATGCTTCTGTGTGCAAGATTCCTTCACGTGGGTAGTGGTTAGTTGTCTAGTGTTTGAGACTTTGAATAGGAACCTTAAGGAGAATTTTTTTTGAGGTTGTAGCAAGTTTATGATGAGAGAATCTTCTTTATACTTAAATTTTAGGCCGGTGAAAAATTGTTGGTGGGTTTGAATTTGGGAACAAATAATGAACTTGAAGTATGAGACAGTAGACTTCGGTTGATCATAGGAATGGAGAAAGAATTGCGAAAGTTCCAGAAAAGTAGTTGTCGTTTTGATATGTGAATAAATTAAAGCAGTGGGAAACAATCATGAGAATGTGCGGAAAGATGAAAGGAGTTATGATGGAGCTGAAGGACTACAAATTCAAAATGATAACAGGCAAGTAGCACATCTAATCTAAACATATCTAGAATTATTTGTGAATAATATATATAGTTTAAGTAGAACTTTACTAAATTAAGAAGTGTTTTTCAATATGTGTGAAGCAATTTCAAGAAAAAAAAAGTTGTTTATTTGCTAGAGATAGTATGAAATGATGTTTCTTTGCAATAGACCTAGTGATAGAGGGTTAAATCATGATGAGTTATATTCTAATGACACTGACTTAACTTATGAATGAATGTCCGATTATATTTGCAAGAATTTATGTGTCAAATGGTCTACATTTTCCTTATGTTTTCAAAATGATTGTGGTCTCTTAAAGAACAACAAATGTTTTATACCTCTATTTTTTTTGTGTGTGTGTGTGTAAATTAAGAGCATTCATATAGAATTCGGCCTATTTGAACCGCTCTATAGAGAGTAATAATGATAGATGATGATGTGACCCTCCTCATAAAATGAAACTCTCAGAAACCGAATCGAAATCCTCATGTTTGGAAGTGTAATTCACTTCCACTACACTAATACATCATAGGTATGTGTTAAATCTCGTATTAGTGATTAAAATTTTTACATAAATAAATTAAGACTATTTGTGGTGAAAATTAATTAATTAGTTTGCCTGGCACTTTTACAAAATTACTATGCAAATTTATTATTATTTCAAGATCTATGAGTTTGAATGTAAAAAGGGATCTAAAATTATTCTTAGGAGAATTTGATGAGAAATTATAAAGTTCTAATTTATGAATTATTATTACTATGATTACCCTAATGTAAATTACAAATATTTTATGAAAGAAATATTAAATTAAATTTTCTGTTGGAACCATGAGGTAGAACCTAAAGATAGAAAACATTTGAACGTTTTCGATGTGTTGGTAGATTTCTCCTCCTTCTGATACTTACCCGGTTCTTCCCCGACTAACCTCTTGGTCCATAAATAAATTCATGATCAGGAATTTCTTTTTTTTTTATATAATAGAGCATTTTTAGATAAAAAGAAATTGATGTACAGTTGATTTCATGAAAATGTTTACATTGATGTGTAAGATGGAGCACTTGTGATTATGCCAAAAACTATAACATAAATATAATATAACTTTTTTACATTTATGCATACCAACCCAAGCGTCACATTAACCAACAAAATAGGATATTGACCACTTAACCAACAAAATATAATTTCATTATCAGATTTCTCTTAGTAATAGCTCATTGTAAAAATCAGAATTTTACAATTCTTGTGTTAAGTCTTTGTGAAATTTTTGTTATGTTTATTTGTCATTACTTACTAAGTTATGGAGAACTCACACTTGCATTACGTGTTTTCAACTTTTAAGAGGTTATGAAAGAGTGGAGGCCCGTGAAAGACTTGAGCACAATCAGTTAGGTAAGAGCCTTATCAAATAATAAGCTACTAAAAATGAATTAACGGTGAAAAGTATGAATAATTTACAAGATCATATGTTCATGGACATGTTCAGAATATGTCCATGTCGTTGTTTGTAAACCAAAAAAACCAAAAAAACAAAAGCCTCTACCCAAATGAAGACCAAAACAGAAAAACTCACCCGAAGTGGCTCAAGTCCATTCACATGCCTCCATTAGTGTAAGACAATGTGATTCGAACAAGGCTCTCTATTCATTTGGGGACTATTAGCCAGTTTGGAAAGATTCCTGTAAAGCCATGGCCTCACAGTCACTTCTAAGGGTGATGCAGCCATAATCCTTCCAGTAATATTCTCTAGTTGTTTTCAAATCCTTCGGTTCCTCTAACAGCCATACGTTGAACTTTTTTCTGACTCAACTGAAGGTGCACATTGTAACGGTGATGCATACATGTGGTAGGTTGAGTCCACTGGCACAACTTTATTTCAAGCCCACAATTGCTCCCTCTGATCGAGGCATGCAGGGGGATTACCAATGATTGGCAGGTGGCAACCATCATAGAGGACTTGAAAACTCTCAACTCCAATTTGTCCTCCTGAGGCTACCTTTGGACGAAGAGAGAAGGGAACAAAGTGGCTCATTCACTCCCGCACTAGCAAATGATGAAGCTACCACAGAAGCTTCCATTGATCCAGCGGGTAGATAAAGGAACTACTCTTGAGGAATGGTCCTCTCCTCTCAGCGGTTCTCTTCCTCGACAAACGAGTAAGACTGCTGTTTCGGACTATATTGCAGCTTTATGATGTTCTTGTATCTTCTCAGACCAAAAAACAATGTATTATGGAGCTTTCAAATTAAAACTAAACATAAATCTAGTTTAAAGAAAATAACTAATCCTCGCCCCCTAAACAATGGAAACAAAGGAAAGAGAAATATAAGAAGAAAAGAACTAATCTTGTATATAGGAGAAACAAACTTTCTTTTATTTCAGATAACTGATTCTTCTGCAATTTTTAATGCGCAAGATAAAACAATCTTAATGGCTTAAACAGCCAATCAGAAAACCATTTTAATGAATATATCAACCAAGAGAAAACTTCAAAAGAAAATGTTGAGTTAAACAAAATCTGGACACTAGATATCAATGGGCATCATATGAAGGAGCAGGCAAAAAGGGGAATGGTGCCACAGAGGCATAAGCCACAGGTGGACGTGCCTGCGTTCCCTCTATGGGATGCCTCACCTTGATCTTCCGGTCAACATTTTTACCCTTCAAAGCTAGTGTTTCCGTGCAGGATGAAGTCTTCACAAACCCCTCTGCATTGTCTACCAAGAATTGTTGGTTATCAGAGCGACGGTGAATTAGAAACCCAGACATGAACACAGGAAGATAGAGAAGACTGGCATGGAACATTCTTCTAGCTTTTTCGTTAGTCCGGTCTCTATAGAATGAAAATGCTGTAGCGCTTATTGCAAGTGTAAGTACAGTGGACTCGAGACAAAACCATCCAGAAGTCACACCCCCTGTTGACAGAATGATAGGAGCAGAAAAATGAGTCTCAAGATTCTCCTTGCGGCCAAAACAAACACATCTTTTTCATATTGTATACAAACTGACAGCTTTCTAACATTTCAACCCTCCACTTATTCATGCAATAATAAAAGATGAGTGTTTCTCTTCATCTCTACTATTTTCTATGATGATTCTTGTGAACAAACTTTTCATATATAAATTGAAGGTTGTGTCCTTAGCACAAATGTATCATTTTAATTAATTCATAAGGTCTCAAGCTGCTTAATAAATGTGTTTCAGCACAAAACATATGAACATGGTCTTATATTGTTTAGCCAAGAAGACAATGGCAACATACATTAGTAACAAAACTAAACAACAATATCCTAAACACACTGAATTTATTCTTAGTAGTTGTCTCTGTCTACCCCGTGAAAAAGATTCAGAACTTCCTATCTCAAATTTTTCTAAATGACAACTTGTAAATATTGCCAAAATCAGGCCCGTAAATAATTTATAGGATGGCCGAGTTGCCCAAGACTAATGTTTGATGTATTTAAGCAACCTGGCTGCCGAAGGCACTTGCCTTTCTTGACATCATATAGCCAAGATTGTAATAATGCTGTATAGGAAAAGATGCCCCATTTATGATTTAACGTCTTCAAGTGAGAGTAAATCTTCAAGGGAGGCATCTCATATTAATTTAACTATTCACAGCATCTATTAATTGAAAACATCTTGACAAAAGTTGAATAGATTATTAGTAACATACCCCTATAAGATAGATGTACCAAAAAGTTCAGATGTGAACGCTTTGTTCAGCATTGGGAATTGACATTAGCTTCTAACTTGCTACAAAGAATTGGAAGGTTTAATAGCAGCATACAGCCCGCTATAAATGAGGTTCACACAATCCAGACACTGGAGAATCTGAGCTAGCCCAAGTTAGGCCCACTCGTGTGATTAAGAGGCCAGGGGGTTGGGAAGATTATGTGCACTACCGAGTGAATATAGGGGAATTACCAGTTGTATGCATGAGGGGAAAAAGCAGAGTATCTGCTATGTGAGTGTGGTAGTTATGTAGCTGCGGAAGTTTAGGAATACGTTTCAATTGGTTGTAAACGAATTGCACTATATATGTAAGAGCAACGTGATGAATAAAGCAGAGAAGGATTTTGCAGTCAATTTTTTCCTTTCTGAGTTTACTTTTCTTCATTGCTGGAGGCCTCCCTGCCTCAAAGGGGAAATTTACCTATCAGTTTAAGTATTAAACTAGGTTTTCAAATTCACTCTTAGCATGACAGCTTCACTGTTGAATTGGTGTAAATTACTAAAACTGTTTGCATTTATCACATGAAAACTTACCCCATGATCGGAAAGGCTTAAAATTCAGGGCCTTGGTAGCAATACTCTTGATTTGATTAAAATTATGAACTATTTTTATTTTATTTTATAAAAATTATTTAAGAATTCATACAACTCTGTAAATTGCATAGGCCAGATTCTAGTTTACAAATGATTTTTTTATGTGGTTTTGACTTCATAGGAAAATTTATAAGGTATCCCATGAAAGTATGTAATCAATACTTGCACCAGAAGATTAAGATAAAAATCTCAAGAAAAAAAAATATCCACAAAGTATTTCTTGTAGGGGAAAAGAAATACTCACAATCATAAGCCAAGAACCCCAAAGGGATTAGATATATCGAGTTCCTTAAAGCCACCAATGCTGTTCTCCGCCCAGATGCATCAGCCAGAGAGTACATCCTAAACCTAAATTTGCAACACACACAAACACACATTAATAAGTATAGCATATCAGATAGTTTGGACCATCAATAATTGAATGGAAGATAATTTAGAGTGTAGACTATCAGCCATGTGCAGGCAATCAGCATAACAAAATCCATATTCAATAAGTATAAAACGAAGTAATTTGTACACTAAATTGCTAATATAATCTTCACTGTATGAGTTATAAATGAAAAGTTTAAGGATATATTACGATGGCATATCTTTGATGGCTATAAACATTCAACTGAGCCCATATGCAAATTAGTAAGTACCAATCATGAACAAGCGTTAGGACTGAATAAGTAGATGACCATATGATGTAAGACTACAGGGGGGTTAGGAATTAATGGACTAGGTTTAGAGTTTTCCACTGGTGAATGGTTGAAAATAGGCTTCGTGAAGGGAATATAAATAGTGGAGTCTGCAATCAATAGAATATGGTTTAAGGGGTCAATTGTTTGCTGATTGCGCACTGTGAACATTACCTGCAGGAGTGAGATTTTCGGTTGGTAGATTTTAGGCAAAATTCAAGCAAGGAGCAGTTAAGATTTTGCAGGGTGAATTTGTAACATGTCTGGCAATTCTGCCAGGATGATAGGTTTGAGTAGCATAGAAAATTAAAGAAAACATAATAGTAGTCAATGAGAAGAAAAGAAACCTAGACAACACACCTAGGGTCCCTTAGGCACCAAAATCTAAGGTTTGATTGCATCCACAACCAAGAAGAGTGCAATTTGCTGCCATATTTAATAAATCTGACCATTCTCCTAAAAGAAACTGATACAACCATTTTAATAAATCTAATAGAATTTAATACTATGTGGATTAGTAATAGGATTCAAGGAAAGATAATTACAAATCCTATTACCAAATAAGTAAAGTTTGGTCATTGAAACAGACTTTAACATCTAAATACATAAATCCAAGACCAAATAAAATTTGGTGGAAGCAACTGAGCATCTAAAACAACTCTGGAACAGCATCCCAAATAACTCATTTTATGCTTTCATATAAAGAACTGCACCAGATTGGGTGCCAGAACTATCTAATTATTTGTTTACTACACTTACAAGGACTTATAGGTGGATATTGACTGATAATCAGCCAGATGAAATTCTGATTATGATTTCTTGGAACAACACCATAAATCAATTATTTAGTGCTGAAGTATAAAGACACTGCATCACTGTAAAAAAGTATAGGCTTCCAACAGAGACATTTCTCCATGAACAAAGGTATCCACCACTTAAACAAATTTTGCATTAGGGAGGCACCAAAATAGTTGCATAAAACAAAATCTTATCACTATAAACAAAGATATACGAGCATACCCTCCAGCAGCATAGTCATTGCGGCACATATAGGCAAGGGCCATAAAATGTGGTATCTGCCAAAAATACAAAGCAGCGGGAAGAATCAATCCATTTAGTGAAATATCACCAGAAGCCGCAGCCCATCTGAAAATCAACCATAAAAGGGTGAGAGACAGCAGAAAACATACATGTACTTGCACATGCTCATACACACACTTGGAGAATTGAGTGCGAGAACAAGAGTAAATAAAAAACGGAAACTATGGTAACAAAACAGGGATAGGAAAATATTTTCATTTTTTGTGCTTGGTTGAGCTTTTGAAAAGCCCTGATTAATTATAAGTTGCTCAAAATTTTACTCTTTCCACAACAATCTTGAGTGGAACAACTTCAAAGGGATTTTACATTCCACACGGTCAAAAGAATATATATATCAAGCATTCTGAAATTTGCCATACATAGAGAATCAAAAGAAAACTTGTAGACAATTTACCCCAACAGTGGTGGAATAGCACCAACAACAGCCCCCACCCATGTATTTACTGGATGAATCTGCTTCAACGGAGTATATACAAATGCATACAAAATCAGGTTGGAAGCCGCAAGCCCAGCAGCTAACATATTAGCCTGGAACAACCTTGTCATAAAGCTGCAATGTTAGTCCCTCAATTCAAAGTGCATCAATCATTGGTAAGATATACATTAACAAATTTACACTAGAAAAACATACAATCAAGGAAGTGAGCAAATTTGTCCCGCTACCTGCATTGCTAGCAGAGCTGTGCCAGCTAAGCCAACAGAGGATGCCCAGCTGACTGCATGAGATATTGTAATGCGCCCTGAGGGTAGTGGCCTTTGACTTGTTCTCTTCATTTTGGCATCATTCTTGATCTCAAACACCTAACAAGACAACAATCATTGAATAGATTTTATGTTGACCAAGAATATAAAGAGACAGAAGCAGGGGGAGGGGGAATAAAAAGCACATACTTTAGAACAAATCTAGTCAAAACGTCACTACATAATATTCAATGTTCCTAACTCTCACATAGCTAGAAAGACTAACAAGGTTCAGTTTATTAATGTACTGCCATGTACTTCATCATCATTAGCATGCATTTGGCACACTCAATTTTTGTGCAATAAGAAAAGGAATGGCCATTCCATTCCTATTCCATTATTTGGTAGTGTGAAGAATGGAAAATCAATTCTTTTCATGGAATCATCAAGGAATAGAATCATAAATGCAACAGAATAGACGAATCTAGAGAAGGACAAGTTTCTCCCCAAGAACCAACCTGATTTAAAGAGTTAGCAGATGCAGCAACCATCATGGTGCCCAAGCAAGTCCAACTAAGGGCCGAAAAATCAACAGCATTACTACTCCCTAAGACAAATCCGGTTCCAGATGTTGCAACCACAAGCATGCTGGAATCAAATCAAAAAATCGTTAGTTGAAAATTGAAATGTTGAATAACGAAAAATCAACAAGTTGTAGGGAAATAACTGATATGAAACATTGATACTGTATCTGGACAGCTGATACGAGGATACAGAAATTCCAGAAAATTCATGGGTACACAGATACAGCGGGGACATACTACTATTATATGCCAATAAACAGTTCTAAAATTAAAAAAAAAATAGGACTCATGAATATACATATCATCTTAGAAGAAACATTTAACAACTAGGAAACAAATTAATAAAAATTCATAATCGAAGTCGCAAATCTCAAAAGTATCATCAATAAAATTCAATCAACAAGGATAACAGAGCATACCGAATATTTAACACACGAAATACAATCACTGTATAAAACCCAGTTGCCAAAATCATAAGGAGAGGCCATCGAAACACAAATAAAAACTCAAAATTTTGAAAATCTAACCTGAGACGAGCTTTGGAGAGCTCCCAATAGCAACGACCATAGTGGCGGGTCAAGGCGGCGAGTTCCCTAGCTTTGGAGTCAGAAGCTGATGCAGGAGAGGAGAGATTGATTGCGGAGGCGGAAGAGGGAGTGCAGAGATCGGGATTGGAGGAGGAGTGGAGATGATGATGGGAGTGGGGTAGCAGAAGGAGGCGCACAACATGGTGTGTGGAGGAGAACACAGAAGAGTGTGAGAGAGTGAGAGGGTTAAGGTTCTTCTGAGAAGAAGAAGAAGATTGGAGGAGCTTGGAACTCCTCAACATGAACATGGTCGTCAAGGCGGAGATGGGAATTGGGAAGAGTAGAGAGAGAGAGAGAGAGAGAGAGCGTAGAACAATAGCCCCAAGGTGCTGCCTTTTTCAGGTTTCTTTTTCGAATTTTCTCGTTGAGTCATCGTTTCCTTTTTTTTTTTTTTCCTTTAAATAATAAAAAATTACTTACATCAAAAAAATTTGAACAATAGCAAACTAAATTAATTGTCATTTTACGTAAGCTCATAATTAAAACTTCTGTGTTATTATTGTATCAAAAAAAATAATTATATTCTTTTTGGGTTTAATTATAATTTATCGAAAAGTATAAAAACTTTTACAAATAATAATGTAAAGTAAATTTACATTAATAATAAATAAAATTAATTTTTTAATGTATTTTAAATACATAGTTAGACCTTATTAAAAAATTATGAATTTGATATACTATCTGTTTTTTTACAATGAAAATATTTCAAATAAATAAATAAAGTAATTATTTATATTAAAGTGTTAATTTTTAAGTGTTTCTATTAGATAAAAATAAAAGATAGATTAAGATCATAATACATCAATCATATATTTAATAATTACAATCACAGTATCTTGTAAATGAGAATATTTAATATAATATTTGAAATTATAAATTTTTTTTTAATAAGTTAGTCTTTAAAAATAAATTTTTATCATAAATTTTAAATGATAATAACTAGTGCTTTGGTTCATAGCCTTCTAACCCAAGAGTATATTTTATAGCTTACACTCTTAATATGTTAGTCATGGATTAATATTCATCATGAACTGAGTTCATAATAACACAACTAATTTGAGTTTGAATTTTATTTTGTTTATATGGACTTATATCATTTAAAAATTTTGACCACAACAATAATTACTTAAAAAATTAAACTTTTTATTTATAATCATGTAGGTTTAATAATCAATTATTTTTAAAAAAAATATTTTTTTAATTTTTAATAAAATTTTAATTATAAATTATTTTAAATATAAAATAAATTAATTTAAACATATACTAACTCCTTAAAATTAAACAAATGATAGTTTCATGGACAAATTAATGATGGAATTACAACTTGACAACAACGTTTACGTTTTCACTAGTTTGGTTCCATCTTGAAAGTTGAACAAAACTGAGGCAGGCTAAGTTTGGTCTAAGTTAAACAACTTAAAGTACCTTCAAGTTGAGTTTAACTACATCTTTGCCACTAGGCATCGCATGCATGCCAATACCCATCGGTTTTATGCTTCTTTGAAGAGTGAAGACTCTTGTCCCAATAAAATCCTATCGTAGTTCTTGGCAGTCTCCTCCTACATGCTCATCCTCTTTGATCCACGTTCAAGTTTTCCATTGCCCACAGAACAGTTATCACTCATCAGCATGAGGACAAGTTAATTTTTACGAGGAAATCATAAGAAATTACGAGCACTTGTTATGTGGAATATTCTTCGTATAAACCCCATAAGTGAAAATTAACATGTGATTCACATATCCATCCTAAACCTATCCCAACAAGGACAATAATATGATATATCTTGGTCTCCACCCCCTACCCCACGGTATGTGTGAAATTAAATGCAGATGGACCGCGGCAGAGCCAGAACATTTTTTTTTTTTTGGATGGCCAACGATAGAATAAACTAAATACAAACTGAAAAGAATAGCATATTTTTCAATTCTTACTCTTATCTAAAAGCTTAAATAAAATCTATAATATATATAGAGAGTCAATATTGTTTCAAAGATGAAATGATAAAAGCTTCTAATTTATGTTTGGGAAGCTTATTTTTTAAGAAAAATCACATTTTTTTTCAAAAATTCTCTTAATACGATTTTGATTATAAGTTATTTTAATTATAAAATAAGTTAATTCAAACACACAAATAATATCTCATTGCAAGAGTAGATGAGTTAAGATTTCATTCTTAGATAAATGATAATTTTATGTTGATTGAAGTTAACCTACATGAAATTTCAGCACTTGAACTTAATAAATTCTAATTTTATGATAACTGAGCTTATCTTAAATGCAGATTTAGAAATTTAACACTAAGTTAATGATATTTTATATGTTTGTTTAGCCCAATAACTATTTATGAGGTTTAGTATTTTTATTTAAAGGAGCCAAATTAATAAATTAAAAAAATTACGTATCATACTACAAATTTTGAAAATGTGCCCGTATCACAATAAGAGGAAGCGCCCCTGCACGCGGGGTAGCAGTACAAATGAAAACTGCTTCAGTTGGAGTGGGTGGGATTTTTCAAGACCACACATGGGATTTTCTTGTAGCCTGTAATTGCTATATTGTTGATTATCAAATTAATAATTTGAATATTGGGCATTACTAAAGGGACCTTGAGATGGCTATCAAACAAGGATTTAATAAATTAGCAATTGAGATATAGTCCAAGATATTAGATGACTTGTTTTAATAGGTGTCTCCAGCGAGCATCAGCACAACAAACACAGAATCATAAGATTTTACAGAGAAGCAGAAGCCAACTTGCCTGCAGACTTTGTTGGCAAAGCTTGCAGCCAAGCAGAAGCACTTGTGCAACACCTCAGTTCTTCCTTCGAAGAAGATAAGTTCTTAAGATGGCTATGACATATGGATATAACTTTCCTGGGTTTGGCACAGAAGCTTGCAACTCAGTATTTTTTTTATTTATTTTTTCTAGCCATTTAGCCCGCTGCATATACACATTCAACCATCTTTATGCAATTATAATCTTGAGAATATATCCTCCATATATAACAATTTCGGATCAAGAGAAACCCAAAGGATACAAATCAAATACTGGTTAGAGCTTGAGAAAGAGCAGAAACCTATTTTCAGCTTCTTCTGATTTCCCGTAGTGAAGATATACTAGACAAGGTTTGCTGAAAGTTGAAGAAAAACTTTGCCCAACCTTGTCTCTCTTCCCCATCTCATTCCCTTTCCCTCGTGCTCTCAATGTGCCTTTATTGGTCAGCGACTCTCTTGTTACCCCAAAATAATAAAGGCCAAGAGAGAAGTGCAAATGGACTTGCTTCACACTTAATATGTTTTTACATTCTAAAAACATTATTTATATTTAATTATGTTAAGCCTAATATTTACAACAACAAAAATTCTCAAAAAAACTGTTGTCTAAAAGAAAAGTTCATTTTTAATTCGTTATAGCATTATAGGTGTATTGAATTCATTTAATAATTTCCTATCAAAATTACTCAATATGCAATTCTCTAATCATATAATCTATTTATCATCACTTAATATTTAATTTTGACGTAATTAGTTAAATATTTTAATTTACTTGAAATGTTTCTCAAAATTGTCTTTGTATCTATGAATTTTTCTGTATATATATATATATATATATAATATGCTATCTCCACACAATATTTTGTACCTTAATTGTAATGGTTGTGGTTTATCCTTTTGATGAACTGCTTTTATATGGTGATGAAATTAGTTTGTCCTTGACCATTTTCATTAGTGTGATGAAATGTTATCTTATTTGAAAAAAACCGTCTAATCGGGTGTTAACAAAGAATGACTACTATTTTTTTTTTAATGTTGTGCTTGTGTTGATAGACATTGATAATGACAAATTTTTCCCTTGAAGTAAATTATTTTTCTTTTTTTTTTATGTTATCTTTGAAAAAATGTTTGCCACTCAAACTGGATGAAGATTTGTGGTGGTGCCCCGCTGACGAAAGACTTTAACCCCTTGTCTATAGAAGGGAATAAAACAAAGTATTGGCAGAAGGAGTATTTTTCTCTTGACATTGCAATTATTATTCTATTATATCAAAGTGAGTCAAAATTCAAAATTTTGTAAGTTATGTTAATTATTCATATACGTAACAAAATGAAATATTATTATAAGATTTGAATTTCTTTTTTTTTTACGTGAAGATTTGAATTTCTTTTTAATAACATGATATTGAATGTCATGACAAAAGATACAAACTATTTATGTTTAAGATTGATAAACGTGCACATATAATGATTAGCATTTGCATGAAAAAATTTATGTATTTCTCTCTTAAAATATGACACTGTTATATTTTAAAAAAAAAATCTATTCATTACGATAATATATTTTTAAAAAATATGCAAATACTTCTTGAGCTTTATACTAATTTTAAGTAGTTGCTTATTATAAAATATTCAATAAAAACATTATCACGTTTTTTTTTCTTGGTTTGTGGGAAAATATTGAGAGGCAGATAACTCGCCAAGCTGGCTAGCCAGAAGCACAGGTGGAGATTGTCCCTTGGCACAATCCTCTGCAGCTGCATTTTCGCTTGTGTTTGTGGCACCACAACAAGCTGAATCCAACCAAACTCAACCATCTCGGTCTCTCTGTGCAGCGTTCTTCGCTGCAGAACTCAAACTGGGTGGTGGGTCAGTGAAACAGCTCGGTTAGCAAGCTCTGAACCATGGCTGCCTCTTCGTCTCTGCACCTATCCCAAGGCCTTTTGGTTCGAGCCGTTTACCTTCATGGCTTCTACCCTTCTTCAGACCGTGTCTCACCGTCCACTGTCTCCTTGCCCTCCTTCTCTGGCCTCAAGTCATCACATTCTTCCGCTTCTTCATGCAGACCAGCTGGCCTTTCCAGTTCTCGCCGTCGGGTTGGCTCCGGCAGCACCACGGTTCGAGCCACGGCTGTTGAGACCCTCGATAAGACCACCGAGGCTTCTCTGGTGGAGAAGTCCATCAACACAATTCGGTTCCTGTCCATTGATGCAGTCGAGAAGGCCAACTCGGGTCACCCGGGTCTCCCCATGGGTTGTGCGCCGATGGGTCATATTCTCTACGACGAGGTGATGAGGTACAATCCAAAGAACCCCAAATGGTTCAACCGGGACCGGTTTGTTTTGTCTGCTGGCCATGGCTGCATGCTCCAGTACGCTCTGCTTCACCTTGCAGGGTATGACAGTGTTCAGGTGAGTTTTCCTTCACCTTGTGTGTGTGTGTGTGTGTGTTTTTTTTTTTTTTTTAAATCTTGGAACTGAATTGGATCTATGAGAATCCTAATCTGGGTTTCACTTATCTGATGAAAAACTGTTTCCAGGAATAAAATATGTAAAGAATTGTAACGATGGATCGCAGTCAGTGTTCAAATAGTTGTGATCTTCAAGTCAATCTGCATACTGCATTTGTAATATTGTTAGCTGTTATTCCTCCTGCTTATTTTTTTTAGCACTGCATTTCTGTGAGATTCATTTACATTGATTAGTGAAACAGTTCGGATTTGAATCCTTTTAAACTTGTGTAGCTTAAGCTTTTGTTATATCTGTTTTGGTGAGATGATATATCTAATATCCACTCCAAAAGTTCATATGACCTTTTATGGAAATATGACTGAACATTTTACATGTGGGGTCTTCATCAAACTGAATTTGTTATGTTGGGGTTAAACAATAGGAAGAAGACTTGAAGAGTTTCCGACAATGGGGAAGCAAAACTCCTGGACATCCAGAGAACTTTGAGACACTTGGAGTTGAAGTTACCACAGGTCACATATCTCTTTAGTTTATGTTACCATCAGCCTTTTGCAGTGATCTGTTATCCCAATTATCCTCATGTTTTGTTTAGGCCCTCTGGGTCAGGGCATTGCCCAATGCCGTTGGATTGGCACTTGCAGAGAGGCACTTGGCTGCACGATATAACAAGCCTGACAATGAGATTGTTGACCATTACACGTAAGATTCTGCATCTTGTTCGTTGCCTCTTTCCCCTCTCTACATTGTGATCTGTGAACTTCTAATGCCTTGCTTGCCTGGTGTTTTACTAATGATAACACATTTGTTTTCTCCAGGTATGTTATATTGGGTGATGGTTGTCAAATGGAGGGACTTTCCAATGAAGCATGCTCACTTGCTGGGCACTGGGGTCTAGGGAAGCTTATTGCTTTCTATGATGACAACCACATTTCCATTGATGGTGACACTGAAATTGCATTCACTGAGAGTGTTGATAAACGTTTTGAGGGACTTGGATGGCATGTAATTTGGGTAAAGAACGGAAATACTGGCTATGATGAAATTCGTGCAGCCATTAAGGAAGCAAAGGCTGTCAAAGACAAACCCACTTTGATCAAGGTTAGTTGCTTGAACTTAAGATTGAAGTAAACGTGACACTTGTGTAAATCAAAATCAATCTTACACAAATGCATAACTTCTTATAGTATGAATTATTCATAAAATCCAGTGTTAGATTGGATGTTTATATCATGCACATCATGCTAATACAATTTTACATTAGTCCAAGATTATTCTGTACTCCATCGAAATGTCTTAAAATTAATGTATAACATACTATTCAATAAACAAAAATACCAACCATTTGATCATGTAATTATTCTTGTAGATTAGCTGAAAGTGATAGCTGTAAAAAGAACCGTTTTTACATCAGTTTTATCCATCTTCAATGTTGGTTATATTTCACTGTAATTATTTATTTTACAGGTAACCACTACCATTGGATATGGTTCTCCAAACAAGGCTAACACCTACAGTGTGCATGGAAGTGCATTAGGTGCTAAAGAAGTGGATGCTACAAGGAAGAATCTTGGATGGCCATATCAGCCTTTCCATGTGCCTGAAGATGTTAAAAAGTATGGATGAGGGGGTTAGAGATTTCTTTGTTTCCTGTTACTCTACTGAGATTTTCATGATCTTGAATGAAACTTGCTTAGCTTTCCGTAGGCATTGGAGTCGCCACATGCCTGAGGGTGCTGCACTTGAAACTGAGTGGAATGCTAAGTTTGCTGAATATGAGAAGAAATACAAGGAGGAAGCTGCGGAGCTGAAGTCTATTATTAATGGTGAATTCCCTGCTGGTTGGGAGAAAGCACTTCCGGTGAGTAAAGTGCTAAACTTCTATGTTGCTCCTGAATTTTATCTTGAGGTATCTCCTTAAGTGTTGCATGATACCCAATACAAATTTATAATAAACCTGCTGTCAACAACTGTTAAAATTCATATTACATAACATGTTCATTACATCTTCATCACCACACTTTTGCTTCATATCTGTACAGTCTTAAAAGTTTTAAGATATACAAAACCTGACTTCCATCAAATCATGTCTGGAATATTGATCACGCTTCCCATTTGGTTTCAACTTTCAGACATACATTCCAGATAGCCCTGCTGATGCTACCAGAAATCTGTCTCAGCAATGTCTAAATGCCCTTGCTAAGGTTCTTCCTGGTCTGCTTGGTGGCAGTGCGGATCTTGCTTCTTCTAACATGACCTTGTTAAAAATGTTTGGGGATTTCCAAAAGGATACTCCAGAAGAGCGCAATGTAAGATTTGGTGTTAGAGAACACGGAATGGGAGCAATCTGCAATGGTATTGCTCTTCATAGCCCTGGATTGATTCCATATTGTGCAACTTTCTTTGTCTTCACTGACTACATGAGAGCTGCCATAAGGATTTCTGCCCTCTGTGAAGCTGGAGTTATTTATGTCATGACCCATGATTCAATTGGGCTTGGAGAGGATGGGCCAACTCATCAGCCAATAGAGCACTTGGCAAGCTTCCGGGCAATGCCAAATATTTTGATGCTTCGTCCAGCTGATGGAAATGAAACAGCTGGAGCATACGAAGTTGCTGTGCTTAACAAGAAGAGACCCTCAATCCTTGCCCTTTCTCGGCAAAAGGTGCCCCAACTTGCGGGAACTTCTGTTGAAGGAGTTGAAAAGGGTGGTTACATCATTTCAGACAACTCATCAAGCAACAAGCCTGATGTTATTTTGATTGGAACAGGTTCTGAGTTGCAATATGCTGCCAGCGCTGCTGAAGATCTAAGGAAGGAAGGGAAAGCTGTTAGAGTTGTTTCTCCTGTTAGCTGGGAACTTTTTGCTGAGCAATCAGGTGCATACAAGGAGAGTGTTCTCCCAGCTGCTGTATCAGCTAGAGTTAGCATTGAGGCAGGATCAACATTTGGATGGGAAAAGATTATTGGAAGCAAGGGAAAAGCAATAGGAATTGATCGATTCGGAGCAAGTGCTCCAGCAGGAAGAATATACAAGGAATTTGGTCTCACCAAGGAAGCTGTTATTGCTGCGGCCAAAGAAGTTTCATAGATCTATCAGTTTTTTCTCATTTAGAACCAATTGGTTTAACTGGTGGCTTTGGGTTAGTATGACAGATAGATCTGTTTCTTGAGAAAATCACTTTAGCCACAAGTAAGACTAGATTGCCCTTGCATATGATTCTTAGGGGAGCAACATAGATTAAATGATGAGTACAATTAATGAAGTTTATGAATGTATAAGGGAGGCACCAAGCATAAAACACAATTTTATCACATATAAACAAAATTGTATGAACATACCCTCTAGCAGCATAGTCATTGCTGCACATATAGGCAAAGGGCCATAAAATGTGGTATCTGCCAAAAATACAAAGCAGCGGGAAGAATCAATCCATTTAGTGAAAAATCACCAGAAGCCGCAGCCCATCTGAAAATCAACCTCAAAAAGGTGAGAGGACAGCAGAAAACATACATTTACATGCACATGCCCATACACACACGTGGAGAATTGAGGAAGAGAACAAGAGACTAAATAGAAGAGGGAAACTATGGTAACAAAACAGGGATAGGAAAATATTTTCATTTTTCTGTGCTTGGTTGAGCTTTTGAAAAGCCCTGATTAATTATAAATTGCCCAAAATTTTACTCTCTCCACAACAATCTTGAGTGGTACAACTTCAATGGGATTTTACATTCCACAGAGTCAAAAGAATAATATATATCTAGCATTCTGAAATTTGCCATACATAAGAGAATCAAAAGAAGACTTGTAGACAATTTACCCCAAAAGTGGTGGAATAGCAGCAACAACAGCCCCCACTCATGTATTTGCAGGATGAGTCTGCTTCAATGGAGTATATACAAATGGATACAAAACCAGTTTGGAAGCTGCAAGCCCAGCAGCTAACATTGGTAATATATACATTCTTTTTTTCATAAATTTATCCAAACGAGTCTTTATTCCCTCAATTCAAAGCAAACCAATCATTGGCAATATATACATTCAAAAATTTACACTAGAAAAACAAACAATCAAGGAAGTGAGCAAAAAATCGTAGAAGCCTTGGATTGTTCTGTGGAATCAAGGCTTGGAATGGAATGGTGATTCCATAACATTTTTCTACCAAACAAAGGAATGCATATTCTCACAGGACAAAGAATTACCATTCCTGCACTCCAAGTGTGCTCCAAAAAAGAAAAAAAAATGAAACACAATAGACAAACCTAGAGAAAGACAAGGTTCTCCGAAAGAGTTAGCAGATGCAGCAACCATCACGGTGCCCAAGCAAGACAAATCCGGTTCCAGATGTTGCAACCACAAGCATGCTGGAATCAAGTAAGAGCTTAGTTTTAAGAAAATAAAAAGCATTTTTATTTTTTTAAACTCTTTTTAATTTTGATTATAAGCTGTTTGAACAACAAATAAATTAATCTAAACATACACAAAATCGTTAGTCGAAATGTTGAATAACGACAAATCATCAAGTTGAAGCGCAATAACTGCTATGAAACATTGATATTGAATCTGGACAGCTGATACAAGGATATAGTAATTCCTGAAAATTCATGGGCGTAATATTTAATAAGAAGGAAACAAAATAATATCAATTCATAATCGAAGTCTCAAATCTCAAAAGTATCATCAATCCGCTCAACAAGGGAAACAGAGCATACCCAAGATTAAGTGTTTTACGATAAAAATATTTGAAATAGTTAGGCCTATTATTAATTTGATATTATCTGTTTTTCTACGATAAAAATATTTTAAATAAATAAAGTAGGTAATTATTTATATTAAGTGTTAATTTTTATGTGTTTTTATTAGATAAAAAAATAGGAGATAGAATAGGATTTAATTCATCAATAATATATTTAACAACTATAAGTCCCGTGTTATATCTTATATTGAATAAATAAAAATACTTAATGTAATATAATAAACTAAAGACTTATATATATATATATATATAGTAACCCGCAACCCAACCAATCACTTGTGATTTTAAAACATAATCTAATTGGTAAATTTAATTCAACTCGTGAATTATAAATGGATCAAAACTCATGTGTTTACATATTAACCTATCTCAATAAACACCTCTATCTTTATGCAATTATATTCTTGAGAATATATCATTCATATAACAACTTTAAATCAAGATAAATCCAAATTAAGGATACAAATCAAATTCTGGTTGGAGTCTAAAAAAGATAAAACTACTTAAATTTTCAGCTTCTTTTTTATTTTTCCCGCCAGTAAGCAAAGATCTAGTAGACAAGGTTCATTGGCTAAATCGAAGAAAAACTTTGCCAAACCTTGTATTTTCTTGCCAATGTGAGCCATGCCCTTTCCTCCTATGTGCCTTTTTGGGTCAACGACTTTGTTTTATTCAACCAAATAATAAGTGTGATTGGCAAAAAAAATTAAAGGCCTAGTGAGATGAGCAGAAGAGTTTGCTTCTCACATAACATGTTTTACATTGTAAGAATTTATTTATATTTAATTATATTCAGCCTAATTTAACAACAATTTTTTTTTGAAACTATTGTCTTAAATAGTTTTATATATCTATATGCTTTCATCACCCATTTGATTTGCTAAAAGTCACTGTGTGTATATATAAGGATTAAAGGAAACTTCTTGTTTTATTTTGTTTTACCATTATAAGTGTCTTAAATTCATTTAATAATTTCCTATAACAATTATTCAATAAGCTTCTCTAAAATTTTAATCTATTAATAATCACTTAAATTAAATTTTTTATGTAAATAATTAAATATTTAAATTAAAATGAGATGTCTCTCAAAATTGTGGTTGTATCTATGAATTTTTTAACACATATACAAATTATTATCTAATATGCTAAAATTGTGATCATTATCAAATTGACTGCAAGCTTTTTCTATCTATGAAAATATCAACAGAGCGCTTTTTATTACTAATAGATCGTAAAATAGATCAAAATTATTTTCAACAAGTCTATAAAAAGTTATTCCATTTTTTTCATCAGATCTAGGTAGAGATGAAAGGTCCTCCAAACATATTCCACATATTCAAGACTTGTGATTGTGATAAGAAAAAAAAAATATCCATGTAGATCTATTTGTGAAATAATAGACTTAATAACACACATAACGAATTTAAAAAAAAAAGATACAGGATAAAAAATTCGAGTATAATTAAATATAATAATATAATTAATTAAATAGAATAAATATAATTAAATAAAAAAAGAATACTATTCTACTATATAATTAGAATTATATATTCTACATAATTATAGCAACAGAATTAAATAATAAAATGATTATAATGATAAAATATAAAAATATTAATAATAAAAGACTTATTATGTTATAAAAAAATAAATAGGAAATTCCCCTAAAATGGAAAATTATTTTTAGGGAATGCTCAGGCAAAAATAGACCTCTTTTTTTTGTTTAAAAAAATCTAATGAATCATTTACATTTCAATTTGAATTAGGAATTTTGCCGACAAATACAAGTGATTATTAACAAAATAACCATATGATCATATTCATATTTCTATATGTAATTATGTATTACAAATTACAATAAAGAATAAAAAAGAAGAAGGATTTTAAATGCGAGATCTAAAAACACATCTCTCCATGGCATCAGTTTTAATAAGTACTTTATATATGGTTCGAGGCTTTAGTAGATGTCAATGTTTATTTTCGGATGCATTGATATTTCCCTTTTTTTCATTCTGCACGGAAAAGAAGATTAGAGATATAATCAAATACCTATTATTAATCCCCTCTTCTTCTTGTTTTAATTTTTTTAAAAAATAAGTTATAAAAGAGAAATAATAGAGGTGGATTCGCCCTAGTAACACTTAAAATATGAGACAAGCTTCAATTAAATTGAATTATTAATTCAATTCAATTTCTACTAATAATAGAGTGAGGTAATAAATGAAAATGTAATGACTAGGGCAGGGGCAATATCATACAAGATACTTATATGAAAACTGAAAAATTAGACTATGATTCAAAATATAGTTTGAAATCATAATTATTACTATACTATATTAATTGGAATGAAATCTTTGATAAGGATGAACCTCAAGAATATGATTTGAAGTTCTTGCAGAGTGAAATCATACAACACCAGACACGAGATAGATCTTCCACAAAACTGGGTTTTTTTTTCTAATAAGCCAAATTTTTTTCTTATTCAAAGATTAGCCTTTGGTCTATGTATTTTCACATCGAGAACTTTTTGTAGATAAAAAGATGTCAAGGGAGCTTTGTACTTCCCAAACAAATCTTCCTACGTCTTTATATAAGCTCTGATTTATCAAGAATACACAAGAAAAGCATTTCGATTTGTTGATTCATCACTTTTGATGAACTGCTTTTATATTGTGATGAAATTAGTTTGTACTTGACAAATTTCCTTTAGTTTAATGCATTGTTATATATCTTATTTGATAAGAAAAAATTCTTATCTGGTGTTAAAACGAAGAATTTTTATTTTTTGAACGTTGATGCCGATACAAGATTGTTAATAACACAATTTCTTTTCCCTCAAAGTAAATGATTTTTTTGGTTTATTTTTTGCGTCATCTTTTTTTTCTGGTCAATTTTTTTTTTTGTGTTATCTTTTAAAAAATATGTTTGCCACTCAAACACGATTGGTGAAGATTGGTGTTAGTGCCCTCTACAAGCTTTAACCCTTTTGTCTGTTCATGAGAATAAAACAGAAGTCTTGGCAGCTGCAGAGCTTTTCGTTCGCTTTTTTTAATGATAAAAAAACGCCAAATTTCAATTTTGGCAAGAAAGGATAATATCTTGAGAGGAATTATGATAATAATGACATATACATGCTAAATGACCAAATACCCAAAGAAGTCCAAAATCTTGTTTTCCTTAAAATAGAAAGCAACACAAATAATTTTTCAAAAAAGAAGAAGAAGAAAAGCAACACAAATATATTTGAAAATAAAAAAAAACAAAATAGGAGTGGAAAAATAATTTTATTTTGAATCTTATAATTTTTATTTATTTAACAAACATTTCAAATTGAGTAAGGATAGTTTTTAAATATTTTGTAGGAAAAAAGTTATCTCTATGTTGATAATACACTGTCAACTAAGTAAAATTAATTTAATAAGTGACATATTTTTAAGTTGGAAGTTGTAAATTGTAATTATCAAATATCAACTTCGATTTAAAAGGAAAAAAAAAAAAACAAAGTAGATGAGGTTTATTCAAATAATTTGGAAGCTTCACTTGAAGGCACAACATTTGTCCCTTAGCGAGTCCCACTCCTCACTGGGCAGATTCATCATTCCGATTCATATGGTGATGCGAGGAGCCGAGCAGCCAGGGCCATTAACAACGAAATATTCTCAGATGTTTCGAGACGAAGATATTTGATTTATTTTGTGTTATTGAATAATAATTATATTAATTTTATAAATTATTCTTATTTTTAAAAATTTTAATTTAAATAAATAATAATAACTTATAAAATTAATATGACTGTTATTAAATAATATAAAATAAATAAAATATCTCACTCCTTATATACTTATTAAGGACATTTCACTCCCAGCTGATTCACTGCACGTGTACCTATTAAGTATTAACTGGTCCCTTTATCCTTTATGCTGCCAGGAAAGCAAATATAAATATTCATAATTTAATTATCAATATATATTTATTAAGAGTAAATTTTCTTTTATTTTATAAATATATAAGTATTATTATTTTAATTTTTTAAAAAAATGTATCATTAAATTAATTTTTAAATCTTAAAAATATATTATTTTAATTTTTTTAAAAAAATTAATTTTAATTTAATTTTTTAATATTTAAAAAATATCATTAATTTAATTTTTTAATTATATAAAATTATTAATAACTTAATTTTTTAATAATTAAAATTATATCACTTTAATTCTTATTATACATTAATGAATGATTTTAATTTTACTTTTTATGTTTATAAGTTAAATTAACGATTAAATTTTTAAAAAATTAAAATAATAATACTTTTATCTTAAAAAAATTACTTATTTGTTGATAATGATAATATTAATATTTTAAAATACTCCCATATTTGTGCATGTGTCTGTCTCTCAGTCTCTCGGGCCCTGTTTTCCACATTCCTTTCTATGATGTTTACCAATGCAGTCGTATCATACACAAATAAGCTTTAAAATGAAAAAGATATGATCTTCCAATTTGTCATGTTATCTTTTTTTTTTTTTTTCTGTCTAGCGACTTTTGAATCATTCTTGTATCTTTCAATTCATATTTTTTATTTATATAAATTTATTCATTATATTTTTATTATAAATATAAATTAATTAGTTAAATACAAATAATTTTATAAAAAATATAATATGTTAAAAAGTAATTATGATAATGTGGTTAATTTTGGTTAATGTAAAAAAAATAATTTCTTATATTTAAAAGCAATTGTAGCATGTAGTTATTAAAAAAGATGTTTGTATTTATAATTTTTTTTATTTGTATTTCATTGATTATTAATAAATTTTTAAAATTAAAAATTTGATACAAAAAAAAATTCTTTATAATAATATAAATTTAAACTGAGTGAAAAACTAAATAGAAATTTCACAAAATTTATTTATTTTTCTTTGTTTGGATATCCCACATTTTATGAGTGTTAGACTAATTTTATTCAAGATAGTATCTTTACCTCTCGTAACAATGTGTTTTTGCAGAAAAATTGAATTTTTTATAAAATTTATTCATCTATATATCAAAATAATACAACTATTTCTATAGGAATTACATTTTTTTTGGTAGAAAAAATGACAATGAGTGTTATAATAAATAAAATACAAACTATTTATATTTAGACTGATAAACCCATGAGCAATTAAAAGAATTTATATAAGATTTTATATTTTAATGTGTAAAAATTTGAATTTCATCGAATTCTCTTTTTGGGAGGATCTCTACATGTCTTCTAGAATTCCAAGCATGATACTAGAGCGAGCATTACGACGTATAGTATTGAAATAACTCATCGTTACTATTATTTTTTAATAAAAGAAAATATTGATAATCCCTACTTATATGGATGATAATGAGTATCTTCATATAAAAATTAGCGTATTTATTTCTCTAAACATGACAGCATTATGTTTTTAAAGAATTGTGAGAATATGTTTTCATTTATATTAAGTGTGTGTTTGAATTACTTTATTTTATAATTAAAATATTTTATAATTAAAATTCTTTTAAAAAATAAATAATTTTTTCTTCAAAAATAAACGTTTACAAACATACTTTAATTATAAAAGAGACTATTTACTTTGTGGTCTCCAATTTTTCAATTTCTAAAAAAGTATTAGTAAATAATTAAAAACAAATATAAAAAGAGATAAACCTTTAATCACAAAAGTCTCTTTGACAATCGCTCTTTTGAAATTATTATTGTTTTCAAACTCTTCTGGTTCTTATAAAAAGTTATCTTCTTCTTCGTTAAGGACATTCTTACTATTACAAAAACCTTCGAACATATTTTACTCTCTCACAAAATTATCTTTATTATTAATTAATTTATAATTATTATAAAAAATAATCATATGATTTGAAATTAAAAAAATAATTTAATTTTCATATATTGTCATTATAAAAAATTTTATTATCATTTAATCATATATTACTAAGTATTTAACTTATTGAGTAATTATTATCTTAGTTAAATTATTTTAATAATTTAACAACTCATGATTAAATGATAATATAAAATTTTTATACTAATCATATATAAAAATTAAATTTAATAAAAAAATTACCTCTCTAGATACTAGTATCTAATAAAAAGATTATTATTATTTTTTTTCTCTTATAAAAATTATTACATGATACTATAGAGCTATTAAGATTATATTCTCATTTAATTATATGTTAATATTTTAATAATAAATAATTAAAAAATATACTTATCAATATAACATTAATTATTTTAACATGAAAATGAAGAGAAGATCATGCAGATGAGTTAATCCCCGTTCACTAACTGGTCCTTTATCTTTTATGCTGCCAGGCATGCAAATATAGATATTCATAATTTAATTACAAATATATATTTATTAATAAGATTATATTAATATTTTAAAGTACTCCGATATTTGTGTCTGTTTCTGTCTATCTGTCTCTGTCTCTCGGGCCCTCTTTTAAACGTTCCTTCGATCCTTTCTATGATGTTTCCCAACGAAATCGTATCATACGCAAATAAGCTTTAAAATGAAAAAGATTAAAATTCATTATTATACACGGGCTATTTCTGCGAGTGGTCTTTCAATTTGTATTGTTCTCTTTCTTTGTTTTTTCTAGCATCTTTCAATTCTTTTTTTTTTTATAATTTTTGTTTATATAACTATTGTATAAATTAATTAATTATAATTTTATTATAATTATAAATCAATTAATTAAATAAAAATAATTTTTTTAAAAAAGTATAACATATATTTTTTAATACACACATAATATTCTCATTTAAAAAATAAAAAATAATTTTTTAATATTTAATTGTATTTTTTATAAAAAAAAATTTATTAATTACGTATGTTCTATTCACGTCTATTAAGTATAATATATTTAAAAATAATATATTATTTTTTTTTCTATTGGCTTGAAAAAATTATTATATGATTATAAAATATTAATAAAATTATATTTTTATTTAATTATATATTGACATTTAATTATTAAATAATTAAAAAATATATTTATTAATGTAACAGTAATTATTTTTAATTAAAAATATGTATTTTTTTCTTATATTTTTTAATTATGTAATGTTAAAATATTAAGATATAATAATTAGATAAAGAGAACTGCTATTTAGAAAAAAAATCAACGGACCATATTTTTCGTAACTCATTTCGTAAAATTTACTTGGTGACATTTATCATTTTCCTTAGATAAAACGTAATTTTAATAGCTCTGGAGGAACACATAAGAATTTATTCTCAGCTCGTGGGAAAATATGGAGAGGTAGAGAAGTAGCAAAGCTGGCTAGCCACAAGAACAGGCAGAGATTGCATTGTCCGTTGGCACAATATATCTACAGATGAGCGCGTTTCCGAATCTGCATTTTGGCTTTGCCTTTGCCTTTGTGTCTGTGGCACCACAACCTCAACTCTCTCTCTCTCTCTCTCTCTCTCTCTGTAGTCTTCTTCTTCGCTGCAAAACTCAGTCAGTGACACAGCTCAGTTAGCAAGCTCTTAATCTTAACCATGGCTTCCTCCTCGTCTCTGCATCTATCCCAAGCCCATTTGCCTCGAGCCGTTCACCTTCACGGCTTCAACCCATCTTCAGACCGTGTCGGTGCCTCACGTTGCACTGTCTCCTTGCCCTCCTTCTCTGGCCTCAAGTCATCACAATCTTCTTCCGCTTCTTCATGCAGACCCACTGGCCCCTCCGGCTCGGGCCGCCGGGTTGGTTCCGGCAGCACCAAGGTTCGAGCCACGTCTGTACTTGAGACCATGGACAATACCACCACTGAGGCTTCTCCTTCTCTGGTGGAGAAGTCCATCAACACGATTCGGTTCCTGGCCGTTGATGCAGTCGAGAAGGCCGAGGCGGGTCACCCGGGCCTCCCCATGGGTTGTGCTCCGATGGGTCATGTTATCTTCGACGAGGTGATGAGGTACAATCCGAAGAACCCCAAATGGTTCAACCGCGACCGGTTTGTGTTTGTCTGCTGGACATGGCTGCATGCTCCAGTACGCTGTGCTTCACCTTTCAGGGTATGACAGTGTTCAGGTGAGCTTTCCTTCACCTTGTGTTTTTTGTTTCTTTTTCTTTTTAATCTTGGAACTGAATTGGAGCTACGTGAATCCTAATCTGGGTTTCACCTATCTGATGAAATTTTTTTTCAGGAGTAAAAAATGTAAAGAATTGTAAGCATGACAGTTTTCAAATTGTTGTGATCTTCAAGTCTTTGTAATATTTTTTGTTTTTTTTTTTTATACATAAGCATTTGTAATATTGTTAGCTCTCCTGCTTAATTTTTGTATTTACTATTTTTATTAAACACGATTGATTAGATTTTAATAAAAATTACCAAGCATTTCTTAAAATGATCACACTAAATCTGAAAATAATAAATATTTTCATAATTTTTTAAAATAAAAATAAAAAATTTGATTGTGCATTTGTAATTATATTATAAACTATAAAAAAATATCATTATTTAAATTTATTTTTTCTATTAATAGAATAAATTGATTTGATAATTTATCAATTATCTCCAACATAATCAAAAGAAAAAATATATTTTTTATCTTAAGAAAAATAAATGACCTCGGTCAAGAATTATAACATATATTAAATATGTAACATCGTATAATTTATTGATATATAAAATTATTTTTAAATATTTTTTAAAAATTAATGAAAAGTACATAATAAAAATATTTCATTTAAAAAAATGAAAAAAGAACATATATACATACTAACTCATGATATTTTTAATGACGTACGATAATTATAGTTATCAAATTTAAATAAATCTATATTCTTTAATTTAAATATATTTTTTATTCAATTTGAACATATTTTAAAACATATTAAATCTTAAATTAAGAAAATACAGTTTTTTCTTACGTGAAGAAAATACAGTATTTACTTGTAAGAAAAAACCAAACAAAAACAAGGGAGAAACAAACCAAAAAAAAAAAAAGTTCAGAAGCCTCGAGTAATAGAGTTGTTGCTGGCAGGGTTGAAAATAAGTCAAATTGAAATTTCTGTCACTTTATTCAATTTAATAAGAAATGATTTAATTTAAAAATAAATTTTAGTTTAATATAAATTATTTTTTATTTTCGTAGTTTGAACTCAAGTTGTGTTAAACTTAGAGATTATTCGGTTTAATATATGAATTAAATGAAACAAAATAAGATAAATTAAATATTAATTTAGTTTTTTTTAAATTTATTTTATTTTTAAATTATATATATATATATATATATATATATATATATATATATTACAGTGCACAATATCAGCTCATTTGATTTATCAACAAGTTTATCCAACTAATTAAGATTCGAGTGTCGATTTACTCATTCATTGCCTGCCCTAGTTGCTGGATGTTGATTTTGGTGTTCAAACGCAAACTGGGTTTTTTCTTTTTTTCTTTTTTTTTCTCTGAATTTTCCGATTGAAGAGCTTCTGGGGAGTTTTTGCTTTCAGGGGGATTCAATTTTAGATTTTCGGAATTGGGGTCTGTCAAATTTGGGTTTTCAAATCGAAGAGAGAGTTTTCGAATTGGAGAGGAATTTTTTTGGTTTCAGGAGGATTCAATTTCTGATTTTGGCAACTGAATCTTTGAAATCTGGGAGAAGAGAGTGTGTGAAATTGCTTCCTCTGTTGGCAAGAGGAATTGAAGGCTATTCTCCGTAACCACAGAGCCAAAGTGTTCAAACCCCCTTAGATCCCATAGTGTCCGATTTCTTTGAACGGAGCATGAAAGCACTGGACGTGTGCAATGCGATTTGGGATGGGATTGCAATGAGGGATTGCCACGTGGCAATTAGAGACAGTTCCCTCTAATATAATAGATGTCTGAGAGATTCATTTACATTGATTAGTGAAACAGTTCTGATTTGAATCCTTTTCAATTTGTGTAGCTTTTGTTTTATCTGTTTTGGTGAGATGATATATCTTATATCCCCTTCAATAGTTCGTATGACTTCCTGTGGAAATATAAATGTGAACATTTTACATGTGGGGTCTTCATCAAACTGAATTTGTTAAACAATAGGAAGAAGACTTGAAGAAATTAAACACATGGGGAAGCAGAACTCCTGGACATCCAGACAACTTTGAGACACCTGGAATTGAAGTTACCACAGGTCAGATATCTCTTTAGTTTGTTACTGTCAGCCTTTTGCTGTGTTGTGTAATCCCAATTATGAGTTATCCTCATGTTTTGTTTAGGCCCTCTGGGTCAGGGCATTGCCAATGCCGTTGGATTGGCACTTGCGGAGAGGCACTTGGCCGCACGATATAACAAGCCTGACAATGAGATTGTTGACCATTACACGTAAGATAACTGCATCTTGTTCTTTGCCCCTTTCCCTTCTCTGCATTGTGATCTATGAACTTGTAATGCTTTGCTTCCCTGGTGTTTTACTAATGATAAGACATTTGTTTTCTCCAGGTATGTTATAATGGGTGATGGTTGCCAAATGGAGGGAATTTCCAATGAAGCATGCTCACTTGCTGGGCACTGGGGTCTGGGGAAGCTTATTGCTTTCTATGATGACAACCACATTTCCGTTGACGGTAGCACTGAAATTGCATTCACTGAGAATGTTGATAAACGTTTTGAGGCACTTGGATGGCATGTAATTTGGGTAAAGAACGGAAATACTGGCTATGATGACATTCGTGCAGCCGTCAAGGAAGCAAAGGCTGTCAAAGACAAACCCACTTTGATCAAGGTTAGTTGCTTGAAATTAAGATTGAAGTAAACTTGTGACCCTTATGTTAAATCAAAATCAATCTTACACAAATGAATAACTTTTTATAGTATGAACTTTTCGTAAAATCCCATTAGATTGGATGTTTATATCATGCTAATACAATTTTACATTAATCCAAGATTGTTCCGTACTCCATCAAAATGTCTTAAAATTAATGCATAACATATATACTATTCAATAAACAAAAATACCAACCATTTGATCATATACTTATTCTTGTCAGATTAGCTGAAAGTGATAGCTGTAAAAGAACCATTTTTCTGTCAGTTTTATCCAGCTTCGATGTTTATGTTTCACTGTAATTATTTTTTTCACAGGTAACTACTACCTGTGGATATGGTTCTCCAAACAAGGCTAACACCTACGATGTGCATGGAAGTGCATTAGGTGCTGAAGAAGTGGATGCCACTAGGGAGAATCTTGGATGGCCATATGAGCCTTTCCATGTGCCTGAAGATGTTAAAAAGTATGGATGATGGGGTTAGAGATTTCTTTGTTTCCTGTTAGTCTAGTGAGATTTTCATGATCTTGAATGAAACTTAATTTTCCTTAGGCATTGGAGGCGCCACATCCCTGAGGGTGCTGCACTTGAAGCTGAGTGGAATGCTAAGTTTGCTGAATATGAGAAGAAATACAAGGAGGAAGCTGCAGAACTGAAGTCTTTTATTAATGGTGAATTACGTGCTGGTTGGGAGAAAGCATTTCCGGTGAGTAAAGTGCTAAACTTCTAGGTTGCTCCTGAATTTTATCTTGAGGTGTCTCCTTAAGTGTCGCATGATGCCCAATCCAAATTTATAATAAACCTGCTGTCAACAACTTCTAAAATTCGTATTAAATAGCATGTTCATTACATCTTCATCACCACAGTTTTGCTTCACGTCTGTAAATAAACAAAACCTGACTTCCATCAAATCATGTCTGGAATAATGATCACCCTTACCATTTGATTTCAACTTTCAGACATTCACTCCAGATGGCCCTGCTGTTGCTGCCAGAAATGTATCTCATCAATGTCTAAATGCCCTTGCTACGGTTCTTCCTGGTCTGCTTGGTGGCAGTGCAGATCTTACTCCTTCTAACAAGACCTTGATGAAGATGTTTGGAGATTTCCAAAAGGATACTCCACAAGAGCGCAATGTTAGATTTGGTGTTAGAGAACATGCAATGGGAGGAATCTGCAATGGTATTGCTCATCATTGCCCTGGATTGATTCCATATTGTGCAACTTACTTTGCCTTCACTGACTACATGAGAGCCGCCATAAGGATTTCTGCTCTCAGTGAAGCTAGAGTTATTTATGTAATGACCCATGATTCAGTTGGACTTGGAGAAGAAGGGCCAACTCATCAGCCAGTAGAGCACTTAGCAAGCTTCCGGGCAATGCCAAATATTTTGGTGCTTCGTCCAGGTGATGGCAATGAAACTGTGGGAGCATACAAAGTTGCTGTGCTTAGCAGGAAGAGACCCTCAATCCTTGCCCTTTGTCGGCAAAAGTTGCCCCAACTTGCGGGAACTTCTGTTGAAGGAGTTGCAAAGGGTGGTTACATCATTTCAGACAACTCATCAAGCAACAAGCCTGATGTTATTTTGATTGGAACAGGTTCTGAGTTGCAATATGCTGCCAGCGCTGCTGAAGATCTAAGGAAGGAAGGGAAAGCTGTTAGAGTTGTTTCTCTTGTTAGCTGGGAACTTTTTGCTGAGCAATCAGGTGCATACAAGGAGAGTGTTCTCCCAGCTGCTGTATCAGCTAGAGTTAGCATTGAGGCAGGATCAACATTTGGATGGGAAAAGATTATTGGAAGCAAGGGAAAAGCAATAGGAATTGATCGATTCGGAGCAAGTGCTCCAGCAGGAAGAATATACAAGGAATTTGGTCTCACCAAGGAAGCTGTTATTGCTGCGGCCAAAGAAGTCATTTAGAACTTACTGGTTTCACTGGTGGCTTTGGGTTAATATGACAAATCTGTTTCTTGAAAAAATCACTTTAGCCACAACAAGTAATACTGGATTGCCCTTGCATATGATTCTTAGGCGAGCAACATAGATTAAATGATGAGTGCAATTAATCAAGTTGTATGAATTTGTAACAACTCTTTGGCTTGTGAGTTTTGCACTGTGATGTGGTTGAATTCAATGATCCTCACTCTAGCACTTGTGTAAGTCTGGTGAGATTTGGCTTTCTTGAAGAATTATATACTTATATCCCTCTCTAATGTTTCGTTTTCTGGTCAGATAGGGCTATATAAATTGATTCGCTGATAATGGAATTTTGCTTTGCTAGTGTAGATAAGGATTCCTTAACAGTCAAATATAATTCCTTGTTCTTTGGCATACGGTCTGTTCCAGGAATTGGATCATGAAATTTTGCCTAATTTGGCACTGTTTTTTATGTTCATATTTGTGAGAAGAGCCTCTTCCGCTCAGAGAAATGTTCAAGTAGGGTGAAATTCGAGTGTATTTTTCCCGTGTGCTTGACTACGAGGAGGCACTAGACATTGGCTGCTGCTACTTTGTTTCTGTAATATCTGAATTTTCATGGCTAGCAAGTTGGCCATATGCAATAAGTAAGAACAAATTAATCATCAGATGCTACTATATAATCTAGCCAAACGATTGCTAACTCAAACATATTGCTTCAATAATTTCATAGCTTGGGCAGTGAATATCATCGAAATGGACGAGTAGTTTTAGGGTGTCTTATTGTAGAGAAACTTCTTGCTTTGTATGAGGTTTCAATATCAGCCGCGGCTTGCAAAGTTCATTTCAGCCTCAGCTTAGTGATTGTGTGGGATAGGAACTTGAGTAGATAGAAATATGGTATAGGTTTAGTTATCATAACATAAAAAATAGAAGTCTTTATTCACTTCATTGGCATTTTCTTGAATTTGGTGATCTTCACTCTTGCTTTTGAGAGAAGAATAGATCAATAACTTTAAATTTCTTGTAAAAAAAAGACTATAAGAGAAGAATGAGGCGTAATGATATTTGTAAGTAAACTAAATAATTACACAACTTGATTATTTAATTTATATTGTGGCCTGATTAAATCACAAATATAAAAATAGAAGTTTTTATTCACTTCATTAGCATTTCCTTGAATTTGGTGATCCTCACTCTTGCTTTTGAGAGAAGAGTAGATCAATAACTTTAAATTTCTTGTAAAAAAAAGACTATAAGAGAAGAATGAGACGTAATGATATTTGTAAGTAAACTAAATAATTATACAACCTGATTATTCAATTTATATTGTGGCCTGATTAAATCACAAATATAAAAAGAAGCCTATGCTGTTGTATTTTTACCATGGATCTCTTCAAAAATTATGTTGGGGATTGCCCTTGTTTCTGTTAATGCTAAGTAAAAGGTGAGCATACACTATTTCATTCCACAAGTCAGGAACACCCGAAAGACACCAGTGGCTACAATCCTGGTGTGTGAGCATTGATCTTTTTGCCTTTTCAGCATATTATAGTTTCTGTATATGGAAGGGTGAGCATCATGCCGGAAATCAGTCATTTTGGTGATGTTCAAATAGAAGACTGGAGTCTTCATTCTCTTAATTACTGACTCAATGGTCCTCATCATTGGAGGATTTTCTGACAAACTAGCCTCATTTTTTGTTGTTTCTGTCTCATTCTCACACTGACCACCTGAATTCCACTCTCCATCCCTGCAGCAGAAAAAATGATTATATAGAGTCCTAAATCCAAAGCATTCACTAAAAATATGCTCTTACCTGAAGTGAGAAGGAGAATAGCCCCCGAAGAAAACTAGAGTTTTCTTTGGATCAATATTGGCATCTACCCATTGTGAGCATGTCACCAAAGCTTTCCGAAATGCCTCCTCAACATTCAGTTGACCATGGACATGGTTTCCTTCTTGATAGTATTCCTTCCTGCAAGTTGCTTATAAGTATTTTCATCTTAATTTTCAGACTTTTCAGCCTCACATCTTAAAGCATTTTCATTTATGCGTAGAAAGATCATGCATTGACCCGTAACCCATTCTGTCCTAACTCCTAAATATGTGGGGAATTGAAGGGCAACATTAATTACCCTGTGATTCTTTTCTCGTGAGTCCACCAGTGCCCTGTGTTGAAGATTAAAACATCTGCATTTTTGTACTTATCACTATTTCTCTCAACCAAATCAAGACGAAGTGTTTCTTTCTTTGATCCTTTCGTGTCTGTCATCTCCCATTCTTGAACAAGAAATGGGGAACGGATGAACTCAACTGAACAATCGTAATTCTGTTCAATCATTAACCAACAAGCACATAAAAAATCAATTTTCTAATATAGAACAGTAACCCCAACTTAAATTCTCTAGCTCTTAGAAATGGAAGCTCAAGCCAACCAAACAAATTGGCATAGCTAATTTCAATCTCTCGACCTTTGTCTATTTTGTTATTGATCTTTTAGCATGTTGTCTCACACTGGTTTTATTTGTTGGCTAGATCAATATCATCTTAGGAAAAGATATAAAAAGAACCATAAAAATGTCATCTTAAACATAGTGAGGGAATAACATATCACATACTCTGAAGATAAATGAGTAAGAACACTCTGTCCGAAATTCTTGTCTACCAGAGGCTTCAAAAACTGTGCTCTTATCTTCCACTGAATTTCTAAGAATACAAACCAGAGATTCCCACATATTCCTATTGAGGGAATCACCAACAAAGACTAAACGTTTTCCTCTCAGTATCTCCAACATGTCGTTACCATTAAACCTGCACTGCACATTCTCATCTCACTAAAAGAGAACCAATAGGTACAGCAGGACAAATAGAACAGAATTCATCTCTCTCTCTCCTCAGAAAAATTAGCTAGCCTATAATTAAAGTCCAGAAATATGCATGAACTTGGGTTAATAGCTTGACATGGCTATTTTTTATGTACTTTATTTGAGTCCCACAGCAATTTAACATTTATATTAACAAAGTGAATTAAAAAAATTAATACATACCTTGGAATGTTGCAATGCTTGGGCTGCCACCGGAACTTCTCATACATATTATCATGCCTACCGTTGAGGAAACAGTCGAAAGGCTCGTCAATATGGGGACAAGACCCCGATCTGTAAAGTGGGTATGAATCATCTCTTATCCATGTCCCTTCAAACATATCGCAGTCCTTCCTCAGTTCCACCAAACTCTGTTCTCTTTGCATCCCATCTTGAGAATCCATTCTACTACTTGGTGGGTTCAACTTCAACCCATTTTGAGAACCATGACCATGCCTTCTCATTCCCTGGTTTTGTTTCCTGTGCTTTGGTCTGAGCCCAGAACCTTCCTTTCTGGAAATATGAGACGAACAACGAGAACTCTCAAGCCTATCTATTACCCCATTCTCAAAACTGACGCTTGCGTTCGCTGAGGAAAATTCTTTCCGCGAACTTTGACGAGTAGTGTTGCCATTGCTGGTGCCACGTGGGACGTAAGGGGGTGGAGAAGAAAACGAAGAGTTGCTGAAAATGCGAGCAAAAACGGAAGAAAAATGATGATATCTATATGAGGAAGAGTGCAAGGCGTTTCTGAGCCTAGGAGAAATGTAATAGCCAGAAGGATTGAGAACGAGGAACAGCATACACAGAATGGAAGCGAATGTGAAACCATAAGCAAAACCCATTGCTCCTCTGGAGGCAACGAGGCGCATGGAGTCTGATCTTGCGAGTAAACGATGCCTCGAAGTCGATGGTGAATCGGCCATTATGGCTGCTATCTGTCTATCTATCTATGATCTGCCAGTTACTGTATTATTACACAACTTGTTCTTCTGCATGCATACCCAAAGAGATCACAAGAGCAAAAGAAAATGAGAGAGAAAGATGTGCTATTTTGGGAGGGAGCAGTTAAGATACTTGTCAAGAGGCACCCATTGCTCTTCCCAAAAGCCGGCTCTGAGGATTAGGAGCATCCTTCAGCTTAAATACGGTCCTTAAGTCTTCTTCCTGTCCAATGTGGACTTAGACTTCCAAAAGCTGGCTCTGAGGATTAAGAGCATCCTCCAGTTAAAATACGGTACCCAGGTCTTCCTTCTATCCGATGTGAGCTTAGACTTTCGAGCGCCACCGGTGGTTTTTAATTCTTACACGGGGCATGGGGTCATCAGAACAGGCAGCTACACCAAGACTCTGATATCATGTCAAGAGATGCTCATTGCGCTTTCCAAAAGTCGATTCTGAGGATTAGGAGCATCTTCCAGTTTAAATACGATTCTCAAGTCTTCTTCCTATCTAATATGGGCTTAGACTTCGAATAATACTGGGCAAGAAAGGACAAGAGAGACGTACGGCTGGGGAAGTGCTCAAAAGGAATTTGCTATGTTCAAGCCGTTTTTGTCGTTTCACTTCTCCGCCCAGCCCGCCACGAATTTACGTGCACGCATGCATGGCAGACATTTTTCTTCTTTTTGTCATTTGCCAAAAATACATACTATCTAAATGGAATCTTGAGCCATCACCAAGAGAAATTAATTTTTCGACAAGTGTATATGAATGGTGAATTTGAAAAAAAAAAAAAAGAAAGAAAGCGAGAGTTAATTTTTAATTTATAAAATTTTATAAAAATTAAAAAAGGAAGAATATGAAGGCTACATAATTAGCTCTCATTTTATTCTTTTACTTTAAACAATTTTTAAATAGAAAATTTTTTTAATCAAAATAAAAAATTTATCTTTTTCTTTCTTTTCTCTTTAAATTCCTCCATCCAATTAGGCCGATGTATAAGAGGTGCACCTTAGGATCAATAAAATCACCTGGGGAGGGACTTATTTATGCCGAGGCAAAAACTGACCTGAAAATATCACTAGTATACTATTAAAGAAGAATTCATTCAATAAGAAGTCCAAGGCACTTATACAACATACCATGGAAAAGAGAGCAAAGTATCTCGTATAAGGCCCCTTCATTTTTATGGCAGAGATCTTCAGCGTACGTGATGCAGCTATATGCAAAACTCTAATGAGATAAAAAGCGAGCAGAGGGTCTGCTGTCTCCAAATTTTTCCTATCTATATGATACTAGAAAAACAAGCCTAGTTCATATGGAAATTATGATGAAACTTTAACTATTCCATTTTTATTCCACGCATTCTTTGTGCCTGTCATGTAATATAATTCGCTACTCATCCTAGTGCGTTGCAGCCTTTCTGAATTTCGCAAAGCAGGGCTTGGCAAATTGGCGAGGAGTTTGCGTCAACGCAATTAAATCATTTATATGATCAGAAATAGATATATCAAAAATATAATTTCTCCTGAATTATACTTATTTGATTCATTCAGATCACCAAGCGAGCAAACCACAATAAAATATCAAGGAGGAATCTGTCACTGTGACATTCATTGACTTTGAAAAAGACTTTGTAAATAGCATCCATGAAGCCTTTGTTAATTGGGAGAGCCACTTGAAGTTTAAGAGAGACCAATGACTTTTCCTGTTGTTGTCTCAAGATCAATGTCATAGAAGCATGGCCTTGTTGGAAGCCCTGGCATGGTACTCATTGTTCCAAATAAAGGATATATAAATCCAGCTCCAATACTAGCTCTTACATCTCTTATCGGTAAGATAAATCCAGATGGTGCTCCCTTCTCTTCAGCATTGTCTGAGAAAGAATACTGAGTCTTAGCCATGCAGATTGGAAGACCTGAAAATCCTTGCTTGCTATACATCTCAATCTGCTTCTCAGCCTGGTTAGACAATGCGAATGTCAGTCAGGCGGTCAAAACAGGGCATCTATTAGACTGTAATTAAAAAGAGAGAGAGAGAGAGAGAGAGAGCATAAGAAAATTTTCGGTTTGGATTCAATTAAGAATTATAGGTACAGCCTATATATGGATGATGTGTTGAAATTCAGTAATCATGTGGAAAGTCCCAAATTGGGAATCAATATAATGTGTACAATGAAAACTTTGGAATACAGCTACTTTCTTTTGGAACAATCTTTTTGGGGTTCTCGGGGAGCACAAGGTGTTTGCTTCCACTTTGCAGTTTCTAATGCTTTGCTATAAAGGTTTTGGTAAAAACAAGGAAACTAAAATTTTGTGCAGCGTGTAGTTTATGCAATCCTTTGGTGTATGTGGTTGGTGTAGAATGCTCGCATCTTTAAAGATGTCTCTTTGCCCCTATACTTGACATGGAATAGAACTATGTTCATGGCTTCAATTTGTGTTCTACTCATGGCTACTTCAAGTAAGTTGATATCTCTCATATGCAGAGAGATTGGGCACCCTTGCTACATTCTTAGATTTTCTTGTTATTTTTTGAATATAGGTTTTGCTCTTTTGGAGGATTTCTTATCCTCCCCCTAGTTGTACTTTATATCATTACTCTCTAATAAAATTTCTTTTTCTATCCAAAACAAAAATCCTTGGCTTGTAAAATAAATAAGGTAATTTTGTGCTAAAGTTAAATTGTCATAACCATGTAAGAGATGAGATCACCTGCTCTGAGTACTCAACGCCACTGGCACCATATGACTTTGCTATCGCTTCTATTTTCTCTTTTATACCCAAATCCAGAGGATATAGGAACTTCAACGGCTGTGCCACATTCTCACAGGCTTTTTGAACTGCAATGCCCAGGTCAACCTGAATCATGACAAGGCACACCTCAGTACGTAATAAATATCATTCCTAACTAAATGATATTATGACTTCTATTATATACTGTTACATGCATGTACATGAACTAAATTGTGCTGCTAATTGTATCCCTGAAATGGTTCCATTGCTTAAAATCTCAAGTCTAAAACATAGCATGGATAAATATATGTTAACATAGGGCATTTCAGTCCAACACAAATCAAAAAATTATGAGGGTAACGATGTGGGCAGCTCAATGGATCTAAAGGGCTAGGGAGGAGGCAACTTGAGAACTGATTCATCTAGTAGGTAAAAAATAAAAAAAGCTCATCTGTTAAATTTTATATTCAAATATGCTAGGCCACAACTTAATCAACAGTAATATATTGATTCTTACATTTCACTACTTTCTATTTTGGCCTTACTGATTATTATAACTCAATATCTTATATTTTGTGTCAGGGTAAAAGATATGTACGACTTCTTTGTTAGCTCAAATGTAAGATTTGCGAAGCAAGGACTTACTGCTCCTCTGCCACCATGGGCATGATGGGTGCAAATTACAGCATCATAAGCCCCCGCAGCTAAAGCGGCATTTCTAACAGCATTTAGCTCAGCTTCAGTGTCAGTCGAAAACTTGTTGATAGCAACTACAACATTCACACCATAAGCTTTTGTATTTAATATATGCCGTGCCATATTCACACAATTAGAATTAGACTATGATTCGAAATCATAATTATTACTATACTATATTAATTGGAATGAAATCTTTGATAAGGATGAACCTCAAGAAAATGATTTAAAGTTCTTGCAGAGTGAAATCATACAACACCAGACACGAGATAAATCTTCCACAAAACTGGGTTTTTGTTTTCTAATCAGCCAAATTTTTTTCTTATTCAAAGATTAGCCTTTGGTTTATGTATTTTCACATCGAGAACTTTATGTAGATAAAAAGATATCAAGGGAGCTTTTTACTTCTCAAACAAATCTTCCTACGCCTACATATAAACTCTGATTTATCAAGAATATGCAAGAAAAGCATTTCGATTTGGTGATTCATCACTTTGGATGAACTGCTTTTATATGGTGATGAAATTAGTTTGTACTGGACAAATTTCCTTTAGTTTATTGCATTATTATATATCTTATTTGATAAAAAAAAAATTCTTATCTGGTGTTAAAACGAAGAATTTCTATTTTTTGAATGTTGATGCCGATACAATATTGATAATGACACAATTTCTTTTCCCTCAAAGTAAATGATTTTTTTTGGTTTATTTTTTGTGTCATCTTTTTTTTCTGGTCAATTTTTTTTTTTTTTGTGTTATCTTTGAAAAAATATGTTTGCCACTCAAACTCGATCGGTGAAGATTGGTGTTGGTGCCCCCTACAAGCTTTAACCCTTTTGTCCGTACATGAGGATAAAACAGAATTCTTGGCAGCTGCAGAACTTTTCTTTCATTTTTTTTTAATGATAAAAAAACGCCAAATTTCAATTTTGGCAAGAAAGGATAATATCTTGAGAGGAATTATGATAATAATGACATGTACATGCTAAATGACCAAATACCCAAAGAAGTCCAAAATCTTGTTTTCCTTAAAATAGAAAGCAACACAAATAATTTTTCAAAAAAAAATAGAAAGCAACACTAATATATTTGAAAATAAAAGAAAAAAAAACAAAATAGAAGTGGAAAAATAATTTTATTTTGAATCAAATAATTTTTATTTATTTAACAAACATTTCAAATTGAGTAAGGATAGTTTTTAAATATTTTGTAGGAAAAAAGTTATCTCTATGTTGATGCTACACTGTCAACTAATTAAAATAATTTAATAAATGACATATTTTTAAGTTGGAAGTTGTAAATTGTAATTATCAAATATCAACTTCGATTTAAAAGGAAAAAAAAAAAAACAAAGTAGATGAGGTTTATTCAAATAATTTGGAAGCTTCACTTGAAGGCACAACATTTGTCCCTTAGCGAGTCCCACTCCTCACTGGGCAGATTCATCATTCCGATTCATATGGTGATGCGAGGAGCCGAGCAGCCAGGGCCATTAACAACGAAATATTCTCAGATGTTTCGAGACGAAGATATTTGATTTATTTTGTGTTATTTAATAATAATTATATTAATTTTATAAATTATTCTTATTTTTAAAAATTTTAATTTAAATAAATAATAATAACTTATAAAATTAATATGACTGTTATTAAATAATATGAAATAAATAAAATATCTCACTCCTTATATACTTATTAAGGACATTTCACTCCCAGCTGATTCACTGCACGTGTACCTCTTAACTGGTCCCTTTATCCTTTATGCTGCCCGGAAAGCAAATATAAATATTCATAATCTAATTATCAATATATATTTATTAAGAGTAAATTTTTTTATTTTTTAAATATATAAGTATTATTATTTTAATTTTTTTAAAAAAAATTATCATTAAATTAATCTTTAAATCTTAAAAATATATTATTTTAGTCTTTTAAAAAAATTAATCCTAATTTAATTCTTTAATAATTAAAAAATATCATTAATTTAATTTTTTAATTATATAAAAATATCAATAACTTAATTTTTTAATAATTAAAATTATTTTAATTTAATTCTTATTTATACATTAATGAACATATTAATTTTACTTTTTATATTTACAAATTAAATTAATGATAGAATTTTTAAAATATTAAAATAATAATATTTATATCTTAAAAAAATTTACTTATTTGTTGATAATGATAATGTTAATATTTTAAAATATTTCCTTATTTGTGCATGTATCTGTCTCTCAGTCTCTCGGGCCCTGTTTTCCATGTTCCGTTCTATGATGTTTAGCAATGTAGTCGGATCACACACAAAAAAGCTTTAAAATGAAAAAGATATGATCTTCCAATTTGTGATGTTATCTTTTTTTTTTTTTTCTCTAGCGACTTTAGAATCATTCTTGTATCTTTCAATTCATATTTTTTATTTATATAAATATTATATAAATTTATTCATTATATTTTTATTATAAAATATAAATTAATCACTTAAATAAAAATAATTTTATAAACAAATATAATATGTTAAAAAGTAATTATAATAATGTGGTTAATTTCTGTTAATGTAAAAAATAATTTATTATATTTAAAAGCAATTGTAGCATGTAGTTATTAAAAAAGATGTTTGTATTCATATTTTTTTTATTTGTATTTCATTGATTATTAATAATTTTTTAAAATTAAAAATTTGATACTAAAGAAAAAAATCTCCTTTATAATAATATAAATTTAAAATAAGCTAAAAACTAAATAAGTAACAATGTGTTTTTCAGAAAATTTGAATTTTTTATAAAAATTATTCATCTATATATCAAAATAATACAACTATTACTATAGGAAATACATTTTTTTTATAGAAAAAATGACAATGAGTTTTATAAGAAATAAAATGCAAACTATTTATGCTTAGATTGATAAACCCGTGAGCAACTAAGGAATTTATATAAGATTTTATATTTTAATGTGTAAAAATTTGAATTTCATCGAATTCTCCTTTTGGGAGGATCTCTACATGTCTTTCCAAGCATGATATTAGAGCGAGCATTACGACGTATAGTACTGAAATAACTCATCGTTACTATTATTTTTTAATAAAAGAAAATATTGATAATCCGTACATATATGGATGATAATGAGTACCTTCGTATAAAAATTGGTGTATTTATTTCTCTAAGCATGACAGCATTATATTTTTAAAGAATTGTGTGTATATGTTTTTATTTATGTTAAGTGTGTGTTTGAATTATTTTATTTTATAATTAAAATAATTTATAATAATAAAAAAATTAATTTTTTTTAAAAAAAATAAATATTTTTTTTTCAAACTAAACATTTTCAAACATACTCTAATTATAAAAAGAGACTATTTACTTTGTGGTTTTCAATTTTTCAATTTCTAAAAAAGTATTATTAAATAATTAAAAATAAATATAAAAAGAGATAAACCTGTAAGCACAAAAGTCTTTTTGACAATCACTCTTTTGAAATTATTATTGTTTTCAAACTACTCTGGTTCTAATAAAAAGTTATCTTCTTCTACATTAAGGACATTTTTACTAGTGCAAAAACCTTCAAACATATTTTACTCTCTCTCACAAAATTATTTTTATTATTAATTAATTTATAATTATTATAAAAAATAATCATATAATTTGAAATTAAAAAATAATTTAATTTTCATATATTGTTAGTGTAAAATTTTTTATTATTATCTAATTACATGATACTAAGTATTTAACTTATTAAATAATTATTATCTTAATCAAATTACTTTAATAATTTAATAACTCATAATTAAATGGTAATATAAAATTATTATATTAATAATAAATTAAAATCAAAATTAATAAAAAAATTACCTCTCTCGATGCTAGTATCTAATAAAAAGATTATTTTTTTTCTCTTGATATTTTAATTATATATTGATATTTTAATATTAAATAATTAAAAAATATACTTATTAATATAATATTAATTATTTTTACATGAAAGTATGTGTATTTTTTTATAATAAGTATATTTTTTAATTATATAATTCTAAAATATCAAAATATAATTAATTTAGTCCTAACAGCGATCCTGAATACAAAAGAATATCTTCTCAGCTCGTGGGAAAATATGGAGAGGTAGAGAAGTAGCAAAGCTGGCTAGCCACAAGCACAGGCGGAGATTGCATTGTCCGTTGGCACAATAAATCAACAGTGAGCGCATTTCCATGTAGCTCTGGTTTTGCCTGTGTGTTTGTGGCACCACAACAATCTCAACTCACCCTAACCAATCTGTGAAATAGCTCAGTTAGCAAATAAATAAATAATAAGTAAGTAAATAAACACAAATAAATAAATAAATTTGATAATATCATTAAATATCTAAAAATTTGAATTATTTTAATTATGTATCAATAAATCACTAAATAATAATATAAAAATTTTAATGAATAAAATTAAATTTAAAATTATTTACACTATCAATTAATTAAAATAATTTAATAAATGACATATTTTTAAGTTGGAAGTTGTAAATTATAATTATCAAATATCAACTTCGATTTAAAAGAAAAAAAAAACAAACTAGATGAGGTTTATTCAAATAATTTGGAAGCTTCCCACGAAGGCAAAACTGTGACACTGACACTGACAACAATTTCCGTCCCTTAGCAGGTCCCACTCCTTACTGGCTAGATTCATCGTTCCAGCCGAGGACTGAACACTTACGTCACATTTGATATGTGTGGGGGATAATAATTTTATTTTATGTGTATTTTATATAATGAGATATTTTTATATTATTTTTAAAAATATAAAATAATAATTTTATAATATATTTTATTTTATAAAATTAAAAATAAAATAAAAAATTTATTTTTTTAAATAAATAAAATTAAAATTTTATATTTTTTATGAAACAAAATTAAAATTATTTATTTTTAATATAATTTTAAAAATTTTATATAATTATATTTATTATTTTTTAAATAATAAATATTATTATTTTTTTATATTTTTACTTTATAATATAATTTTTTATAATTAAATTTTATATATTTTATTATTTATTAATCTTTATGATATTTTTAATTTATTATTATAATTTTAAATTTTAACATAAATTTTTTATATTTTATTTAAAAATGTATTTATATATAAAATAAAAATAAATTATTTATTTAATATGATAATATTATTTTTTTAAAAATAATAATAATTTATTTATTTTAATTAAATTATTAAAAAAATTAAAATTAAATATTATTATTAATATTTAAAATTTTTTTATAAAAATTATTTATATTATTTATATTAATTTTAATTTTATTTTATAATTATTTTATATATCAAATAGTTGAGTGATTTAAAAAGATATTATATTTTAAAAGATATTAAATTATGAAATAAAAATAATTATTTTATTATATTCTATTTTGATTATGTAAAATTATCATTTTATATATTAAATATTATATTAAAATTATTTACATCTAAAAACTCTTTTTTGTTCAAAGGACAAGTATTTTTACATTGTACGTAATTTAATAATAATTATATTAATTTTATAAATTATTATTATTTTAAAAAAAATTAATTAAATAAATAATAATAATTAAAAATTAATACAATATTATTAAATAATATAAAATAAGTAAAATATCTTATTTTTTTTGAACCTTCTCATCCGCAACACTTCACTCTAAATCGATTCACAGCATGTGGACTTATTAGCTGGGCTTTTTTTTTTTAATTAACTATAATTTAGGTTGAGAAAAAGTTTTTTGTAATTTAAAATTAAGATATGTTTTTAATTTCATTAAGCATTTGTAAAGTAATAATAAATGATCTATCAATAAAAAAATTTAAGAATAATATGATAAAATATGAAGAGAAAATCATGCAGATGAGTTAATCCCCGTTCATTAACTGGTCCTTCATCTTTTATGCTGCCAGGCATGCAAATATAGATATTCATAATTTAATTACAAATATATATTTATTAATATGATTATATTAATATTTTAAAGTACTCCTATATTTGGGTCTGTTTCTGTCTATCTGTCGCTGTCTCTCTGGCCCTCGTTTAAACATTCCTTTTATCCTTTCTATGATGTTTGCCGATGAAATCGTACCATACACAAATAAGCTTTAAAATGAAAAAGATTAAAATTTATTATTATACACGGGCTATTTCTGCGAGTGGTCTTTCAATTTGTATTGTTCTCTTTTTTTGTTTTTTCTAGCATCTTTCTATTCATTTTTTTAATTTTTGTTTATATAATTATTGTATAAATTAATTAATTACAATTTTATTATAATTATAAATCAGTTAATTAAATAAAAATATTTTTTTAAAAAATATGATATATTTTTTAATACACATAGAATATCTTCATCTAAAAAATAAAACTTATCAACTATACATGTTCTATTTATATTTATTAAATATAATATATTTAAAGGTAATATATTATTTCTTTCTCTCTTAACTTAAAGAAATTATTATATGATTATGAAATATTAATAAAATTATATTTTTATTTAATTATATCTTAGTATTTAATTATTAAATAATTAAAAAATATTCTTATCAATATAACATTAAAGATTTTTAGTTAAAGATGTGTATTTTTTTCTTATATTTTTTAATATTGTAATGTTAAAATATCAACATATAATAATTAGATGAAGAGAACTGCTATTTAGAAAAAAAATCAACGGACCATATTTTTCTTAACTCATTTCGTAAAATTTTCTTGGTGACATTTATCATTTTCCTTAGATAAAACGTAATTTTAATAGCTCTGGAGGAGCACGTAAGAATTTATTCTCGGCTCGTGGGAAAATATGGCGAGGTAGAGAAGTAGCAAAGCTGGCTAGCACAAGAACAGGCCGAGATTGCATTGTCCGTTGGCACAATATATCTACAGATGAGCGCGTTTCCGAATCTGCATTTTGGCTTTGCCTTTGCCTTTGTGTCTGTGGCACCACAACCTCAACTCTCTCTCTCTCTCTCTCTCTCTCTCTGTAGTCTTCTTCTTCGCTGCAAAACTCAGTCAGTGACACAGCTCAGTTAGCAAGCTCTTAATCTTAACCATGGCTTCCTCCTCGTCTCTGCATCTATCCCAAGCTCATTTGGCTCGAGCCGTTCACCTTCACGGCTTCAACCCATCTTCAGACCTTGTCGGTGCCTCACGTTCCACTGTCTCCTTGCCCTCCTTCTCTGGCCTCAAGTCATCACAATCTTCTTCCGCTTCTTCATGCAGACCCACTGGCCCCTCCGGCTCGCGCCGCCGGGTTGGTTCCGGCAGCACCAAGGTTCGAGCCACGTCTGTACTTGAGACCATGGACAATACCACCACTGAGGCTTCTCCTTCTCTGGTGGAGAAGTCCATCAACACGATTCGGTTCCTGGCCGTTGATGCAGTCGAGAAAGGCCGAGTCGGGTCACCCGGGCCTCCCCATGGGTTGTGCTCCGATGGGTCATATTATCTTCGACGAGGTGCTGAGGTACAATCCGAAGAACCCCAAATGGTTCAACCGCGACCGGTTTGTGTTGTCTGCTGGACATGGCTGCATGCTCCAGTACGCTGTGCTTCACCTTTCAGGGTATGACAGTGTTCAGGTGAGCTTTCCTTCACCTTGTGTTTTTGTTTCTTTTTCTTTTTAATCTTGGAACTGAATTGGAGCTACGTGAATCCTAATCCGGGTTTCACCTATCTGATGAATTTTTTTTTCCCAGGAATAAAATATATAAAGAATTGTAAGCATGACAGTTTTCAAATTGTTGTGATCTTCAAGTCTTTGTAATATTTTTTGTTTTTTTTTCATACATAAGCATTTGTAATATTGTTAGCTCTCCTGCTTAATTTTTGTATTTACTATTTTATTAAACACGACTGATTAGATTTTAATAAAAATTACCAATCATTTCTTAAAATGATCACACTAAATATGAAAATAATAAATATTTTCATAATTTTTTAAAATAAAAATAAAAAATTTGATTGTATATTTGTAATTATATTATAAACTATAAAAAATTATCATTATTTAAATTTATATTTTCTATTAGTAGAATAAATTCATTTGATAATTTATCAATTATCTCCAACATAATCAAAAGAAAAATATATTTTTTTATCTTAAGAAAAAGAAATGACCTCGGTTAAGAATTGTAACAGTTATTAAATATGTAACATCGTATAATTTACTGATATATAAAATTATTTTTAAATATTTTTTTAAAAAAACTAATGAAAAGTACATGATAAAAATATCTCATTTAAAAAAATGAAAAAAGAACATATATACACGCTGACTCATTGACATTTTTAATGACGTGCGACAATTATAGTTATCAGATTCAAACAAATATGCACCCTTCAATTTAAATATATTTTTTATTCATTTTGAACATATTTTAAAACATATTAAATCTTAAATTAAGAAAATACAATTTTTTTTAGAGTTGAAAATAATAGTAAAGTGTGCTACCATTCCGGAAATTAAAGCGTAATAGTTTTTTCTGCTTTCTAAGGTGGTGACTCCAGTTAGATTCAAACTTTGTTGGGGATCGCAAGCCGCTTAGTACTTGGTCCAACCACCCTTGGATACAGGTTTTCTTTTGACGTGAAGAAAATATAAACCAAACAAAAAAAGAGGGAGAAACAAACCAAAAAAAAAAAACAAAAGTAAAGTTCAGAAGCCTCGAATAAGAGAGTTGTTGCTGGTAGGGTTGAAAATAAGTCAAATTGAAGTCCCTCACTATTCAATTTAATAATAAATGATTTAATTTAAAAATAAATTTTAGTTTAATATAAATTATTTTTTATTTTCGTAGTTTAAACTCACTTTGTGTTAAACTTAGAGATTATTCGGTTCAATTTATTAAATAACTCGTTAATTTAAATTATATGAATTAAATGAAATAAAATAAGATAAAATAAAATAAATATTAATTTAATTTTTTTAAATTTATTTTATTTTTAAATTTATATATATATATATATATATATATATATATAAATTACACAGCACAATATCAGCTCATTTGATTTATCAACAAGTTTGTCCAACTAATTAAGATTTGAGTGTCGATTTACTCATTCATTGCCTGCCCTAGTTGCTGGATGTTGATTTTGGGGTTCAAACGCAAACTGGGTTTTTTCTTTTTTTCTTTTTTTTTTCTGAATTTTCCGATTGAAGAGGGGTCTGCGGAGTTTTTGGTTTCAGGGGATTCAATTTTAGATTTTCGGAAATGGGGTCTGTCAAATTTGGGTTTTCAAATCGAAGAGAGAGTTTTCAAATTGGAGAGGAATTTTTTTGGTTTCAGGAGGATTCAATTTCGGATTTTGGCAGCTGAGTCTTTGAAATCTGGGGGAAGAGAGTGTGTGAAATTGCTTCCTCTGCTGGCATGAGGAATTGAAGGCTATTCTCCATAACCACAGAGCCAAAGTGTTCAAACCCCCTTAGATCGCATAGTGTCTGATTTCTTTGAACGCAGCATGAAAGCACTGGACGTGTGCAATGCGATTTGGGATGGGATTGCAATGACGGACAGCCACGTGGCAATTAGAGACAGTTCCCTCTAATGTAATAGATGTCTGAGAGATTCATTTACATTGATTAGTGAAACAGTTTTGATTTGAATCCTTTTCAATTTGTGTAGCTTTTGTTTTATCTGTTTTGGTGAGATGATATATCTTATATCCCCTCCAATAGTTCGTATGACTTCCTATGGAAATATAAATGTGAACATTTTACATGTGGGGTCTTCATCAAACTGAATTTGTTAAACAATAGGAAGAAGACTTGAAGAAATTACGAACATGGGGAAGCAGAACTCCTGGACATCCAGAGAACTTTGAGACACCTGGAATTGAAGTTACCACAGGTCAGATATCTCTGTAGTTTATGTTACTATCAGCCTTTTGCTGTGTTGTGTAATCCCAATTATGAGTTATCGTCATGTTTTGTTTAGGCCCTCTGGGTCAGGGCATTGCCAATGCCGTTGGATTGGCACTTGCGGAGAGGCACTTGGCCGCACGATATAACAAGCCTGACAATGAGATTGTTGACCATTACACGTAAGATAACTGCATCTTGTTCTTTGCCCCTTTCCCTTCTCTACATTGTGATCTATGAACTTGTAATGCTTTGCTTCCCTGGTGTTTTACTAATGATAAGACATTTGTTTTCTCCAGGTATGTTATAATGGGTGATGGTTGCCAAATGGAGGGAATTTCCAATGAAGCATGCTCTCTTGCTGGGCACTGGGGTCTGGGGAAGCTTATTGCTTTCTATGATGACAACCACATTTCCATTGACGGTAGCACTGAAATTGCATTCACTGAGAATGTTGATAAACGTTTTGAGGCACTTGGATGGCATGTAATTTGGGTAAAGAACGGAAATACTGGCTATGATGACATTCGTGCAGCCGTTAAGGAAGCAAAGGCTGTCAAAGACAAACCAATTTTGATCAAGGTTAGTTGCTTGAAATTAAGATTGAAGTAAACTTGTGACCCTTATGTTAAATCAAAATCAATCTTACACAAATGAATAACTTTTTATAGTATGAACTTTTCATAAAATCCCATTAGATTGGATGTTTATATCATGCCAATACAATTTACTTAATCCAAGATTTTCCATACTCCATCGAAATGTCTTATTAATGCATAGCATATATACTATTCAATAACAAAAACCAACCATTTTTTTCATTAGCTGACTGTAAAAGAACCATTTTCTGTCAGTTTTCCAACTCGATGTTTATGTTTCACGTAATTATTTATTTCACAGGTAACACTAACCGGATATGGTTCTCAAACAAGGCTAACACCTTCGATGTGCATGGAAGTGCATTAGGTGCTGAAGAAGTGGATGCACAAGGAAGAATCTTGGATGGCCATATGAGCCTTTCCATGTGCCTGAAGATGTTAAAAAGTATGGATGATGGGCTAGAGATTTCTTTGTTTCCCTAGAGATTTCTTTGTTCCTGTTAGTCTAGTGAGATTTTCATGATCTTGAATGAAACTTACTTAATTTTCCTTAGGCATTGGAGGCGCCACATCCCTGAGGGTGTTGCGCTTGAAGCTGAGTGGAATGCTAAGTTTGCTGAATATGAGAAGAAATACAAGGAGGAAGCTGCAGAACTGAAGTCTTTTATTAATGGTGAATTACCTGCTGGTTGGGAGAAAGCATTTCCGGTGAGTAAAGTGCTAAACTTCTAGGTTGCTCCTGAATTTTATCTTGAGGTGTCTCCTTAAGTGTCGCATGATACCCAATCCAAATTTATAATAAACCCTGCTGTCAACAACTGTTAAAATTCGTATTAAATAGCGTGTTCATTACATCTTCATCACCACAGCTTTGCTTCATGTCTGTAAATAACAAAACCTGACTTCCATCAAAATCAATGTCTGGATTATTGATCACCCTTACCATTTGATTTCAACTTTCAGACATTCACTCCAGATGGCCCTGCTGTTGCTGCCCAGAAATGTATCTCATCAATGTCTAAATGCCCTTGCTACGGTTCTTCCTGGTCTGCTTGGTGGCAGTGCAGATCTTACTCCTTCTAACAAGACCTTGATGAAGATTTTGGAGATTTCCAAAGGATACTCCACAAGAGCGCAATGTAGATTTGGTGTTAGAGAACACGCAATGGGAGGAATCTGCAATGGTATTGCTCATCATTGCCCTGGATTGATTCCATATTGTGCAACTTACTTTGCCTTCACTGACTACATGAGAGCCGCCATAAGGATTTCTGCTCTCAGTGAAGCTAGAGTTATTTATGTAATGACCCATGATTCAGTTGGACTTGGAGAAGAAGGCCAACTCATCAGCCAGTAGAGCACTTAGCAAGCTTCCGGGCAATGCAAATATTTTGGTGCTTCGTCCAGGTGATGGCAATGAAACTGTGGAGCATACAAAGTTGCTGTGCTTAGCAGGAAGGAGACCCTCAATCCTTGCCCTTTGTCGGCAAAAGTTGCCCCAACTTGCGGGAACTTCTGTTGAAGGAGTTTCAAAGGGTGGTTACATCATTTCAGACAACTCATCAAGCAACAAGCCTGATGTTATTTTGATTGGAACAGGTTCTGAGTTTGCAATATGCTGCCAGCGCTGCTGAAGATCTAAGGAAGGAAGGGAAAGCTGTTAGAGTTGTTTCTCTTGTTAGCTGGGAACTTTTTGATGAAGCAATCAGATGCATACAAGGAGAGCGTTCTCCCAGTTGCCGTATCTGCTAGAGTTAGCATTGAGGCAGGATCAACACATGGTGGGCAACGATTGTTGGAAGCAAGGGAAAAGCGATAGGAGTTAATCGATTTGGAGCAAGTGCTTCAGGAGAAAGAATATACAAGGAATTTGGTATCACCAAGGAAGCTGTTATTGCTGCGGCCAAAGAAGTCATTTAGAACTTTACTGGTTTCACTGGTGGCTTTGGGTTAATATGACAGATCTGTTTCTTGAAAAAAATCACTTTAGCCACAACAAGTAATACTTGATTGCCCTTGCATATGATTCTTAGGAGAGCAACATAGATTAAATGATGAGTGCAATTAATCAAGTTGTATGAATTTGTAACAACTCTTTGGCTTGTGAGTTTTGCACTGTGATGTGGTTGAATTCAATGATCCTCACTCTAGCACTTGTGTAAGTCTGGTAAGATTTGGCTTTCTTGAAGAATTATATACTTATATCCCTCTCTAATGTTTCGTTTTCTGGTCAGATAGGGCTATATAAATTGATTCGCTGATAATGGAATTTTGCTTTGCTAGTGTAGATAAGGATTCCTTAACAGTCAAATATAATTCCTTGTTCTTTGGCATACGGTCTGTTCCAGGAATTGGATCATGAAATTTTGCCTAATTTGGCACTGTTTTTTATGTTCATATTTGTGAGAAGAGCCTCTTCCGCTCAGAGAAATGTTCAAGTAGGGTGAAATTCGATGTGTATTTCTCCCGTGTGCTTGACTACGAGGAGGCACTAGACATTGGCTTGCTGCTACCTTGTTTCTGTAATATCTGAATTTTCATGGCTAGCAAGTTGGCCATATGCAATAAGTAAGAAACAATTGATCATCAGATGCTACCATATAATGTAGCCAAACGATTGCTAACTCAAATATATTGCTTCAATAATTTCATACCTTGGGCAGTGAATATCATCGAAATGGACGAGTAGTTTTAGGGTGTCTTATTGTAGAGAAACTTCTTGCTTTGTACGAGGTGTCAATATCAGCCGTGGCTTGCAAAGTTCATTTTAGCCTCAGCTTAGTGATTGAGTGGGATAGGAAACTTGAGTAGATAGAAATATGGTATAGGTTTAGTTATCATAACATAAAAAATAGAAGTCTTTATTCACTTCATTAGCATTTCCTTGAATTTGGTGATCCTCACTCTTGCCTTTGAGAGAAGAATAGATCAATAACTTTAAATTTCTTGTAAAAAAAAGGCTATAAGAGAAGAATGAGGCGTAATGATATTTATAAGTAAACTAAATAATTACACAACCTGGTTATTCAGTTTATATTGTGGACTGATTAAATCACAAATATAAAAAGAAGCCTATGCTGTTGTATTTTTACCATGGATCTCTTCAAAAATTATGTTGGGGATTGCCCTTGTTTTCTGTTCATGCTAAGTAAAAGGTGAGCATACACTATTTCATTCCACAAGTCAGGAACACCCGGAAGACACCAGTGGCTACAATCCTGGTGTGTGAGCATTGATCTTTTCGCCTTTTCAGTCATATTATAGTTTCTGTATATGGCAGGGTGAGCATCATGCCGGAAATCAGTCATTTTGGTGATGTTCAAATAGAAGACTGGAGTCTTCATTCTCTTAATTACTGACTCAATGGTCCTCATCATTGGAGGATTTTCTGACAAATTAGCCTCATTTGTTATTGGTTCTGTCTCATTCTCACACTGACCACCTGAATTCCACTCTCCATCCCTGCAGCAGAAAAAAATGATTATATAGAGTCCTAAATCCAAAGCATTCACTAAAAATATGCTCTTACCTGAAATGAGAAGGAGAATAGCCCTGAAAAAACTAGAGTTTTCTTAGGATCAATATTGGCATCTACCCATTGTGACCATGTCACCAAAGCTTTCCGAAATGCCTCCTCAACATTCAGTTGACCATGGACATGGTTTCCTTCTTGATAGTATTTCCTTCCTGCAAGTTGCTTATAAACATTTTCATCTTAATTTTCGGACTTTTCAGCCTCACATCTTAAAGCATTTTCATTCATGAGTAGAAAGATCATGCATTGATCCGTAACCCATTCTGTCCTAACTCCTAAATATGTGGGGAATTGAAAGAGCAACATTAATTACCCTGTGATTCTTTTCTCATGAGTCCACCAGTGGCCTGTGTTGAAGATTAAAACATCTGCACTTTTGTACTTATCACTATTTCTCTCAACCAAATCAAGACGAAGTGTTTCTTTCTTTGATCCTTTCGTGTCTGGCATCTCCCATTCTTGAACAAGAAATGGGGAACGGATGAACTCAACTGAACAATTGTAATTCTGTTCAATCATTAACCACAAGCACATAAAAAATCAATTTTCTAATATAGAACAGTAACCCCAACTTAAATTCTCTAGCTCTTAGAAATGGAAGCTCAAGCCAACCAAACAAATTGGCATAGCTAATTTCAATCTCTCGACCTTTGTCTATTTCGTTATTGATCTTTTAGCAAGTTGTCTCACACTGGTTTTATTTGTTGGCTAGATCAATATGATCTTAGGAAAAGATATAAAAAGAACCATAAAAATGTCATCTTAAACATAGTGAGGGAATAACATATCACATACTCTGAAGATAAATGAGTAAGAACCCTCTGTCCGAAATTCTTGTCTACCAGAGGCTTCAAAAACTGTGCTCTTATCTTCAACTGAATTTCTAAGAATACAAACCAGAGATTCCCACATATTCCTATTGAGGGAATCACCAACAAAGACTAAACGTTTTCCTCTCAGTATCTCCAACATGTCGTTACCATTAAACCTGCACTGCACATGCTCATCTCACTAAAAGAGAACCAAAAGGTACAGCAAGACAAATAGAACAGAATTCATCTCTCTCTCTCCTCAGAAAAATTAGCTAGCCTATAATTAAAGTCCAGAAATATGCATGAAATTGGGTTAATAGCTTGACATGGCTATTTTTTATGTACTTTATTTGAGTGCCTCAGCAATTTAACATTTATATTGACAAAGTGAATTCAAAAAATTAATACATACCTTGGAATGTTGCAATGCTTGGGCTGCCACCGGAACTTCTCATACATATTATCATGCCTACCGTTGAGGAAACAGTCGAAAGGCTCGTCAATATGGGGACAAGACCCCGATCTGTAAAGTGGGTATGAATCATCTCTTATCCATGTCCCTTCAAACATATCGCAGTCCTTCCTCAGTTCCACCAAACTCGGTTCTCTTTGCATGCCATCTTGAGAATCCATTCCACTACTTGGTGGGTTCAACTTCAACCCATTTTGAGAACCATGGCCATGCCTTCTCATTCCCTGGTTTTGTTTACTGTTCTTTGGTCTGAGCCCAGAACCTTCCTTTCTGGAAATTTGAGACGAACAACGAGAACTCTCAAGCCTATCTATTACCCCATTCTCAGAACTGACGCTTGCGTTCGCTGAGGAAAATTCTTTCCGCGAACTTTGATGAGTAGTGTTGCCATTGCTGGTGCTACGTGGGACGTAAGGGGGTGGAGAAGAAAACGAAGAGTTGCTGAAAATGCGAGCAAAAACGGAAGAAAAATGATGATATCTATATGAGGAAGAGTGCAAGGCGTTTCTGAGCCTAGGAGAAATGTAATAGCCAGAAGGATTGAGAACGAGGAACAGCATACACAGAACGGAAGCGAATGTGAAACCATAAGCAAAACCCATTGCTCCTCTGGAGGCAAAGAGGCGCATGGAGTCTGATCTTGCGAGTAAACGATGCCTCGAAGTCGACGGTGAATCGGCCATTATGGCTGCTATCTATCTATGATCTACCAGTTACTGTATTGTTACACAACTTGTCCTTCTGCATGGAAGCCCAAAGAGATCACAAGAGCAAAAGAAAATGAGAGAAAAAGATGTGCTATTTTGGGAGAGTGGTTAACATATTGGACAAGAAAGGACGAGAGACGTACGGCTGGTGAAGTGCTCAAAAGGAATTTGCTATGTTCAAACCGTTTTTGTCGTTTCACTTCTTCGCCCAGCCCGCCACGAATTTACGTGCACGCATGCATGGCAGACATTTTTCTTCTATCTTTTTGTCATTTGCTAAAAATACATACTATCTAAATGGAATCTTGAGCCATTACCGAGAGAAATTAATTTTTCGACTAGTTTATATGGATGGTGAATTTGAAAAAAAAAAAAAAGCGACAGTTAATTTTTAATTTGTAAAATTTTTATAAAAATAAAAAAGAAAGAATATGAAAGCTACATGATTAGCTCTCATTTTATTCTTTCACTTTAAACAATTTTTAAATAGAAAATTTTTTTAAATCAAAATAAAAAATTTATCTTTTTCTTTCCTTTCTCTTTAAATTCCTCCATCCAATTAGGCCGATGTATTTGTGGTGCACCCTAGGATCAATAAAATCATCTGGGGAGGGACTTATTACAGCCGAGGCAAAAACTAACCTGAAAATATCACTAGTATACTATTAAAGAATAATTCATTCAATAAAAAGTCCAAGGCACTTATACAACATACCATGGAAAAGAGAGCAAAGTATCTCATATAAGGCCCCTTCATTTTTATGGCGGAGATCTTCAACGTACGTGATGCAGCTATATGCAAAACTTTAATGAGATAAAAAGCGAGCAGTGTCTGCTGTCTCCAAATTTTTCCTACCTATATGATACTAGATAAACAAGCCTAGTTCATACGGAAATTATGATGAAACTTTAACTATTCCATTTATATTCCACGCATTCTTTGTGCCTGTCATGTAATATAATTCGCTGCTCATCCTAGTGCGTTGCAGCCTTTCTGAATTTCGCAAAGCAGGGCTTGGCAAATTGGCGAGGAGTCTGCATCAACTCAATTAAATCATTTACATGATCAGAAATAGATATATCAAAAATATAAATTTTCTCCTGAATTATACTTATTTGATTCATTCAGATCACCAAGCAAGCAAACCACAATAAAATATCAAGGAGGAATCTGTCACTGTGACATTCATTGACTTTGAAAAAGACTTTGTAAATAGCATCCATGAAGCCTTTGTTAATTGGGAGAGCCACTTGAAGTTTAAGAGAGACCAATGACTTTTCCTGTTGTTGTATCAAGATCAATGTCATAGAAGCATGGCCTTGTTGGAAGCCCTGGCATGGTACTCATTGTTCCAACTAGAGGATATATAAATCCAGCTCCAATACTAGCTCTTACATCTCTTATCGGTAAGATAAATCCAGATGGTGCTCCCTTGTCTGAAGCATTGTCTGAGAAAGAATACTGAGTCTTAGCCATGCAGATTGGTAGACCTGAAAATCCTTGCTTGCTATACATCTCAATCTGCTTCTCAGCCTGGTTAGACAATGAGAATGTCAGTCAGACGGTCAAAAGAGGGCATCTATTAGACTGTAATTAAAAAGAGAGAGAGAGAGAGAGAGAGAGAGAGAGAGTATAAGAAAGCTTTCTGTTTGGATTCAATTGAGAATTACACAGCCTATATATGGATGATGTATTGAAATTCAGTAATCATGTGGAAAGTCCCAAATTGGGAATCAATATAATGTGTATAATGAAAACTTTGGAATACAGCTACTTTCTTTTGGAACAATCTTTTTTGGGGTTCTCGGGGAGCACGAGGTGTTTGCTTCCACTTTGCAGTTTCTAATGCTTTACTATAAAGGTTTTGGTAAAAACAGGGAAACTAAAATTTTTGTGCAGCGTGTAGTTTATGCAATCCTTTGGTGTATGTGGTTGGTGTAGAATGCTCGCATCTTTAAAGACGTCTCTTTGCCCCTATACTTGACATGGAATAGAACTATGTTCATGGCTTCAATTTGGTGTTTCTACTCATGGCTACTTCAAGTAAGTTGATATCTCTCATATGCAGAGGGACTGGGCATCCTTGCTACATTCTTAGATTTTCTTGTTATTTTTTGAATATAGGTTTTGCTCTTTTGGAGGATTTCTTATCCTCCCCCTAGTTGTACTTTATATCATTACTCTCTAATAAAATTTCTTTTTCTATCCAAAACAAAAATCCTTGGCTTGTAAAATAAATAAGGTAATTTTGTGCTAAAGTTAAATTGTCATAACCATGTAAGAGATGAGATCACCTGCTCTGAGTACTCAACGCCACTGGCACCATATGACTTTGCTATCGCTTCTATTTTCTCTTTTATACCCAAATCCAGAGGATATAGGAACTTCAACGGCTGTGCCACATTCTCACAGGCTTTTTTGAACTGCAATGCCCAGGTCAACCTGAATCATGACAAGGCACACTTCAGTACGTAATAAATATCATTCCTAACTAAATGATATTATGACTTCTATTATATACTGTTACATGCATGTACATAAACTAAATTGTGCTGCTAATTGTATCCCTGAAATGGTTCCATTGCTTAAAATCTCAAGTCTAAAAAATAGCATGGATAAATATATGTTAACATAGGGCATTTCAGTCCAACACAAATTAAAAAATTATGAGGGTAACGATGTGGGGCAGCTCAATGGATCTAAAGGGCTAGCGAGGAAGCAACTTGAGAACTGATTCATCTAGTAGGTAAAAAAATAAAAAAAGCTCATCTGTTAAATTTTATATTCAAATATGCTAGGCCACAACTTAATCAACAGTAATATATTGATTCTTACATTTCACTACTTTCTATTTTGGCCTTACTGATTATTATAACTCAATATCTTATATTTTTGTGTCAGGGTAAAAGATATGTACGACTTCTTTGTTAGCTCAAATGTAAGATTTGCGAAGCAAGGACTTACTGCTCCTCTGCCACCATGGGCATGATGGGTACAAATTACAGCATCATAAGCCCCCGCAGCCAAAGCGGCATTTCTAACAGCATTTAGCTCAGCTTCAGTGTCAGTCGAAAACTTGTTGATAGCAACTACAACATTCACACCATAAGCTTTTGTATTTAATATATGCCGTGCCATATTCACACAACCAGCCTCAACCAGAGCAATATTTTCAGTCAAATATGCATGGTCAAGACGCTTTCCAGCAACAACTGTTGGCCCTCCACCATGCATTTTTAGTGCCCTTATTGTTGCCACAATAATCGCACACACTGAGGTGTCAACCCACTATATCGACACTTGATGTTCATAAACTTTTCAGTTCCAATATCAGCACCAAAACCAGCTTCAGTAACTACAAATCCACCTGGTCCCACCAACTTTAGTGCAATCTTATCGGCCACAATAGAAGAATTCCCATGAGCAATATTTGCAAAAGGACCCGCATGAACAAGAACAGGGGTTCCTTCTAGAGTCTGCATAAGGGTAGGGTTAATGGCATCCTTCATTAAAACTGTTAAAGCGCCTCCAACACCTAGATCATCAGCAGTTACAGGGTCACCGCTCTTGCTATTTCCAATAACCATTTTCCCAAGCCTCTCTCGCATATCAGCTAAGGATGTAGTCAGCGCCAAAACAGCCATTATCTCACTAGCAACTGAAATATCAAATCCTGTTTCTCTTACCATTCCTTTCTCATCAGGTCCCTGGCCAATAGTAATTTTTCTCAAGAATCGGTCATTGATGTCCATTACTCTCCTCCATGTAATAGAATCTGGGTCAATATCAAGCCTAGCAAATTTATTTACTTCATCTTGTGTAAGATCCTCAGGATTGGTCTTTGAAATACCAAGCTTCTTGAGACGCCTGAACATGACATCACTAAAGCTCCTTTTTCCTTCTTTATTTGGAGGGCATAACCGGTTAAAAAGCGCCTTATCTGACTGCGTTGACTCATGGAAAATTCGGGTATCAATTGCAGCAGCTAGAAGATTGTTTGCTGCAGTTATTGCATGAATATCTCCTGTTAGGTGAAGATTGAACTCATCCATGGGAATCACTTGGCTGTAACCACCACCAGCTGCACCTCCTTTGATTCCAAAAGTTGGTCCTTGTGATGGTTGACGAAGGCAGGTGACTACCTGACAAACAGAGATAAGATGGGATAATGTATCCAGCATAATCTTGATTCTTGACAAATGATTAAATATTGTAGTTTGCCATTAATATCTTGGACCCACACAACCAGTGAAGACCTAAATGAGGAAACAGAATGATGAATGAACAGTTCCTACATCCAGTCATCTCAGGATCACAAGAGCAAAAAAATAACGAAGGAAAATACTTCCAAAACAGAGTGAAAAGATTTTGTTTTCTTTTGGATAAAGCACAAAGAATGGTATTACCAAAACTAGTCTCATAAATTCATAATGTTCAGAAATTCCAAACAAACTCGCTGACCCATGCTGAAATAGCTCATACAAGGTGTATCCTAAGAAGATCCAGAGACTTAATTGTTATCAGGTTTGCAAGTGTATATGAGTTCACAACTACACAATGAAGAGTGAACTCTTGCCCCAGCAATCCACTATCATTGAACTACAAGAATTTCCATGCAACTTTCAAACATAAGTTACCTCACGGCAAATTAATTACATGAGTTGCCCACATGAAAACACACTTTCAACAATTGTCTTTCTCAAGTTTAAAACCAATAATAAAAAGCAAGTACGATTGGTGACTAATGATATTCTTGCCCGCTATCAAATAACTTCCACAATAACTCAATAAGGTCATTTATTGATATGTATTAGCATTATTTAACACATGAAACTTTAATTAACTCAATAAAGCCATTTATTGATATGTGACACATCCAATATATACTACTTTGAATGAATTTATTCTATGACTAAACCTAGGCCCCAAGAGATTTTTTTAACCATTAATTAACACACGAAACATTACAGGCATGGATCACAGTAATTTTCTTCAGTTATCGTAGTTCACATTTCTCAGTGACAGCTTCCTGCTAGAATGTCTTTATGACTCCAACACTCTTATATTTCTGAAAAAAAAAAAAATTTCTCCCTTCCTCAATTTTTGCTCCAGAACCTTACTCTTCTTGTTTAATACCATTTACTGTACATGCGATAAATTTGCAGCCACCTTCCCTGCTGAATCTTACAATTTTAATGTTCTCAAATATTTCTGATTGTTTCTTAAAAGCTGTGCACAGCTGAATAAGAATATCCACTGAAGACATCACTGAAAGTCAAGCTGAAAGAGTGGCTCTTAGTGCTCAGAACACAAACAATAGATCTTAACAAGCAAATCATGAACATATCCTGAATTACAGCATCAGAATTGAAGGGATACAACAACTTCATGCAGGATTTGTCAGATCATGTCAACAAAAGAAGTTCATGCTTCAAAAATTTTAACCAAAACCACAAGAAATTCATACATCACCAGTGTTTGTGCACCCAAGCCAAGTTGACCAATTTCATATATTCAACCAAACCAAACATGCTTGAACAGCAGCCTATAGGCAGCTTGACTTACTGAGTTTACATAGTTGACAGTGATTAAGATTTAAGAATATGTGAGAAACAGCATAATAAATAAATAATGCTCGCTAAGATTTCAGACCAGTTGACTAATCACCAAGCAACCATCAATTTGTTCTAAAGTTTGCAGGCATCATTTTTTTGAATGTAAGATTATTACAACATATCTTAAGTTTAGAGTTAAGAAGGTTCAAAACACCCACAAATGAATTCAGTATCATATAGAGGCGACACATAGCCATAAACGTAGAAGATAAGAAAGAGGTTACCTTTTTATCAAGAAAAGCACCAAAAGCTTGACAGAGCCCCACTGTAGTAGTAGATTTGCCTTCTCCAAGAGGAGTTGGAGTAATCCCTCCAACCACAACATAATACCCATCTTCTGATCCTTGCAGTTCATCAAGAACGGACAACAAAACCTGTGCATTTAAATCACTCTTCAGCAAAGCCAAAATGCTGAGAAATATCTGTACAGTCACACAGAATTATTCATAAATTGTTAACCAGAAGAGATATATCCCGACCCAGCTGGAAAAGTCTTTTGTAGCTGGGATCAAATCTCACCGAAGAGCATCAGAAACTAATAACAGACCTGCAAATTTTAAAAGAATATGGAATCCAAATATAACCCTTTTCAATTAATTATCCTCCTAATCCCCACAACAAACCCAAGTGTAGAAAGTGAAGGGGACAAGAAGAATTGAAGTGGTAAGCAACCACAACGGACAAATGAATGAATACCCATTACCTGGCTAATGGCTATCAATGAAAACAACAGAAATAGAACAAGAAACCCAGAAACCGCAAAACCCAATTACCTTGGCCTTGTATTTTCCGTAAAGGTCATAGTGTTTGGGACTAAGATTGAGGTCGTTGGCAATCTCGGAGATACGAACAGGTTCAACTGAGTTAGCAATGTCTATGTCTGCTGGAACAGGGGACAGAACCTGCAGCTTCCTCACTGTGTTTGAGGAACTCATGGCTTTTGGTTCGTAGAAGGGTCTTTGCGTTTGTGAGTTATGAGCTTTGAGGAAGTCTTAGAGAGTGAGTTCTGCAGAAAGATCCAATGAACAAGAGAACAAATGGTGGTTTGACGAGGAGGGGTGGAAAAAGGAAGAGATCACGTTGATTGGGATTGTATGTTGTTTATTCATTGTAACTCTTGAGTATCTTATCCTGTGTACATTTGTTTATTATTCTCTGACTCTTCTCCCCCTTTCCTTGTTTATTATTATTCATTCTCTGACACGACAAATGGGGTACAAGAATCGAGAAATTCCTGCAAATTTTTACGGTTGCGCCACAAAAATTAAATTTATAGGATATCGTCAGTTTGTTAAGTGCAATATCTTGTGTCGAGTTGTTAAGTCATTAATTTTCAATGTTTAAAATTTATAAAATATAAACATTAATTAATAAAATAATATGCATTGATTTAAATAAGATTAGTTTGAGTTCTTAAATATTATATTTAAAATTTTATTTTTGATCAATATAAATAAAATATATATTTTTAATAAGACTCTTTTTGCAAGAGATAATAAAATTAATTTTTTATAATTAATTAAGATATTAATATTAAAAAAACACCAAAGTAATTCTCACTATAATTGAACGAATAAGAATGAAATAAAAAAAATTTAATAGTATTACTCAATAATGAGATGTCATTTTTAATTTATAATTTGATTTGATAACTTTAATTTTAGTATATAAAATTAATATAGAATATAATTAATTAATTTAAATAAAATAAATACATTTTACAAAAAAAAGTAAGAAAATTATATTTTTTTCATTTATATCATATTATATTATTATAAAGAAATTTTTCTTTTTTAATATCTAATTTTTAGTTTTTTAAAAAACTATTAATAACTAATTAAATACAAGTAAAAAAAGTAATAAAATTATAAACATAAATATTTTTTTATAATTACATTTTACAATTAAAATTATTTTTATATATTACACTATTATAACTAACTTTAAATATATTTTATTTTTTTATAAAATTATTTCTATTTAAATAATTAATTTATAATTATAATAAAATTATAATAAATTAATTTATAAACTAATTAGATACAAAGAAATAAAAAAAATACAATTGAGAAGACACTAATAAATATAATATGAATGTATATTCTTGATCTTGAGACTTGAAAGTAATGATCAATTTTCTTTTTTTTGATAACTACTAAAAATAAATATTCTCACTCAAGAAAAAAGAACAAACATAGTATTATTTGTGAAAAAAATGTGTACATTATCATTTGAAATAAATATAAAATGTAGTCATTAAATTTTTAATTATTTTTCTTTTGTTTAAAATTTTTATTGATAAAACCGTCTATTGTCTATAAGATTTAAGTGAGTTAAATTTAATAAAAATAATTATTATTTTATAAAATTAATGAGAGTATATTAAAAAAATTAAATCTTATTCTATGAAGGATAGAACTACAATTTCACCTCTCTTCAAAAAAATAAATTTCAGACTCCATTCCATACTTTTACTAATACAAAAATCCCTCATTTTATTAATTGAAATCACTTTTCTATGTAGTAAGTGTCACATTAGCACTTAAAAGAGAGTGCAAGATTAACCAAATCACTACATTAAAATCACATTGTATGAAGTCCTTTTGATCCTCCATTCAAATCACTTGTATCTAATTTACGTGGGTCTCATCGAAAATGAGACAGCGACGATCTTTTTGAAGTAAGAAAATACACTCCATTACAGAGGAACTAAGATTTTTCTATGACAAATATCATCATACGTAACATATACTGAGCAAAGCAAGCACTCTACCATTTGATTTTGAGCTACATTCCCCGTTGCGCTACGTCACTCGGACATCTAAACTTTTCATTTGAATATTTTCGTCTGGTTCATTATTTGATGCACACTTTTTTGCAATAAAAAAAGCTATAAGAAAGCTGCACCGTAAGTATAAGAATTACAGTTTTATCTTTTCAAATTACATTTTAAAAAAAAAATTATATTATTATCACTATCGGTCAGCTTTAAATATTAAGCTTATGAGATAATTTAAATAAATCAAAATCTATAAAAATACTCTTATTTCATGCTAAAAAAATAAAAAAGTATAGGTATACGAATTATATGACACGTGCACAATTTAAGTCATTCGAAAAAAAAAAAAAGAACCCAGCGAGAGTCCGAGACCAGGAGTTTTGTCTAATGACACGCAGTATGTGAATGTACAAGTGTAAGTATCATTGCTCAAAAATGAACATCGACAGGCATCGAGATTTACAGTATTCACAAAATAAGTTACACGTGTTTCAAAAAAAATTCTTAATAACTTATATGAAAAATGCGGCTTATGTCATTTTCATTAAACAAAAAAGTAAATTTATGTTTTTTTAATTACAAGTAATAGTCAAAGTTATATAGTTTTAAAGAAAATTTAAAAGAATGTATAGAGTTCAATTTCGGATTCATTTAATGCCATTGTCACAACAAGCCAGAGTAACAAATCAGCGAATAAGGTGTTGATAGCAGACTGTATAATAAATCGGCTTATTACAGATATTTGAAGATTTAATAGCTTAAATGTACACCAGTTGTCTGGAAATTTACTTGGTAAGCAAATAGGAGCTTGAATTGCTACTCAAGCATTTGCTCAATGTTTACAATATACATGGCATTTTGGAAGTCAATTCGGTCAGCATGATTCTGATTGTAGCATTGAAAAATGGTCATTTTTCCATACAGAACCCTAGAAAGTCATTAGGTAATACCCAAGCAAATGGTTAGTTTTGTTCTGGAATGCCTCCAGACTAAAAATATAAGAAGCAAAAAAATCTTCCGCACGTTCTGTACTGGGAGTTGATTACCAATGCAGTCACTGGCAGTGTTAACTAGGTGGAGAACATTCCAGTCATTGTGCCAAAATACAGCATTAGCAAACATCTGTTGTGCTCAAGAAACCGACCAAAAAGGATGTAGTACAGTAATAACGGCAACAGAAGATTAATGTTCTATAACCAGCCAACTAGACAGGGTCCAGTGACTTTATGGAGTAGAATAACAAAGAAAACTTGCCTTCTAAGAGTTTGGAAGTAACCGTCCATTATACATCTTATCAAGCAGTTTCCGTGCATCAGGCCTCCTTAGGAGACCTTTATTATTTGGCAAACCAGTTCCTAAACAAACAGGGCAGACAAGCTTTCCTCGACCTGTAAATTGTAAAAATTATTGATCAATTACTCAAGTTAATTGCATACGGCAAAAGTAGGAAGAAAATTAATGCTACATTTGGATGTGAGATGAGGAGGGGGAAGGGATGGGGAAAATTACCCAAACCCTTATTTGGAAGATTTTTAAGGAGGGGAAAGGAGGGGGATCCTCAAGGCCCAAAGTTCTTCCCCCTCGAATTGGGGAGTAAGGAAGAGGAAATATTTTATTTTAAATTAAATAAGGGAAAATAATTCTCATTCCCTTTACTTTAACTTTAAATCCAACAGAACTGGAAGAGAATTTGCCTCATTTTCTTACTTAAACATCCAAACAATGGAAAGTAATTCCCCCTCCATTCCCTCCCTTCCCTTCCCTTTCCCTCCCTTCCATTCCCTTTCCTTTCCCTCCCTTCCTCTTTGCTCAAAAAAACTTCCAAACATAGCATACAATTAACAAACAAAGAAGTGTGCAAAAGAACAATAGAACGCATAAATGTCCGTTACTTGACCAAAAACATAATTTATAGTCAATAATGCGGTAAAAGGAAAATTTTTGTACTGCCTAAGTGCATATTGAAAAGCATGTCATCAAGGGCTGTCTTCAAAGATCATTGGCTGATAATATGAAATTCAGAACAGCATCTTGTGAAAGTATTTCAAATCAAACCATGCCGTTATCATTTCCTTCTATAGCTAATAAAAATGTAGGAGTCAAGTATAAACTGTCTATAGCTAATAAAAATGGAGGAGTCAAGTATAAACTGGACTTCATACCGTAACAATTTGGACATTCTGTAAACTCATAAACATCTTTTGCTCGCTTCCTGTTTAGAGCTTTCCATTTTCCTGTACCACCACACATATCACCTAAATGAAAAGTAAACATCTTATGGACCAAACTATGTCAAAAAACAAGAGCTACTTAAAAAACAGCAGGTTAAAAATTGTTAAGTGAAGTTTGAGAACCTACAGGGGAGACTAATTTGTAGACACAGATATACACAAAAAAAAACAAAAGCCAGCCCAATGCACAAGGCTCCCACCATTATGAGGGTGTAGGGAGGATCATATATATGCAACCTTATCCCCATGAGAAGAGAGACTGTTTTTGCAACTAGAACTCGTGATCACCATATCACAAGGCAGCAGCCATACCGTTGCATCAAGGCTCACCTCTTAAAGAAACAAGGTTTCACCAATATTTACAATTAAGGAAATTTTTGTTTCCCTTAAAAGAGTAATGTGTCAATAATTGAGTTTACAAAATGGAGACATGCTGTTATGGAAATCATGTCTACTTGTAAATCCTGTATTGTTCAGACCATGCAGTCAAGAAGAGAGACAACCACAAAGCAGTTTTATCACAACTTACATAGCACGGCGCCACTTCCCCCGCAATTTCTGCACACAGGTCTTTCCTTCCCATCAAAAGTGGTTGCTTTTGCTGCAAAAATAGGTCTGACATAATCACTTGTTAAAACAACAGTTGAACACAAACATGTGAGACAATGACGCCTGGAAATTGTTAATCGGAATTCCTGCATAAGAGGATGAATTTTGGTCAGTATTGACATCTTCTATTCAATTATGAGATTCATTATACGCTTCTTGAGCATACTTACCACAACATACCAATAAAATAGAAAACTGCAATCAGAGCACAACTCTTTGCATAACATTGGCCACTTTCCTTCAATAAATTAATTTTCTCCATCAAAGATTTCTAATTCTTTACATTTATTAGTCCATTTCAAAGGGAAAAAAAAGAAAAGAATTATAAATGTTGGTATATACACACATACAGAGATTTGTTTACTCAACCATCCCCCTGACCCCCCCCCCCAAAAAAAAAAAAGTGAGAAACAATTAAACCAAGAGAAAGCTAACCCCAACTATACTCATTCTTATTACCATTAGGATCCACGTTTGTGATTAATAATTTGTTTCTCCCACCACTTTCCTTTTATTTTCCGTTATTTATATGTTTCTATCTTCCATTCTTTAAGTATATGATTCTGTTTTTCTGGCACAATGTACAAAATTATATCCTCATTAGGAATAAAATCATGTTCTTGACTACAAATATATTGCAGAGGTTCAATAATTTCTCAGACATGAGACAACATATTTATGAGGATAATGCCAACAGTTTAGAATTTTAGATTAAGGTACTAGAGAAAATGAATGGATTAATATTTTCTATATTTTGTAAATAATCCATGGCTCCCCAACCAAACATCACAGACAATTGCTATCATCAACGTCATTCCTCTTATTGCTTTTACGTGAATCGGAAATATGTCAGCATTATTTCAATAAATTATGAGTTTACCAATAAAATCGGTGCGAAAAGCTGAAGAAACAAGAAGAAAACGTAATTTCCCTAAATTCATACTTTTGTGCCCTCACTAGTGAAATAACTTTCAATCTTATGCCATATCTTGACTAACTCATTAGTTAAATTATCAAACCCGTGCTTCATAGCTTAGTCTCACTCAGCCAATGTACTCTAACTATGAAAGTGCCTTCTGTTCTAGAATAAACAACTTATTTGATTTACCCATCAAATGCTATGAAATAGAACTATGCAGTGATTAAGTCATTGGAACCAACCAAATAATGGACCAGAGGCACATGCCAATAAGTTTCATAAATAGGAGCACCACTTTAATAGCTCCTATGTAGCCACAGTCATTCAACCTTTCACATAAATAGACAATGCAGTAAGTATAATGAAATTAATTGTCAATAAGTAACATCCGTTGTTTATTATATCAATAAAATACTGAATGATCTTTCACCTTTAATGGATTTGATGAGTCCTCTCTGTCTCCTGAGCCAGAGCTCTCATTTTGTTGACATGATTTAACATGCATCTTTCCTGACAACAAGAAAACTACCAATCAAAAACAAATTATGGCAGAAATATTTCCCTATCACAAAAACGAAGAGCCACCATTGTGGCATCTTAATTTGGTAATTGGTTATGAACCCACACATTTTTAAAACATGCAGAACAATCAAGTTAAATCACTTCCTCAAATTCATCACTCATAAGTCATAACAAAGAAGTTAAGCGAAGGAGGACCTTTTGTCATGTTAGTGGAGAAAGAAAGAAGTACAGGAGCAGAGAATAAGAAATCTTCTTAGAGAAAAAAAAAAAAAAAAAAAGACACATCAATTGAGCAAGGCAAGCCAATCTCTCTGAATATCCGATATAGAATCCCTTCTAAAATACCCAATAGCCGATTACCACAAAGAAGCTACAAATACCACTTTATCGCAAAGAAGCAGTATCAGTAAGAAATTATCCTCAAAAGTTCTGGCGTTTCTCCGCAACCAAAGGCACAAAATCACAGCATACTATAACCCACCTCCACAGGACTTTTCCATCTTCATTCCTCCCAAAACCTCTAAAATGGCATATTAAAGATTGCTCCAATTTTCCCATATATACTAGAAACCCTGCACCACAAATAACTTGCTGCTATCCTTTTCCCCCTTCCTCTCTAACAAAATTTCTTTTTCAATCAAAAAATCAAACAACTAGCTGAGGATAGGATATCCTCCAAAATAGAAAATTCTAGATACAACGGGAACATGAAAAACTCAAAGTGCAGTAAGGGTACCCACAGCCCCGAGCAGAACACAGAAGAGAAGCCATCCCATAATAGATTTAGAGGCAAAGAGACACCCTTAAAGGTGAGAAGCATTGCACTCCTAGCGTCCAACCAAAAGCATCAAATGATTGCACAAACTAACACAGCGCCCCGATTATTTTTACCAAAACCTTCACAACTAATCAGTAATCATCGAAAACTGCTACAAAGTAGTAGGACAGAAAGAAATGCAGAAAGAGAAAGGAATGCAGGAAAGGGAAGGGAGAGAGCTCACGGCGGTTTGCAGTCGCAGTTGCAGATGAAGAAAGGCATTGAGGAATGGCGGAGAGACTCGTAGACGCCATCGCCATCATCGTTATCGTTAGTGCGTCTCACTGTGTGTGACTTTGCGATAGAATTATATTGCGTTGTGGCAGAAGATCTAATGCCCTCCGCACGTCTATAAATATCATTCAAAATATCAAAAAATTAATTTGATTTAATTCAGAACAAATTTTAATTATTTTCTTTAAGCAAAAGTTGAAAGGAGAAGCAGCTATTGATAGGAATTGTATAGTTAGTTACTTAGTTAGTTAATTAATGATTGATTAGTGGCTAATTAGTGAGTTAATTATTAATATAAATAGAACTAAGTAAGACTAATTTGTTTATTAATTAATTGGTGTAGAAATTGATCACGTAATAATTGAAGTTTTACTAGACTCAACGCAAAAATATATTTTTATTCTTTTCATTTTTGTTATTAATTTTATTATTATACCATTCTAAGATGTGACATGTCACAAGCTAGAACAAAAGACACAAATATCATTCAAAAATTTTAATTATTTTTTAAATGTTTACGAGTAAAATTAGATTTATTTTAAAATTAAATTAATTCTTATTTGATTATTAATTTCAAAATTAGTTGCGGAGGGACGCATTGGCCCTTATAATCCTTTTTTATTATCATGAAATATCCCCATAATCTAAACACAATCTATAATTTTAGTCACGTTTTTTAAATCATTTAGAGTTTTCATCTGACAATTTGACACAAGAATATACATCTATATTTTTCAAATCCATTGGTTTCATTAAATGTAAAATAAGATATAAGAAAATTATAAATTTTCCAATTTTTTACAATCTCAATTTGGGGTTTACTGGACTAATTTGGGGCCATGAGGCCATGATTTTCTTTTGATTTTCATTGTTACAACTTAAAAGCTCTCGAATTCATCAATCATCTTTTTAAAACAATTATTCCTGAGTATTAATCAAGTTTTATAATTAAAAAAAAGAGAGATAAATTTTGTGTGTGACTTTTTATTAAAAAAATAAAATTCCTAAAGTAGTGTACCAAACTGACTAGAGCCCTCCCTTTTCTCTTTTAGCTAATTATACTTGGTAGAGTGAATGAAAGCAACCATGTGATGTAACTCCCCTTTGTGATGATCCTTATACATCATGGATGATTTTCTTCTTGGATTTTCTATCAGAGAATCAGTGAACAAAAAGAACAATAACAATTTTTAAGTTAAAAAGCCATAGTTTGTAAATTTGAACAGCTACATTTTATTCTATGGTCGACCTAACAACATTCGGAAGAGTAAACTCTCAACTGCTCCCAAGGGCCTAATTACTATGGCCTATGTCAGCATGCAAAATGTACAATAAAATGAAGCCAACATGAAACACATGAATTAATCTTGAAAAGACAAAACCCTGAGTTAGGCACAGTGAGCAAGGTAAGCACTGGAAGTCAAATCCTATCCCAAAACTATAAAATGTTCACTAGAAAATCTATTTCTCTGTGCTAGAGTAGTGCTGATCTCCAGCATCCCTTTCTTTCTCCTAAAGAAGCTCAAAATCCCCCTTTGGATGACTTCTCTGAACCCAAATAGCTAGATTCAGCACCCGTTCCTACCACAGGAGATGCATCCACATTAAAATCTTTATCTGTAGCCTTATCAGCTTCATAGTCACTTCCACCAGAACTGCTCTCCTCCGGAGTTTCAGGAGAATCGGCCTCGGTTACATCCAGTTTTACGTCTGCATCCGCCATATCTATTCCAGGCTCGGGAAGTCTTTGTTGCAGTGGTACAGCATCACTGATAACATGGCCCATATTCAGTCTCTCACGATAATCCTCCATTTCTGCTCTGTACCTCTCTTTATCCTTAAGAGCCTTCTCTTGATAAACCTAAAGGTCAATGAAACTCAGCACATTACAAAAATAACCCAAGATAAAATAACTGAAAGATGCATATCTGAGCTTGTGCACTATTTAAATACCAACTCATAAAAGACAATATCTAACAGATTCCTTACTGATTTTTCTGACTCTTTTAACTTGTTCCAGAGTTCACCAATCATCCTACTAATATCCCTGTCCTTTCCTTGGTGAAGAGGCTTTAGTCTTGCATGCTGTTCTGCAAAGAAGAAATTGTACCCACTTCTGTTGGGTTTTGGATGAGCAGGATCTCTCCTTTTTATTTCTGATTTCTTCCTGCGTCTACGACGATGGACACCCAATGAAGCAGAGGCATTGTTGTTCTTAGCCAGTACACTATGATGATGCGATGCTGACAATCCAGACATTTGTGGAGCTTGGTAAAGTACACCTTTGAGTTTCTCTGAACCCATTGTGACAGTAACTAGATAACCACTTTCAAATTTCCCGTCAATGACCCCAATGACTGGAGATCCTGCCAAAGATGCTGCCATTGCTGAGACCACAAGAGTATAAACAGTACTACTAATCAAATAATCAATAATATTCAGGAAAATTATAGGTGATTGAATTGTTCATATGTTGTCAACAAACCAGAGGAAAAAAATTCAGTCTTACGTTTAGAAAAGAAAGAATAGTTCACAGGGTAAAACAGACATATGTGAGAGTTTACAAGAGATTGGAAATGATATTGTGTACAAACAAACATTATTCCGAAAGTGATATATGCCCCATCAATCAAATACAAGTTCATGATGTCACAAAACAAAGTATATAAAACCATTTCCTTCTGATGATAGAATAGGTCAAACTAGATCCCAATCTTAAACACATAATTTCCAGTCATAATACACTAAATATGAGTAATTCCTTAATAGTACACATCCTGTCTAAATAAAGTAAGACTGGGTGATTCAGGTAACTGCCAAATAAAACTAATACAGATTTAAAAAAGCATTCATACAATTTTCCATTCCCATGAAGTGATGGAACACGAAAACTTGATAGGAATGCAGAAGATAAAATAGCTACACTAGACCTACTTCTGGTTAACCAAATCATTTTAACTTGGCGGGTGGCATATACATAAATATTTAGGTCTGAGATTGACCATTTGACTTAATCATGTTTACTCCACTTTATCAGAGTCTGCTCCTAATCTCCAATATGACTATGACAAGCATAACCATATCATGAAAAGTAAAAGAGGATTAGAAGCTGAGACTAAAAATTCTCATAACGGCAAAAACTCCTTTTCATTTTCCTTCTTTTTATGTGGTTAGCAATTAATCTTATTTTGGGCTGAAAAAAGTAGAGACCTTCAGGCAATTCAGCAGCATTAATCCCTGACTGTTGAGAAACAGCTGGTTGAACTGGCACGGTTGATTGACTCTGCAAAGCATCTGACATAGTGCAATTGCCATTTTATACATTAGAATGGACCCCAACATTAGTTCAAACAAGCAATTAGGTTTTAAATGAACAGACCAGAAGAGGCAGGGGTCCATCCATTGGCTTTAAAATAGTAGATTTGTTCATAGTGATAAAGCAATGAAGAATAGTACTTCCGCAGCACAAAAGAAGCATTTGTAGCTGTTGATGGAAAATTGAAAACTGCAGTTACTTCTTTCCATCTTCTCTCTCTAATAATCTGCATGATAGATTGACCAGAGAATATAACTACTATCACTACAAACAAACAAAACCAATAATAGTGAAAAATATTCAGTTTTTTTCACAAACACTGAAGATGAAGAAAATTCTACCAAGTTTGAAAAAGTTGTGTCTCCCCCGATAAACATCAACATAATGAAAAAGGAAAAACTTGGTATGCTTCCTTAACACATTGTGGACATAAATATTTTAGCCAGCTTTACTGCATATAGTGTAAACTGTAAAGTACACTTTCTATAACTTTGTAGAAAACAACATTATCCATTATTTGAAGCCACAAAATTCATCTAATGTCAACGAACACAAGAAACAATGAATTGGTTCAAAAATAATTCAACTGCTTGGGATCAGTTCTAAAAAAATCATCTTTCCCAATCAGTTCTTTTTAACATGCCGCTCCAACTACCCAACTTTGAAAATGCTAATAACAATTGTTTGGGGTTAGCTATATAAAATTATAAAGCTTCTTCAACAGTAAATTGAGCCCTCATACAAATTTTTGTTCACTGAAACGAATTTATGGAAAAAATTTACACAAGACCTTTTTGTCCTCTGACTGAAACAAGTATGTTTGATAAACCGCAAAAATGTATTATCCAAGTAAACCAATCACAGGCATTGTGCATGTACAGATATTTTAGGATACCAAAATGCAGACCAACTTAAATAGGACATCTTTAATTCCATTATCAACATTGACTGCATATTTCAAACCAATCTGAGGATATTTAAACTTGGAGATAATCCACGAAACTTCTATGGCCAACATATTCACCATCTTTTTTCACAAAGAAATTTTGACAACATAAAAAACACTATAGGTTCAAAAAGAAATTCCAGACATGATAACACAGAATCAAACTATAGTCAAAACACTACTCAGTGCAGGCTTGACAGAGATCAGCCTGTCTGGAGGGAATCATTTTGTTTTCAATCAAACATGCCTCAACTGGATAACCAGTGAGTAAACAAATTAGTAAGGATAATAGCACAACCAGTTACAAATATTCAGATCTTACCTTGTCAATCCCTCCACGAGAAGTCACTTCAACAAAGAGGCGATGCAAATCTACTTCTCTTCCCCCAATAATGGGAATCCTGCAACAAAATATCAAATGCAATAAAAGTAACTCAAAATAGTGAAGGGGAGAAAAACATGCTTTTGAATTTACAAAGATATGCATTAAAAGGCGTTAGTATGGCACAATATTTAAAAAAACTATGCAAAACTAGATGCTTTGAGGTCGCACTGCTGAGTCAATTCAGAAGAGAAAGCATCTAATATACTTCTTAGCAAACTGTTTAGGAAGTGTATGGAACTAGTGCTTGAGGATAATGTTCAAGAAATAAAGGGTTTTAAACCCATAAATGGTTTCAAAATGTTCAACTAATCCTAAAAGCCACGGCCAAGTCCATACTAATTACAAATACTAAAAGCATTATTTTGTCCATTCATCTCTTTTATCTTTTCCTTTTATTTAGTTTTTTGCATTGGCGAGCATTCCCCATCCTCTTGTGTGGTTTTTAAGAACGAAGAAAAGCCCATATAATTATTTCGTTGATGATTATGCAACAGTCCAGCTCCAATACTCCCTGCAATAACATACAGAAACTATTGTCCAGCAGGAAATCTTTATGTAAGGTCCCTAATAAGTTGACCACAAGGATTGATGTACACCAACTATAAAACCATATATATCCACAAAACATAACTAAACAAGGACTCCTTCGCAGACATTGTAACATCATCCGACAAAGGAAAAGAATGCCAACATGTAGGTAGAGCAGCAGCAGCAGCATATATATATCAATTCTCAAAATAGATATATAGACAACTAAAGACCATGATGCCAGGAATTTGACATGACAAGCTCGTATTTTCCATATCTTCAAAAAGAAACCAAGTCTCAAGCGCTGCTAGTTTACTCAAACGCATTTCTGCCAACTCCTCGTCCTCGCTTACTGTTAGCGGCTTTTAACCCCACTAACAGAGCAACTTTTAAGGGAATAAAATAAGATATGTAGAGCTGATGGCCAAACGATATCCAGAGAGCTTACATGAACTTGGAACCCATAGCAGCGTGGAGCTTCTCCAAGGTATACATGAAGAGCTTGGGACTGTCTGCAACCTCCTCATATTTTGCAAGAGGAGGAGGATAAGAACGATAGCTCGAAACTGCCCCTTTAATGGGGAATGGACTATCGCTGACACAAGATGTTGATGCCATTAACAACTAGGTAATTTCAGCCTTCAGTGTTTTCCTGTCCAACCATCACCAACCTTGGTGTTTAGTAGCACTGCATAATGTGGGAGTCAAAGGGGAAAAAAAGAGGGCGATGGGGGTAAAATAGAAATTGAAAGAAGGAAAGGAAGAAGAAACAAGAAGTTGAAAACCACCAAATAGGCAAATAACCAGAATTTGTAGATACGAAAAAAAAAAAAGTAAATATATAGTAAAAGATATCAAATGGCCTCCTACTCCTATATGCAGACAACAAAAGAATGAAGAGAGCCAAAGATTGAAAAGAAACAGACAAGACCACTGGATAAGATGAGAGAGTTTGTCCCAAAAAAAAAAGAAACCATTAAAATCACCATGCAGCAGCAGATTCAGGACTGAAACAAGACACGAATACACAACATCTGGGCTGATGAAATAACTCACAGTAAGAAGGGAGATACAAAGCCCAAGAAAAAGGCAACGGTACAGAAAAGCTGTGTCATAGCCATGAATTCCTCCAGATTACCGAGGAGGTAACAGGAAGAACCCATCAAAGCTCAGGCCTTTCAAAACAAACACAGGCTAACCAAGAGAGACCCTTTTAGGCTACGGTAATAAAGACGCACCAAGGTCCCTCTCCACTCTCTCCCTAACCTCAGGCACTGTTCACAGACCTATATAGGCTATTACTGAAGCCTGACATTCGTAGGATAGGATGATATCTTATATGGGTACCGAACGATTTTACATAAATACGTTTATATCCATAAAGCAAGTCAAGGCTTTATTGATCTTTCTCTATTATCTGACACTGTTTCAGGGTAAAAGCATTTGTGGGGATGGTGCCAATCTATCACCTAAGACCGAAACTTCACCTTTTCTCCAAAGAAAATTCAAATCAGATTTTGTCCTTACACTCTCTCATGGAGGAGGTCACCAAAGAAAAGAAAAAAAAATTATCAACGACCAGAAAAAGTCTCCACTGTTCATTTCTTTATTTCTTTATGCTGTTTTCTTGTTTTTATATTCTTGAAAGATACTATATAACACATACATGCATAACAAACATAAGACAGGCAGCAAATCCAGAGACAGAGAAGCAGAAACGTCAAATACAAAATCAAAATAAATAATAATAATAATAATAATAATATAATATATACAAAAGAAACTTACCAACAGTCACAGAGGATTGAGCATCATCATGCAAATGAAATGATGACATTAAGGAAGAAACCACCGTTATAACAAGGTTCTTTTAATTTCTGTTACTCTCCGGTGTATTTTCTTTTTAGGCGGTGCAAATGAACGGTGAAGAAGAAAAATTAACCCTAATGGACCTATGCCCACTTCCCAGATGACACTCTTGTCCTCGTTTATGTATTGCTTGGATTAGGAAAGAAAATTTAAAGAAAGAAAATAAAAATAAAGAAAATAAAGAAAAAATATATTTGTTCTTTTATTTTTTAAAAAAAGAGAAAAAAATTTAAAAAATATATTTACAAAAAATAACAAATAATCTTTATTCTAATAAAATAAATGAAAAAGTCAAGACGAATACAATTAAAAATGTTAATTTTTTCTTTCCCAAATTAATTTTTTTATGAAAATAAATTTTCTTTGTAGGCCTCAAATATTTTTTTCTTTCTATTCTCAATTTTTTGTTATTTAAGCAAGTGAAAATTTTCTCATCTTTCATTTTCTATCTTTCCTCTTTTCCATTCATGAAGCAAAGTGTTGTCAATTCACGGAGACTAGCGGAGGGCAATTATGGCTTTTAAGAGTTATTTTGGTATTTCTTCAAATTAGGATAGTATATTAATAAATGAATTTTTTTAATTTTTTTATAAGATAATATCGAGCGTCTCAGTCATAAGATAAGATGTCTTGCATTGTTTCACCGGACGATTCATGAATCCAATGTAAGGTGCTCGAGCATAATATTTTTCTTTTTAAAAGGAATTACTTAGATGCTTATCTTCTTTTTATAAAATAAATATTTTACATTAATTATTAAATATTTATTAATTATTAATTATATTTTATAAATTTAAAATAATTATTATAAAAATTAACAACTAATAAATTTTTAACACTTTTAAAGAATCTTAATATCTTTAAGCTTCCATATCAATTCTCTTCTTTTTTATATAAAACTCACTATAAAGTTTATTCTTACTTTTAAAGAAATACTAAATAATTAGGAAAAAAAATAAAGTAAATGTTTCGATTATTAAATGCATAGTTATACACGACTGGCGGTTTTCAAAAAGTATAAAATAATAAATTACTTCGTGTAAAAAATACATTAGAAAATGTACCAAACATTCATTTGCGATCAATGATCAAATGAAAATATTAATGATTAAGTAAAAAATACATTAGACGATTAAGTAAAAAAATTAATGATTCAACAACTTTTTTTTAAATAAATGACGCAACAACTTTAACGCTTTGTATCCTTGCATATTTTATAAATAAGTAAATATATATATATATATATATATATATATATATATATATTATATTATCATGATTTTAATTATTAATTTTTTATTAATAATTATAAATCATTACTTTATCTTATAAAATAAAAGTTTTACTTTAAAAGAATTAAATAATAAATTTTACCTCATTTTAAAAAAAGACCGAACTTATCTTAATTTAAAAAAATAAATAAATGTCTCAGTATTAAGTGCATAGTTACAAGAATCAAGTGGCCCAATCAACTCTACAAATTAATGATTCGATTCGACTACTTTGATCAATTTAGTTGAAGGGTATGATCATTTTTGGATCAAGCTGTTAATTTGAATCGAACAAAAAATCACTGAGTTGGGTAAAAACTGTTATTCTTTCCTTCATTCAAATTTTTTTATCTTATTAATCTTTTCGTTTAAGCCAATTGAACCTATTACCAAACCATATAATCGGGCTGATATTTAATTTGATTTATCACAATTACGATCAAATATGAAAACTCAAGTATATAAATGAAATAAATAAATATTTTATCAGTAAACTTTATAATATATTTTTTATATAACAGTAATTGAGTTTAATTTTAATTTATTATTAAAATAAAATATTTTATACTATCATAATTTAGTAAATAATAAAAATTTTAATTAAAATACTAATTATTTTAAAAGTTAAATATTTAATGAAATATAATAAAAGAATAATATAAAAATATTTTATATTAATAACATATTAAAATTAAACTCATTAATAAATTTACAAATAAGAAGAAAATGAACATTATCGTGTTGGCTTCCCGTTTGAAATGGGCCAAAAATAATCAAAATTCAAAGTGATAAGATTTAAATAAAGGAGAGGAGACATGGGTGCCGTAAGAGCAGCTTCTTTCTACTTGATATGGCCTTGCATTTGCATTTATAAACAACATACTATGGAATTGGTCTCAGCATTTATCCTTTTTTTTCTCTTTTTTTTAATAAAGAGTTTAATTTTAAAAATAATTGTATATTCTTTTAAACCATGTTTTTAATTATTTTTTAAATTATTAAACAAACAAAATTGTAAATGTACTTTAAGTTTTAAAAATATTAAATATTTTTTATTTTTATTAAAAATATTAAAAAATTATTAAAAAATGTTTAAGAAAAATACAGCATGACTTTAATTTTATTTTACAATTAATGTATATTTTTTATATTATCATTTAATCATTTTATTTCACTCATTTTTTTATGTAGAGGACAAAACTATAATTTTGAAGTTTTTATTTATTTTTTATCTTTTAGAAAGTTAGTATTTACTAATTAGGAGAAAGAAATTTGAATCTAGTTCCCTACTTTTAATAGAGAATCATGTTACCATCTGAGTTACTGTTGAAGTAGCTTTTATCATTATAATTAACCAAATAAAATATCACAATAATCTATTAGAAGGGATTTACTAGTTATAATTAGTTACCATAATCTTTAATTCACCTACGTCTATAAAAAAAAGGAAATATCCAGAAACGGACTTTTTGAACATTAGCACTTTTTTACTTATTTTATTGGAATGGCACGACTTTACTAATTTGAACATGATAAAAGACTCAAAACGAATCGTCTAACTCTTTATTTTATATATATATATATATATATATATATATATTTCAAGACTTGACCCAGAAAGCGCACTAGCCACGAGCTCAGTGCATGACAATTATATAGAGAAGGATTATTTTCATCCGGTTGTTTGAAGAAATTTGTGTTTAGGAGGTGTTTTACTTCTAATTAATATATTAAGAGAAAGATAAGATAATGTTGCTATTTCTCTCACTACCCACCGGGTCAATTTTTTCTCATAAAACCCTATCCACCTTTCTTGTTCCAAAGCCACGGAACTGTAATAGTATAAAATAAATTACAAAAATTCATAAAATAAGAAAAAATTTGAGGAATCGATTATTTTAATTTCATTTGGAACTTAACTTTTTACTAAAATAATAAATTAGTAACGTTCATCAGCATATCTTTTATTTATATGTAAGAGGGATCCTTTTTTTTTTCTGTAGGGAATATATCCTTTTTCTTATACATCAATTAAAACATGTTAATTCGATTTTGCGGATCAATTTTGTTTTGATAGTCAGTGTGTTTGGTATACATCTTGTCCAACGTTATTGTGTGTTACGAGACAACTTTCACTTACAACAAATTTTTATAACTTTTATCAAACACCCGGTGTGATTTTTAAAGAAACAGGCTAAATATAGTTAGTAAAAATTAGGAACATACAAAAAAAAAAAAAAAAGTACAGGGTTCAATCTCGAGCAGTATGTCGTACCCTTCTTTTCCTCTCTTAAGTTTCACCTAAAGCTGTATGAAGGAGCCCTTCCATCGGATGAAACTTAAGTAATTACAATATATATATATATATATATATATAATTAATATAAATGGTCATAAATTTAATTAAAATGTGAGGACCTACAAACTATGAGTTGGCCATTTATGGTGGAACTAAGAATTGATCCTAGCTATTTGTGGATGAACTTTAAAAAACCACAAATTGCAATTTTTTTTTTTTGGGTATACAACACAAATTGCAATTCTTTGTCCAACCAATTCTCTCTTAGCAAGGATCTTAAAAGCAAGATATCCAAGAAGACGATGTCTTGAGCTCTTCACCCAGCTGTACTTTGAGAAGAATTAATTAGGAAGCAAAATGAACGAATCTTGCAAAAAAGACGTAGGTGATGATTGGTAACATATGGTAACAAGGTCTAGATTTGGATACAATGATTTCTCCTATATTTGGAGGGGCAATTGACTTTCACAACAAATTAAATGGAAGAAAATATGGCAGTCAAATCTTCCACACCCAGAAATTTGCATCAACAGTTATGTGCATTGTGTGACTGTGAAAGAGGTGGTGTCACGGAAGAGTCTATTATTACACATTTTATTTAGAGACTGAGACTACACAGGGGCTGGGTAAAGTAGGTATGGTTCTTATCTCTTGTTGGAGTCATGACTTATAAAAACTAATTATAGTAATTCTTTTCAGTATCTGGAAAAGGCATGTGTAAGTTTCATACAAAGATTATACTTAAAAACAAGGACAAAAGGCATACAATATCCTTTGTTTTACATACAGTCTTCTTTTGGAAAACTCTGTCATTGTGAGTCTTCTGAATTCACAACATCCATAAGCTCAACGTTGAGCAACTACATCACCAAGTCCTAACCACCACTCATTTTAACACTGGAGAAGCCAAGATTTTCGTTGATCTAACGGAAATAGTGGAAAGGACGGAAATAGCCCCAACACTAGGATACTGATGCTTTGTTTGGATGAGGAGAAAAAAATGGACAGATAAAAAATGAAAAGAGGAGAAAGTGAAGAAAAAAATATATTTTCTCTCCTAATGTTTGGATGAAGAGAAAAGGAAGAAAAAGAAAATAAAAAATGATTTTTTCTTTCATTTAGTTGTATAGAAAAGTAATAAAAAAAATATAATTATATAAAATAACTCATATGTCCTTATAATGTAATTGAATGTAAATATTTATTATTTTTTATTTTATGTATGTCTAATATACTTTTTATGAATATAATAAATAAATTAATTTTACAACAAATATTCATATGAAAAATTTACTTTTATATCCAAATTAATTTAAAAATAATTTATTTATAAAAAAACTAATTTAAAAGCTAATTTAAAATAAATATTAATATAAAAAGGAAACCCGTCCGAGCTTTGCACCCAATGCCTTCTAAAATAACTCACTTTTCCCACTCATCCCATCCCTTATTTAATGGGTCTCTTTGTCAAAGTAAGGTAAAAGAGTAGAGGATATGTATTTTTTTACTTTGCATTTTAAGATGGGTAAAATGGTAATTATAAGTATCAATCTCTCCTTCTCTCCATTTCCTTTGCAATCTCGGGGAGAAAAAAATTTGACGGGATCCATAGGTATGTTTTTCTTTCCTCTTTCTTTTCTCTCCAAATTCAAACAGAAGAAAACTATCAAGTCAACTTATTTTCTGTCCTTACTTTTTCTTTCTTCGCAGGTTCTTTTGATCACATTTAACATCACTCACATTGGGACACACCCTCTATTGAAAAGTTAGAGTGATGACCGTGTACTCAATCAACTTGACCTAATCTAATGATAAATTTTCGGGTTGGGTCAGGTTGGAATTTAAAAATTTTAATATTAATTAGTTAGAGTAGTGAGATTGATGTTTTGTAACTTGATAATTGATTAACTGACTCAATTATTATTTTGTTATTAAATTTTATTATTTTACATATTTTTTAAACATTAAAAAAGTATTGTTTAACTCTTTAAATTTAAATTTATGATAAAAAATATTTTTTTAAGTATGCATCTTCAAGTATTATTATAAAAAAATAAAAAATATAAATTTTTTATTTTTTAAACATTTTTTATACATGTTAAAAAGAAAAATAAGTATAACCTAATGACTTAAATTGAACTAACTCAATTTTTGTTGATTTGGGTTAAATAATTTTTTTTTATACACCTGATTGAATCCAACTTGAATTTAAAAAATCGGTTTGGACTTACCTACAACAATATGAACAATGTCATGAAACCATTTCAAAAGAAACACCTTTGGTAATTTGAAACTTAGATGTTCTACCAATACTTGTCACCATGTTTGTATATTTGTAGGTGGTTTGTGGTTTAAAGAGGTTGCAACCCGATCTTGTAACCTCTATATCAACTTAAAGTATGTTTGTTTAACATGCGTTTTCACGTTGCCAACGCCCGTTGGCAAAAAGCCAAAAATTCTTGTTGAGACAAAATGTATATTAGAAAGCGTGCCTACGGGCGTTGGAAAGGCAATCCAACAGGTGGTTAATAAATGTCCCATCTATAAGAAGAAAAAAAAAATAGTATTGCCGGACTAGTTTGTAAATAAGTAACTTTTCTTAATTTCTTGTTATCTTTTGATCTTTTTATGTATTCTTATTTGTTCTTTACAATTTGCCTACAAGATTATGCTTATGAATGTCAATGAGAATCTATGGTTACATAATCTCGCACATTAGCTCCGAGGGAAATTATAGAATACTCTAACATCTTAGATTATTTTAAGATACAGTTGATTATGAGTTACAAATTGTTAATAAAAATTAGAGTAAAATATAATTTTAATTTTTTAAAGATGTATCATTTATTAATTTCGTCGATTAAGATTAATTTTATTGATTTATTTTTTTAAATTCTAAATTCATAATAATTTAATCCTTTTGAGAGACTAAATTGATAACATTAAAAAGAATAAAAGGATAAAATTTGTAAGTGATTTAAAACTTAAGAGACTAAATCGATAAAATTAATTTTTCAGAGATAAAATTAATAAATAATATATCTTTTAAGGATCAAAAATATATTTTACTCTAAAAATTACTTGATCTACTAAATTTTCTTAATTTTATGTTCTCTTTTGATATCTTTTTGCGTGTCTATATATATATATATATATATAATAATAATAATAATAATAAAATAATAGAATGATTTGAGAGTTCTTATGGCAAATGTGCATGATTTGCAAATATAAAAAAAAAAAAACCAAGGGGATTTTTGTTGTTGAACATATACACAAATGTTCACAAGAGCCAAAAATTTTCATGATATTAGCTTCATAATTATTTGTTTATGAGATTATTCAAATGAACATAAAAAATAATCCGAAGTTATCTAATTGAACTCATTAGATCCAAGGTAAACTAAAGGTCACTTAAATATTTTATATTATTTAAAGATATAATTAATTGTGAGTTGTTAAATTATTAAACTATAGTGTTCTATCAATTAAATAAATGCTCATCTCTAACCTTCAAATGATATAATGATTTTTATATTACAAAACTTAAAAAGATTGGAATATAATTATTATTCTATTTTATTATACTGTCAAATAACAAAGAGCTTTATTTTATTTATAAAAATTTAGGAAAAAACAAAAGAATGTGTTTTAATTTGGGTTATTGTACTTATTAGAACTATTTCGAGTATCCTCTCCTTAAACAAATAAATTTCTAAATGGTGAATGAATCGATAGCCAGGATTACCTGCAAAAATTACTTCAACACTCAAGGAGATGCTCTAGAATGTAGAATAGTTAGAATGAGAATGATTGAGATACATTTTCTTGACAGCAAACTAATAATATAAATTAGATCGTTAAATTATTATTTTAATCCATTAAATGATCATATATAAAAAGTCCTTAAAAACTTATGACAGTTTTAACGCCTTGGTTGATTCGTGTGCATAAAGTGCTACTACGAGGGTGATCAGAAATTCTTTAATTAAGGTCAACAATTGACATGATATACATGATGAAAAAGAATGGTGATCTTTATTTTGCATAATCAAGGGCTTCAAATAAATTTAATTTAAAGTTTTCTACCAAAAAGGAATGAAATTAAAATTTTTATTTTTGCTGATAAATGTGATGCAAAACTTAAAATGTAATTAATAGAAGTACATAAGAAATTATGCACATGAATTTTCTTATCCAACATCAAAGATCATTGTCATCAATATTATAATTAGAGTTTTATTAAAATGTAACCCATGTTTAGAATTGAAAAATAATATTGATTATTTTATATTAAATAATTTCAATAATTAAAAGAATATTAAATATATTTTAAATTTTTAAAATATTAAATACTTATGATTTCTATTATCCTTTGAAAAACATTTAAAAAACCAAAAAAACTATCCTTATTTAATATTTATTGAACAGAAAGGCAGAAACCCCCATCATTTTCATATTATATCAAATAATTGTGTTCACCTTGAAAGGTTTCTTGAAAGCAGAATTTTTTTCGTTTTTTAGCGGTCCCACCAGAAAATAAAAATCTTAAATTTCTTTCCATCTTCGACCTTCGATTTTTCCCTGTAAGGCTCGCGTCTCCTACTACTTTCCTTTTTAATCCGCAATCGAACTTGCTCAACCATCAAACCCTAACCCTAGTCCTCTGATTAAGTCCACAATTCCTGGAGCTTTTGAAATTGTGCCAGTTACCCATTTCCAGCTTTTTTTCTTTCTTTTTCTTTCTCGTTTTCAAAATTGTTTCTTGTGAAAAACTCGTCATTCCAGCCATGAATCGGGTCTCGGAGCTCTGGTAAGGTATATGATGATCAAGGTTCTTGACGTTGCGAATCGATTGCATGGGTTTAGAGAATGCGGGAGCTTCGTAGTGGAGTGCGACGTGGTCGTGCTGCGGTAGGCCTTAAAAGCTCGGAACCTCCGGCACAGGCGAGGAGATACGTGAAGACTCGGGCTGCAGTCGCCAGGGAAGTCGCGGCGGCGGAGAAGGGGAGGCCAAGGACTAGATTGGCGGCGAAGAAATTGGAGCGGGAGAATCCGTTGATTGTGATATCGGAGCCGGATAGTAATATAGAACGCGTGAAGGCGAAGAAGAATAAGGAAGAAGTTGGAGGCGTGATGGGTGATGATAGTGGCGGTTTGAGTGCTAATAAGGCTGTTGCGCAGGAGGATGATGGGAACACTCCGCCTTTTCCTGAGAAGGTATGAGGCAAGATGGTTCTGCTTGTAGTTGTAATTTTGATAGGGCAACGGGGGATCTTTTTGATTGTTTCTTTCTTGGGTAGTGGATCTTTTAACACTATTGCATTTATTTTTCCTGAAATGATGATTGATTATTTGCTTCTTGATGTTAAGGTGTTAGTGGTGCCAGGACTATATACCTGGCGGTAGTTGATATATTGTTGCTTATTCAATGCTATATTTATTTTAATGAATTCTGAATTTGTTTTCACCCCAAAAGGTTCAAGTAGGAGGATCACCTATGTACAAGATAGAGAGGAAACTGGGCAAAGGTGGATTTGGTCAGGTTTTTGTTGGCCGTCGTGAACGTGCATCAGGCCCTGGTGCTATGGAGGTAAGCTTCTCTTATCACCCCACGGTTTTATATGTAAAAGAATTTGTGATGTAGGAGTGTGTATCGGTTGGGTGTTGTGAGACACAGAACTCCCATTTAAAGTAGAGGCTTTCCCCTCTTAACATCTTCACTTTTATGAGTGGGCTCTCCTCTACATCAAGTGGTATCAGAGCTCGGTTTGATCACCCCCATTGTGGACGAACTGCTCTTTCCAAACCAATGGGTTGATGCAGGAGCATGAGTCCCATATTGGCTTGGTGTGAGACATGGAACTACCATTTAAAGTAGAGGCTCTCCCCGCTTAACATCTTCGTTTTTATGAGTGGGCTCTCCTCTACATCAAGTGGTATCAGAGCCCGGTTTGCCCACCCCCATTGTGGACAGACTGCTCTTTCCAACCCAATGGGTTGATGCAGGAGCGTGAGTCCCATATTGGCTGGGTGTGAGACATGGTACTCCCATTTAATGTAGAGGCTCTCCCTGCTTCACAGCTTGACTTTTAGGAGTGAGCACTCCTCTTTGTCCACCCCTGGTGTGGATGGACCATTCTTTCCAGCCTGACAGGGTTAATGCAGGAGCATGAGTTCCATATTGGCTGAGTGTGAGACACAGAACTCCCATTTAATGTAGATGCTCTCCCCTCTTAACAGCCTGGCTTTTAGCAGTGGGCTCTCCTTTACATCAATTTGATACTTTTGAGACTGATTTGGCTTTAAGTTGACTTCTATCTTTCATATCTCAGGTGGCTCTGAAATTTGAGCATAGAAACAGTAAAGGCTGTAACTATGGCCCTCCTCATGAGTGGCAAGTGTACAAGTAGGTACTCTTTTATTTTTAATATTACGTTTTGTAAATTTATTCAAATTTATTTATTAGTTTTTGTGATAAAGTAAATACCTAAGTTTTGACTTTTATGTTCTGTCAAAAGCACCCTTGGTGGCAGTCATGGAATTCCTAAAGTACACTATAAAGGAAGACAAGGAGAATATTACATTATGGTATGATATATTGTACACAATAACCATTATGTTATATTATGTCATTGCCAACTTAACAATTCAACTATTTCCTTTATATACATGTAGGTTATGGACATGCTTGGTCCAAGTTTGTGGGATGTATGGAATTCCTCAAGCCAGGCGTGAGTATAAGCCTACCCGTAACTGGGCTTTGTCATTATATCTGCTGCTATTTTTATAGGGTTTGTGTATCAAAATAAGGGCTATTATATATTGTTATTATGTGTTATTGAGCTTTCTTCTTTGAGGTTCATATTGAAGCAAGGTGACAGTTTTTAGTTTCATTTTCTTCCAAATACGTAGGCAAGCAAATATACTAAAGAAATGGAAAACAAAGTTTGAGTGATAATAGTTGTATATGGTCTGTTGTACTAAATTCTTCCTGTAAGGCATAATTATTGAGATTTTAAGTATCCTAATTTCCATTTTTAATCATAATAAATAACTACTCAGTGAATAATTCTTCTAGTTTGACCCACTGCACGCATTAAACATGTCTAAGATGTATATTCTTTTTTCCTTCTTCAATCTAGTATTTTCTGCCTTCAACTTCTAGCTGTGAATCTGTGTTACCCTCTTTTTCCTTTTCCTTTTGCTTTTCTTGCTTCTTTGAATTCTTTTTCCTCTGCTTTTAACCCTCCCTTGTGGATGTTGTTCAAATGCTTAGGATGTCTGCGGAAATGGTCTCATGTATAGCAGTTGAGTCCTTATCGATCCTAGAGAAGATGCACTCAAGAGGGTATGTTATTGGTCATACATTTTTGTATTGAACCTTTTTCCTTCTGATTTGTTCTTCACACTTATTGAGTTTTAGACTGTTTATTAATTGATTCATTTTGAATCTCTTGGATTCTAAACATGATCTTTTTGTTCCTGTTGTTGATTATAGTTATGTGCATGGAGATGTAAAACCAGAGAACTTTTTACTGGGTCAGCCAGCTACACCACAAGAGAAGAAACTGTTTCTTGTTGACCTTGGATTAGGTTAGTGGGTGCAATTCAAGGATGAATGTGTCTTTGAGGTTTCTTTCTTATTTACCCCCTTCTAATATATGCACTTGTTTTGCAGCAACAAAGTGGAGAGACTCCTCCAGTGGGCAGCATGTTGAATATGATCAACGCCCTGATATGTTTCGGTTATCCTTTCTTTCCTCCTCTTCTAATTTTATTTTTTTTTCCTTACTTTTTTCTTTATTATTATCTTTTTCTTTTCCCTTTATTATTGATGGTTTTTATTAATGATTTTATCAATCTTATTGAGCCTTAACTTTTTAAGTTATGCAGAGGGACTGTTCGATATGCTAGTGTTCATGCTCATTTGGGAAGAACTGCTAGTAGAAGGGATGATCTTGAGTCTCTTGCATACACACTCATCTTCCTTCATAAAGGCCGATTACCATGGCAAGGTTATCAGGTACATGCTTTTATTTTATATGCTTAGTAAGTACTTTACTGTGCCCATTAAATTCCTTTACACATTATATTTTAATCTTATTTTACCTTTTTCTGTTAGGGTGATAGCAAATCCTTCCTTGTTTGCAAAAAGAAGATGGGAACATCTCCTGAGATGCTGTGCTGCTTCTGCCCTGCTCCTTTTAGGCAATTTCTTGAGATTGTAGTGAACATGAGATTCGATGAAGAACCTAACTATTCCAAGCTAATATCTTTGTTTGATGGTATGATTGGACCAAATCCAGCTTTGCGGCCAATTAATACTGAAGGTGCTCAAAAGGTAGTCACTAAAGTATGATTTTGGAGGTCTCATATTTCTGGCTCGTTTTTCCCCCTCTTCTGGTTGGTCTTTGTACTCATCATTATTGTATGTTTTCTCAAAACCAAATTTTTTTCAGGTTGGGCAAAAGCGAGGTAGATTAAATATAGAGGAAGAGGATGATTCGCAACCGAAAAAGAAGGTTCGTTTAGGGGTTCCTGCTACACAATGGATTTCAATTTACAATGCAAGACTACCAATGAAACAAAGGTAGAACTGCAATCACTCTTTGTGGCAGTTTCGTTTAATCCAGCAATCAAAGATGGAAGGTTTTAGTTTGTTCCATGCACATAACATTAGATTACCTGTGTAAAGATTTTTTTTTTAAAAAAAAAACAGAAGAAGAAAGTGTTTCATTTGGTATTTTGCTGTCTGAACCTTTAATTTTAAGTCAGTTATCTAATATGGTTGTCCAGCGTATGATTACGTCTAAACAATACTGCCACTGTTGTTTATTAGTGTATCTGCACTCTGGAGCCATATCTGAACTGGAAGTATATTTTCTTTGTTATGCAGAATGAGTCCTTCAATTTGATGAAATTTTTTGTGTTGCTGCATAACATGAATATTAGAATGCAGAACTGTATTTTAATGATGGGTTGTGCTACAGGAAAAGTATAATTGATAGGTGCTGCTGAAATAGTTACAAGTTTTGGTTATAGGATCTGCCGTAATTAAGATTCATTTCAACGGTTTGCTGATGACAGTATATGTAGTAGTATAGGTTTCAAGAGCTTGCTGGCAGTGGTTGTAATTTTCATAGTTGTAGGAGGCTAGAAGAAGCAGTACTGGCATCAATGGTGAACGTAGTACTGGTTACTAGTTATTATGTGACAAAAAATATGAAGAACACAAATTTAACTATCTGATCTACCAGGGACTCCTTAGCAAGGACCTGTAGTAAGGTGAACTAGGTTACTGCATTCTCTATAATTTTTAAATTTTATATCCCCACGTATATTTGTCTTGGGTTGTTAAAGGCGAATTTTGCTTGATTATAATTAAAACATGGCTTGTCCCTGAAGACAAAAGTGTCTACTGCTTGAGTATGATATTAACACTATGATGTTGCTTGTGACTTTTGAATTGGTTGTATTTTAGGTATCATTACAATGTGGCTGATGCAAGATTAGCACAGCATGTTGAGAGAGGGATTGCAGATGGCCTTCTTATTAGTTGTGTGGCTTCTTGTTCCAATCTTTGGGCACTAATTATGGATGCTGGAACTGGTTTTACAACTCAAGTTTACAAGTTGTCAACTTTTTTCTTACACAAGGTGAAATTATATGCTGTATGTCTTGCAATTTATTATCTATTTTAATGTGATGAAACTTCACCGTGTGACTACATTTCTTTGCAGGAATGGATCATGGAGCAGTGGGAGAAGAACTATTACATTACTTCTATTGCTGGTGCCAATAACGGGAGCTCTCTTGTGGTGATGTCAAAAGGTTTGATTGCTCTGTTAAGTTAATTTTTACAATGATGAATATGTATAGTTATTTTCCTGAATGATGGTGCATCTTATCCAATATCATGGGAAAGCTTTTCAGGATTTGCAACTTTTACTCCACAGAATTATTCTCACTACTGAAGTTAAATGAGTTTTGTTGTGGCCTGTGTTCTAGGTACACAGTATACTCAACAATCTTACAAAGTAAGCGATTCTTTCCCCTTCAAATGGATAAACAAGAAGTGGAGAGAAGGTTTTCATGTCACCTCAATGGCTACTGCCGGAAGTCGCTGGGGCGTTGTTATGTCTCGCAATGCTGGATTCAGTGATCAGGTTTGCTGTTAATTTGTATTCTATTATGTGACATGTTGGTATTAAAGTTTTTCTGCTGTCTGAGTATTTGATTTCCTGCCTCTATTCAGAATGTTTTGCATTCTATTGGGTATTAATACACTGGCTTTGATTTCAACGTGATATTGTGAAACTTGTGTGCCTTGAGATCCCTTTTTCTTTATTAGTTCAGGGTTTGACTTTGTTAACAAACTGCAACCTTAGAAATCTCCACTGGCTGTTATACTTTGTAAGATCACATTATGACAGCTTTCTAAGATATTCAGTTGGTATACAAGTTTTTCTGATTTCTCTGAGTATTTGATTTCCTGCATCTGTTCAGAATGTTTGTGTTCTATTGGGTACTAACACATGGTCTGGCTTTGGTATCAATGTGATTGTGGAACTTGTTTGCATTTAGATTCCTTTTTCTTTATTAGTTCAGGGTTTGACTTTATTAACAAACTGCAACTTTAGAAATTATCACTGGCTGGTTAAATTTTGTAAGATTGCCTTTATATGGAAGACGAATTCTTCATTGCTTTTTTCTAATGGTTTTGCATAAAAACTCTGGCTTTTGGTTGCAATGGTCTGCAGTTGCTGTCTCTGCCACTAGACTTCCTGCCTGCTCTCTCATCATTCACATTTTAAATGCAGGTGGTCGAACTTGATTTTCTCTATCCAAGTGAGGGCATCCACAGACGGTGGGATAGTGGTTACAGGATTACAGCAACTGCTGCTACATGGGATCAATCTGCTCTTATATTAAGTATTCCAAGGCGCAGGCCTGGTGATGAAACTCAAGAAACTCTGCGTACATCTCAATTTCCTAGCACACATGTTAAGGTAACGAAAGATGAATGACTACTTGATTTTGTTAAGTTAAATACCGAGACTGATTTTCTCATTTTCGGTTTTTTGTGTTCAGGAAAAATGGTCAAAAAACCTTTATCTTGCATGTTTGTGCTATGGGCGCACAGTATGCTGATTTTACTTTACAGGTCGAAGCATTTTATTGACAACAGAATTATGGATTTTCTGTTGCCCAATCATATGTAACAACTTTTTTCTGTAGAAGCTAGTGCCAGCAGAGAACCTTTTTTCTGTAGAACTAGTGCCAGCAGAGAACCGTATTGCTCTCCATCATATACTGTTATCCTCTTCCATCCCCTTCTATTATAAGCTCTACTTTGGGTTGGGGATGTTGCAGATTATTGTATGCAGCCTAGCTTTATATGCTTCACCAATATGTATATGCAGGTTTTACCTAATTTTGTTTCCTAGTACTTAATGCAGCTAGTGTTCAATCAGGTATGCCGATGAGATTTTCAGGATTATCTCCATGACATACGCCTAATAAGAAAAATAATTGCTTTGTATGGATATATTTTTGTGAATTACTGGGACCAAACAGAATCCCCCTTCCTTTATAGGCTTACAGGGAAATGCTTCTTTATAAATGGCTGTTAGCCATGGAAGGCGTCTAAAGACTTGACTGGTTTAATTATTGGTGTAAGGTATAGTTCTTTAGCACTGTTTGTAGGGGTCATGAGAAAAGAATGAGAGGCTGGTTCTGCAAGTTAAGGCAATTAAATCTTTTTGGAAGCAGGGGGGAGTGAGAGGAGAGTAGATAGGGAAAATGAAAATAAAATTTGAATGTGATTTTGTGGTGCTTGGACCGAAGGAAAGAAAAATGGGGAAAATATATTTGTGAGATATTAATAGTATATATCTGTTGTAGCTGTAAATCACTTGTATTTTATATGACACTTGAGGACATAATGAAAAAGCACATCTAGTAAAATGAGTATGCAAATTGAGAGGTCTCGTTTTATACGATAAATTAAAAACAATAGTTGATAGAAGTTGGTAAAGAATTTCAGTTGATGTGTTTAGTTCTAGCAACTACCACTTAAAATATGCTCTGTGGATTAAACATTCATGTTACGTCTCTGGTTTGGCAAGGCTTAAGTTTTTGTTTCCTCCTATTTTTTGCATCACGTTAAAATTCAATGTAACTACTGTGATAATTTTTTACTAGTCAAATCAATGCACAATTTTTCTTTTCTACACACAACAATACTGCCAACTAAATGAAGATATCACTAATAAAAACTATCATAAAACTCTTTTAATAAAATAACAGATGAAAAGTAAAAACCAGAGATTCTAAGTGCGTTAATAAACCATTTATTAGAAAGGAGCGAAATCAAACAGCACATAACAGATTCACTTGCAGATGTTCAAATACAGATAACAAGGAGAAACATTCCTTCTACAGATGCCTGGCAAATATGGACTCAACAACACCCTGAGCAATTGAATGATAGCACTCACGAGCCTCTGAAAAAACCCGTTTGGCAAATACTTTGTCTTCTGGCTTCCCACTGCCTTGCACAAGAGCAGTGTAAAGTGGACGACGATACTTCATCCTCCCAACTTCTTTCAAGGTTTTCTCCACTTCACTCCCGTAATCTCTGCATTCACATGAAGTTGCTCGTTGGAGAAATGACACCTTTACCTCATAATCCTTTGATTCGGATAGCTTGTAGCGTGAATCCAAGGCCATGATCTGCATAACCTGAATTATACAACTTCAAACACAACTGCCACCAAGGACTGACTATTTTGTTTGTCCTTGTTTTTATCTACATGACTTTTTAATTTTATTTTTGATGTGCTGAAAGAGTATATATACTACATAAGAAAAGGAGACCAGAATAAGAATGGACAAGTTAAATTCATAAGCATCATCAAATAAATTTGGCATGGGGTAAAAGGGGCTTGAATTTTGTTGGAGTTGAATTTCTTGCCAAAAAACCATGTTTAGTGCACTTAATGTTATTAATATCTGATGAGCCGATACTACTCCCTAACTTGAAACCTCAAATTTTAATTAGAATTCAGAAATTAAAATTTTCTTTCCCACAATATGTTATTCTTCTGATCCATAACAACAAATCACCAAACATGAATCTCTAGACTTGTGACTGAAGTACTTGTCAGCATTCTAGTAGAAAGAGCCTGCGACCAACCTATGAAATCCAACAGAAATGTGGAAAGAAACTAGCTAATTTACAGGAACTGAATTGAAGGTAGTCTAAAAGAACTTCCATATATGCATTCCTGATCATCTATCTCAATTTACAAAGCATTTCCTGTAACATTCAACTGATAAAGCAATATTAAGATATCATAAGCAGCATTCGCATATGAAATTCACACATTAGGCAGATCAATGCCAAATCAAAATGCTTCAAAACAATTAATTCTCGACATTTGAAGCAGCATAGTAATAAGAAATCATTTTTGCTACACAAATGATCCGACACTAATATCATGTGTAAGCAAGAGCAGACAGATTTCTATTGATGGCCAATATTCTAGACAATGAGCACAAGGAAATCACAGAAAATGGGAATCCTTTCATCATTCACCTACAGCAGAAAAAAGTATAGGATAGGGGGACCTGCTTTGCATGCTCATTAGATCACTATTTTGTTGTTTGCAGTAAAATATTTAAATAATCTAACTTCCTTAGCCCACAATCCCAGCAGGGGAGAGGGAGAGGGAGAGGGAGAGGGAGAGGGGGGATGGGGAAAAAAAGAAAGAAAGGAAAGACACTTCTCTTGACCAGCTATAGTCAGACAGAGGGATAAGATTCCACAATCATATAATGATCAGTTCCTTCAAGAGCGAGGTTATTTTGAATAAAACACCATATTCCATATAAGAATGAGCAGTTCATCTCAATCAAGTTAACAGAGAAAGGAGGAAACAGAAAGACAGCTAAGAAATTGAAAAAAAAAAAAGTATAACCTGAGAAACTTCAATGAATTTTGGCAAGTTGTCCAAGTAGAGCTCCCACTCCTGACCTTGCCAATCAGCAACTTCATCCTCCCTTGGCATCCTCCCATTTATGGACTCATTTGCCAGTGATACAATCATTTTATATAAACTGGAGTCCGGTTCATAAGCATCAGGAGGGATGCCAGTACCTTCAGTCCACCGAACTAGGTCAATCTGTTTCTCTATGCCAGGGATGTTTGCTTTAAGGAAGTCAATAAATGTTTCAGAATCAATCGATTTGAACTTGAACGTAGCAATATATTTCTTCAGAAACTCATCAAATGCAGGTCTCCCAACCTGAACATTTCATAAGAAGATCAACTAATCAGGAAAGTCCCCAAGAACCCAAGTTCAACTTTAACACCTAAATGACAAAAGCATGCTTTTTTTTCAACCCAAATAAGAGCAAAAGAAACACGGTTAGAAAGTATGGGCAAAACTTAACAAATCATTGCTTTTAGTAGATGCAGAATCCCCTGAAAACGCCAAAGTATCAGGAATAGGATGCAGGGAGTTATTACATGTTAAACCTTCAAGAATTCAAGATAGAAATAATTTCACATACCTGTCGTTCAATGCGCCATAAGAACTGGAAACCTTTTTCATATGGAACCTGATAAGACACATCATCTGGGTTGATTCCTTCTTGATTAGTTTTTAGCTTTTGTAAACTCCATATTATCCTTGAACCTCTCTATTTCCTCATTTAAGCTCCTCCAACCAATTCCAATATTCAAAGTAGCTCTATTCTCTCCTTGTACAACCTCCACAATCCTCCGCTCTGCATATGTAGTGAAGCCCTAAAACCACAATAAAAAATAAATTCATGATCACGGGTTTAATTTTGCACGGAATAACCATAACCAATTTAGTTTATGAAGAAAAAACAGATACCAAGCAAGAGAACACTATTCTCCCTGTTAACTTATGCAATAACAAAGTTAAAAACAACAATACCAGAGCCAGTTTCTTGCTAACAAAAAACAAATCAAAGGACTATCACAAAAGACAACAAAGATTTCATTTTTAATGGGGGAAAAAAAACAAATTTCATTACTTAATTCTCTTGCATTGATGATTTTCAACAATCAAAAACATGAACCAACAATTTCAACAAGCATAAGTAAAGGCTGTCATAATTTTCACTATCATAAAAGCAACTCAATAAAATTACTAGAAATCATACAATAGCTATAACTTCAAGACATGAACAAAACAAAACATGCAAGAGACCTTCTCCCATGGTGACAAACAATGCATTCTAACCAGTTTCAGCGCAAAGAACGATGGCAATAAAACAATTAAATACATAAAATTATTATACCTCGTTCAACCAGCAATGTTCGTTGTTCTTGTTAGTGATCAAATTCCCAGTCCAACTGTGAGCAAGCTCATGAGCCACCACCTGTGCGCCACTTGCATCGCCCTTAATCACAGTTGGAGTCAAGAACACCATCCTTGGATTCTCCATACCCCCATAAGGAAAACTGGGGGGAAAACCAACAAATCAAACCTCTCCCACTCGTACTGTCCAAACAACCTCTCCCCTTCCCTTATCATGTCCTCTGTCCCAGCAAACTCACTAGCCGCCGCGTCCAACACTTGTGGAGCAGCTTCGGCATAAACCCTTGTCCTCGGCCCCACTTCCCTATTCCCAATTTCCCCAACCGCAAATGCAAAAAGGTACGGTGGCACTGGCTGCTCCATCACAAACTCCTCCACCACCCTCCCCTGCGCACACCACGAGGAATTCCCACAAACCAACGCCACACCCTCATCATCAGTAGGAGAAGGACGCTCCACGTGCCGCGCTGCCATCACTGCTGATAACTGACTCGGGATGTTCAAGCGCGCGGAGTAGCATATACGCACAGCTGGGGTGTCCTGGCAAGGGAACACAGCGCGGGCATGAATGGCCTGGCACTGGCTATACACAAAAAGGGTGGCCCTTGTTGAATGTCTGCGGAGGCGAGAGCCATTGCAGCGCCGAGGAAGAAGGGGAGGTGGTGTAAACTACAAGAAAGGAGGCATGGTTTGAAAAGGAGACTGAGAGTTGGCAACCCTTTATTGGGTCATGGCCAGAGAGTGAAAATGGGAGTGGGTTGTTGGATTGAGGTTCGAGTATGGAGTGGATGGTGAGTGAACGGGTGTCGAGGAAGAAAAGGCCAGAGTGAGGGTTTGAGAGAGAAAAAAGGGCAGAGCCATGGATGGTGGAGGAGGAGAAGTCGAGATAGACAGAGAGGGAGCTGTAGGTGGTGGGTGGGTGAGAGGAGTCGGTGAAAGAGTGAGGATCAATGGGTGCCGTTGTTGGCGTTGGAGAAGAGAGAATAAAAATGCTGGAATTGATGCTTTTTTTTTTGTTGTTGTGCAAAACAATGGTGGCCGCTGGGCGTGTCATATGTAGGAAAACTTCTTAAAATTTAATTTTAATTTTATTATTTAAAATTTTATATTTAATTTAATAATTAAATGATTATAAAAATCACGTCTCATATATCTACTAGGTAAATATATTATTTGAAGAATACATATAATTTTTTTTATATATAAAACTAAAGTATACTTGGTGTCAGTGAGAAGGAAAATAGAATTTGATGCTTTGATTATCTTTTATCAGAATTCATTACTGGCCCCGAGATGCAATGATTATATTTATTACTATGTTTGGATTTTTTTTATTAATAAAACGAAACGGAATAAGTGGAATGAACAAAAAGAAACGAGAAAGAATAAAATAAAATTATTTTTTTGTTGTTTGGAAGATTAACAAGAGAATTAATCAGAACTCTATTACTTTTATTTGAAAGTTTAATTATAAAAAAACAAAAAAAAACTATTAGTATTTTAAACTTTTTTAATAATTTTTTTAATTTTTTTTAAAAATAAAAATATTTAATATGAATAGTAAAGATATAAAATACTTACTTTTAACTTATAAAAATTTTTAGTTCTCCATTTCACCCTAATTCTGAAAAAAAAAAACTAAGTTTTTTAAGGAAAGAGAGAGGACTTTTCTTTCTTGTATATTTTTAAACTCTCAAATAAGGAGACTTGATCTTTTTCTCTCATTCTCCTTTCATCTCGCTCGTTATTTATCGTTGAAACATAGTATAAGAGAAAAAAAATAATTTTATATTCTCTTAAAACTTATTTTTAATAATTTTTTTAATATTTAATAAAATAAATATTAATTAAAAAATAAAATATTTAATATTTTAAAAATTTTAAAAATATTTAATACTTAATTTATTTTATAAATAAAAGAATTATTTAAAAAATGAATTAAAAAATACAAATTATTTTAATAAAAAAGATAAAGTATGAAAATTAATTTTTTTTTAGATATAGATTATCTTCCTAAATAAAGTTGAAACAATCTTCTTAAATAATCAGTGTAATAATCATTTTAATTATTAAATAAATAAAATATTGAATGTATTTTATATTTTTAAGACATTAAATATTTTTATTGTTCCATTTAAAATAGTTTTATATTTTCTTAAAACATTTTTTGAATAATTTTACTAATTACTAAATAAAAAGGATATTAAATATATTTTAAATTTTTAATATATTAAATACTTTAATTTTTTATTTAATATTCTGATGATTACTTAGATAATATTATAGGAGGACATTATTTCTCTCTCTTTAATAGTTACTTGATTATGTATATATCTGTTGCACCTGTAAATCACTTGTATTTTATCCGACACTTGTAGACATAATGAAAAAGTGCATCTAGTAAAATGAGTATGCAAATACACGACTCATGAGAGGTCTCGTTTTATACGATAGATAAAAACGAAAGTGGATTGATGTAGGAAGTAATAGCTACTACCACTTAAAATATTCTTTGTGGATTAAATATTCATGTCATGTCTCTGATTTGGCAAGGCTTAAGCTTTTGTTTCCTCTTATTTTTTTCATCAAGTTCAAATTCAACGTAACTAATGTGGTACTTTTCTTATTAGTTAAATCAGTCAAAAAATAACTATTTTAAAACAATTAAATTATTAAATAAAGAGAGATAAATAATTTTATATTAAAATTCAACTTATTTATAAGTATTAAAAGTGGCAAGAATTATACCTTTGATATTATATTATGAATTAACTATCTAAAAAATTTAAGTTATTAAATAAAAAATTGAGTGATTTTATATTTCTAACAAAATTAATGCACAATTTTTTTATTCAACACTCGACAATACTGCCAACTAAATGAAGATATCAGTAATAAAAAGCATCACAAAGTTCTTTTAATAAATAACACAGATGAAAAGTAAAAAACCAGAGATTCTAAGTGCGTTAAAAAACCATTTATGAGAAAGGAGCATAATCAAACAGCACATAACAGCTTCACATGCAGATGTTCAAATACAGATAACAACGAGAAACATTCCTTCTACAGATGCCTGGCAAATATGGACTCAACAACACCCTGAGCAATTGGATGATAACATTCACGAGCCTCTGAAAAAACCCGTTTGGCAAATACTTTGTCTTCTAGCTTCCCACTGCCTTGCACAAGAGCAGTGTAAAGTGGACGAAGATACTTCATCCTCCCAACTTCTTTCACGGTTTTCTCCACTTCACTGTAGTAATCTCTGCATCCACATGAAATAGCCCGTTGGAGAAATGACACCTTTACCTCATAATCCTTTGATTCGGATAGCCTGTAGCGTGAATCCAAGGCTATGATCTGCATAACATGAATTATATACAACTTCAAATACAACTGCCAATAAGCACTGATAATTTTATTTGTCCCTTGTTTTTATCTACATGACTTTTTCCTTAATTTTATTTTTGATGTGCTGAAAGAGAATATATACTACATAAGAAAAGGAGAATAGAATAAGAATGGACAAGTTAAATTCATAAGCATCATCAAATAAATTTGGCATGGGGTAAAAGGGGTTTGAATTTTATTGGAGTTGAATTTCTTGCCAAAAAACCGTGTTTAGTGCATTAATGTTATTAATATCTGATGAGCTGATACTAATCTCTAACTTGAAACCTCAAATTTTAATCAGAATCCAGCGATTAACATTTTCTTTCCCACAATATTTTATTCTTCTGATCCATACCAACATATCACCAAACATGAATCTCTAGATCTGTGACTGAAGTACTTGTCAGCATTCTAGCAGAAAGGGCCTGCGACCAGCCTATGAAATCCAACAGAAATGTGGAGAGAAACTAGCTAATTTATAGGACCCGAATTTAAGGTAGTCTAAAAGAACTTCCATCTATGCATTCCTGATCATCTCTCAATTTACAAAGCATTTCCTACAACATTCAACTGATAAAGCAATATCAAGATGTCATAAGCAACATTCGCATATGAAATTCACACATTAGGTACGTCAATGCCAAATTAAAACACTACAAAACAATTAATTCTCAACACTTGAAGCAGCTTAGAATTGATAAATCATTTTTACCACACAAATGGTCCAACACTAATATCATGTGTAAGCAAGAGCGGACAAATTTCTATTGATGGTCAATATTCTAGACAATGAGCACAAGGAAATCACAGAAAATGGGAATCCTTTCATCATTCACCTACAGTAGAAAAAAGTATAGGATAGGGGGACCTGCTTTGCATGCTCAATACATGACTATTTTGTTGTTTGCAGTAAAAAATTTCAATAATCCAACTTCCTAACCCCATAATCCCAGCAGGGAGAGGGAGGGAGGGAATGGGGAAAAAAAGAAAGAAAGGAAAGACATAATTTCTCTTGACCAGCTATAGTCAGACAGAGGGATAAGCTTCCACAATTATATACTGATCAGATCCTTCAAGAGTGTGGTCATTTTGAATAAAACACCATATACCATATAAGAATGAGCAGTTCATCTCAATCAAGTTACCAGAGAAAGGAGGCAACAGAAAGACAGCTAAGAAAGTGAGAAAAAAAAAAGTATAACCTGAGAAGCTTCAATGGATTTTGGCAAGTTGTCCAAGTAAAGCTCCCACTCCTGACCTTGCCAATCAGCAACTTCATCCTCCCTTGGCATCCTCCCATTTATAGACTCATTTGCCAGTGATACAATCATTTTATATAAACTGGAGTCAGGTTCATAAGCATCAGGGGGGATGCCAGTACCTTCTGTCCACCGTACTAGGTCAATCTGTTTCTCTATGCCAGGGATGTTTGCTTTAAGGAAGTCAATAAATGTTTCAGTAATCAATCGATTTGAACTTGAACGTAGCAATATATTTCTTCAGAAACTCATCAAATGCAGGTCTCCCAACCTGAACATTTCATAAGAAGATCAACTAATCAGGAAAGTCCCCAAGAACCCAAGTTCAACTTTAACACCTAAATGACAAAAGCATGCTTTTTTTTTTTTTTCAACCCAAATAAGAGCAAAAGAAACAAAGATAGAAAGTATCGGTATAATTTAACAACTCATTGCTTTTAGTACATGCAGAATCCCCTGAAGACACAAAAGTGCCAGGAATAGGAATGCAAAGAGTTATCACATGTTAAAAATTTAAGAATTCAAGATAGAAATAATTTCACATACCTGTCGTTCAATGCGCCATAAGAACTGGAAACCTTTTTCATATGGAACCTGAGAATACACATCATCTGGGTTGATTCCTTCTTGGTTAGTTTTTAGCTTTGTAAACTCCATATTATCCTTGAACCTCTCTATTTCTTCATTTAAACCCCTCCAACCAATTCCAATATTCAAACTAGCTCTATTCTTTCCTTGTACAACCTCCACAATCCTCCGCTCCGCATATGTAGTGAAGCCCTAAAACCACAATCAAGAATAAATTCATGATCACAGGTTTAATTTTGCATGGAATAACCGCAACCAACTTAGTTTATGAAGAAAAAACTGATCCCAAGAAAGAGAACACTATTCTCCTTGTTAACTTATGCAATAACCAAGCTAAAAAGGACAACATCAAAGCCAGTTTCTTGCTAGCAAAAAACAAATCAAAGGAACAACGCAAAAGACAACAAAGATTTCATTTTTAATGGGGCAAAAAAACTAATTTCATTACTTAATTCTCTTGCCTGGACGCTTTTCAACAATCAAAGACATGAACCAACAATTTCAACAGGTATACAGAATGTAAAGGCTGTCAAAATTTTCACTATCATAAAAGGAACTCAACAAAATTACTAGAAATAAATTCTCAGATAATAGCTATAACTTCAAGACATGAACAAAACTAAACATGCAAGAGACCTTCTCCCATGGTGACAAACAATGCATTCTAACCAGTTTCAGCGTAAAGAACGATGCCAATAAAGCAATTAAATACATAAAGTATTATACCTCATTCAACCAAAAATGTTCGTTGGTCTTGTTAGTGATCAAATTCCCAGTCCAACTGTGAGCAAGCTCATGAGCCACCACCTGTGCGCCACTTGCATCGCCCTTAATCACAGTTGGTGTCAAGAACACCATCCTTGGATTCTCCATACCCCCATAAGGAAAACTGGGGGGCAAAACCAACAAATCAAACCTCTCCCACTCGTACTTGTCCAAACAACCTCTCCCCTTCCCTTATCATGTCCTCTGTCCCAGCAAACTCACTAGCCGCCGCGTCCAACACTTGTGGAGGCAGCTTCGGCATAAACCCTTGTCCTGGGCCCCACCTTCCCTATTCCCAATTTCCCCAACCGCAAATGCAAAAAGGTACGGTGGCACTGGCTGCTCCATCACAAACTCCTCCACCACCCTCCCCTGCGCACACCACGAGGAATTCCCACAAGCCAACGCCGCACCCTCATCATCGCTGGGAGAACGACGCTCCAAGTGCCGCGCTGCCATGACTGCTGACAACTGACTCGGGATGTTCAAGCGCGCGGAGTAGCATATGCGCACAGCAGGGGTGTCCTGGCAAGGGAATACAGCGCGGGCATGAATGGCCTGGCACTGGGTATAAGCAAAAGGGTGGGCCTTGTTGAATGTCTGCGGAGGCGAGAGCCATTGCAGCGCAGAGGAAGAAGGGGAGGTCGTGTAAACCACAAGAAAGGAGGCATGGTTTGAAAGGGATACAGAGAGTTGGCAACCCTTTATTGGGTCATGGTCAGAGAGTGAATATGGGAGTGGGGTGTTGGATTGAGGGTCGAGTATTGAGTGGATGGTGAGTGAACGAGTGTCGAGGAAGAAAGGGCCAGAGTGAGGGTTTGGGAGAGAAAAAAGGGCAGAGCCATGGATGATGGAGGAGGAGAAGTCGAAATAGAGAGAGAGGGAGATGTGGGTGGTGGGTGGGTGAGAGGAGTCGGTGAAAGAGTGAGGATCAATGGGCGCCATTGTTGGTGTCGGAGAAGAGACGACAGAATAAAAATGGTGGAATTGGTGTTTTTTTGGTGTGCAAAGTAACGGGGGCTGGTGGGTGTGTCATATATAGGACTAAAGTATATTAGGCGTGACTAGGAAGGAAAATAGAATTTGATGCTTTGATTATCTTTTAGAAGAATTCATTATGCGGCCCCGAGATGCTTTGATTATGTTTAAGGGAAAAGATAAAGAATGGAGATTGGTTTTTTTTTTATTAGATATAGAGTATCTTCCTAAATAAAGTTAAAAAATATCTTCTAAATTATCAGTTTTATAATTTTTAAATAATAAAAAATATTAAATATATTTTAAAATTTTAAGACATTAAATTTTTTTATTTAGAATAATTTTGTATTCTCTTAAAACATAGTTTTAATAATTCTAGTAATTATTAAGTGCAAAAAATATTAAATATATTTTATTTTAAGTTTTTAATTAAATACTTCAATTTTTTATTTAATTTATTTTTTATTAAATATTAGGATATTTATTTAGAGAATATTTTATAAGAATATATTATTACTCTTTTATTTAATAATTACTTCATTATGTATTAGGAAGAATATTATGAAAATTGTTTAGGAAAATATAATATTACTCTCTTAGATATTTAAGATAATAGGTTATATTTTTATTTTCATATAGTTAATTACCTATAAAAGTATAATTCAATTGTAAATAAGCTGTAATTATAGTAAGACAAACTTTATTTACAATGTTTGAATCTTGTTAAATAACATTTTGTAAGGAGAGGTAACTTGAGAAAAAATTAAAAAGTGGATGATTTTCTAATTTGTTTATTTTTAAATTAGTTTTTATATAAATAATAATAGTATTTTAAATCAGATAAAAAATAATGATATTTTAAATTGAGTAATTGATAAAGGATGAATATAAGGAAGTATAGCTTACATTTTTATCTTGTTATTTTGTTTATGTTTAAACGTGAAAGTATTATCATTTTATAAATAAAGAAATTAGAGATCAGAAGAGATAATCCCTTTTACATAATAGTATAAAATAATTATTAAATAACCAGCACATTGACGGGCAATGACGTGCCATCAATATGTATTTTTTATTATTATTTTATATTATATATATTTAATTATATACTGTAACGCTAAATGAATTATTATTTTTTTAAAATAATTACCTTCATATTATTTTAAAAGAATAAATATAATATGTTTGTTTTATCTTCCCACAGAAAAATATAAAGAAAAAGAAAAACATATCTGTTAATTATGTATTTTATAGCACCATAACTATCTTTACAGGATAGACTCACATAATTAAACTTAATCAGATCTCAAGTCTTAAACCTTTTTTTATGACAGAAGCATAAGGGGAGAGGAAAAAAAATGTGCAGAGAAAATGGAAGAGGAAAGAGGAAGAAAGAGTGGAAGGGAGAAAAAAAAGAAGAAGAAAAAAGCAATTGTATCTTTATGAGAGACAAACTATTATCAAAACAGTAGAATGTGGGAAGTGCAATAATTGAAATTTCCATTTTGATCCTTTTTATTTTTTTTTTCAAATGAGTGTAATGGCATTTTGGAGAGAACAAAAATTAGAGATAAAAAAGAATGCTTTTTATATATAATATAAATAAAGTATTAAATGTATTTTAGATTTTGAAGATGTTAAATATTTTTATTTTTTGTTTAGAATAATTTTGTTTCTTTCTAAAATATCTTTTTAATAATTTTATTAATTATTAAGTGAAAAAAGTATTAAATATATTTTAAATTTTTAAAATATTAAATGCTTTAACTTTTTTTTATATAATATTTTTATTATTAAATATTAAGAAGATTATTTAAAAAATATTTTATGAGGATATATCATTACTTGTTTATTTAATAACTACTTCATATGAAAATTATTTAAAAAAATATAACATCACTTTATTAGATATTTAAGATAATAAATTATATTTTTATTATTGTATAGTCAATTAACTATAAAAGTATAATTCAATTATAAGCAAGTTATAGTTGAATACAAACTTTATTTATAATATTTAAATTTTGTTAAATAATATTTTATAAAAAGAAATAGTTTTGATAAAAATAAAAAGGTAAATGATTTTTTAATTTATTTTTTTAAATTAATTTTTAAATGAATAATGATAGTATTTTAAATTAAGTAATTAGTAGAAGATAAATATAAATAAGTGTAGTTTATATTTTTATATTTTTATTTTATTATTTTATTTATGTTTAAACATAAAAATATTGATATTTTGAAAATAAAAAAAATTAGAGAACAAGAGGAGAATCCTTGATACAATAGTATGTAGATATACATAAAAGCATGATTTTGTATGAGGGAAGCAATTTGCACCCTCCTATCATAGATGCCAATCAAACTACTTTGATTCCAAAGCTTCAAACGTACTTGTCTATGGTTGAAAGGCAGCCCAGAATTAATTGCAGCTTCGCCCAATCAATCTACCGAGTTTGCATTGAGCTGCGAGTAACGCAGCTTCCCTTTGCCTTCTCCGTCTCTCTCGGATTCTTTCTCATTTTGTGACGCCATTCCAACAATAAGTTGAGAAAAAATGGATGACTACACAAGGGAAATGATGGAACTCAAGACACTCGTAACCCGAAACGAACTCTTGAGAAGAAAGGCGTCCTCGCCAGGATTCGTGTACATTTCCATTTTCCCTTTTCCCTTCTTCCTATATACTCCTCTATTTCTGAACAATTCCCTCAAAAGTAGGATTCTTTAATGCTCATTTGGCATGCAGTTGAAGACACAGTTAGGGTATTCTTTTTCCCTTTCCAAATTTTGTCGTGGGTAGGTGTTATTTGAGCCTGTGTAGAAGAAAGACGTTGGAAACGCAATCGATCTAAGATGCTACACTGTTCTATGGAAATGGGGTTCTCACAAATTATTCTGGGCTGCCTTTATCTTTGGAATAAAGGGTAGTGTGGCATTTGGGTGTTTTGGGTCATTGTGCAGATCGCTTGAATTGTTTTCAAGCTTTTATTTTTTTCGCTCAATTCACAACTGGTTATTATCTCATAGCTTGTTAAATTGTTATGTTGGGTCTTACTCAGGCTGAACTCAGGGCCAGTGTGTTTGAGGCCATTGAAGAGGAGGATCGGGTAATAGAGAAGGAAGAAGGTTTACCTCCTGCATTGCGAGGTAGCTGCAACGATCGAGCAAAACAGCTTCATGCTTCTCCTTCAGGTTTCAAACTAAACTCTTCTTTTCTTGACCCATTGTCATATATTGCAAACTATCAAACGATTTGCATGGTTTTTTTAAAGATGATTCTTGGGACTTATATCTTGTGGAATAGTTGAGGGGGCTTGAGATCCCTAGCCCAACCTCTTATTCATCTGCTGAGATTTCTCATCTGTGGCACCTTTAGAATGACAGTATACTTGTTTATTTGCTGATGTCAATTCTACTGTCTTTGTATTTCTCTGTTATAAGCTTATGTTGTTGACCGGCTATATACAATCTGGCCCAATACTGAAGCTATTGCTGCCTGTAACTGTTGGATACTTGGGTAGCTCATATATGAGAGATAAGGCATAGCTGAGGAACCATGAATCTGAATTATAAGTCTAGGTTTGCCTAATGCTTGATGTTACGAATTTGAGTTTATCATATGCCGTATGGTATTTACCAACGTCTTTAAAAGAAACAGGTCACAATCTCCCTTGTTATCAGCTACAAAAAAATGTTTTATGCAGTTTACTTTTAGGCTTTAGTGGTTCATACATCAAGAATGTGGAATTCTTTTTTCCCCATATAGATCTGTTGTTCTCCTGTTTCCTTTGGCTCTGATGTCTCTGATTTGCATTCTAATTCTTGTATTCTACCCTACTTGTCAGTTATGGAGTTGACATAGACTATATGTCTAGAGATCGTAATGTTTTGTAGCATATCATTAATTTTCTGCTTGTATGACTTTTTAATTGAATCTATTATGCTCTTCATTTGATAGTCACCATGCAGGTAGACTCCTTACTGCACTGCTATGTGAATACCTAGACTGGGCACAACTCAACCACACGCTTAAAGTTTATCTTCCAGAATGTAATTTGGTAATCAATCAATTTTGTTTTGCAATAGTAATTCTGATGATCTGATCTTGCTGCACTCTGTTTAAGTCCCATTACTTTATTGTCTTGCAGGAAAAAGATTTTTGGAAGGCTGAGTTGAAAGAATTTTAGTAGCAAAAATGGATATGATCTCAACAGAAATGGAGATAGCCCTCTACTTTTGGATGTGCTTGAAGGATTCTTGAAGTTTGAGGTTTTTCTATTAGTTGCATTCATGACATCATTCTTTATCCTTTATATTTCTTCATTTTTTGCTGTAACTTTTCTAGATAGTGGTTTTTTGGACTTAATTTGGTTAGGAGGTTTGGGATCCTAACTTGTAGGAACCAAGGCTTGCATATGCAGCACTTTTATCTGGTCTTGTCTAGATTTAGCTTAATCAAAGTGTTCTTAATGAAATTTTAGTTCTATTTCAAGCTAGCAAGCACTTGCTGTATTTTATGACATAGCATGTGAACTGGTCTCCCTGTACCTCTGTTCTATGCTGCTTGTAGTGCGATAACTTCAGCTTGGCTAGCTCCAAATCCTATTACAAGAGGAGTTATGTAGAAATGCTGTAGAGTCTTTCGGTTGGGTTAATTATAATTTGAGAATTGTAGTGATGAAATTTGGGACTTGTGAATTTTTATATTAGGAGTTTTGGTAGGGAAACTAGTGACTGTAGTTAAGGTTGAGGAGATTCAGATATCTAGGCTAGAGTCTTATTTGATATTTTTTCACAATTGTTAAAAATGACCTTGAAATTATAGAGTATAGATTGCATGGAATAAAGGCTGCCTCGAATAAATCACCTTTAGCCTGATCTTCTGGTGATTTAAAAGACACCCTTGAATTGTACATGTGCATGTGCACCCATGTGAGTGCAAGATAATGTGTAGAAAGAGAGAATTAGAAATCAGATGTTTGCTTAATATTACTGATAGTTTCTACTTTCTGTTGATGACATATATTGGGGAAATTGTCATTTGTCATGCACAATGTGAATACATTAATGATTTGAAACCTTTGGTAGACGATTAGTTGTGTAAAGCATAGATATTACAACTGTTTCAAGTGTGTGTGCCTACATTTTATTAATTGCATGGTGAATTATGCTTTTACAGAATTTATCCCAAGCAAGGGCTAGTGGCAGGAAATTTACCACTTCAGAAACTGAATCTTTGCCAAACTCAGAGTCCCGGAACATGCGAAGGCCTTCATCATCTGTTGCTGGTGGCTTACCTCCACTAGGAAGGTGCATAGCTTTCCTTATTGCTTTACATGTTGGTCCAATATTACCTGATTATTATTGTTTTTTTGGCTACCTCTTCTCTATTTCATTCTCAATAGACATGATTTAAGTAATACACGTTTGTTGCAGGGCTGTTCCTTCATCTCAGGCATCTGGTGGGTATTCTTGTTCTTGACTTTTACCTTTATTTGTGTGCTTGAAATTTCCTTTAATTTACACTCTAGCATTCAGATAGGAGAGGAGGATCCTCCATGTCTGCTTACAGAAAGGATGAGTACAATTGGCGATATAACAGTGATGAACTTCCTGAAGATGTAATTCAAGCTTCAAGTGCTTTGGAAAACCTTCAATTGGACAGAAAAGCTCGAAATCTAACATCTTCTTGGCGGTTGGTTCTGATGCATATTATCATGTTATTCCTTTGTTACTACTCACAAAGCATTTGGTTTTAGGTTTTCACTATCTCAACGGTTGGTTCTGATGGAATTCAAAGCACTAATATCATGTTCTGATGATCTTTGTTACCGCAGACATGCTGGTGATGGAATCAGTGAAGATGATGGCAGGCCAGATCATGTGTAGGGACAGATATTGCTCGTATAACTGCAGTCTGCACCTGTATTTTACTGTGTATTCTGAATTTTCTGCCTTTATTGATGATTGAATGAGCCTAATTTTATGTGAGATCATGTATTGTGATGTGAATTAGTGCTTTCTATCACCTTTTTTTTCTCTTTAAAATTTTCCTGCTGGAATATGTTTGAGAATTTTATCTATTGAGTGTGTTGATAATTTAACCCATGTTTGCAAAAGTAATAAGCACTTATTTGTGTTCCTTCCGAGGTTCTTTTGTTCTACTGTATCGTGGTCTCACGATGCTTATTACCATGTATATCAATCGAAATGGGAGCTTTTGAGGAGCTATGCCTCGACCGAGTTAAATTTTATCCAAAAGTGTGTTTTGTGTTAAATATGACTTGTTTTTTCCCCCTTTATCTTATCTCTCATGGAAAATGCCATACCGTTTCCAAATTGCTCTAGCAATAGATGTATCTTTTATAATTTGGTGGCAATTAAACTTTGCATGTAAGAAGTACAATTTTTCTTCAAGTTTTCAAGAGAAATCCCATGAAAAATGTTAATCTATAATGTTGTATGGAAAGAGATGTTTGTTACTTACTTTTCTTAAAAGTTCAACTGTTTTCCTTATCCTATAATTGCAAAGTGGGGATAAAATTAGGCAAGCACTAATATATGGCTTCATGCTAAATTTGAGTGTTTTGCCTAATTTATAGATGATCCGAAACAATTTTGTTTTATCAAATAAAATGAGCTACAATCATTCAGTTAGTAAACGCTAGAGGGACAGAGCTCCAGTTGTTTAGGAATTCATTACTAATCAGAGTAATCTGTACTGGCAATGTTCTTTTTGAAGACAACAGAGTAATTGGTTCAATTGGCAGCATATAATCTATTACATATGTTATGTTCGAGTGACATGATCATGAGCAAATGATGTAATTAGTTAAAAAAAATGTTTTCTAGATTACATGATTAAAAAATATATAACTTTGTACGTTATATGTGATAATAGCAAAAAAGTTACATATTTTTTATTAAAAAAAGATTTTATTATATCTTGAATTAAATTAATTTTAATAAATTTGTTGTATTATTAATTATTTTCTTTAAAACATATTAATTCTAATTAATTCTGGTATCTTATAGGATATTAAAGATTTGGAATTGATTTTATATTGATTTTGTTTTGAATGCATACACAATCTCAAAGAAATTACATGATTAAGTAAAAATATTATCTTGAATATAGAGGGTTGTGGCCTACAGTCACTTACTTGAGCACAAAGAACCAAGAAGGAAAGCAGCTACAAGGATTGAAGAGCAACAAATAGAAGATTCAACACTCTTCTTCACCTAATTCTTTCTTCTCTTTTATTTTTTAGTTGAATTTATTTTGTTATTTTTTAGTTTCTAGTATTTCATGGATTGTTCTACAACCATGAGAGGCTAATCCTCTTATTTCTAGGATTAGGGAAGTAACTCATCAATAATGTTTGATTTTATTCTTTTCTTAGTTTATGGAAGATGTTTACTTTTGATTCAATTATTAGTATTCTTAATGTTTCTTGCATGTAAGATCCCATGTATACATGAGCTTTCTGATGTTGATCACTACTTTTACTGTTCAATTCAATGTTCACATGTGCATGTTCTTGCAGTTCAAGAAATATTATCAATAGAGAAAGAGTCATCAGATAGTGTCAATCAACCTGCAAGGAAGCAAGGTTCCTTTATATGGTGCCAGCGCAAGCCTAGCTTGCTTGGTGGACAATGAAAAATACCAATGATGCTTGTCTTTGAAGTTAAATCACGAGAAAATGCATATCACCTGCTACCTGTCATCTATTACCTGTTACTTGTCATCTGCTACATGTCACCTGTTACCTGTCACCTGCTATCTGTCACCTGTGACCTATTACCTATTACGTATTACCTATCACCTGTTACTAGTCACTTGTCACCTGTGACCTATTACCTGTCACCTGTTATTTGTTATTTATTACCTATCATCTATCACCTGTCACTTCTTTGTTATTACCTACTATTACCTGTCACCTGTTACCTATTATCTTTGATCTATTACTTGTGACCTGTGACTTGTTACCTGCTACCTATCACCTGTTATCTGTCACCTGTCACTTGTCACCTGTCACCTATCACTTGTTACTTGTCACCTGTCACCTGTTACCTGTCACATGTTACATACTCCCTGTCATCTTCTATATATCACTTGTTACTTGTCACTTACTACCTATCACTGTTACATGTCACCTGTTACCTATCACCTGTTATCTGTCACTTGTTATCTGTTACCTGTTACCTACTACTTGTCACCTGCTATCTATCATCTGTTACCTATCATTTGTCAACTGTGACCTGTTACATGTGACGTATTACCTGTTACTTGTTATCGGTCACTTGTTATCTGTTATTGGTTACTTGTCATATGTGACCTATTATCTGTCACATGTTATCTGTCGCTTGTTACTTGTGACCTGTTACATGTTACTTATTACCTATCACCTGTCACCTTTTAGTTGTCACCTACTGTTACCTGTCACTTGTCACTTGTTACTTGTCACCTGTTACCTGCTACTTGTCACCTGCTACCTGTCACCTATTACCTGCTACCTATTGCTTGTCACCTGTTACCTGTCGCCCATTATCTTTCACCGGTCAACTGTTATCTGTCACCTGATGCCTGTCACTTGTTACTTGTCACCTGTCACCTGTAACATGTTACCTGCTACCTGTCACTTGTCATCTGTCACCTATTGTCTGTCACCTGTTACCTGTTACTTATTACCTGTCACCAGTTACATGTCACCTGTGACTTACTACTTGTTACCTGTCACATGTCACCTATTGCCTGTTACCTGTTACTTATTACCTGTCATTTGTGATTGATAACCTGTTACCTGTAACTTGTTACCTGCTACTTGTCAGCTGTCACCTGTTACTTGTCACCTATTACCTTTCATCGGTCAACTGTTACCTGTTACCTGTCACCTGTTACCTGATGTCTGTCACTTGCTACTTGTCATCTGTCAACTGTGACATGTTACCTGTCACCTGTCACTTATCACCTGTTACTTGTCACTTGTGACTTGTTACTTGTTACCTGTTACCTGTAACATGTTACTTGTCACCTTTTAACTATTACTTATTACCTATTACTTGTCACTTGTTACATCTAACCTATGACCTATTACATGTTACTTATTACTTGTTACCTGTCACCTCTTAGTTGTTATCTATTGTTACCTGTCACTTGTCAGCTATTACCTATGATTTATTACCTGTCACCTGTTGTCTATCACCTATTATCTGTTACCTGTCACTTGTCACCTATTACCTGCTACCTGTCACCTGTTACCTGCTATATATCACCTGTCACCTGTGATATGTTACCTGTCACTTGTTATCTATCTTTTGTTACCTATTACATATTACTTGTCACTTGTTACCCGTTACCTGTTATCTGTTACCTGTTATCTGTCATTTGTCACTTGTGACCTGTTACATGTTACGTGTCACGTGTCACTTTTTAGCTGTCACTTACTGTTACCTGCCACCAGTTGTCACCTGTCACTTATTGTCAGTTATCACTTATTACCTGTGATTTGTTACATGTGACTTGTTATCTGTTACTTATTATCTGTTACATGTCTTTTGTTAACTTTTACTTGTTACCTGTTATTTGTGACCTGTTACTTGTTACATATTACCTATTGCTTGTCACATGTTATCTGTCATCTGTTACATGTTACATGTCACATGTTACCTGTTAATTATTATCTGTTACCTGTTACCGTCATCTGTTACCTATTATCTGTCACCTGTGACTTGTTACCTGCTACATGTCACATGTTACCTAACACTATCACTTGTTAACTGTTACTTATTATCTGTCACTTATGACCTGTCACCTGTGACCTGTCACTTGTGACCTGTGACCTGTTACTTGTAACCTGTCATCTATGATCTATTGTCTGTAACTTGTAACCTGTGACCTGTTACCTGTCACATGTCACTTGTTACTTATTATTTGTGTCACCTATTACCTATCACTTATCGTCTGTCACTTGTTATTTGTCACTGGCCACCTGTCACCTGTGATGTGTTAGCCTCGCCTCACTTCACCTGTTACCTGTCACTTGTCACATGTCATATGTCACTTGTTATCTGTTACTTGTTACCTATCATATGTCACATATCACTTGTTACTTGTCACCTATTACTTGTCACTTGTGACATGTTAGTCTCGCCTCACTTTACCTGTAACCTATCACCTGTTACCTGTGATTTGTAACCTGTTACCTGTTACCTATTACTTATAACTTATTATCTGTCACCTGTCACCTGTTATCATTAATTCGATTTAGATAATTAGAATTTTAAGTAATATAATGAGAGAGTGAATGGACGATATAAAGGATCAATAATTTCATCCTATTTAAAAATTACTTGACATAATCTTTAAATGAGCTTCCTCATTGAATTATAAATAATCTTTAGGGATTCATTACAATTAATTTGATTTTAAAAGAGCTTGTTTATTACCCTCTGTGAATTATATGTAAGATTTTTAGTCAATAAGAAAACAATATGTGGGTTTAGATTAACCTAAACGAGTGCATCATATAAATGTTAATATCATATCACTAAGCGTGAACAATTTTAGTTTGGTATATATATAATAAACGTTTTTGGTATATACCAAACCTTCATTATGATTTTGTATATACCAAAAATACATAACTAAATTGAATACTGAAATGGTGATGGCATAGTGTCAGTTAACCGAAGCATGGTTCCTTAATATGGTGCCGAGGTGAGCCTAGCTGGCTTAGTGGACTATGGAAAAATACCAACGATGCTTGCCTTTGAAGTTAAATCGCGAGGGAATGTTGTTGGAAAGTTGGTGAGGTCTAAACATCGACAGCATTTCTTGCCTTCAATTGTTATTGAATTCCACAGCAACAAACCCATTAAACTTAAAAGAGAATTAGGCTTGCACTCGTGTAATGCATAAAATAATATAAAAGATAATATAATAAATTAAAGTATATAAATAATAAATTAAAATAATGATTTAGAAATCTTATATCATAATTTCATCATAAATAATTAAGATACTTTAATTAATGACTGTAATTTATTTAGTTAAAATTGATTGATGCATAAAACTTTAACATTCTTATTTGTGTATCAATCAATTAGGTAGTTAAAATTATGATATAAAAAGTAGTTATTAATTAATTAGTTATATTTTATTATATAATTTTACTATGCATTTTAAATAATTTAATTTAAATTTTCTTACAATAATTATTATTTATATATCGATTTTATTTTACTCATTTGATGATAGTAAAATTTCGTTTAAGGAAGTGATAATAAAATTTTTACCTCAAAACATACATCATTTATAAACTCATTTTATTAATAAGAAAAAACATAACTTATGAAAATATATTAGCACGCATTTACAATATATTTTTCACACAGTAAACTCCTTTTTATGATACATTCCTTATGATCAAAATAATATATTGAGCATTTTTTTGGGTCTACATATATTGAACCTTTTGGGCTAACAAGTAGCCCCTGTTGTTATTGGAAGGTATGGTCCCTGTAAGGACAAGGCTTCATCTATGGTGTGAAGATTCTAGAACAAACGAGTAGTTATAAATGCATCAGATAGAGATGAAGCAGCTGAACTCGGAGGGAGGGTCCATTTGTGTGGGCGTCAGGAGTTAGGTCCAATTACATGGGACTTCCTAATTGGGAAATTAAATTTATCATCATGAAAATGCTCCTCAACAATTATAATGGAGATATTATAGAGATATTTTTGGGTATACATTGTGTGTAAATATCTCTAGTATGTTGTGAAGTTGAACTTGAGTCATGTGAGATATGTGTGCCATCTTTCTATAAGGTAACACATTACTTAATAAAATTTCCATGTGAGATATTTTTAGGTATTACATTGTGTGTAAAATATCTTTAAAAGGTAACATATGCTTAATAATCTATACTATTATTATAAAGGAAAATTTTTATTTGGTTTCAAATTTTTAATTTTTTAAAAAATCATTTATAACTAATTAAATATACACAAATAAAAAAAAATTGTAAATAAATTTTTTTTATAATTATATTCTACTATTATAATTATTTTTAAATTTAAAAAATTATTCTTTATTTTTTTGTAAAATTAAAAAAATATAAAATATAAATTAAAAAACACGACAATTTCACTCAAAAGGCAAGTATAATGTAAAGAGAATATGGCTTCCACTCAATTTAGTTAAAAATCTTTAACATCATAAGACCTGATTATGAAATAAGGAAATGGGAGCTAAATTAATGCATGCAACTAAGAATGAGAACCGAATCCAATGTCAAAGGTGTCGGTAGACTAGAAGGTCATGGGCTGTTCTAGCTTTGTTGCAGGGTTTGCCTTCTTGCTTGGGTGTCCAAGATATTTTCATAAATAGAAACTACAAAGGAGCAGTGGGATTTTGGGAAAACTGGGGGTTTGTTAAGTTTTGAGGAGAGGGGCTTTGAACTTACTATTTTAAGGAGAGGGGAAGATGAGAAAAAGTTGCCTACAATGGTGGTTAGTTGCAGGTCAAGGTCAAAACCCCAGGCAATAAATTAGAAAACCAAAACTGGCAACCAACCCAAAAACCAAAAGCCCCTAGGAAAGTCCCTCACCACCATGGATTTCAAACAGAAACAGAGTGGTTTTGTTTTTGTTGTATGATTCCTTTTTATGGGTTAAAGTAAAAAAAGAAGGGAAAATACAGAGAACCCCATTGCAAATCCCAAAAGCCCTGTCGCCTTCCAAATCTCCAAACCAAGGCTTCAACTTTCTGACACTTTTTGTTTTTTGCTCATCGTCAGAGTAGTCCAAACCTTCGTCATCGGTACGATGTTCAATCTACAGATAATGGGTTGTTCCGTAGCCGAGGTTTTTAATGCATCGGGAGTTAGCAAAATACTAAAATTGGAACCTTTTCTGTGCGAATTTGCCTCATGTCTGTATTGATTTCTTGTGATCTCAAAATTAATCGCATATTGGTTTTGGAACTTTGATCTCTGTCTAGAGTCGAATTTGTGCCATTTCAAGAACTGCCCATCTTTCAATTTGATCGTTTATAGCAGTAAATGTTGATGTCACTTGCTTATTTGTTCAATTCCGCAATGATTGATGAAACCCACATTTGGAATTTATCTGAGAGTTAATGCTGGGGTCTCTATATTGATTCTGATCTCAAATCATTGTGCAGGTTTTGGACACTGCAAATAACATCTTTGATGGTTTCCACTTTTACATATTATGGTGTCAGTATTCGTTAGTAGGCATTTGATTTCTGGAGCTTGTGACTTGGGTTCAGTTGCGTAGATGAAGTAGATAGGAAACTAGGCTTTCATATTGTCATTGACGTCTATTTGATGAATAATTTGATTTCTCAGTTGCGTGGGTGAGACTATGTAAGGGATGGTATCAGCTACATTTAGGCGAATTGTGTCACCCTGTTGGAGACCATATGATGAGGGTGAAAATTCTAGTAGGAATGGCGATGCAAATGGTCGTGTTGATGGTTTGCTGTGGTATAAAGATTCAGGAAAGCACTTGAATGGTGAATTCTCAATGGCAGTTATTCAAGCAAACAATTTGTTGGAGGATCAAAGCCAACTTGAATCAGGCCCCATGAGCTCACTTGAAGCAAGTCCTCAAGGAACTTTTGTTGGGGTATATGATGGGCATGGAGGTCCAGAAGCTTCCCGGTTTGTGAATGACCACCTATTTAAAAATATCAAAAGTATGTTGTTCTTCATCATTAGTTATAAAATTGGTTTTCAAACTATTGATATCTGACCATATATATCATGTCTATTTGTATTATTTTTTTAGTGTTTGCTTTTTAATGGATTGTTTTATCTGAGTGGACGAAGGGAATCTTTCTTGCACCTTGCCTTTTGCATTATTTCAACTAAATATGTATGAGTTGAATCATACTTTTTTTTATTATTGTTTATAACAAGCACTGCAGGAAACCATTAAATGTGGATTCTGTATTTTGATGGGATGATGGGAAAGCCTGTAGGCCCAGACTATATGTAAAAAGTTTGTGTTAACCTTGATCAAATGGAAGTCTATGTGTAAGCCACTAGGAATGGGCTAGTGGTGAGGGGTTTGGGTAGGTTGCAGGAGGTCATAGGTTCTAACCTTAGTGCCACCATTGTATAAAAAATGATGGAAGTCTGTGTGTAGTCTGGGAGATAGCATAAGAATATAAACCAACTTAGAACTTCAAGGATTGATATGTTTAAGAATACTTTTATTCCATACCTGCTTATAAGTCATTCAGTTAACATGGATTGTAAGATCACCAAAAAAAAAAAAAATCTATCGAAAGGGGATTTTTGTGTCCTTTTGTCAATTATAAAACAATTTATACCTCTAACTATGTCTATGTGTTTATTAGAGTTGTCGTCTTCATCCATTATGACTTTTATAGCTTGTTGATATATTTTACTGACTTAATAGCTATTCTTATTGCAGAATTTACTTCAGAATATCAGGGAATGTCAGAAGATGTTATCAATAAAGCATTCTTAGCAACAGAAGAGGAATTTCTTTCTCTAGTAAAGAAGCAATGGCTACACAAGCCACAGATAGCTTCTGTTGGATCTTGCTGTTTGATAGGCATAATATGTTGCGGGCTGCTTTATATTGCAAATGCAGGAGACTCTCGGGTGGTGTTAGGTAGACTAGAAGAGGATGCTAAAGAGATTAAAGCAGTTCAATTATCCTCCGAGCACAATGCTAGCTTGGAATCTGTAAGAGAGGAGTTGCGCTCGTTGCATCCTGATGATCCACAGATTGTGGTTATGAAGCACAAGGTCTGGCGTGTAAAGGGTCTGATTCAGGTGACATTTTTAAAGCTTTGTCTTAATTTTCCTTTTTCTTTTCATCTGTCTTTTTCAATCATTTAGTAAGCCACACAGCGTGCGCGCACACACACAGAGACAAAGACTTTTAAATTCAATATCCAACATATGTGTTAATATCCTCTGAAAAATGATGATTTCTTTCTGAATTCATGCAGCTTTTTTCCCCTTCATCAATGTCCCGCTTGGCATTGGATAACAATTGGTCTTTTTCTAACTTTATAATTCTCCTGAAATGTTTCTCTGCCTCTAATTGCATAATGCATCTGAATACAATTATGCATTTCCTAAATTCTCAGCAGGTAGCAGGTTTTGGCATCAGATATACTAGACTAGGAGCCAATTTTAGAAGATCAGGAGCCTGAATTGAGTTTGATGAGTGTCAAGTTCATGGGACCGTGATTGACACAAATCAATTGTTGGTTTATACGAGTCATAATATTGTTGAAAGTCCCACTGATATTCGCCTTTTTTGATTATCTGTACTATCATGTTTCAGAAAGAATTGGTCTTTGTGGATATGAATATGATTAGTTAGGGATTGCTTGATTGGATTCATGGTCCGCTTGCATTAGGAGAATATCAAGTTTGGCTGATTGTGTTGTGCAATTCTATACCATCCCACATCATTGGCCATTCCTTTTCCCTGCTCTAGTTTGTTTTTCATCTTATCACCTGCCAAATTGAATTATCTTCATGAATTATAGGTTTATTCTGTTTCTTGTTAAAACATTGTCCTTATTTGAGGCTTCCAATTATGGTTATTCTGTGGTCCATAGTGTCAAAGGATCTAATTATGTGAGTAATTACTCATGAATATGTTTGTAGTTTGAAGGAATGTATAGAGAGTTGTGGTTATGGAGTTCTTGTTGGCCAGGTTTATTTTTCTCTGTTTTTCTTTCACTATATTTCTGATTTATTGAAGCTTCCTTTCAAGATGGCCAGCAAATACATAGAAATGAACTTGAGTCTTATATGTGGCTGCTACCAGGAAACTTTGTAGTAACTAACTAGTGTGATTCACTTGTAATTGTTGTGGATATGTGTTCCTTTGTAATCATTAAAGGAAATAGAATGGCCTAGCCAGCACGATGAAACTAAAGAGTTGTGTTGACCAGATTGGTTATTTATATTGTAGGTTTCAAGATCCATTGGTGATGCCTATCTAAAGAAGGCAGAGTTTAACAAGGCACCACTTTTGTCAAAATTTAGACTCTCAGAACCCTTTGAGAAGCCAATTCTTAAAGCTGAACCAGCAATACTTGTACAGAAACTCTATCCTGAAGATCAATTTCTTATATTTGCATCAGATGGGTTATGGGAGCACGTGAGCAATCAAGAAGCAGTTGACATTGTCCAGACCTATCCACGTAATGTAGGATTCCAATTTAGTTGAGTTTCTTTTGTATTTCTGTCACCTTTCTAATGTTATTTCTCCCTTCAACAAGTGCCTTTTCTAAATATTTACGTTCATTGGACTAAAACATGCGATGGAGGTCTTTGTAATTATTTAACATGGTTGATTTATATGCCATTCTTTGTGTAAACCCCTACTGACACAGATGATTCTAATACTCTGGCTACAGGGAATAGCGAGGAGACTTGTCAAAATTGCACTTTGTGAAGCTGCAAAGAAAAGAGAAATGAGATACTCAGACTTGAAGAAGATTGATCGAGGGGTGAGGAGACATTTCCATGATGACATCACGGTTATAGTTTTGTACCTTGATTGCCATCTAATCAGCCGCAGTACTTCACTTGGGCCCTTGCTTTCTGTCAGAGGAGGTGGTGGTATTGGTATTGTAGACACCTAGTTACAGGAATTTCAGCACATGTACATCACTTGAAGCCACCATCTCTGAAATTTGTATGGAAAAGGTGAACTTTCCCCTCCTTGGTCCCTTCCATGGGATAATAGGTTCAAGAAAGAATTTCTTCCCTCTCACATATTTCCTTTTTATGTACCATGTTTGGTACTCTCTTCTCTTGTTGATTCCATAGAAGATATTCATATTACACTTGAAGTAGAGCCTAACAGATAGGCGAGATTTTTCTGAAAGTTCTTTGAGAAACTTGTATACGTAACAATTGCTGCTATAACAACTAGCATGTGGAACAACTTTGATTGGTCATGAGAGTTCAGACATTAAATTTCAACGAGAAGGTGCACAAGTATTCAAATCACCTTTGCCACTTGCTTTTGAGACTAATTGAAGATGGTAAATTTACAGAGAAGGAACTTACTGGTTAAGCTTTTCAGTTGTAAGCATAGGAAACATTGTCGCCTGCGCATATATTATATAACAAGTTTATAGAAAAATCTGCACAATCATACAAGAGCTATGGAGTCAGGTGTTTATATATATATACAGACACAGATACAGTGAGTTCACAATCTGTTACATGTAACGGCTAAGTTTTGATGAGATTTCAACATGATTCAGAATCAATTAGTAAAAAATGTTTAGGTGGTTTGACTAGGCTTGTGATATTTTATTTCTCTTTTTTTTTTTATTTCCTGTTTTTGACTGCTATTCTTCAACTAATAATGCACAATTAGCATAAGTTATGCTACCAAAATAACTGTTCATGACATTTTAAAGAGTAGTCATTCTCTTCTAATTCAATTTCGTTCACATTTTGGAGGGCGATTTAAGTGAATGAGATTCCTACTATCGTAAGATCCGAGGAATGTCAAATGCACGCAACTTTACCTTGTGAAGGGAGAAACTGTTTCCGTGATTAGAACCCATGAGCACAGTCCACAAAGTCATAAAACAGCATCCTTGTCATGTTCAAGCTCTATTCTTCCCATTCCACGAAAATTGATTCCATGTAACAAATGAGTTTTACATTAGAACGACCTCTATCATTTTGATAACATTAAAGGCTAATGTATTGGATTTATAGCCAGATTTTTAGCCCAAATTACAACTTTTTTGCTTCTTCAAAGATATTTAATTAAGTTCTTTCTTTAGGAAACCGCCCAAACTTAATTCTTCCTCTTATTCCTTCTTGAAACCAATAAATTCAACCACTTGGTGTTTATAACATTAAAACGCAAAAATAAAATGTCTACGATTATACATTTGACTTAATCAAAATCAAACAGTAAGAGAAGTTAAAATTAATTTTGCTTTGATTCACTGCTAGTTCTAGGACTAAGTGTGTATTTATGTTAATTTATTTTTCTTTAAAAAAAATCTTGTAATCATAATGCTTAAGAAAGTTATTAGTAGAAATTTTTTAATACCCAAAAAATGAATCCAAATGAGTATTAGTTTCTGTTGGTAACAAGATGAAGCAACAGCCCTAATTGATTAAATTTTAGAGAATGATCTCCAACGGACGGTTCAGATGGTGCCACGTGTTGATATGACGTACATGAAAGAGCCAGGATAGGGACATTCGCGTGGCCATGGCATTGAGCTGCATCAAAACAGCTGTGGCTATGCCGTATGGCGTCTCCACAGGACTGAGTGCAAGGCGAGAGAGCTTTCGGTGCCTTATCTTCCTTGCAGTTGCAGTGCTACTAAAAACTCTGCCATCAAATTCTCAAGCACGCATTTCGGATATTCACTTCAGCTTCAGCTTCGGCCGGTTTACAGCAAAAGCAAATTTTCTGGCCTGTTTTCTTAATATACCAAGAGCTATGGCAACTGGGTATGTTCCTGTTTGGTTGCTGAAAAAGAGGAGCTCGAAAATACAAAGAAAATTTTGATGCCACATTTTCTCAGCAACCAAGCTGAGTATCTCGCTTGAATTATCTTGATAGTGGGTTTCTTCCTTCTAAACTTGTTTTGGTATCTCTCTCTTTGTAAAGGGTGCAAGAAGTTCTTCCACCATCCCTTACTTCCAGTTCAGCCCCGCCTTCCTTGTTTGATGGAACTACAAGGTTGGTTTTTTCATCTTTTCCGGGAAAAAAAAATGAAAATTTCAATTGGAATTTTGTTTTACAGGAGTTATTTTATATTCACTCTGTGTTTGTTTCATTGCTCGTATAAAGACAATGCCATAGTTAGATTTATCTTCCTAAATCTGATAATGGAAAATCTTTCTTTTTGTTTTTATTTATTTTTATGGGGTGTGGCATGTGGCTGAAGATTGTATATGTCCTACAAATGCCCGTATGCACAGCGTGTGTGGATCACCCGTAACTGTAAGGTTGTTAAAAAGACTCTGGCCTTCTTGGTTCTTGCTTTCCTTGCTCTGTGTGTGTCAACTGTTTGGCCACTGGGTTAGCCAAGATTAACTTAGCAAACATTTGATATAGTTTAACGGTTACCATACTAATTATATTGGTGTTCGGTTTTCATAATTTATTTGATAATCACAGCATCTTTATCCTCATATTTGTTGGAAGCAGGGATTGCAGGACAAGATACAATTGGTTCCTATTGATCTACAAGATAGGCCTTCCTGGTATAAGGAGAAAGTCTACCCACCCAACAAGGTGATATGATACCTGACCAACATGATCTTATATTTCTGTTGTGTAAAATTAGATTAAATGGTTAAAAAGTACCAGCGTGTTAGCTAACAATACCCAGGAATTTTCGGAAATTGCTACCTCAATGTACCACATTCTTATAGTGATGTTTTGATGTCTATTGAAATCCAGGTTCCATCTTTGGAACACAACAATGAAGTCAGAGGAGAGAGTCTTGATCTCATTAAATATATCGACAGTCACTTTGAAGGGCCCTCGCTTTTCCCTAATGCAAGGATACGAAATTCCTTTAATTTTAATATTTATTTTCAGGTTCAAGATTTCAACTAAAGGTTACTGTTTAATAAACAGGGTCCTGCTATGGAGTTTGCTGAAGAGTTGCTATCTTACACTGATACCTTTTTCAAGACTGTTGTTTCTTCATTTAAAGGAGATGTGACTGAAGCCGGTAAAATGACACTTGCTTTCCAGATATTGTTAATTTGGTAAATATATATAAACACCTTATATTGCTTTAGGCACTGCATTTGATTGCCTTGAAACTGCTCTCTCCAAATATGATGATGGTCCTTTCTTCCTTGGCCAATTCAGTCTGGTGAGTATACTTATCTTGATTTGTAGTTTAGACAATGCATAGTGTACTCTTGTCCATCTTCACACTGGTTGGAACTTGTCAAACTATTTTCTGTAAACTTCAGGTGGATATAGCATATGCTCCTTTCATTGAAAGATTTCAACCATTTCTAATGGATGTGAAAAATTATGATATTAAAGTGGGCAGGCCTAAACTGGCAGCATGGATTGAGGTAGAGCATACATTTATGATCTTCTCTATTTATTTAATTAAGCATGTATAATTTAGAGTTTTGATTTGAAACAAAATTAATTCTGAGAAGTTCTCAAATTTTACTGCTAGATTGTTGACATAGGAGTCTTGTGGCCCCATATGTCCTTGCCACTGTGTACCTGTGTTGATTTCTGAAAGGAATAAAATTAACTTTGAATCCTTGAACCTCTTATATACCAAATTTCAATGTATGTTTACATATGGCTCACACGTATGGAAGATTGAATTGGAAGGTTTTCTGAAGCAGTTGGAAAATTACTAGAACTTGTTTATGAGTGTAAATTTAGGCTTCCCTTATGTTTCTTAGATATTGAGATATTATTCTTGTCACATATGGCGACCTGGGAGTGATTATCCTTTTTCGCAAATCAAATGATCATATGATAACAGCCTAAAGAGAAAATTCCTTAGTCTTTGTTGCCAGTTCGTAAAGCACAGTAAAACTTTGGAATGAAAAACATGCTGTCATGATTATTGAGAATATCTTTCTTATTATGGGAAAGAATCATCTACCTTTGTTGTATTATCTTTCTAGCATGTAATTAATAGAATTGAAACTCCTTTGAAAACTGAGTCTCAAATTGAGTTTGATGCAGCTGATCTGGATCTATATTGGTTTCTACATTCTACTTCTATTTTTTTTGGTAAAGGGGAAAAGAAAGGTCATTTTTTTTTATTGGTTTCTACATTCTACATTCTACTTTGTTGATGGTGATATGCTTATTAGGTCCTGTAATTGCATTGAGGTCCTTTTATGGTTGTAAAATTGCCCATGATTGTTTCGGAATCTGGAAATCCATCCTCTGACGTAACTGCATGGTCTGTACCAGGGATCATTGGGCTTGCACCATTTTATAATCCAACATGTTACAGAGGGCTCGACCCCTGGTACAGGACCATGGGCTCTGCTCGCATGGATAAAGTCAACACTGCATAAACTTGCATTCTGAGATTCATTCAAGAATTGAATTTGTGCTATTGCTACAGGGAATCAACAAGATTGATGGCTACAAACAAACCCGTTCTGATCCCAAGGAGCTTGTTGAAAGCTACAAGAAACGCTTCCTGGTACCATAAGACTCAACTTTACTGAAGTCCTAAATTGTATGAATTCACAAGGCCACTGAATTGATGTGTTTCCCTTGATCCATTCTTACCTATAGGCCAATCTATGAATCCAATCTTTGGTGTCAGAGTTCAAGAACTGTCAAGACCGTAAAGATTGATTACAAACCTGTGTGCCACATCCTCTATCATCAGGCATCAATCTCCATGCTTCCATCACTGGACTGGTTATGTCATCAAGTTGTTTCTTTCAATAAATATGGCTAAACATTCCAGCAAATGCCGCGTAATGCACCAACATACTGATATCAGTGATATGTGAAGATGATGGTGGTAACTTGTGTGGATTTCCATGTTAAAATAGTTATTTATTCAATGTCTTGAACCTTAAGTATAGATAACTGAGTTACTGAGGCAGAGCCAAGTAAATTGTTAGCGCAATTGTTATTGTGAAATTGATGCACAATGGATAAGCTATTTAGGTTATTTTATGCTATTTTTTTGACATTTTAATTTAACTTCTAATATTTGTTTAAGATTTGACTAGATCTAAACCATGACTACTCTTATAACCTTTTGAGTGCGTTATGTTAATATTGCTTCATATTATTATCAATAATCAGAATATTATTTTATTTGTGCTAATCCTCTTGATTCTTGTCACTTGGTTTAATGGTTTTACATCACATCAGAAACCCACCAAGCATCTGTGTAGGAAAAATTTCTAGTTCCTTACATCTGCATTATAACTTGTCTATCTGCAGTAAATGTGGATATCAGAAGACTTTCGAGTTCAAGTTTATGCAAATCAAATCCTATATGGCATATAACCAGCATGGTGTATGAAATTCAAGTCATATTCGATCACCTCTTTTCTGCTCACACCATAGATGCTAAGAGCACAAGTAAAATGGCAAAGCAAATTCATGATGTATAAACATTTGAAAAATAACTGGAGCATTATAATATCGTTAAATAATATGACCAGAACAAAAATAATTGAAAAGTGAACTACGATCGTACAATAATTCCTGCTGTGAATTTTCTAAGGTTGCTAACTTTCTAGGACTCCACATTGTAGTTAGGACACAACAAAACCACTGCTACATCGTTTAACCATGGCTATTAACCTGACATCTTCCAATTCAATCACCAAAGTGTGCAGATAATTTTCAGGAACAGGAGAATGGCGGTGTGTGGAGAAGTTAGACATTGCGCAGAATACAAAATACATTTATATGACACAAAAAATGCAGCCCCCTTTCTTGACATCAATAACCAAACTGTTTAAGAAATGCTCGCGAGAGTCAAACCCAAAGAAGTGGAAGTATGTGAATACAGAGAGCCATCAAGCGTGCTACCTCAGCAACACCTTCCATATTTTCCTCATATATACTACCAACGACCATATGGCAAGCCCTGCTGACACATAAAGCAAAGCAACACCAGAGCCTACTAAAATAGCAGCTCCTCCATGACTGAAAAGAAAAATGGAAACGACGAAGAGAAAACCCAATCAGTCAATGGTAGGGCTTGAACTAAAATTTTTAAGGGGCCAAAATGAATGCTTAACATGTAAATTAATTTACAGTAACATACAACTTCTACCAAATTCAAGCTTAAAGAAACTTGTTTAAAAGAAATAGGATTAAATTGACCAAACAAAAAAAGAAATAAGATTAAGCATTACATCACTTCTACTCTAATAAGACGCAAAAGTGGACTTAATGAGAGTGAATGAGCCTGAACATAGACTGAGGTTCTCATTAACTAGTCAAACAATGCAGTCCAGACTCAAAATATGCAGAGCTAGCACAACTAAAAAAATATTTTTTTTTCGGGGGGTTGTCATACAATTTCTACATCATATTTAGGGATCAAATAAATTTTCTTACATCTCTATGGATTTTCAAATTTTTTGGATTTTCATACAAAGATCTGCCAGTGCCAATCAGATGTGTCAAATAAAGATAGATATATTTATTTTTCTTTTCATAACAAATGATAATAGAGCATTACCTCCAGTCCCGGGTAGCAAGAAGGATGGTTAAGGCTGTCATCTGTGTGGCTGTTTTCCACTTCCCCAAGTTATTTACAGCAACAGCCTATTATTTAAATTTCATGATATAAGCTCAAAACTTTGTATAAATACTAGACAGTTGATTAAAGTGAATAGGAGGTAAAACAAACCTCTAAAAGCTTACTATCCTGGGAAGCAGCCCATTCCCTGACTGCAGACATGGTTATCTATTTTGTAAGTTACAAGAGGTAATTGTAAGACATCTGCTTTCAATACTAATACAAAGCCAGTAAATCAGACAAGCTATGATGCCTGAAGGGAAAAGGAAAGATAGGTGAAAGTATCGCTATATTAACATATAAATTTGAATCTCGGTTAAACAAATTTGCTTGAACACATCAAGCAAATATGCACAAACACAACCAAACTGGATCTGCAGACTCTAAACAAGCACATAACAAAATATCAAATCTAAAGGCCCTATAATAGTGGCATCAGCAACGTCAACTTCAGTGCACCTTCAAAAGAAGGATGCTCTGGACAAAGTCTGGTCCGTATGTTCAAAAGTATATAGTATATACATAAACCACCCCCTCACCTCTGTGTAAGCAATAGGCTTCCTGAAAGCGCTGAGGGAAAGCAAGAGTGAAATCTGGTGTATGCATGATTATAGCATCTTAATTCATCCTCAACTTGGAGAACATGACAGAGGTTATATATTTTAGATGCAGCCATAGCTTCTGTGGTTTTGGTTAATGATTACATCATCTACATGTTGAAGTATTTACAAGTTTTTACACACTACAGCAACAAAATGATGCACATTATTAGAACATTATTGCTTTCACTCCGGAGCCATAGGTCATCTCAATGGGTTGTAAAATGGGAGGGCAACGACCACAGGAGTTTCGAAATCCAAATTCCTCTCATGATCACACTATTCATATATAAAACATTGGATTTGCATGGTTTTCAGAAAAACAGATTATTTCACCTAACCTTTACTTTGGTGCATTCTACTGTGAAAAATATGGTCATTAATAATTCCAATTCCATGATTACTAGAAACTTAATTTTCATTGTTTTGGTAATTGGTATGAGAGTTGGTTGTAACAACGAAACATGTTTTACAACCTAAACATCATAGAATAAATAACGAGGGAGATAAGGAAGATATAACAATTAAGATGCATAAGTTTGGTGATCACACGTGAGACACTGCTAGGTTCCCTGTGAGCAAAACCTTTGAAGTAATGCATGCATTAGAAATTGCAGATACAAGAGATTAAGTATGCATTACCTCTCTACCAATTATGGCAATTGAAGGTACAGTCAGTAGCCACGGCGCTTGTCCAAACACAGCAACATCCATTGGTCTAGTACATAATAAGACCAATGTTGCAGCAACCATAAGCTGCATTCAGTAGTAATTACATTCACAAAAGAACTAAAGTAGTTCTCACATTACTAAGAGAAACTTCTATGCATCAACTAGTTCAAAGAAAGGCTATATATAAGTTTAGAAGAAATACCTTGTCAGCTACTGGATCTAAAAATGCACCAAATGAAGATTTTAATTTCATCTGCATTGCAAGTTTATAAAAGAAAAACTAATAAATGTCTTAACTTGAACACTTAAAATCCTCTTAAAATGTTGCCTTGGTGTTTGAAAGAATTTCAACTAGAGTACCTTCCGAGCAATATATCCATCAAGCCAATCGGTAACTGCTGCAGCGATGAAAATACTTGCGGTAGCAGCTGTTCCCCGCCAACCATCCATATAGAAGGCTACACAGAATATCAGAAAAATTAGCCTAGTGATCACATCAACTCAATGTAACACGAAATGCCATGCTAGCAAGTGTTCCAGTAGCATTCTTCGCATAAATAATCAGAAATAACCACCCTTGATGTACTAAGGGAAAAAAAAAAAAAAAGAACAGCTCAACAATTAATGCCATTACTTTGCAATGAATCAAAAACCCCTAATATCACAAGCATGTATAACAAGAATATAGATTTCCAAATACAAAGGTGAATACCCTCGATTGAAAGTGGGGTTGGCAGCAATTGCTAAGAAGAAACAATTGTAATTTGTAAAGCAACGCCAACCCCAATACAAAATCCCAGGAAACAACAGAAAAAATACCCCAACACAAAAATATCCAAATGGGAGCTACAAGATTTAAACGTACTGGCAACAAGAAGGGGCACAGCTGCGACACGCCCTAGAGTCAAAATGGTGGGCAAGGTAAGCAATTTGGAAGGCTGAGGCGAATCCTGCAAGGACGGTGGCGGCGGCTGTTTCTGCAGGAGCACGTCATTCTCGGAGCTGTCGTGGTCCTTGCTCTCCTCCGAACCTGTATCCGTCACAAGCCCATACCTTGATGGCGACCCAGACCCACAACCCAAAAACCCCGATTTCTCCGAACCACGCAGGGAGGAGAAAGACAGCGGTTTACGGTGGAACCCAATTGCAAACCCTAGATTTTTAGAGGGCGAAAGTATGTGAGCGCAGGGTGTTTTCCTCCACCCGTGTTGATCGTGTATTGTTGTGTTGGTCCTCCATAAAAGGGGCAATGCAGATGCAGAAGCTGATGCTGATGCTGGTGCAGGTTTGGTTTTGGGTGCTGCGGTGGTGGTGGCAGTGCGGACGTAGATAGAGGCAGTTGCGGTCAGTTTTAGGGCAGACATGAATCGGGTTGAGCTCAGCACTCTGCACTCCGCACATAAAAACCAAGAGACCACCTTGTTCTTCACTGAATTTCGAGTTCGTAAGTCACGAATTTTCTGGATTTTCTTCAGGGAAAATTAAACAACTACTTGTGACCAGGAGCAGTAGGGTTCTGAAAAAAATAAATGTGTTAGTGATTATGTGGACAAACAATTATATGTATAATAGCTTTTTTATTTGATGATTTTTCACAAAAATCACAAAAAATATCCATAAATTAAAGCATCTATCTTGTAAATCATACCCATAAAAATTAACATTAGTCCAAAATCATTTTATATAAGTTGGATTAATAAAAAAATACATTATATAAAAAAATTATTAAATAATATAACTACATCAAGTTTTATATTAGTATCAATTAATATCTCTCTTTTGTCCCTTAACCCACACGAACTTAAGCTAAGGTAATAATTCTCATTTTGACACCTCTATTCTCTATTGTAACACTTACATATGTTTTCATTTCAATCGGTGTAGTGTTAACGGCAAATATAAAAGTTTTAACTTATTGAAAATATTCAAATTCTAATTTGCATTGTACATTAGTTGCATGGTTTTGTTCCAAATCCTATTGGTAATGTTTTTGTATATTCTTTGTATATATAATTATATTTTACAATCTTGGTTGATTATATTGAGATTTATTATCTAATTATTTTTTAAATAGTTGTGGATTTTTTATAAAGATGAGTGTAACACTTACAGTCTTGAGACATTAATAGTGGAATAAAGGAAATCAATGTTAAGAAGAATATAATAAGAAATAATGACTTGTGTGTTTTGTTTGCTTTAGATTACTTGAGAAAGGTTGCTTTGTGACTTAGATTGTTACATTATTGTGAATAATTATATATTTTGCATTACATTGAAACTTGTTACATATATATATATATATATTTGATTGGTGGATTGATCCTAACCCATGAGTTAGAATTTAGCAACCTATTTAATGCATAAATTTTTTGACCCTAACACACTAAGTCTCAACCCATATGAGAAGGTTGAGTCAACCTACTTTAACATTTGTAGGATAGATGAACAATGATTAGAGTGTGACTAGTGGCGTGCAGTAGGCATGGGGTGTGATGGTTGAGAAAAGGCAAAGGTAAAACATAAAAACACAAAAAAAATAAAAAATCCTTGAAACAAACATCCATACACGATCCATTCTCTCTTTTTTTAATTGGATTGAAAAAACAAGTCGATTTATAATTAAAATGGTCTAATTCATTTAATACACAAGTAAAATAAATTGGATATCCTACCCGTGAGTCGGATTAAACGAGCTAACTTCCAAACCTAAGCTCATTTTTTCCAACCTATAGGTGAGATTGAAAATGTAATTAACCAAAAAAAAAAAATCTCAAGGAATAGATTGTTAGAATAATGAAAGGGTAAATTTGAATTTTGTACAGATTGTTTGAATTAACTTATTACTTTTAGAAAATCTTATAATCAAAATGTTTAAGGGAAAATTTTTAGATACAAAGTTTTTTTTTATAGTGTAAGATAATCAAAACTAAACTTGCAGTAATACAATTTTGATACTCATTTCTTTTGGTGATCAAGGCTTCCTTTGTTTTAGAATTTAGCTTCATTACCCATGCCCGTTGAATAAAAGTAAAAAATTTTGCTTTGCATAAACGCTCGTGGAGGGCATAAAGAACTATGCAAATGCACATTAACGGCAAGAGAAATGTAAAATGAACACACTTTAAAATGATAGTAAACATATGTTACTTTTAATTATTGGTTAAGGATCATCCAGTGGCATATGTGAAATTTCAAAATGTGCAATCAAAGATCTATTAAAAGAGATTAAAGGAGACTAGTCAATCATCACTAAATGTTAGAGAATTTCCCTTGGGAGAAATGACAACCTAATAAGATACTCATTTTTTATAAAAACATGATAATGTTATTACTTTTTCCTTCTATGACACAAAACAATTCATTTACACGAAATTCACTTTTCTTTTGCTAAAATACAAAACTTCTCTAATTATTGGTCATTTGTAAAAAAAAAAATTATGCTTTGAAAATTTAATAATAGGATTCTTTAAATTTATCAAAACGTACATCTTAGTACAAATCAAACCACTTATGCATGTAAGGGTGTTCATAACCAAACCAAACAGATTTAAACCTAAAAGACTAAATTGAAAAACCAAAAACCAGGCAAAACCAAAATTAATTAATTTTGTTTGATTGTCTTTTTATACAAATTGATTGATTTAGTTTGATTTTCGGTTTTTATTTATGAAACCAAAACAAATTAAACTAAATTGAACTAATGTAATTATACACATATATTTTATAATTACATACTTAAATATTATTAGATTTTAATTTATTATTATTTTTATAAAAATGTTTAAGTCAAATTATTGTTTATATTTATTTGATTATATTTTTATTAATATTTTTATGTTAATTTATTGTTAATTGAGTTACGAAAAAGAAAAATTCTAGTTAAATATATTTTTTTAAGAAAAAAATAGTTGAGCAAAATCTGAATTAATTGAATCGAATTAAACTAATTGAGAACAGTTTAGTTCAGTTTTATTCTTTAATTAAAATAAAATCAATTAATTTTTAATATAAAAAAATTAATTAATTTAGTTTGAATGACTTTTTTTTTAAAATTAAATTAAACTAAACTGTAAATACTCTTATATAAGTATAAAAAAAATCTTCTAAGCACATGAATTTTACGCAAATGATCTACAGTTAAAAGAGTTTTGTTTTGTATTTTAGCCTTTTTTTCTACAAAATTTCTATAAATATTTTTTAAAAAAATCATTTGTATTTTTCTCTCTAAATATCATTTTTTAAAAATATATTATTGAAAATTGTCGTGATAATGTTACTTTAAAAAATGACATTACATAGGCCAATGTTAAACTGAAGAATTATGAATAGGACATATAGTTTGGTGTCGGTGTCTAAATTATGCGAATGTTATCGGCAGTCGTTCCAAATAACACCATACTCCGGGTGAAAAAGAAAGTACTAAATGACAAAACTCACATAATTCGAGTAAACCCAAGGAAAATATAAGCTCAACTTTATATTAATTACTTCGAAAAATAATAATAATAATAGTATTTCACAAATAACATGTTAAGGTCGTCGTCACCTCAGCCAGTAACAAAAAAGGGAAACATAGTGAAAAAAAAAAAGAGAAAAAAAAGTAAAGAAAACAACCTTTTAGCTCTTCGAACTCTGTGTGAAGCTCTCACACAGCACATGTCATTATAACGTGACCCCATTTTCGCTCTCCCTCTCTCGCGCTTGCGCTTGCGCATGTGCTCGTGCTCTCTCTCTCTCTCTCTCTCTCTCTCTCTCTCTCTCTAGCTTTCTCTCTCTTGCTGTCCCGTCTTTGTAGTTTGTAGTGTAGCTTGCACACGCACAAGCACACAGAGCAACTACACATTCGCCGATCAATCCGATCCAATCCAATCCAATGAAGCCTAACAACCCCCTCATCGCCTTCGAGCACAAGAGGTAACTACACGCGTGTCTTGCTCCTTCAATTCCCACACAATCCCCCCTTTTCCTTTGGATTCTCATTCGCTCTCGCTATCTGTTAGATCCATCAAAATATCAAATCCCACTTCATCACTTGTTGGATTTGTTTTTCCATTTTTCCATTTTTTTCGTTTTTAGTTTGCTCTGTAACTTAATTGGATAACTTCATTTTTGCAGTCGCTTTTGTGCAAAACGTAGCTATGCAACTTCCCATTTGGGGTTTTTTTTTTTAAAAATAAATTATTACTTACTGAGTTGCTGGTTTTTGAAGATCGATCTTAGCTTGATTTTCGTTTTTTTTGTTTTCCCCAACGTAATAAGATTGTATTCTCGATGGGCAATGTCGAATGCTCAGTTTGTTTCTTCCTTTTGTTACTTGGTAATGATAATTGGGGACTGCGCTGAGGCAATGCCGAGCGCTATGGGAAGCGGGGTGTGGGTTTTTGTGCGAAATATGACGTCGCCGTTGCTTCGGGGCCCATGACTGGTAATTTGAGCTGGGTTTTGCTTAAAATTGTTTTTCCCTGTCTTATAATGTCTTGAATTCTCTTGGGTTCTGGTTTTTCTTGTGTTAATCTATCTCTGTTGATTGTTGGGTTTCATCTATTTATATTTTGGATTTTAGGAAACTAATGCGTATTTGGTGTAAACAGGGATGCCTATGGGTTTACCGTGCGACCTCAGCACCTGCAAAGATACCGGGAATATGCTAACATATACAAGGTCTTATCATGCTTTGGGTTTATAATTCCAGTATTGCAACTTTTAAGTTTTGTTGCTGACGAAGGTTTTTAGGAAGAATTTAGAGAATAATGTTAAGGAAATTTCACTTTATGTTAAGTTGAAAATCTTGCTGGAACAAATTTAGATATTGGCGTTACATGTTGGTGCAAATTGTTATTCTCGAAGCTAAATGCACATAATTTTGTAAAAATTGTCTTGCCGTACCTGGCAATAATATATAGACCTTGAACTTTGAAGAGAATGTTGTCCTACCTCTAACACTTCTCAATTGTGATTTCAGGAGGAAGAAGAGGAAAGGTCAGATCGATGGAAATTATTTCTAGATCGGCAAGCAGAGTCTTCTGAATTGGCCGTAAACAGATTAGTTGCAGAGGAAGATGAGAAAGTTTTGGGGGCTCAAGCTGCAGAGAAAGAAGCCGATGTTAGCTCAGAGAAGGGTTTTGATGGACATGAATCAAGCGGCCAGATGGCTGGTTCTGATAGTACAGCTGAAAATGGTAGTCGAAAGGAGGACGTACCAGCATCTGAGGTGACAAAAACTCATAGAGTCCGTTTATGGACAGAGATAAGACCATCTCTTCGTACTGTTGAGGATATGATGAGTGTTCGTGTAAAGAAGAAGACTGGGTCAATAAAAGATGAAAGAAACAAGAAAGGTGTGTTAAAAGATGAACAGATTATTGGAACTGGGAAATCACTATCTCATACTGATGATGCTAAGTCACAAAAAGGAGCATGTGAGGAAGACTCTGATGACGAGTTCTATGATGTTGAGAGGTCAGATCCTAGTCCTGATATGCCTCTAGCTGATGGCATGAGTGCCTCTGCAAATGGCACTGCTGGTGATGCTGCACCACTAGATGCTTCATTTCCTTGGAAAGAAGAGTTGGAAGTTCTTGTTCGTGGGGGAGTGCCAATGGCACTGAGGGGAGAGGTACTCATATATATTTGAGATATACACTTCTTGTGAAGTCAAGTTTATGTATTTTTGGTGAGTTAGCCTCTTGTTTGTTCTTGTGCTTCAGCTTTGGCAAGCTTTTGTGGGTGTAAAAGCAAGGCGGGTGGAGAAGTATTATCAGGATCTGCTAACTTCAGAGAATGATTCTGGAAATAAAATGGATCAACAAAGCTTGCAGTCAGCTGACAATAATGGGAAAACAAGTGCAGATTTTGCGTCTGTACCAGAAAAATGGAAAGGACAGATTGAGAAGGTCTTGGCCCATGATATTTGACTCTTATTGTTCTTAATGTTGTGATATTATTTGTATAACTATAAAAAATAAGTTTCTTGATTAAAAGTCCACAGAATTTGTTTGTGTTGCGTCTGTACCAGAAAAATGGAAAGGACAGATTGAGATGGTCTTGGCCCATGATATTTGACTCTTATTGTTCTTAATGTTGTGATATTATTTGTATAACTATAAAAAATAAGTTTCTTGATTAAAAGTCCACAAAATTTGTTTGTGCAGGATCTACCTCGCACATTTCCTGGTCATCCTGCTCTGGACGAGGATGGTAGAAATGCTTTGAGGCGATTATTGACTGCATATGCTCGACATAATCCCTCAGTTGGTTACTGCCAGGTCTTTGTTTCTGATGGACAATGAAATGACTTCAGCTAGAATATATTCTATGCCACTCACACAGACATATCATATGTTTATGACAGCTATAACCTCTGACTGAGCATGTTGGGATAATTTATGTTGCAGGCTATGAACTTTTTTGCTGGTCTATTGCTGCTTCTAATGCCTGAAGAAAATGCCTTTTGGTAGGTCCTGAGATAAATGCTTGACTAGATTCATAGAGTATATAGTCAAAATGTGCACTTTTCAAAGTATAAACTATAGATAGAGCATCATCATCATGACTCTTTCTGTATTTGTTGAGCACTGTTATCCTGAAGGAATGCCTGACTGATTGCTTCATGCTTATGCAGCATCTTTAGCAGCTTTGTATTGGAAATTTGACTTAATTTTATATGTTTTAATCACTAACTATGGTTTTCCTCAGGACGTTGATGGGAATTTTAGATGATTATTTTGATGGCTATTATTCAGAGGAAATGATAGAGTCTCAGGTATTGTTTGTTATACTCTGTTTTCATGAGTAAATTCAATATTACACATGAATAACTGCTGTTAGACTTTTGAGGTATATTCTGATGCATTTTCACTTTATCAGGTGGATCAACTTGTTTTTGAGGAGTTGGTGCGGGAGAGGTTTCCCAAATTGGGTTTGTAAACTGTTTTCATTCATTTTTATCTTTATGAAGTATGAACCGACCAAGTGAATTTTGTGTTTACTTCCATTTTTATTTGTTAATTTCTTTTGTTTATTTACTTCTTGTGCAGTCAATCATCTAGATTACCTGGGAGTGCAGGTAGCCTGGGTTACTGGACCATGGTTCCTTTCCATTTTTGTGAACATGCTTCCTTGGGAAAGTGGTCAGGTTTTATGCTTTATCTATTGTATAGTGTAGCTTGGCCTTGTTTCATATAGTATCCAAATCATTCTCTTTTGTCAAATGAGCATTTGTACTTTATAGGTAGAGCTTCCTTCTGATCTATTGTAATTATTTGGGTTTCAGTTCTTCGAGTGTGGGATGTGCTTCTTTTTGAAGGAAACCGTGTCATGCTATTTAGAACTGCAGTTGCTTTGATGGAGTTATATGGTACTGGGTAAAAATGTTTGTTGTTTCAATCTATATATACTGTGTTATTAGAAAAAGTAAACCAGTAATGCTTAAGGCAATCATATCTTTACGATACTTAATTTCACTCTGTTTCTTGTAGGTCCAGCTTTGGTAACAACTAAGGATGCTGGAGATGCAGTTACTTTGCTTCAGTCATTGGCTGGCTCCACATTTGATAGCAGTCAGCTTGTATTGACAGCTTGCATGGGTTACCAAAACATAAATGAAATTCGATTGCAACAGCTGAGGAATAAACATCGACCAGCTGTAATAACTACAGTCGAAGAAAGATCAAAAGGGCTTAAAGCTTGGAGGGATTCTCAGGGTCTGGCATCTAAGTTATTTGGTTTTAAACATGATCCTAAATCATTAATTGTGGAAACAAATAAAACAGAGCAATCGGCTGATATGCAAGTGATTGGTACTTTATCTCGTACAGAATCTGGTTCCACTAATGCGGATGAAATTCTGATCTGTCTGACTGGAGAGGGTGAGATAGACTCTGTTCCAGATCTTCAAGAGCAGGTCGCTTTTCTTTCCTATTATCCTTCCCACTTTATATTAGATCATAATAAAGTTGAATTATGCATCCTTATTGTTGTCTTTAACATGAGAAGTTCTTATGTGCTCCAAGAGCTTTACACTCAGTCCACTAAAATTGTAACACCTGAATAGCATAACTATCTAGGTGGTTGGATTGAATATAAAAAATTAAATAATAAAATTTAAAATAAATCTCAGCTCTTGAGTGTAGTACTCTGAGAGTACATTAGAATTTTTCCTTTAGCATATAGAACATTCCCAAATTACTAAGATAGAAGTTGAAAAAAGTACCCCATTTTATAAAGTGATAATTAGCTTTGGGGAATGGGGACCCACTAATGATTGTATTTATCCTCAGTGACCTGTTGACCACAAGTGTGGTTAATGTTCCTTGAGGATAAATATTGTCCTCAACCGGTCCCCAGGCTTAATTTTATACCTCTATAAACTATGGAAAATTTTTATTTCATTTCAATTATTTTTTTTTGGTATCTATTATTAATTCAATGCCTATGCATCTTATCAGAGTGGAGCGGTGTTTGGTGCATCATTCTTAAAGCTACATATTTTGTAAAGGATATTGTGTTCCAATTTGTAATTGATGTGGATGTTGGTTTTGTTTTACTTGGGAGTGAAGATTATAACACCCAATTGAATTATTTAATTATCACCATATCCCATTTCTTGTGAAAATCTAATTAGAGAAGAACATTATAATGAATACATGCGGGAAAACTAGAACAATGTGAAGGAGTGAATTTGTTTGATGAAGTTGTTTATCTTTTCCCCTTCCTATCAAGAAATACATGTTGGTAATTTAATTTTTATATTAATGAATGCTCATCTGTGCCAAATAAACTGTGAAGCAGAAAATTATATAGTTTGAAGTAGCACATAAACTGTTGTGTCAACCCTTGGAAGGAAGAATAATTTGTTGGGTTTTGGTTGAGTTTTAGATATGAAAAGTAAGGAGAAATAATGTCGTAAACTATCAATCTTGAGGTTCTGGCTTATGGTTAGCTAAGCATTTCTCTCTGCAGTAATCTTAAATAGTAAATTTGTTAAGCAATATACATTGCTCATATGTTGTGAACTCCATGCAGGTTGTATGGTTGAAGGTTGAACTTTGCAGATTGCTAGAGGAGAAAAGATCAGCTATTCTCAGGTACTTATAGTTATATTCGTTCTGCTGTCTTCTTTTCATGGTTTATGATTTAACACTCTTCAGAGTTTATAGTAATAGATCTATTGCAGTTTGTATTATTTAACCTTGCGGTGATGAATTCAGCTGTTTTATGATGGTAGACTTAGTAGTGACTTTTTTTCTGGGTACAATGGCAGCACAGAGGTTTGTACCTATAACTTCTTGCAAACTACCCCATCCCCTCACCACTAGCCCACTTCTAGTGGCTTTCAACCCAGCCCTGCACAGAGTTTCGACTTGATTATATAGAAAATTTGAACCAGTTTAGGATGATAACCAACTCTGAATAACAATTTTGCAGTAATTGAGCACTGATGTTTTTCTATATTAAATTGTGGTCGATTGATAACAACTGAAGTAGCGAAGCTATGTTGCACAATCTTAGCCTTAGAGTTACTTCTTAATTTGTGATGACAAGTGTTAGTAGATGGGCAAGGCTTAAGAGTTATTTTCTCCATTGCTTTGTTCATTTGTTCAGGGACATAGTTCATTAAAGTTGAGCTGCTGATGATTTCTTATTGTAGAATTATTTCAAAGTCACATTTTCACTAGATCATAAAATTTTTCATGCATGTAAGTAGAAATTCAATAATATCAGGATAGAGTTACTTCTTTTATTAATTAACTTAGGAGACTTTTCATAATGCATTTACTTTTTACCTGATTATTGTCTCTTATTGACCTTCTTTCCTGTTCTCTTTTGATTCCCTTCTTTTTGGGCTGGTAGAATGCAGGTAATCCTTGATTCAGTGCATTTTGTTGTGCTTATATGAAATTAGGAATTATAAATCATACTTGTCAAAAAATGTATGTTTGTTAGTCTTTGTACTTATAGGAGAAGAAACAATAAAGAGTCCAAGTCTAAGTAGTAGGAGGCAATATGAGCTTGCATATACTTCTCATTGGAAATTAGACTGAATCCACGAGAACCTGGGCATAGTGGTTTATCTGAGGCTTGTCTGTATCGCTCATATCTTTCTCTACTTTTACTTCTTTGGTTATTGCTTATGTATGGACCTCAATTATTTCTAAATTCCCTTGTCATCCTAAACATTGTTCAGTCTCTTGTCTCATAAAAACCCTAGAGACTAGAAATTTTGATGCAGGACAAAGGGGGTCATTTTTTATTGATACTTCCATTTTGTTGATTTGTATTTTAATTTTGTTTATTTGATTATTTTAGGTAATTTTAAGGTAATTATGGTAGAACTAGAGTCCTATTAGGATACTATATGGACTTGGAAAGTCCAAGAAGATCGCTTACTTGCGAGTCAAGTTTTATTAAGGTTATAAAAGGGCCAGCTATGTGTAAAGCGAGTTACAATATTTTCACTTATGAATTTTATTCCAAGGATTTTCCTTGTGTCCAGGTAACTTTAAGAGTTTCTACCTAGTAGATTTCTAGGTCGTCTATTGGAATGATACCTACCCCACCTTCCTTCTCTGTCTTGTGTCAATTAAGTAACTCTGTTGTCTTCAACTCTAGCCTTTCAGGTATCAATCTGTCAAGTGTCAACACTATGCACATTCTTCAAATCCAATACATTAGCTTATAACTTATAAAAACTGGAACCCTTCTTGCAGTCTTGCAGTCTTGCAGTCTTGCAGTAGTGTTATTTGTTCCTAACCTGTTCTAAATTATATGGCCAGGTCCATAAGGCATTGACTATAGCTTATATTATTGTAGACTTGAATACATCCATCAATATATGTTATATATCTAGTCTTGGCAGCTGGACAAAACAATGATGAGCGTACAAATCTTAAGAGTCCTATAGTCTTCTCCTTTGGTTTTGTTGAATACAAATGCTGATTTTGTAGGTTGTGGGAGAAGTTAAAATCTGAGATTTTAGAGTATTAGAAATTATCATATGTGATTTTTATTTTCAAAGAGGTGAGGCAATGGCATGGCTAGTAGTGTAGGATTACCTTTTATTTTTGGGATTTTTATCAGAAAGGATCAGTGGATGATCCTATTTATGAAGGATCTATTAACCACTTGAGTGATTAATCCACTTATATAGTAGTTAATGATGAACCACTTAATAAAAAGATTAAACATTCAAGTGGTTAGTGGGTCCTCCTTTATAAATAAAATTATCCACTGCTCCTTGATACTGATACTGATTCTTTCTTAGTTTTCTTAAGTTTTCTTAAGTTACACAAGGTTCTATTATGAAGGATCTATTAACTACTTGAGTGATTAATCCACTTACATAGTAGTTAATGATTAACCGCTTAATAAAAAGATCAACCACTCGAGTGGTTAATGGGTCCTCCTTTATCAATAAGATTATCCGCTGCTCCTTGATACCAATTCTTTCTTAATTTTCTTAAATTACACAAGGTTCTTTATTCTGTTATGTTTATGAAACTTTTCCATGAAAGTTCAGATATTCACTTTTTGCATATAACATTTATGCTTTCAATTTCTTCCTTTTTATTAGAGCGGAGGAGCTTGAAACAGCATTAATGGAGATGGTCAAGCAGGATAATAGGCGGCAACTGAGTGCCAAGGTAAGTCCTGAATCCACTTGGGATTTCTGCTTCTTACATCATGATATGTATCTTCTATATCTGCTTGCTTTGCTCATCGTGCTGTGATTGCTAAAGTTGTGCAAACATTTTACTTTTATTGTTCTTGAAAACTTGGTTATGCATACTCATACTTCGAGACTGATTGGTAACTTTTTAGTGATATATTACATGTAACACACACGTTTTTAGAGCATAATAAGAGGCAATACTCGTGCCGTGGTTCGCAATGATTCAACTAATGAGTACTGATGGCATGCTGGTCGTATGTTAGTCTTAAGCTTAAAATTGAAACTGAAAATAATAGGAAAAATTGAAAAAGAGAGATATTTAAATGAGGCCTGAAGTAATTCGGAAACACATCCTTATGCGACCTATAAAGTATTATTTGTCTCTTTTAACCTCAATTGTTAGGATGCAGGAAAAAATCAGCATAGGAAACTCTGATAGACTGATAATAAGTATATGTAACATCCCCCTTCAAGTACTGGGGCAGATATGCTGCGGCTGCTTGCTGCACATCTTCACTTACCTTTGTTCTCAGATCCTTCTGTAAAAGCAAAATAAACAACAGGAAGAAAAACTCAAATTGATATAGCTTTGGCTTTGTTGGGCTTTCAAAGCTCATTAAAGGAGTTGATATCAGGTCACTCTGGAAAATGAGCCTGCCCTTAGGATTCAAAGCTGCTCCCTTTCTTTTTCTTTTTCTTTTTCTTTTTATCTTTTGTGGCATGATTGGTGAAAAACAGAGAATGTATATGACATATAGTGGTGTTTCGTTATTTTTCATTTTGTCTCAATTTTTTTTACTTTTTGTGTAGAATATACAAAAGGACTAATCTGTTATCTGTTTGTTCTTTCTAGGTTGTATGCTTTTACCTTGAATTTGTTTTTCATCATTATAAATGCATCTCTATTCTCGATGCCAAGGTCTAAAAGATTTCTTGATGTCAAATTCTGCATAGGCGTTGATTGCTAGACCTGTGATTCGTAATACACAAACTGCATGTTTCAAAGTTGGCTGTAATGTCAATATGACTATTTCTGTCAACCTAATTAGTTAGGCGATTTCTTGTTGTCTGAGTTCTAATTAGTTCTTGGAGAACTTAATGCGTGTCATTCTTATCATCTCCAGGTTGAGCAACTAGAGCAAGAGGTTGCTGAGCTTCGACAGGCAGTTGCTGATAAGCAGGAACAGGAAAATGTCATGCTTCAGGTCTCATTTTTACTTGGTGTCTTCTTATTTTCTTTTTTTGGGAAAAAGGTTTTCTCTTGTGATGTAAGATTTATTACTGACAGGTCTTGATGCGGGTAGAGCAAGAGCAAAAGGTGACAGAGGATGCTCGCAGGTTTGCTGAGCAAGATGCAGCAGCACAAAGATATGCAGCCCAAGTGCTTCAGGTTACCTTTTTTATTTATTCGTCTTTTATTGCCCTTATTTTCCATCGTTATCTACACAAATACAAGCTAATCATATTCAAAGTTGAAATGTTATTCTTTATTAGTCTTGCTAACCTGGTGCTTTTCAAGTCATAGCAAATCAACCTTAAAACAATAGTCAGGATAATTACTTGGATTTTTTTGTTTGACATTCTATTATTTCATTATAGCATTCTTTAGGAGTGGCTTAGAGTGTTACTTGTTGCTATGATCCTGCCAAACTGCTTTCTGCCAGGTTTCAAAAAGGCTGTTAAAGAGATGTCCTATATCATGTGGTCTTGTAGTTCCTGAATTTGGGATCATTGTATTACAATGGCTGATGGCATCTTTGTTGCATCTTTGCTAAGATATATCAAATTCGCAATTATCCCATATTTTCACATAATTATCAGTGTTTTCAAAAGCAAAAGATGGCTCTAGGCCCCAAGCCCAAAAAATACCGATGTGGCTAGGCAGGGCTGCTGCCTCATCCATTTAAGGCATCATTATAATATATTATTACTAAAACTTCACCTCAAAGACAAGATTTCAGTGCAAAATTGATCTTGACAAAGTATCAACATAAAAATAATCCTAAGGCTTGAATGCCACCATTCGGAACTGAACACCTTGACACTTCAGCTTCAGAGGACGTCTGTGTGTAACCTGGAATGTTAGCCAAATTAATTTCACTTTTGTATTGCAATTTGAACACCGGATGATAGATTTTGTTTGTTTCACACAGTAAACTTTTTTTTTTTTTTTGCTTGTTGGTGAATGCCTGATATTTACATGTCTAATTAGTATTCTTTAATGTCAATACGTTGCTTCATTATATTGCTAAATTATATTTTCAGTGGCACAACGAAATTCAGACGGCAACATCTTACAATTTTACATATTATATATTGTTTGGCAGGCAAAGTATGAAGAAGCAACTGCTGCACTTGCTGAAATGGAGAAGAGAGCAGTTATGGCAGAATCTATGCTGGAGGCCACATTGCAGTATCAGTCTGGCCAAGTTAAAGTGCAACCATCTCCACGGTGTGTTAAAGTTTTTGAAATATCTGATTCTTTACTGTATGTGCATGTTAGCCCACATTTTTTCTGTCTGGCTTTGGATTTAATTTTTCTTTCCAAAATTCTGCAATCAATTTCTGTTGTGATTTTGATATACTATCAACATATCTCTTATCTATCTAAGAAAATGCCGAAAGGTGCAGCGATAAATATTGGAAAGGAAATGAGAGTAACTGTTTTAAATTTTTTTTTATAACTTCTTGCTTTATAGATCTTCACAGCCAGAGTCTCCAGTATCGAGAAACAATCAAGAGTCCACCATGGATATCCCTACTAAGAGGATAGGTTTGCTTTCTCGTCCATTTGGACTTGGATGGCGTGACCGAAACAAGGTTAGTTTCAACGTCCATTGCGGAAGGTTCAATGTTTTTATCAATATTACACCAGTTGGAGTCACTTGCATGGTTACTATATTGTGGATGATAACCTGAATTCGTTGACTGCAATAGGGGAAACCCACTACTGTGGAAGAGCCAGCTGAAGGAAAGCCCATCGTTGAGGGACAAAGTACAATTAGCCAACAAGGCAGCAATGGCCTTAAAGTACAGGATTAATAGGAAAGAAGATAGCACTAAGTTTTTCTCCTACGACGGTTTAAGGAGCAAGAAGTTGGTTCCTTGTCTGTAATTTTGGTTTAGGGTGAACATGTGATTTCATATTCATTATTTGTTTGTTCATTGAGATGTAATAGAATAATAGTAATTGGCAAGGAAAGTGTAAGGACGGGGTCAATTATATTTATAATACAACTCTCTCCTCTGTATTCTATCCTGAAACTTTCTGTGTGCTTGTGTTGGAATTCGGGACCATATGTGGATTCCATGGTTGTAGAATTAGTAACTCTTCTTTTGGTAAGGCAGAAATAATAACTCTAAGATGGTGTTTGGTGTAAGTAATCATATTTGACTTCTAGGAAATGTGATTTCTAGAAATAATTCTAAAAGTTTTTTGTTTATTTAAAATTTCTAAATATTTTAGGAATTTCCAAAAATGTTAAGTTTTAGTTTAGAAGCAAAATTCTTGAAATCTTGGCCGCTTTTTCACAAATACCCATATCTGCACAAAATTAGCATTTGAGCATGTAAAGCAAAATATCAACTCCACTAATTCAAACTAGAATATATACAATCTTATATTGTTTACGACAATATTGTTCCAAACTGAAGCCAGAATTCTTAGAAAATTGCATCCCAAACAGAATTGAAAATATTAATTATTGGCAAACCTAAATCAACAATTATGAGTAAAGTTATTAATCTAAAAAAAGATAAAAGTGGCAAATATCGTAATTTGATGGTCGTAAACGCATGCAACCCAACTGAGTCAAACGAGGTAGTAACAAGGATGTTGCAAGCAAACTCTTGATTATGTGACGGAATGAAGGTTTTGACATAAAGTGTGATTAATCCTTAAAATAATTTGTGGAACTTTTATTAATAAAAATATATAAAATAACGTACCTTTTTTTTGAGTTACGATTAGCCCAGGAAAAGGGTATTTCCTTGTAACATCGAAGTCAAATTTCAAATACAACAGGGATAATACGATGTCTACTATCTTCAGCCAACCTTATAATTTAGTTCACCCTTGATGCATCCGTGAGTATATGTATGAAAAGAATTTTATTGTATCCCCGGCTAATTCTGATCTTCTCATCAGAGTATCTGCAAAGGAAAACTCAACTAGTGAAGATAAGGATAGAAGAAAAAGAAAAGCCATGAGCATACAAAATCTACTATTTTAACAGCAAATTCAATAATATATACTGTATGGATTAAGAGAGAATAAGATATCTTTGGATATGTCATCTTACAGAAGCTCCAAGATGAACTTGTTTTCCATTTCTATGGGATATCCAAATGGGCCACCAATCATAGCCGCATCATCCATTGTAACGTCATACATTCTCGAGCCACATTTTCTGCCAATTTTTGGGCAAACATGAAGTAAGAACATCCGGTCCGGCGTATATAGTCAAACGGACATTCAAGGGAGACGTAGAGTTACTCCCTTATATATCTATAGATGAATGGACATAAATTTAATTAATCAAATGGTTTAAATGAAGATCAACTTTGTTTTTTAATCTGTGCCTATCAATTTCTCTGATGCCCCTATAATTCACTCCTACACTTTTTCAAACTAGCAAACAAAAGCAGCTATGCTTGGCTCTATTCATCATCATACATCATTGAACACCTAGCAAATTGCCATAGAGCCTCATAATACATTTATTTGCACAACCACTGCCTTGTCATAATACAGTCTTTCTTTTTTGGGAGGGGACAATTCTAGAGTTTATTACAGCTGATAGGAACATATTCTCTATATCATGAGGCAAATACTACACTTGTTTCATCAGCAGTATCCTTTCCCACAGATGTTCTTTGTCATTTGATCCCTACATCAAATGTCGTCATTCCTCTCTTACCAATAGTTTCTAGAATCTCTTCCCGTATTATCCCTTTGGTAAATGCTCGTTCTCAAACTAATGCCGGAAAAAGTTTAATGAACTTGATTATCTAAAATGGACAAATTTATAAGATAGATCTGTAATTCTTCCTCTGCCTTCAATCGGGGTATCTTTGTGGTTCTTAGACACCGAGCCAAACATGTCTAATTGCTTGTCTATATGTTCTGATCTCAGGGATTAATCTCATGAGATCAGCAATGTATTAATCCGTGAGATTCCCTCAAAATTGATACCCCTAACTTCATGCCTTAGCACATATTCCTAGTATATCTGTACTTTCTGGAGGTGGTGCAACCGTCCAAGCCCTTGGGCTTCAGCTTATGCTTGTTCAAGGCAGTAGGCCCACCTTCGTCCTTGCTTACATCCCCCCTGTCTAACCTGTTAACTCGCTCAATGTGCTCTACTATTTCTCTACAGCCGCCACCAAGGCTGGTCTCTTCGTTGTCTACATTCCTATTTACTTTGTTTTAAGGACCCTCCCCTGAACATTAGTAAACTTTAAACAATGGAAACTTACACAAAATTTCCATTCACAGAGAACTTAAGCCCAAGTAAGATGTCAACCAGAAACTTTATTCGTCCATTCTTCCCGATAATCTGCAGCAGTCATATTAATATACAAACTCAAGAAGTGAGGCAGTGTCTATGGTAATCAGAGTAAAGTCAACATATAAGATGAACCTGATACCTGCTTACCCATCAGACCATTGGCAGCATTCTCTAACCAACTATCCGTCTCAGTCTGTAGAGGAAAAGATGTGGTTCACAGTTAAAGATATAAAGAAAACTTCATGAAAGAAATATTTATATTTAAATTAGCTTCAAACGGTACAGCCCAAAAAATTAGCTTCAAATGAATCACATCATTAGCAGTTGTCTACACATTAAGATCTCGCCCCCAACATAGGAGGTTCATAGGTCAAACCTGCATCATCAAGATGAGGGATCTCAGAGGATAATTGATTATTTTCCCAACTAGAAAAGAATAGTAGGAAAAAAGGGGGCTTGGAAGTCCAAAAAAAAACAAGTCCCCAATGTATACCTTAAGACAACAATTGTATGCAAAAGCTCAAGCCATTAGTTTCTGACTTTTGAGTCCATCACTACTATATAATTTCCTTTATTTTACCACACCATTTTGATGCAGAATTGTCAGCTCTTTACAACCAGCCATGAGAATCTTAACAGAAAGAAAAGAACAAGCACCCACACCTTTATACGTACATGCTAGGAAATGCACTCTACTCACTTCCACATTCATATAAATTAATAAAATCTATGTAATAGATATTTATATAGGGAAGTCTAAACTACTCAACTTTAGATGGAGACTAGGATCCTCAACTCATTTCTCCTAGGCTTTGTCCACTCTTCTTCTTCTCCTTGAGGGTTGCTCACTTCCATTCAGGTAGGTATTAGATGAATGTGGATAATAATTGCTGGTTAACATGATTAAGGATGCATAATAGCTGGCTATTTTATTATTTTCGGGAAAATGCTAAGGACACTTCTTGCATTAGAACTCCATCTTTTGTACTCTCACGGTCATCTTTCCATCACTAAAAAATATAAGACTCTTCTGATATTCAATCTAGACCATTTGAGACAAATGTAGCAAGGTCCACTAATACATCAAATTGTTCCCCTGTGAAAAAGCACCTTTTAGCACAGTCCACAAAGAAAAACTGTTGTGAGAAAGGCCATACATATCCATGTTTTCTTTCAACCAGGCTTTTGTAATAGTAAACTTAGTGATTCAGTACTATAATCTGATTTAAGACCTACAAAGTTTTGCCTTCATTCTCAACAAAATATATGCTAAATTTCTCTTTAAAATTGTTAAAATTAAATCCAGTGCTTGGTTACTAAGAGATGGTTTACACGAAATCTCAAGAAAATCAGAATAACAAGTTTTTGCTCCATAATCAATAATCACAGTTTGAGCCTACGATTCCCACTCTCAGCTTACCCCTGAACTCTTGAGTAAGATGAATATAATTGGAACACATTACTTGAAGAGAATAAAATTAAAAATTGAGAGAAAACAGGAATTGGGTTACACAACTACCCAGCAGTTGAGTGCTCCTAGTTTGGATTTCTGAAATCTACCTGTGTACTCCATATCATCTGCCACTCGCCCTCTCGTAGTTCTGGTTCGCCTTCACCAGTAGTCTGATTTAAGGAAATAAGTTCATCTATTGCCTGTTAAAATTATGGATGTGAAAAACAGTAATAACAGAACATCAAGAAAGATATATTCCAATGAATTAAAAAAAACTTAAATCGGCACTCTTACCTCTTTAACACCCACCCCCGAGGAAATAGCTGATAATAACTTCTGCCTAGGTTCAGTTTTCTTCTGCAACACAAATGTAGTTCCCTGCACTATAGATATGTTGCTAATAATTCTTAGAAACATAAGTATAGATAGAGATACTTTAATCTGCTAGACAAGAAAGCATTTTACTCAAGGGAAGGAACAAAAGACTGCTGAAATGATGTTTGTATTGAAAATGCCTGATCACCTTATTTCCCCTTGATATACGAAGGTTTCCTGAATGTGACAAATATGTGGTGTCTAACCAACCCTTTGCTTCATCTCCAAGTAGCTTAAACGGAACTGGATATGGAACTTTAAATGGCAAAAATCTAAAAGAAAAGGCAGCTCTGTCAAACCTAAAAAGGATTCTTTTTCCATCTTCAATTGATGCTGCTGCCTGTGTAAATATTGAAATGCATAAATACAAGAACAACAACAACAACAAAAACAACAAAGCCTTATCCCACTAGGTGGAGTCGGCCACATGGACCAAACAACATCGTCAGGCTTCATCAAAAACTTTACATACAATAACACATTATCATACACATATATGTATCTGTTCACCTCAGCCCATCTATGCCCCTAATTATCGTGATACGAAAACATTTTAGCACCCAATGAAACTACAAGAAGTTGCAAAGAATAGTTGGCAAGTAATTCGTTTAACAATATTAACTCTTCAGCAAAGCCTCTAAAGCTAGAGGGTTTCAATGAGTGACATGGTGTTACCAAAGGTTATATAGAATCAACAAAGTTGAATTTATCATACACGAATGAATATAAATTTATCATAACCTTGATTGAAGTTATTTAGTATTACCTCCACTTTGAGCTCACCAATGGCATCAGAAAATGTCACAACATTGCATACCCGTGGATCATTTGTTCGAAGATAAACCTCTTGAAATACACTAAAAAAGTCAACCCCTACAAATGTTCTCTGAAAGAGAAAACATAGAATACCAGGATAGACATATTATTAAACAATTTACGAGGTATGTCTTGAACAGGTCAGTGACATTTGTTCTGGTAGCTATTATCGTGTCAAAGTAAATTTCAGTTCAATGTCTAAACTAACAGACTTGATTCCATTTAGAAACAGATAATAAAGAGTATTATGTATGCTTCTTTCCATTAGGGGTTTAAGAAAATGCCTATATCATTATCCATGAAGACTGTTGCTTCAACTTGTGTTATTAAAGAGACGACGTTATGATTTTCATAAACATTTGCATGTGAAATAGTCATTCCCAGATGGAAAGATGAATCCATGTATACCCAGCGAAAGAAGCATTTCATAAGGTTTGTGTTTCAAAGAATAGAATTTTTAAACTTTTGACCACTGGAGAATACAAATTTTCAATCAGATATCAGAAAAATTGATTGTTTCAAATAGATCCTTTAAAAAATTTTATTTTTCAATTGGGTCCAAATCACATGCAATTGTCAAGCAATTTACGGAAAAGGCTGATGTGGCAACCATTCTGCTGATGTTCCAGCTTAAGTGGCCCGAAATTTGCTGATGTGGCAATCAACTATAGGGGCTTGATGGTTCTATGATATTTTGTACTTAATTCAAATAATATTTTAGGAGCAATTTTCAAAACTTGTGTATTTTCAAAGACCCCAAAGAATAATTTATGCAACCACTAAAAGTCTAAAACACAAGTAAAAGTCAATAAACCATTGGAAAATATGATTCATTAGGATATCCAAGAAATGAAAGCCAACACACAACCTGAATCAGCGAAGCCGTTCCTGGTCTCGTGGTGAACATAAGCTGCCAGCGACCTTCGATTAAATTTGAGTTTGTCTGCAAAATTTGATGGGCTTTAGTAATCTACGGAGACAAACATATAACGCTTAAATAATAGTTACCAAACAGTTTTCTAGGAGTACGCTTGGTTCCAAACACTAGAATACTATTTGGTAAATTTTGAAGTAACAAAAGACAAGTTCCAAACCCAGAATGGAAAAACAAAAGCAAAACAGAGAGAAGAGAATAGGAATGGTGAATTGAACACAAACCGGATCGGGCACGCCCCCTAAACGTTCTAGGACTTGCACTGCGCGCTCAACAGCCTGAAAGACAAGCAAAATTCAACCCAAAAAAAAAATATTTTAAATTTTAACTCGGGATTAATTTTGAGAGAGTTGAATTACACTGAGCTGCTGAGGAGAAGAAGAGCGTCCTCGTCCTTGAATGCCGAGAAGGGCTTCGATGAGTGAGTTTTCAGATTCTGTAAACGATATTTGCTCCACCTGAGAAGACCGAAATGCGAAGCGGTTTTTGCGGGTAGGAGAGGAATTTGAGGGCTTGGGAGAAGCGAAAGTGAAACCAGAGGGTGGAGTCAATGAAAATGCGGGACTTGAGGAAAACTGAAAACCTAGATTTAGATTTGTTGGCAGAACTAGGAGAGCCATTGGAGTTGCAGAGGAAGCAGAAGCAGGAGAAGGAAGAGGGAGAGGACGAGCTCGCTTGGGCTCTGTTATGTGGCGGGTAGTTGTTGGCCCCTAGATGAAATTGAACACATGGCATTCTAATAACGAACAAATAGATATTTATTTATCACTTGATCTGCGTACCACTTTCAATATCCTCACAAGATGTTACTGGTTTTTTTTTTTTTGGGTCAACAGACGTTACTGGTCTGGTGGCATTACAATTGCATTAATAATTTCATCATACAATTTCTTGATACAGAATACCTGAGAGCCAATGATCTCAAGGAAACATGCTTGATGTGAGACAGACAAAAAAATTAATTTTAATTCATTTTTAGTAAAAATGTATTTATATTATCATATAGATATATTATTAAAATAGTTTAATTTTTTAGATAATTACCATAATTAAAATTTTGTAATAATATGTAAATATATAATTAAATAATAATTTTTTTCCTTCTTATATCGACATTTGAGAATATTTGAAAATTTCTTATCTGCGTACAAAAAAAATTTTCTTAAGACATTTTATTTGAAAAATAGTTTTTAAAAAAATTGCTCTATTAGATAATAGATAATTTTATAATATTTGTTTCATTAAAAAGAAATTTCTTGTTTGGATTTCCCCGTAACCCATATTACAATTATCTAGTTATAAACAAAAATATATATTTAATTAATAAAATTAACGAGAAAAATATTAAATTAAACAGTAAACACACCTTAAAGATTTTTAAAGTTAGAGAAAACCTAATACTTACTGTATATTTAAGTTAACTTATTTTATAATAATACTAACTTATAATCAAAAAATTTTAAACAGAACTTTCAAAAAAAATTTCTTAAAATTAAGTAATTCTCCAACATACTATTAATCCATTAGTAAATTTGAATCTAGTAGAAGGTTGACATAACGGCAAATAAAAAAGAATAAAGGTAAGTCTCTCGTTCAAATTAAGTGACGTTTGCTACGTAACATGTAGATAAACATGTAGTAAGTTAAGAAAAACCTGAAATCCAGAAATCAGTTCATTGGCCTTCAAAGTATCTCGTAGACACGTAATAATGAGAAATTACATTGAACTCAATAGAGAAAAACAAAATGAAGTAAAAAAGCCTGGACCCGACGAACAATTCTTCATGTTAGGACACCAAGTGCATCTATGCAGAGCCTGCAGACATGACAGAGCAATCCAAAAAACCAATAGAGAATTTGTGATGTGTGAACTTTCAGCCAGATGGCACATATGCCATAGACGAAGCACTTGAGGCAGCCGCTACTATGCATTCCACGTTCGAATTAGTAAATTGCAAAATATCGATCTCTCTTTTGACATTCACAACAAAAATTAATGCCATATAACTACTACATTTATGAAACTCGCTAAGCATACTATACCACGTCATATTTTACATTCTTGGCTTTTACAGCCTAGTAGCTGGAATAGCATCTGCGAACACATGAAACAATGGTAAAAATGTAGAATGCATAGAATATGCCAAAATAAATAAAAAGGAGGAAAGGTGGAACAGATTTAAGAATAATGATCATCAAGATGCCCAAGAATTAGACTACAAAGGTCAAAATATTTTATAAAGAAATACCACAAATGGGTTGGTCGTAAGTTCAAATACACAAAACAATTAACTGCCGCATTGTATAAGCCTTTGAAATTCAAAGCGAATAGAACCCAAAAAAAAAAAAAACAGAAAGTTATGATTAGAATGATAACCGCTGGCTGCAGCTTAATGTTTTAATTAGATAGACACAGTGAGCAAATGGAATATTGAAAATTAAAGGCTCAAGCTAACTCAAAAAATGTAACCCTGCCATATTTAAATTTTAAATCAACCCGTCACGAAAACGAAAGACCACCAAACAAGCTTACAACACAGATCATAGCTATTAAAGGCTTCAGCAATTATTCAGAAATAACTAAATTAATTCTAAGGAAAAAGTTTAGTATTGCAAGGTAAACAAAAAAATAGAGAGTAAAGAAGTTATCTGTGAGTTACCTGAGAGTTCTCATGTTTGCTCTAATTGATATGTTCAAGAACCTGTGAATCTGTGCTTTCAAATAAAACTTGTGAAACTCAATATATCAAGAACCTGGTATTATTAACTAATTGATATTTGCAAAACAAGATGTTAGAACAGAAAGCTGTCGTTAATACAGTAGAGAAACTTTCCTCAGTTCAAAGGATTTTATACAGCATTGACAGATAAAGTTCATCACAGGTTAAGAAATACTTGAGCCATCATCAAATAAAATTAGCACCGCTTTTCTACAATTCAAACACTGGATCAAAACGATACATAATAGGTATCTGAAATTTTCATGGTACATAATGAATATCTCAAATAAAATTACATGAATTAACTAAAAGTAGCAGAAGTAAAGGTAATCATTAGTTCTCCTTACAAATTCACAGGTTCTTTACATGCTATTGGAGGAACCCTTTAGCATACATGTTAAATCCCCTAAACAGAAATGAACCTGCAAACCTATCGACTTCTTTTACTATCTTTTGACCTAGACAACCCAACCCAGTCCCGGAAGGAAAAAAATAAAGAAAAGAAGAAAACATAAGAAATGGAAGGAAACTTAGCCCAGAGCCCCTATGGTCCTCATTATCGTCCATGAGATATGACTATGAAGAACAAAACCACTAGTCTCCTCCCCAATCTTTCATTTTACCAAAGCATACAAATAAAAAAAAAGGAGAAAAAACAGAAAGTGAACAACTAACCTACAAGGGCTACAAGTACCAACAACGTAAGAAAGTCTATTCAGAGAAACAACTTAAGCTAACGTGGGACAGATAAATCACCATCTCTAACATTCTCCGAGCACGTCCCAACTACCTGATCCTTGCATTCATCCTTCTCAGTAAAGACTACGTTGTTTACACATTGATTTGTCGCTTCATGAGCTTTTGATTCATCATTTCCGTCTACCATTTCAAATTCATCACTCTCTTTTATATCCCTGACTTCATTTTCTATAGCAAAAACTTTATCTGGTAAACACTGCTCTGTCGCTTCTTCATCCTTGCGCCCGTCCTTCTCTACCTTCACTTCATTCAACACAAACTCATTCATCACTTCATTACCTTTGATCTCATTCTTTTTAGCAATCACTTCGTCTGGAACAGACTCTTCCATACAAACATCACCTACACCTTCCGCTTCTGATACTCCATCACTGTCTAACTTAGTATAGGTATCATTGTTTCCATTTCTCCTACTTTCCAGCATACAATCAACCATCTCCGCATGATTCTCACTTCCCACAACTGGAACATCTGATCCACCCTCACTTTCATTCTCAGACCCATTCTCCACCACTTCCTCATTGACATCTTCCACAACTTGGTTCTGCCTCTCAAGAAACAGTAACCTCCTTCGCAGATCACCCAACTCTCTCTCCATTAGGAAAAGGCGCTCCTTCAATGTCAGATTCTCCTCCTCCAATTGTGCTATATGGGAATCCTGATCATCTACCCTATTCTCTAAGACATTGTTATACTCACCTCCATAATTAGGGTATATCATCTCAAACCGGCTCAAATCATGGTCCAGCCTCCTTTCCACCTCCACATGTTCCTCTACATCACTCTCGCTTGACCCACCACCACCGTCTTCTTCATCTTCATCATCATGAAGATCTGCCTCATGCCCTGGTGAACGAAGCCTAATCAAACCCTTCATTGACCCATATCCATCAACACCCCACTCTTCCTTTGCCATATCCCCCAACACCTCCCTCGAAGGCGACAATATAGGTGTAGGAAGCACTGCCGGGGTTACAGGGCAAGGTGATACAAGTGATGCAATGCCACCCGACTTCTTAGCACGAATAATAAACGATGTCGTATTTCTAGGCGCATAAGGAGCAAACCTATTATTAAACTTCTTCTTAGGATAGAACTTACGGGCTTTTAAACGATTTTGCGATTGCAACTCATGCAGAGTAGGGGGTTTGTAACCAACACTGTTGTTTGGAACACTAAGGGAGGTACTTGGATTAGGTTTTTCCATTCTCCTGGGGTCACTGCGCTTGTCCGTGACCTTCTTCCCCTTCCAGTTACTTCGTCCCGGCTTGGAAGCTTGGTAATTTGGTTTCATGGGGTTCTGAAACTTCATGTTAGGATCCAAAGGAGGCTGCTGAGACCAAATCTTATAGCCCCGATTCATCATCGGGGGCTGAGTCTGGTTCATCATAATCTGAGACGGCTTCATCTGAGGCTGAGATTGCTGATTAATTGCCTGAGAGTGTGCGAGCAATTGAGGCTGAGACTGACCTATAATCTGAGACTGGTTAATTACCTGAGGCTGGCTCATCATTTGCACCTGATTCATCATCTGAGACTGGCTCATCTGGTTCAAATTCATCATCATCTGCGATTGATCATTCATCGTCGTCGTCGCGATGAACCAACGAAACCCTAATGCCGATAGTTAGGGTTAACTCCTTTCGATTTCAAACAAGAGGTTAAGATCAAAAATGTTATCACCGATTAGAAAAATCGGCAGCGAACAAGAGATCGAAACCCTAAATCCCTTTTTCTTTATCAAATTAAGAACGAAGAAAATTAGGATTCGATCTTCAAGGAATCAACCTACGGCTTAAAGCGGATTCCCCTTTCGAGATTTCACAAATTGGAAACCCCTGATTCTGATTTTCGGGTTTGCTTTCTCTCTCTAAATATCTGGTGTTCTCAGAAAATTTGCTTATGTGAGGTGTTCTAAGAACCAAAAAGGTCTTATATAGTGGGTGAGGAATAAAATGGACGGCCACGATTTGGTTTGAGCAACGGACGGATCAGATTGCAGATGCTTGATGAACACGTGTCACCGCCATCCGAAAAGGTAGATGCTCGTTTTTGTGTAGTTGAGAAAAAATTGAAAAGGTGAAATTAAATCCTGGCCCTTCATGTTTTCATAAATTCTAAAAGTGCCATAATATCCTACTATTGATTTCCAATATATAATGATTCCTATTTTCAACATTTTTTTTGGCACGACTCTTTTGGAATAATTCCTTTCTTGTGATAAGATTATCGCATTGAAGAGAAATAATATAAGTTTTTTACATGCAAAGTCTATTATGATAAGATATAAATTATTTAATTATATTTAAAAAAAATGTATCTTATCTCTTTAATATGATATTTTTCTTTTATTTTAATAATTTTTTAATATGATATTCTCCTATTATCTATATTATTATAAAAAAAATTTCTCTCTTTAATCTCAAATTTTTAATTTCTCATAAAATTTATTAATAATTATTGAACACAAATTAAAAAGAGAGTAAAATAATAAATACAAACATTACATATATTATTATAAAAGAAATTTCTCTCTTTAATCTCAAATTTTTAATTTCTCATAAAATTTATTAATAATTATTGAACACAAATTAAAAAGAGAGTAAAATAATAAATACAAACATTACATATATTATTATAAAAGAAATTTCTCTCTTTAATTTTAAAATTTTAATTTCTCATAAAATCTATTAATAATTATTGAATATAAATAGAAAAATGAGTAAAATAGTAAATATAAATATTATATTTTATAATTAAAATTAATTTTAAATATAGAGAGTGATATTATTTTTATATATATTATTTTAATTGATTTTAAATATATTTTAATTTCTTTTTATATATATTATTTTAACTAACTTCAAATATATTTTATTTTTTTATAAAAATATTTAAATTTAACTAATTAATTATAATTATAATAAATTTATAATTAATTTATTTATAAAAATAATTATATAAATAAAAATTAAAAAAATACATATTAAAAGATATGACAGCATCACTCAATACGCTAATTTTAATAATTTTGATCCTATAAAAAGTTTTACAACTTTTTACAACAATAGTCACCATCGTGCCACTTTATAGATTTAAAATATGATGGTTTATTCTTTTTTTTTTGTATGAATATGATAGTTTATTCTTTGTCTAATGTTTTTTAAATTGTCCATAAAATTACTGAAATATAATTGGATCACTCAATTAATTTGACTTGGGTTTAATCAAATAATATGAATAATTATTTTAATAATGTGTAAGAGTAAAAAAAAAAACACACACACACACATATATATATATAAACTAAATTTTGTAATGTCAAAAGATTAATTATAAAACATCAATAATAATATATTTTATTATAATATATATATATATATGTGTATATATATATATATATATTGAGTTACGAAATCTTAAAGTTGGTTTTTCCTTCTTCTCTAATTTATTAAAAAAAGCGATATTGCAAAAATGATGGTTTAAAAAAGTGAAATGAAGTCTTTTAAGAGAAAAATATATTTTAGTGTTTAATTTTGATAATGAAAAGTTTCATTTTATTATATAATTATAAAATATCAAATTATTAAAAAATAATTAAAATAATAATTGTTTAAAAATAAAATATTTAATAATAATATAATATATGATTGAATGAAAAAATAATTTAAAAAAAAATTAAATCCTAAATTTTAAAAGCTAAGCTTGGAACGGATGAAAAGTAAACATCGGTCACGAATGGACCATGACAATTAGTTGCTATTTATTATTTTTGTTTTTGAAGGGCTTTTGCTTTCCTCAAAAGCTCACCCTTAAGGTCCATGGCTATCAAACATTTAGTTGCCATCTATTCTTCTCACTTTTGAACAAATCATGTTGGAATTTTGCTTTGCCAAGAGGAAAACAAAATGTGTGTAAATATAGTAAAATTGGGTGGCGTCTAATTTTTAATGTATATATTAATATTCTAATAAATATTATTAGATAATTTAATTTAAATAAAAATACTATTATAAAATTACAATCTCCTTTTATTAAAATTGATCTGATTTTGGATAACAAGCTATATTTATCGCAAGAAAATTGCTCAATAAAAGTAACAATTGTTACGATCCAAATTCACAATGATCCTATTCTAAAAAATTAGCCTATTAAGTGAGAATACTTTAAGATTTAAGTATCAGATTGAACTTTTCATCCTATTTAATGTGAGACATAACATATTTTATACTTAAAACAACTCATTTTTTTTTGGTACATAAGCAATTTATAATTTAAGTCTTACTTATAGAGTTTTTTGAAAAAAATTAAATTTGTATCAAAATTAATCATTTCCAAATATACACCAAATGAAACTACTATTTACAAAATAATCCTACACCTTCAAATTCTTTTTTAAAAATATGTATACTACACCATGAAAGTTTATTTAATAAAAATATTAAAATAGCTCTGACAATCTTTTAAATAATCTAAACCCATGCATCTCACTATAATAATAACTAGCTAATAATGTCATGTATCGTATAAGACACATTGTAGACTTTAATAAATGTTATTGGATAAGGTATATTAAACATTGACCCAATTCAGATGAAATTATTATTATCATTTTTCACTCTTATAAATTTTATCTCATATTTTGTAGATAATCAAAATAAAATTATTATTTTTATATCTCGCTAAACACTAACATAATAGAAGGAAAATATTTTTAGTGAGAAAACTTAAAATTGATTCATTTTTAAGATAAGTATACATAATATTAATATAATTAAAAAAATAAAATTATTCTAAATAAATTTTTTAAAAATATAAAATATATATAAACCCGCACATAATACAAAAATTTATATGTTATGGCAAAAATTAAAAAAAAAAAAACTAAGTTAGCATTGGCATGGACAAAATGAGAAAAGTCACTTAAGGGGCCATTTGTTTCAGGGTAAATTTTAGAATTTTCAAGAATATTTTAAGAATTCCCATATATTTTAAATCATTACCATGTTTGTTTCAAGGTTTAAAAATATATTCCTATAAATTTTTTATTTCCACTAATCAAACATTCCCATGTTTCAGGCCAAAACCATTCGCATGGGAGAGGTTGGGAATGATTTTTGACTCCTAGAAATCAAATGTAAAAAGACACAATTATCCACCCTCGTTACTTTGCCCTTTCCCTTTCTCAATATTTTGCCTCCCTTTCTAGCAAGATGAGTTTGCAGCAGTGTAAACGTGGGTGAGTCCACTATCAAAATTGGGAACAAAATGAGCTATCGTGGGACACGTGACTGTCTCCTCAGCAAGGTTGTTTTTGTAAAAGTACATAATATCCTTGGGAATATTGTATTGAAGCAAACATGAAAATATACATTATTGAGAATTTTATAAATTATTCCACTGAATATTTTAAGTGAACCAAACATTTTTCATCATATTATTGAGAATTATATTTTTGGAAATCACATTACTAGAAATGTTAATTCCAAGGAATAATTTTTATTCTGTGAAACAAACACACCATAAACGTTATATTTGGAGGATATAAAGTTTGAATTTGACTATTTTAAAATAAATGATGCACTTTAGATAATAAAGTATAATGTTTACAATAATTATTAAAAAAATTAATAATTTATGATTTGATAAAATATAAGTACATGAATAATAATATGCATTTATTAGAATATATTTTCTTAATTTTTTTATTAATGATTATCTATTTATACTTTACTTTTTAAAGTATACTTTACATTTTAAATAATTTAAATTTAAAAAGTTTACAGAGTTTGAGACTATCATAAATAGCTTTGTAGGGTTGCGATCAATGTTAGGAGTCATAACTATTACACCTTGTTTGTTTCACACAATTTTATCACTTCTAACTTATTTTTATGAGATACATATTTTAGATAGTTTACATAGATAAATCTAACAAAATGATGATCAGTGCAGTAATTGATGAACCATATGAAGTGATTTAAAATTTTTTTTAAGTGATTAGATCGAAAATCTTAATTGTTAATGGCTAAATTGAAAATGAACTCATTAATTAATACATTTATTAAAACGAGGTTTAGTAATTGGACTAACATATTTGGCCGTGTATATTGGATAAGCAACCTATTTAGCAATTAGGCATTTGGGAGTTGGGACTGAACCCTTGGCCAACGGATAAACCAAGTTAAGGTAGACTTGACCCATGTAAAAAGGACCAAATATGCAGGGTGAATTGAAAAAGGCTCTCTTTTTCATTAATATTTCACTTCTTTAGAACACAATATATTTTGTCTTTTCTTACTATTGCATCTTAATTCTTCACAAAATATAAATTATTTCCTTGTTCATTCACTTTCTTAATGATTTTTCTTTTTTCTTTTTTGTTGCAAATGTATTGTTTTTATTTGGTCGCGATGTATTAAAAAGTAAAAACATTGAGATAAAAACTATTTCGTGTAAGATTTTAGAATGCATTTTATTTTGTTCAAAAATAATTCCAAGCCGTTAGTCTTTTAAAATTCAAAAGAAGTTCAGTGCCAGTAGTGCATTGGGTCACGAGCTGGATGACACTGGCATCGTCGTTTGGACGGACGTCTAATGCCGTTACTTTTGAACGAAGTCCAAAAGAACTGGACCCACTTTTACTATAATGGAGAAGAGAAGGCTTTAAATAAATAATGTCTATTTTATACGTTTTATTTAATAATTAACGTAATTAAAATGTAAGGATACAGTATTGATTAAAAATTATAATATATTTTATAAATATATAAATTAATTTATTTTATAATAAAAATAATTTATTATTAATAATTTTTAAAAAAATTTAAAAAATATTTTTTTTAAAAAATTACACCGAACATATTATTGAACCGTTAAATAAAATATTTAAAGCAGAGTCCGTCGAGAATTCCTTCCGTTGACGGAGGCAAAACTCACAGCGTCGTCATGCTTTCTGTCCGCTTCCAGCAATAGTAACTTCCCTACTGGCGCTCGCTTTATCTCCGCTTTGCTTTCCTTTGCTACCACCAACCCCAAGTAGCTTAGCTTACACTTGCAGACACACTCTCACTCTCACTCTCTCTCTATTCCTCTGCCATTTTCCTCTCTCCTAGGGCTTCTGCTTTCACTGTAACTCTCCTCTCTAACTCTCATTGGTAAGCTCTCTCCCTCAATGCAAACGATCTCTTCGCATTCTGCGTTGCATTTTAACTTCACTTTTCTCTGGATGCAGATGCTGGATTCAGAGTCTTAGCTTTCTCCATCGTCTGGTGCTTTCTCTAGCTCTTATTTCTCGTGATGATTTATGCTTCGGTTTGATTTGTCTTGTTCTGTTTTAAACTCTTCGTTTTGGTCGCTCTGTTCTGAATATCTGTAGATTTGAGAGGGAAGATCTCGGGGATTGAAGGAGCGTGGGTAAAATGTCGTCGAGGGCGGGGCCGTCGGAGCCGCAGGCGCAGCCGCAGAGGCGGATCATGCGGACGCAAACTGCTGGGAACCTTGGAGAGGCGATATTTGACAGCGAGGTCGTGCCTTCGTCTCTTGTCGAGATTGCACCTATTCTTCGTGTTGCTAATGAAGTTGAGAAGACCCATCCGAGAGTTGCTTATCTCTGTAAGTCCGTTACACATTGTGTACATTTTCTCAATCCTTGGTTTTCCTGCGTTGAAATTTCTGTTTCTCTCTCACATCTTGTGGAATTGTGGCTCTCAGTGTTTACTTGCTAGTGGGTCTGATTTGTTACGTTGCTTAGGATGCGGTATCAGTGTTATTCATTGTCATATTCTAATTTATTTACAGATTTTTTCTCCTCTTCTTTGTGTTCTTTTAATACTTTTCAGTAAAAATAATTTTATGTCTTGTTGTAGTACAATTTGGTCATAGGTTTCTTACTTGTTGTCTTGTTGAGTTGAGTACCATTGTTTCCCAAATTTCTCTTGGCTATGTGTGAGTGTCATCTAAACACCCTAATTATTTATTGGTGCATGAATGTATTTCTATTTGAGGGATGTATAAACTGCTCTTGTAGGCCGGTTTTATGCATTTGAGAAAGCTCATAGGTTGGACCCCACTTCAAGTGGTCGTGGTGTTCGGCAATTCAAAACTGCCCTTCTTCAACGCCTTGAAAGAGTAAGCATTTAACATGTCTTCTTTGTACCTGATACAGTTATTATGTTTCTTTGCCAATAATCTGTTGCAGTTTTGTTTTGCCCCTTCCCTCCACAATAATAAGGACTGAGGATAACATCATGGGTTTAAAATCCCTTGCCACTTGTCTATCTGTTTCTCGTATAGAAGTTCTGCACTCATTTATTGGTCTTTTGAGGAAAGAAACTTTATAGATTAATATGGGGTCCCTTCTTAAAATTTGATATACTGTAGTTGCGTCCTTTGGAATCATCATTAAGGAACTGAGAAGTGTAAAACCATGGAGAAGTTACTATTGAAAGAGAAAATGAATCAAGCTTCTCATTTGTTTCTAAGTATTTGGTGCATACAACATATTTATAAGCAAGAGTGGAAGGTTAATAACTGGCGCCCTGCTTAGGGTGAGGTGTCTTGCATTTTAAGGCTCCTAAGCTTTGAGCTCCGTGCATTAGAGGTCTAAGATCTAACACTTTCTGTCTATGTTAATGGCGACATCAATTTGAATTCAAACTGTCAAAATCTCCTGAACAGCTTATTTATGAACCTTTTTGCTGTTACAGAATGAATGATTAATTGATTACCCCTAACAAGATTTAGAGGTGGCAATGGCCTCAATAATAATTTTAGGTATTTCATGTTAATTATATGTATCTTTTATCATTTCTTCCATTTTTGTTAGGAAAATGATCCAACATTGAAAGGAAGGGTAAAGAAAAGTGATGCTCGTGAGATGCAGAGTTTTTATCAGCATTACTACAAAAAATATATCCAAGCTTTACAAAATGCTGCTGATAAAGCTGATCGGTATGTTCTGTAGATAATCAGCAATGGCATGTTCTCTGACTATTGTGTGACAAGCAGTGAGTTTGTCTTCTTACTTTCAGTGCACAGCTTACCAAGGCATATCAGACTGCTAATGTTCTTTTTGAGGTTTTGAAGGCTGTTAACATGACACAATCTATGGAAGTTGATCGCGAGGTTATTTTTTTCTCTAGCTTCTAAGATGTTATCTTCCTATTGGTGTTCATTTAAGTTGTTCATTGAATTTGCTTTATAGTTTTGGTTTTTTCTGGCCTTTATGCTTATGCATATGATTGATTCGCCATTGGAATTGTAATAGATTTTGGAGACTCAAGATAAAGTTGCTGAGAAAACTGAGATCTTAGTCCCCTACAATATTCTTCCTCTTGATCCTGATAGTGCAAATCAGGCAATAATGAGATTTCCTGAGGTATGATCTCTGAATTTCATGTGTTTGAAATTCTGGCACCTTCATATTTCTTCCTTCCACTTTTAAAGAAAATACTTATTCATCACTCTTCACAGATACAAGCTGCTGTATTTGCTCTTCGTAACACGAGGGGTCTTCCCTGGCCTAAGGACTACAAGAAAAAAAAAGATGAAGACATTTTGGATTGGCTTGGGGCAATGTTTGGGTTTCAGGTAAGGTACAATCTGGAACTGGTAATTTTTTTTTTTAATGCATTTGAGTCTTGTATTTTTTTTTGCTGAAAATGACCTCTTCATTGCTAATAAATCCAATTGGACTTGTTTGCTACCTCTTGTACACAATGCAGAAGCACAATGTTGCAAATCAGAGAGAGCATTTGATCCTATTGCTTGCAAACGTGCACATAAGACAATTTCCCAAGCCTGATCAACAGCCGAAGGTAAGCTTTTAATTGAATAATTGATACAATTTTTTCTTTAATTTTCAATTTAAATTTCTTTACAAAACATATATATGTTGTTTTTTCTTTTCCATTTTTGATATAATAGGAAGCACATGATACTAAGTTGGTCTACAAAGCAGTCTATATTAGTGCACCCTTTCTAGTTTTTCAGTTGTCACATAGCATGGTTTCATATTGAAACCAGGTTCTGTATGTCATACTGAATTTAGTGCACAATGTTGAATGCTACTTTAAAATTTCTATATAAGTACACTGTTTCACGGCTTGGAGGGTGGAGGAAGCATGTAATACTAATATTTTCAATTTTAAGTGTTACAATTGGCCTCATAATCATAAAGATGCATGGTGATAAGATGCTGTATGGCAAATTATTTCTTCCTGCTGTAAATGGTTGCCTTGCTGCAAAAGGGGTTGAAAAGTTGTGCACGATACACATTTTGCTTTTGTATATTCCATTTCAATGGCAATGTATCTTCATCTGGGAGCCATATACTTAACAACTAATCTTATTCTTTTAATTATGATTTTCCATAAGAATATAAATATAGTAATCTTTGTTAGATCTGCTTATGACTTGTATATATTATTTGCTTAGTTGGACGAGCGTGCACTGACAGAAGTTATGAAGAAACTTTTCAAGAATTACAAAAAATGGTGCAAGTATTTGGGTCGGAAGAGTAGCCTTTGGTGAGAGTTTCTGTTCTCATAATGTCCAAAGATACTGTAACTGCTCTTTTGCTGAAGTAGCTGTTTGATTAACTTACGGGGACAAGAAAGATTTTGAACTTGTTTTTCCTTTAGTTGTACAATTTAGTCTATACTCTATAATGTTAAATCAGTATATGAGCACTTAAATTTAGATGTGACTTTCAATTCTGAATCTGCGTTCTTATTTGCAGCTTGTTTAACTCTTACTATCTAGCTTTCCCAAGAAATATATGTATTTTTCAGTTTCCCATGCAACATTCCTCGCGGATGCATATTGCAGGTTGCCAACCATACAGCAAGAAGTGCAGCAGCGTAAACTATTATACATGGGTCTGTATCTTCTAATATGGGGTGAAGCTGCCAACCTAAGATTCATGCCAGAATGCCTTTGCTATATCTATCACCATGTATGCTTTGTAACTTAAAAGCAACCTGTGATGTTTATTTACTTTTCCAGGACTGCATTTTTATAGGTGTGTGAGCTGGAATGTTACGTCATTTTTTCGGTTTCAGCTTGTTCAAATTTTTATAGATGTTTTCATGCATTTGCTAAGAGAAGTTAAAAATGGAGCTGCAGTTCTATATGCAAATCCCTTATCAAACTAATTGGCTGATGAATTTGTGTGTATGCTCCCGTGCTTACGTGTTTCTGTGCAGATTTTGCCTTTTAATCTACCTTGGAACACAGAAAGCAAATTTGTTTCTTTAACTATTTTTCTTGTGTAATCCTTGGTTTCCCTTTCATCCTCTTTGCGTCGATATTCTTGTTCCCTTTTATTCCAAATATTTTAACTGAAAAAAAATAGACATAGGGGGGGGGTGTTAAGTAATAAGTGCTAATGGATTTAACCACAAGGGGTTAAAATGACACTTTCCAAACCACAAGATGGCCAAGTGATAATTGCCAAGCCATATGAGGATTTTAATTTTTTTTTCCCTACTTTAACTTTTCAGAGTCGCCTAGCCATGTCCAATCTATGTATGAGCATGTCTACTCTAGTTCTAAGGTGCAAATTGATATTTTCTAGTGATATGCACAAGTTTGTTCAGAAACATGTTATAACTTAGTGACTTGTGTTATGTAGTATTGTATATGTCAACGAAGCATCTGGGAGCTATATTAAGGCTCTCTAATTAGAACTGTTCCATTGCAGATTTCTATATCTATGTAATGCAAAAACACATTTTATCAATATTGATCAGGCTTGTGATAATACAAATTCCTTGTTTTAGGCCCAAAAAGTTCTGGAATCTTTACCAAATTGCTTCATGTAGTGATGTGTTAAATGAATTGTAAATTAGAAAAAGAGCTTGTGTTTCTTGATGTTTTAATTTAAACTTACAGGGGTGGAATTTAATAGCAAGACAGCTTCACTGTCCTGCTTGAGTCATTTAGCACTATAAAATTAATGCAGATAAACCTTCAGTCTTAAAACATACAGAGTTTGTTTTATTCTGTTGTCATTTTGTTTCCTAGTGATATAGACTCTGCTGTTGGTAGCTGTTTGTATTGCAACATGAATTCCTTGTCAAAGACCAACTCTTCCAAAAACATAAGCTGTTAGGTGGAGGCCTAAGAATAATTTAATATCTCTAACATGCCCCTTCATGCAAGAGCCCTTTAGGCTTGAAGTGTGGACAATGCAGATGTCTCGTTTTATCTTGTTTTGAAATTACACTTAATTATGACGAATGGGGGTGGCATGGATCAAACCCCCTACCACTTGGTTATAAAGAGGCTGATACCATGCCAAAGACCAACTCTCCTGAAAGCTCAATGACATGTTTGTTTAATACTGCCCTCCAATGCAAACTTGCATTTGGAAGAAGGTAAAAAAATTTGCTTACAGCAAAAGTGTCTTGAAAAATGTGAAATTTCTCTTTGCATTGATATGTATATAAAACAAACAAGTTTTAAGTTGATAGGTGGAGGCCTAGGAATGGTTTAATATCTAAAATTTTTTTCCTGCAGTTTTGGCATTTGCTTACATTGTTGGTATCAAATGAAATTTTTTGACGGGAACCTACCACTATGTCAAATCTTGACATGCTTTGTCATCTTTTTCATGGTGCCTCTTGTAGATGGCCTTTGAATTGTATGGTATGCTTGCTGGTAATGTTAGTCCAATGACTGGAGAGAATGTCAAGCCAGCCTATGGAGGTGAAGAGGAGGCTTTCTTAAGGAAAGTTGTCACTCCTATATATGATGTAATTGCAAAGGTGCTTTCTGCCATTCATTATTGTCTTCTTTTCCTTCCTTCTTTTATCTTCATTGCCACACACAACTCGCCTATATAGAATTCATATTATTGATAGTCTCTCATAAAAAATTGATAATTGCTTTGGTCAAAAGGAAGCTGCATGGAGCAAGAAGGGGAGGTCAAAGCATTCACAATGGAGGAACTATGATGATTTAAATGAATATTTCTGGTAAAATAAGCTGCCTTTTGTTTTTTCATGTTTATTATTTATATCTGTCTGGGTATTAATTTTTAATGACAATTGTAGGTCAGCTGATTGTTTTCGGTTAGGTTGGCCAATGCGTGCTGATGCTGATTTCTTTTGCGTGCCAGTTGAGCAGCTAAATTTTGACAAATCTAATGTAAGAATTGATTTTGATCTCTCATTTTTCTCAATATGTTCACTATTATAAGGATTTATTTCCTTGCAAATTTTCAGTATGTGGTTTCCTTGGGGATGTTCATTGAAATTTTTTGAATAGCTGCAAGGTAAGCTCATGGATCTTCTAGGGATTATTATATATTTATGGATCATTAGATGTTTTTCGGTCATTGGTATCAGTCCAGGTTGTCTATTATGCTCCAGAGCATGTTAGGATGATGCTTTTCTGTGTGGATGTAGTGGGAAATGGGCCTTACTTCTATTATCTGATAGCTTGTATATAGCACTTTCCAGATTGAACTTCCCTCATAATTTAGTTATTCTTGTATGATACTGGTGTTAGTGTTTTTACTTAGAAGAGTTGGACATATCTGAAGTTTGTTGTAAGTGAATTGATGTACCATTTTGCTTTTATGGTGATGTTGATAGAAGTAGGAGACTCAGGCTTTTAATAGAATCAAGCTTTATGGTGAAAGCCAAATTGTATTGTTGGTGTGATAAAGATTTTAGGGAAAACTACCGTTTTGGTCTTCAAATGATTTATATTTTCTCAATTTGGTTCCTCAACTTTTAATTTTATTAATTGAGTACTTTTATGTTTTAACTTAAGTCTTGTTCCACGTACGCATTTAGGGTGTATGGAATGCACAAGACATGACCAAGTTGAGATGAATTCAGACATTTGTGGACTCAATTGATAACTTTAGAATCTGAGAGACCAAATTCAGAAAACATGTTGATTTTGTGGACCAAAATAATATTTTTATCATTGGTTTATATTGTCTTTTCAGGCTTTGAATTCTACTGGTTTTAAAAGGCACTTATTGCCTTGGTTATAAAGGTTTAGACCTAGTTATTGTTTTCTGCTTTTATATTGTCTCTAACTGTATGAGGGTTTTTTCTATATATGCTCATTTGTAATGGTGGCATTCTTTTGTGACTAACATAAAATTTAGTTGTCAGAAGAGAAAAGTTGTATCCTAATTGGCTAGAGGGCATACAATCCATGAACATTGATTTATATAATATGGATGGAAAAGTAGCTCATTCTTGTATGGTGGTGTTTAGACAGGAAATGATAATATATTATATATGCATGATATATTGGTTGATTACTGGTTATGATATCTATTTTTCTATGAATAAAACGAAGATGTGATATGCATTGGCTCTAGGCTTGGATGTTTGGCTGAAAATGTGAAGAAAAACTTCTGTGCTTAATTATGATACTGGCTTTTAAAATAATGTAAAATGTTTGATGGGTGCTTTTTAAAATTCTCACCATCTTATAGTTATATGAGTAAATTCCAATAATTACTAATGAAACTTATACGTGCCACTGGATTTTAAGCCTTGCTGTAAACTTGAATTTACAGGATAACAAGCCTGCTAACTGGGACAGATGGGTTGGAAAAGTGAATTTTGTTGAGATAAGGTCATTTTGGCATATTTTCAGAAGTTTTGACCGCATGTGGAGTTTTTTCATTCTGTGCTTACAGGTATTAAATCTTTTCTGCATTGTGTTTCCCTCCTCCCTCCATGTGAGTGATTTTTCCCCCTTAATGTCTTGCAAAATAAGATCCACTACTGAAAGGGTTTCTATGTCATTAGGCTATGATTATTGTTGCTTGGAATGGATCTGGGGATCCAAGTGCAATCTTTAACGGCGATGTTTTCAAGAAGGTGTTGAGTGTGTTTATAACAGCAGCTATATTGAAGCTTGGGCAAGGTAGGTGATTTGCCAATTTTACTAGCACATATATTTCAGTATCCAATAAGACCATTGCAGCCTACCTTGCTACTTTATCATTATGTCTTATCCTTTTTGTATTTACTATTTAGTCAATCTTGTTGCTGTTTAAAATTGTAACCTACTGTGCTACTTTGACCTCCATTCTGGAGCCATTTTTTCTGATTTTAATGCTTGTATAACATACAAGAATAACAACTACCAGAGGAAGATTAATAACAACTATTGGACTCAAGAATGGTTTTATATCTCTAATGGGGTTCCTTTCTCCTAGTGTTGTGAAAAAAAAAACATATTCTTTTATTAACACTATGGAAACACACAAACAAAGTAAAGTCTCATAAATATCACCATCATTGATTAGAAAGCCTTTTTTTGTTGGTTGTTTTGCTATAAACTGCTTTGGTTGCCAAAATATATGACTATGTTGTGGGGAAGGGAGGAGAAACGGGGCAGGTTTGTTTCCTGACCTTGGATAGAAAAGTTGGTAGAGTAGTCAATCAGAAGTCTGGGGTTTGATGCCCTTTGAGACTGTTCAGCTTGAAGAACCTCTAAAGTAACTATTTTGTGGCATAGAAGTGAGTCATCATAGTATATATATTCATTGCTCTTTTGTTAGAGATTTGGATCTTTGTTAATGCTATCCGGTTACTGAATATAAATTGCTGAGTAGACCGGAATGCTCAGTTGCTTTGTTGTGTTCTTATTAACTCTAGTAGAAGACAACTTGAGTTGTTTGTGGAAGCACTGGAGCAAAATGATGGTGAAATCTCAATATGTCAGAGGAAAATTGTATATCTGCCTGCTTGTGGGCAGCTATTCTGAAACATAGAAGCATGACTTATTCCTTGGCTGAGCAGTTAGTAGTTATATTCCCTCCAGATTTGGTTTGATTTAAAAATGAAAATGATGAGAACTGAGTAGTCAAGATCAATTTCCTTTATCCTTTTTACTCTAGGTTTTTTCTGCTGGAAAAAATCTTGCTATTTCATAAAGTGAAGGTTGCTTATGGTAATCTTTTTCATTTTTTTTTTTTTTGTGTTCACTTGGGCAGCTGTTCTGGATGTGATCCTCAGTTGGAAAGCACAACGGAGTATGTCTATGCATGTTAAGTTAAGATACATGCTAAAAGTTGTTTCAGCTGCAGCATGGGTGATCTTTCTATCAGTTACTTATGCTTATACTTTGGACAATCCTACTGGGTTTGCTCAAACCATCCAAAGTTGGTTCGGAAGCAATTCAAGTTCACCTTCATTGTTTATTTTGGCTGTTGTTATATACCTGTCACCAAATATGCTAGCTGCCATATTGTTTCTGTTCCCACTCATTCGTCGTTTTCTTGAGAGGTCGAACTATAGAATCGTGATGCTAATGATGTGGTGGTCACAGGTAGGCAGTATGGCAACCTTGTTTTCTCTAAGTCTTTTGGTTTGGTACACCAAGAAACAGTTGTTTTGTGCCATTGCAACTGAGATATACAGATCCTAACTTGGTGTTTATGATGCTTTCTAATTGGCAGCCTCGTCTCTATGTTGGTAGGGGAATGCATGAGGGCACATTTTCACTTTTCAAGTAAGAATGTAGAGTTTGAAAAGTTCCTCTTTGCTGTGAATGGTGTAACTTTCCTAGGCATCTGATGTTAATGTGTCATTGTTTATAATTTCAGCTACACATTGTTTTGGGTCCTCCTGTTAATTACAAAGTTGGCTTTCAGTTACTATATAGAGGTGATGCCTTATCATTCATCCTGGAGCTCAGTTGTTATCAACTTTCATGACTTTTAGATGACTCTGTAATTGTTCTCTGCTTTTTCATATTCACTTCCACAATTTCGCGCAGTTGTGGAAATGAATATGTTCAACCTTTCGTTTGTTCTTAAACTTCCTTGTCTCATTATTACAACATTGTTATTGAATTGTGATTCTTGTATTATGATAAATTACTGTTGTAAATTTGACTGGAGTTTCAACCACGTCTTTATAATAATGAGTGAATTTCACTTGTTCTTACTGTCTGTGTGTTGCTATAAAACATCTGATGGGACTGTAAGATAATCAATTGATTTTACTTATTTTAACTGTCTGTCTTGCTTTATTATTACTATAGATAAAACCTTTGGTGGAACATACAAAAGCTATGCCAAAATAATCAATTAATTTTACTTGTTTAACTCTCTGTATCTTATATTCTTACTATAAATAAAACCTCTGTTGGAACCTAAAAAACTATTATTGTTTCTATAAAATAATCAATTAATTTTATTTGTTTTAACAGTCTGTGTTTTTCATTCGTACTATAGATAAAACCTCTGGTGGGACCTACAAAAGCTGTAATGAGTGTAAAAATCTCGACTTTCCAGTGGCACGAATTTTTCCCCCGTGGTAGTAAGCTAGAGCACTTGGGTTTTTATATTATTTGATTCTTTCACAAATGGTTTTATAAGTTGTGTGCTTTGCAGCTAGGAACAATATTGGTGTTGTAGTTGCACTTTGGGCTCCAATTATTCTGGTATGGGTATACAACGTACCTGATTTGATTCCTTTTTTAATATCTGCTGCATAATGATCTAACTCCTTTTTTTTCAGGTATACTTCATGGATACCCAAATTTGGTACGCCATATTCTCTACCTTATTTGGTGGTATTTATGGTGCATTCCGTCGCCTTGGAGAGGTTAGTAGATTGTCCACTCCTGTGATTCCTATGCCATAATGGTTTGTTTTGGATCTTTAGTTTTAGTTGGTTAATTATTGTTCTTATGTTTTGGACATACTCTGGTGCGAAATCTAAAGCAGCTTGAAGTTATTTTTCCTACAGTAGATATGCTTATTCTTATTCCTTCCTCTGCTTCCCTTTTTCTCCAAATGGTCCTTCATTGTTGGGCAGTTCTTCAAGCAATAAGTTTGTCTGTCCATAAATGTCAGCCAATCGTTTCTGTTTTGTTGGATATAACCATTGAACATTCCTCAAGTTTCACTCTGTGGGTATACCATGTTTTTTACCTGTTCATTTTTCTTGCAAGTTACATCTATCAGCTATATTGAAATATTGTAAAATTGATTAAATTTCTTTCCTATGGTTGTAGATGATTTTCATTGGTTTGAGGATTTTCAGTGCAAATATGCTGGCGGTTGAGATGTTTGTGGAGTGGCTTATATATATTTTTGAAAGTTTTGAATTTATTCCCAACATGGTAGAATAGGATATGTTCAATCTTTTCTTTTGTTCAACATGTAGATTTCAGCTATTTCCCAAAATGTGTAAGTTGGGGACTGGATAATACTTTCTTATTATACGTTGCTTCTATTTCTATTAAAATATTGTTATGGATAGTTTCATTTGCGCCACCCCATAATCTAAAGCGGTTGCATATTGTTTGTTTTCTTTGCTTTATTGGTCTTAACATGGTACAAAGAGATGATACTTGTGATTATTGTATTAATGTATAATTAGGGTTTATAAGTGGGATTTAGGGTTTGTTAAATTGTATTTTGGGGTTTTATAACTTAGTTCTTTGGGTCTTGGGATATCTTTTTCCCTAATTGGATATCCTATTTTATGTTTGCTTCAGTCTCAAGTTTGGTTTTCTTGTTACAGTAGAATTTGGGTTGTTGAGTTTCAGGGATTTCAACTTGAATTAATTATCAAATAATTTGTGTGTTTCTGGGATTGTTCCCCTGTTCCCCACTCAATTTATATGGGGTTTTCTTTTCCATACCTTTGCGATCATTTCATCTTTTGCTGGTTTCAGATAAGGACACTAGGAATGCTTAGATCTCGTTTTGAATCATTGCCTGGTGCCTTCAACGCCTGTTTGATCCCAGAGGAAAAGAGTGAGCCAAGGAAAAAAGGATTGAGAGCCACTTTATCTCGCAGATTTGCTCAGGTTAATTATTTTACCATCACTTTCTGGAGCTTGTGATTGAAAATTAGAGCATCTTTATTCAAAGTACATTACTTTGGCTTATGATACAGATCCCATCAAACAAAGGTAAAGAAGCTGCAAGATTTGCGCAATTGTGGAACCAAATAATCACTAGTTTTAGAGAGGAAGATCTTATTAGCAATAGGTAATCTGTGGGATACATTTATGTTTCTGGTTCTTGGTCTTCTCTCTCTCTCTATTTAGATAGAGCACTGTATATTTAGACAGCAGTGTATTGAGGTGGTTATACTTTTCAGGGAAATGAACCTTTTGCTTGTACCTTACTGGGCTGATCGTGAATTGGAGCTTATACAATGGCCGCCTTTTCTACTTGCTAGCATGGTTTGTTTATTTTGAGTTCTTTTTGAAACATTGCTACCTTCATGTCCCTTTAGTAATTCTGTATCTGCTCTGTAGATCCCAATTGCACTAGACATGGCTAAGGACAGCAATGGAAAGGATCGAGAGCTGAGAAAAAGAATTGAGGCTGAGAGCTATATGTCTTGTGCAGTTCAAGAGTGCTATGCTTCATTTAAGAGCATTGTTAAGTACTTGGTTCAAGGGGACCGTGAGAAACAGTAAGTCTCTTAAAGCAGTATAATGTTATTGTTTATTTAAGTAGTAGTACTTTCCGAGTGTGCTCCTAGGTACTATTTCAAATAATAACAGATTGTAGGTCTTTTGATAAATTGCTATTGGAAATAGCTTCCTCAAGTTTGATGCTAAATCTTTGCAACATCTAACTGATTTCTGGAAGATTCTTTATTTTTCTAATCTATTTTCAATTTTGTTGCTGTCTTTCATTTCAGGGTTATAGAATACATGTTCACTGAAGTAGACAAACATATAGGAGCAGGTGACCTAATAAGTGAATTCAGACTGAGTGCTCTTCCTAGCCTCTATGAGAAGTTTGTTGAGCTAATCGAATATTTGGTAATGTTTGAACACCCTGATGCAATTGAGTACATTTAGTGTCTATTCAGCATCCTGTCAAAATCTTACCCAGTTTTTTAATTATTGCAGTTAAACAATAAGCATGAAGATAGGGACCAAGTTGTGATTCTATTCCAGGACATGCTGGAGGTAGTGACGAGAGATATAATGATGGAGGATCATATATTCAGGTGATGCATACATATATCCCAATGTCTCTACATCTTTAAAGGGCATCTTCTTCCTCCGTTGATTGTGATTGTATTATTTTGCTTGGATAGTTTGGTTGATTCAATCCATGGTGGATCTGGACATGAGGGGATGCTTCCTCTTGAGCCACAACACCAGTTATTTGCATCTGAAGGGGCTATCAGGTTTCCAATTGAACCAGTTACAGAAGCTTGGACAGAGAAGGTTTGTTAGTGGTTACTAATTGTATTATTCTGCTGAGAATTTGAATAGTGAAGTGCATCTATGATGACCTGCTTCCCGGGGTTTTTTTTTTATTTGTAGATTAAACGGCTTTACTTGCTGCTTACTACCAAAGAATCTGCCATGGATGTACCATCTAACTTAGAAGCCAAAAGGCGTATTGCTTTCTTCTCAAATTCACTGTTTATGGACATGCCTACAGCTCCCAAAGTTCGCAATATGCTTTCATTCTCGTAAGCTTTCTTTTAGTCCCAAATTCTGTGCCATGTTTTCTTGTTGAAACTTGTGAAATAGTTAAGTTAAAGCTAGATGAGATTCCCCTTCTGTAATGCAATTTGCATTATCTGAATCATTTCCTTTCTATGCAATCTTGTTGACTGAAGATTCAAACTATGTAATATATTTATTTGTTTTATCACAACATGCATACTTCTCCATTATGCTTAGTTTAGTTTGCTTGTCATAGGAAGCTTTTAGGATTAAACATTTCTTGGAGGATGACCAAGTAAGAAACAAAGATTGTACTGTTCATCAAATATTGTCTGGCTGAAAGCTGTAGTAATTTTTTCCCTAGTACGTCAGCTTGAAATTTTACCCCATTAAATCTATATATTTAATGGATATTTGAACTGAGACTTAATTTTTTTTTTAATTATTAAATCCTTATCAATTTTGGTGCAGTTAGATCTTTATTTTTACTTTTTGGGTTATGGACTTTGTGTTTGTAGGGTTTTAACACCATACTACACAGAAGAGGTTCTCTTCTCCTTGCGTGAGTTGGAGTCACCCAATGAAGATGGAGTTTCAATTCTCTTCTACTTGCAAAAGATCTTTCCTGGTTAACCCTCACCCATAAATCACTATGCTGCATAAATGTGAAAGTTCGAGGGATGGGTATCTATGCATTTGTTGTGACTTTTTTTTTTTTTTGGTTGTTGATGCATAGATGAGTGGAAAAACTTTCTTGAGCGAGTGAATTGTTCTAGTGAGGAGGAACTTAAAGGGAATGAGTCTGATGAGTTAGAAGAAGAACTTCGTCGCTGGGCATCATACAGAGGCCAAACTTTGACTAGAACTGGTCCCTTCTCTCTTTCTCACACACACTGACACACACACACACACACACAAATATATGCTTATATGTGAACTTGAGTGCTTAAGTTCAAATACAATTGTATCCTTTCCTCAGAATGTCAACTGCTTCTTACTTCTTGTTGCAATTGACTGAAGTATTTCTACTGATGCAGTAAGAGGCATGATGTACTGCAGAAAAGCTTTGGAGCTCCAGGCTTTTCTTGATATGGCCAAAGATGAAGGTGACTGTTTCTTCTTTTGGAAATGATTAAATAAATTTTCATTAGTTGCTTGTACTTTGGTTGTAAATTTATTAGTCAATGAAACTTGTAGCCTGAAACTAAATTTTGCATTGTGTTTTTCTGGATTAAATGGTTCAAATGGGCAGATTTGATGGAAGGCTATAAAGCCATAGAAAATTCAGATGATAACTCCCGGGGGGAAAGGTCATTGTGGACACAATGTCAAGCAGTAGCCGATATGAAATTCACATACGTGGTATCATGCCAACAATATGGGATTGACAAGCGATCTGGTGCTCCTCGTGCACAGGACATATTGAGGCTTATGACAACGTAAGTGTCCAAGCTTCACCTTCTTATATTTATGAGGTAGAGGAACCTAGCAAAGACAGACCATTTCATATATTTTCATTTGGCAGATATCCTTCGCTTCGAGTTGCCTATATTGATGAGGTAGAGGAACCTAGCAAAGACAGGCCAAAAAAGATCAACAAGGTTTATTACTCTTGCTTGGTGAAGGCTATGCCAAAATCCAGTAGTTCTTCAGAGCCTGTGCAATATTTGGACCAGGTATTTGGATTTTGAAAAATGAAGCCTGTAAATAATTCTTTCATCCTTTTTGCTACTATTAATTTGTTTTTTATAGAAAAAAAATTTTTGATTGGAGAAAAAAAGGGAAAATACAACTAGGGGAGGATACAAAATTCTCCAAATCAGGAAAAATTATATACAACAAGGAACAAGAAAAACTAAGAATGCAGCAAAGCTGCCACTCTCTGCATATCAAAGATAGCAACTCCCATGAAGCAGCATAAGCAAAACACCAAAGAGAAGTCATAAACACAATTCTATCCATAACTAGTTTAGGGGAAAAGAGACACTCTTAGAGATGCAAGCGCTTTGGTCAAACCAAGCACACTTGACTGCATAAACTGCACACTGTACTAGTTGTCCACATAAATGTTGGTATCTTGATTTGTGTTCCTGTGCAGGAGAGCTCATTTGACAATTGAGATTGGGTTAAATAGAGCCCAACTTTGGTCTAGCTGTTAAAGCTCAGGTTCAGCTTTTGACCAGCTAACAATCTTATGAAGCCAATCAGTTTAGTTTATATCCATATATGAGTAATTATAATTATGTTTTTAATCATGATCTTGAACATTGACTCATTTTCCCATTATATGCATAAATGAATAAACTGTAACTTCTATAAAGAATCAATGGTTTTTCATCTAGTAATTTGAAGTTAGGAAGAAAATGGTTATATTATTTCCGTTGGACTAATGTAATTCTGGACTTGAACCATTGCCTAAGCCATCATTATTTTTCCCCACCATAATATTTGAATCATCGATGCTTTGGTTCATACTCTACATTTGATTGTCTTAATCAGGTCATATATAAAATTAAGCTTCCTGGACCAGCTATTTTGGGTGAGGGTAAGCCTGAAAATCAGAATCATGCCATAATTTTCACACGTGGAGAAGGCTTGCAAACAATAGATATGAACCAGGTATGATGGTTGAATCATAAGAGCAAAAAATTGTAAGGTCTGATATCATGCCATGTGATTAAGTTGCCCCTTTTATAGGATAACTACATGGAAGAAGCTTTGAAAATGAGAAATTTGTTGCAAGAATTCCTTAAGAAGCATGATGGTGTGAGGTTCCCAAGTATTCTTGGACTCAGGGAGCATATATTTACTGGAAGGTAAAGCCATTTAGTTTTTATATGTTAATCTTTTATTTGTGTATATATTTTCTGTTTTCCTTAAAAAAATATTTTGCTTTTTTAAGTAAATTCATAATTTTAGTGTTTCTAACTATTGTTTTGCTCTGAGGTTTCAGTGTTTCTTCCCTTGCATGGTTCATGTCAAATCAGGAGACCAGTTTTGTGACAATTGGTCAGAGATTATTGGCAAATCCCCTGAAGTAAGTTCTTGTGCTTGTTCTTCTTTCCAAGTGTAGGATGATATGAACAGTAATACGGAATTAATATGATATATATACATATATATATATATATATACTGGGAAAGGGAGAGAATGTAAAAAGGGTGTGGTCGAAGCATACGTCGCCTCTAGCCCAAACCTGTCTTTTTACTAGAGTGAAGAATATACAACTGTATAATTGTCAATCAATCACCCCTCACTCAAGCTAGAATCAATGCGCAATTAATCACCCTTGATTGTAGTGAGAGTACGATTGTTGTTATGGTATGCTTAGGAGTAAAAGTACAAGAATGGAGAATGTCAACTACCAACTCTCTTAAATGCTTATGCTATTAGTTTTGGGCCTAGAAATAGTCTATTTCTTTAACATCGACCCTCACACAAAAATGTTTATGCTTTGAAGTGCCAATGAAGCGCAAGCCCACCATATCTTGTGTTGAATTTGAATTTAATTATGAAGACTGAGAGGTGGCAAGGATTGAACTTCTAATCATTTCAAGGACCTACTGTCCCAAAAGCTATGGTGTTAGGTGCGGTCCTAGGAATGGTTTATATCTATAACAAAAAAGAAAAGAAAGAAATTGGCAAAACATTTATAAGAACATGTATTATGTTATGTCTAGATACAATGTCTGTTTTTAACTTAGCCTCTGCAACTTCCGTTTTCACTCATACCAAGCACAACCTTACTGTTGGAGAGGAATGCATGTAACTTTATGAAATAGTTTTGATCACATCGTCCCAATAACTTAAGCCATTAGGTGCAAGCACAGTAATGATTTTTTATCCCTAATACACTGAAGAAAGCAATAGAGACAGAGATAGGTCATGTAAAGAGTGAGAGAAACAGGGAAATCCTATATAAAGGGATGCACTAACTTGATTCTAGTTAGCCTCCTTGCATGTATATTTATACTAATAAACTAGGCTTAGTACAAGCATTGCACAACTAGTACTAGCTTGAGCAACATAGTACACACATAGTATTATTCTTTAACACTCCCACTCAAATTGAGCATAGATGTTAATCATGCCTAGCCTCTTTCAAATATAATGTACTGTTTTGACACACAGCTTTTGTATAGAGGTCTGCTAGCTGCTCTCAAATTCACACTTGACCAATAGAAATAAGTCCCTGCTGAAGCTTTTCTCTTACACAAAGTGACAATCTGAGTACATAAAACAAAGATAAACCAAATACTAAATAATTGATCAATGCCTATTGTTAAGGACAAACTATCTCAAAAGCTTAAGCTGTTAGGTAAAAGCTCATAATGGTTTTTTATTTCTAACATGCCCTTGTCACGCAAGAGCCCTTTGGGCTTGAAGTGTGGATAATGCTTAGGCCTACTTTATTTTGTGCTGAAATTTAACTTAATTATGAAGAATGGAGGCGGCAATGATCGAACTCTTGACCGCTTGGTCTAAGAGGCTTTGATACCATCTTGAGGATCAACTATTCTAAAAGCTTAAGTTATTAGGTAGAAGCTCGTGAATGGTTTTTATATCGAACACCTTTAAATAACAACTATGATAATAAAATTGGCAGATACATTTACCTTGTTAGAAATATTTGTTTTTTTATTTCCATATTTTTGGCTTCATCAGACATTTTTCCTCCATTAGGGTATTTATTGTGTTTATGGAAATATGTAATCTACTCTCCTTTTTATGCTTATGTAGGGTTCGCTTCCACTATGGTCATCCTGATGTCTTTGATAGGCTTTTTCACCTCACCAGAGGGGGTGTTAGCAAAGCCTCCAAGGTTATCAATTTGAGTGAAGATATTTTTGCTGGTAGAGTGATGTCCAATTCCTCTTTATTTGCTTTGTGTTTGATCTTATCTTCATTTGAATTTTACTATGTTATTTGCAGGCTTCAACTCTACACTCCGGGAAGGAAATGTTACTCATCATGAGTACATACAAGTCGGGAAGGGGAGAGATGTGGGTCTGAACCAAATTTCTATGTTTGAAGCAAAGATAGCTAATGGCAATGGAGAGCAAACACTGAGTCGAGATGTATACCGACTTGGGCACCGTTTTGACTACTTCAGAATGTTGTCTTGTTATTTCACCACAATTGGATTTTACTTCAGTACTCTTGTATGTTATCACCAGAGTTAACTCTTACTTATTTAGTTCTTATATCACAGGCTTCTGAACCTTTTTCTTTTCTTTTAACTTTGAGCAGATAACTGTTCTCACTGTATATGTATTCCTCTATGGTCGCCTTTATCTCGTACTCAGTGGACTTGAAGAAGGTTTGAGTACACAAAAAGCCATTCGAGACAATAAGCCTCTTCAAGTGGCCCTTGCCTCTCAGTCCTTTGTTCAAATTGGGTTTTTGATGGCCTTGCCCATGTTAATGGAAATTGGCTTAGAAAGGGGTTTCCGAACTGCACTTAGTGAGTTCATATTAATGCAGTTGCAGCTGGCTCCAGTATTCTTCACATTTTCTCTTGGGACAAAGACTCACTATTATGGAAGGACATTGCTTCATGGAGGTGCTAAGTATAGACCCACGGGTCGAGGCTTTGTGGTTTTCCATGCTAAATTTGCTGACAACTATAGACTTTATTCCCGAAGCCACTTTGTCAAGGGTATTGAGCTCATGATTTTACTTATTGTATACCAAATTTTTGGTCATACTTATAGAAGTGGGGTTGCATATGTCTTGATTACCGTATCAATGTGGTTTATGGTGGGCACCTGGCTTTTTGCTCCGTTCTTGTTCAATCCTTCTGGGTTTGAGTGGCAAAAGATTGTTGATGACTGGACTGATTGGAATAAATGGATTAGCATCCGCGGAGGTATAGGTGTACCACCTGAAAAAAGTTGGGAATCCTGGTGGGAAGAGGAGCAAGAGCATCTCCAATATTCAGGAATGCGGGGAATCATAGCCGAGATATTGTTATCTTTACGTTTTTTTATCTATCAGTATGGTCTTGTATATCACTTAAATATTACGAAGAGCACAAAAAGTTTTCTAGTAAGTCTTTATCTATATTGTCCCTTTTTCTCCCTATTTATCTCACTTATAATTTGGCAAATTGAATGGATATGCTTTTCTTGGTTACAGGTCTATGGCATATCATGGTTGGTGATCTTTCTAATATTATTTGTGATGAAGGTTAGTAGCAAGCTGCTACCTATCTTGTAGGGCATGTTGAATTGTTCATATAATGAACGATTTCTCAATATAAGAATTATATCCTCTTACCTGAGCCTTTTCTCATTGATGTACGGTGTGGTAGGGTTTTCTTATGTTTAATATAGCAATGAAGTGATTGTTTGGTTTGCTTTCTTGCCGACATAGACCAAGTTAGAATACTACAATATGTCAATACTACTTGTTTATAATCTAGGAAAGTTCTGCTTTCTTTATGACTTTCTTTTTTCATGCTGTCTCAGACGGTGTCTGTTGGGAGGCATAAATTCAGTGCAGATTTTCAGCTTGTCTTCCGGATAATCAAGGGATTGATATTCTTAGCATTTGTCTCGATTCTTGTCATCTTGATTGCCCTTCCTCAATCTCATATGACTTTACAGGACATTGTTGTCTGCATTCTTGCCTTCATGCCAACTGGTTGGGGAATGCTACAGGTGAATGCTCTTTCCATTTTTTTCTCCCTACTAAATAATGTATATTCTTTTGGAGTGATATGCTTCATACTCGTCTAATATGAGCCAGAGAGAGAGACTGATCTTTTGGAAATACTTATATCTCATTAAATTATGAAAGTGATGCATATCAAATTAGGGAAAGGAAACACTTGTATATAATCAAAATCTTAGTATTGTTTTATCTTCCCATTTTCCTTTGTTTCTCGTATGGAATCATGGGGCAGTTTATTATTAGAGTTAGATTTATTGTACAACTGCATTATCCTTATTTCCTTCAACTTGTTTGTTTCTGGCTGTGGTTTCCCTTGTAATTGTTGTCATTTTATTTTGCAGATAGCACAAGCAACAAAGCCTCTAGTATGCCGAGCCGGATTTTGGGGATCAGTAAAAACTCTTGCTCGTGGTTATGAGATTGTCATGGGTTTGCTTTTGTTCACTCCGGTTGCCTTCTTGGCTTGGTTTCCTTTTGTTTCAGAATTTCAGACCCGTATGCTGTTCAACCAAGCATTCAGCCGAGGTTTGCAAATTTCTCGTATTCTCGGAGGTCAAAGGAAGGAGCGCTCTTCTCGCAACAAGGAATAGTTTGTCCACTGAAGGCTTAACTATGCACTCCTTTTCCTTGATTGCAGCAATAGCATGATCAGTGTTTTTTTTTTTTTTTGGTTTTTTGCAACAATTGCGAGTAGTTGTAACTAGGAATTAGATAAATCCTAGGCTTCACATTTGTTAAAGCCATTTGATTAATGTCGAACATCAATGAAAGTTATTTCAATTTAAAGTTGGCTTCGCCATCTCTCATTCCTTGACCGTCGGACTCGTTTTTTTTTTTTTTTTCCTTTGGTCTTCTTAGTGGCGTTGGCTTTACCGCTTTACTAATAATTTGGTTCTTTGTTGACATGCAAGAGGCAATTGTATTTGTTTATTTTTTGGTCTTTTTTCACGGTCGTTAATAATTGTTAAGAAGAGTGAGGGTGATGATGGTAAAAATTAATTGACTTAAAAAAGGATAAAATCTGCTATGGAGTTTTTTTCTTGAAAAAAAATTGAGTGTCAATTGTTGAGATCAATAGTTGGTATTTTATTAGTCAAATTCCCAAATTTCAGACCTCTTGCCAAGGTCATCCTCTGCTTGATTCCAAGAATACAAGCGACGTGCTGCAGCCTGCAGGGCCATAACCTGATGGACAGTCATGGCATTTGGCAGCCGCTCCCCAGCTCGAAGATGAAGAATATGCTAAGCTGGAATTGGTTTAGTGAGATCAGCCACTACTTCAGAGAAGACAACCAATGTGCAGACACCTTAATCAATATGGGCCTCACTCAAGTTGACATTATCTAATTGAGATGATTTTCTTACTAAAATGAGAATTTTTCTTCTGCTTGCTGCAATGGGACTCCGTATTCTTAGAATTGGTCTTTTGTAATTGCTTCATTTTTGGGCATCTGGCCTCATTTCATCACCCAAAAAAAAAAAAGCAAACGGAATCCTATCATCCCAACTGTTGACTGTTAAATCTCACAAGTTGCAAAATATTCTACTATATTTAGACTAATTTATTTTTTAATTAAAATAATTTATACTTAAAATCTTAGTGAAAGAGGTTTTTAAAAAAATAATTTTTTGGTAAAAGTTAATCTATCCCAAACATACACCTATTTCAAGATTTCTCACCCTCTAAAATTCCAAGGTCTAATACCCTTCTCTCTCTCTCTCTCTCTCTCTCTCTCTTTTTCTTCTTCTTGTTTTAATGCTTTCGAAACTGCATTGGGCTTAGATATTATGTGATAATTGATGAAGTTCGAATTTTGAAGAGCAAATCTTTCACCTTTCATTCTTAATGATTTTAATAAATTCATGATAGTACGCATGACTCATCATTCTTCACAAATTATAGGGAACTCTTAAATTAGCTTTTTCCTTAAAATTTATTCCCTACTTTCCTTTAACTCTTTCTTGTGAAACTCTTCAATTAGTTTTTTTTTTTTTAAAGAATTTGCTCCCTGCTTTTCTTTAATTCTTTCTTTTCTCCTGTTTTTCTAGAGATTCATACAGTTTGCATTGCCAGCAAGTAGCAGTCATAATATTTAGAAAATAAGTAGATATAATCTTTCCTTTTTAACGGTTTTAATAAATTCATGAGTTCTATGTGATAGAATGTACAACTCAACATTGCCCACAAATTTTGGATTCAATTGATTAAGGTACACTGCAACTAATTTGATTAAAATTGATGATGGAATTCTCATATGTCATGCCCATAATTCTTTTCTTATTAAAATAATCAATTGTATAACATTTTATAGTGATGAAGTAAAAAATAATATCAAATTAATGTAAAATTTTATATGTACCATATGCATAAAATATATTTTCAGTACAAAAGTAATTGGGGCATAAACTTTACAGAAAATTGCGACTTACACTTTCTTTTTTTTAAGAAAAATGGGTCACATGGATTGAAATAACTGGACAGCCGGCGATGATCCGTTAATCTGACACGACTCCTTTTTTTAACAGTTGCACTACTCTATGCACATTTCAAATTTTAGTCCCAAAAATAGTACTGATTCTTCTCCAATCATGAAAGCGATATACTTTACATAAATAAATAATATTACTTTTTAAACCACAAAACAACAAAATAATATCTGACCATACCACAAGCACCCGTCTTTTTTAGTTACCATTTGATTAAAGCCACGTGGGGAATCAATCACGCAACTTTTTATGGGGGGCAAGACACGAAAATTAAAAACGAAAACAAAAACATGCTTTCCTTTCTTAAACTGGGAGATTTAATGGGAAGGAAAATGAATGATTAATAATAAAATGAAATAAAAAATAAAGAGTGAAATGAAAAGATAATTGTAAACGAAGGAAGGGAGCTTGCTCTTGTTTAAATGTTAAAATAAAATGAATAGAATAAAAATATTTTATAAAATTTATTTTTTAATTTTATTCTTTTATAAAATGAGTAATTATTTTAAAAAAAGTAAAATAATAATTTAATTAAATCTTAATAATATTTTTTCTATTCATGTCAAGCCATTTTCTCTTTCACCGTCAAGTGAGAGGAACAACAAATTTAAAATTTTAAATGACAAAGAATGATTTGATATATTTAGATTGGTGGTATGAAATAAAAATAAATGAAATGTAATGAAATGATAAAATATATAATTATTTAAATTTTTAAAAATAAAATAAAATATAATAAAATTAAATAAATTCTATTTTATCTCATTTCATTTCATATTCTCATTTTAATTTTTTTTAAATTAAAAATAAAAGATATAATAAATTAATAAATCTTATCACTTTTTTATTTTTATTCATTTTTATTAAATTTTTTAAATATTAAAATAATTTGTTTTATTTTATTATTAAATATTTAAATAATAAAATAATAATTTTATTCTATTTTATTATATATTATTTTATTTAATTTTATTTCACTCATTATATATATCTAAACAAAGTCTTAAAAATTAGAATGCTTCTATTCTTATTCTACTTTTTTTTTTTTTAAATAACTCTAAAGGCACATTTTATTATATTTACTATGCCGTTCCTTTTTCCTCCCCCACTTCTCATCTATCCAAACATTAACTTGGTCCCGCAGTTTTCATTTCCCCTTTCATTCCTCGCACTTTTCTTCACCGCGTCTCCCATTTGACATTGAGACCCAGCCGAAACAACGTCGCGTTGCGTGCGTACGACCGGCTATACCCGGTAGATCCTTTTCCCCGGACGCCCACAAGCTTTGTCTTTTCCCATCTTGTTCAGTGTTCACCAATTTCCTCCACTCTCGCACCCCTTCTTCTGCTTTTCTCTGAGCACAGAGCGATTCAACTCGTTTTCAACTTGAACCCTAGGGTTTATGAGGTTCGCCGTTTTCCTTTCCAACTCTTATTTTCCCCTGCTTCCGTTTACTTTCCGAGAAAAATGAAGCATGAAAATGGAAGCTAGCTATGCGATCCTGTAGTGTCTTTTTTTTTTTTTTGAAATTTTTCGAAGTGCTGGAAGTTGATTTCAGTTTGAATCATGTGATCTACTGTTTAGTTGCGGAGTGGCGGTTTTTATATTTTGTTATAGTTTTTATGTGATTTCCTGTAGATGGCAGAGAATTTGCTTACAGTGGATTGTCTATTGGTGCTTACTGTTTTGATGCTTTAGGCTGAGGTTGACGTTGATCCGCTTGATTCGAGAACTCTTCTAATCAACTTGTCATGTGGTTCTGAACCTCTAAGTTCGATAGGTATAAACAAACTGGAATGGTTCTGTAACGATTAATGGGAGCTAGTTACTCTGTACTGCAGTATGAACCACTTGACTGCTGTTTTTCTGAATGTTTTATGATTGCATTGCAGCACACGTTTCATATCTAGTCTTTGTGTGGAGGTTAGCATTCTCCGCATTTTGAAATGTGCAAGAAACCCGTTTGTTTGACTTAAGAATGAGACAATTTTGGTGGATGGTCAAGTAATTTTGTATCAAAGAGACAAATGCCTAAAATATTGTGTCAACTCATTTATTATTTAATTTGTCCCTCTCGTATATTTTGTAATTACTCTTTCTCTGTTTTTTTTTTCCCTTTCATTTGGTGTGATTTTGGTTGTTTATCTTTCTAGGAAGGTAACTTAGAAAAATTAATTTCCCGTAAGCAATTCAGTTCCTATACCTTTTAGCAAATATTTCATACAATTGTATTGCTGGTTGTTTCATTTGTACCTATGCTCTGTCCACAAGAATAGTTTTTGATTTTACATTTTGTTTTATAAGTTATTAATTTGTTGCTTTTCACTGTATATTTAATAGAAAATGTCTCGAGCTGAGGAACTTTGGGAGCGGTTAGTCCGTGCTGCATTGAGGAGGGAAAGGACTGGTGGTGGTGCATATGGGCTGCCTGTTGGTGGAATTGCTGGAAATGTACCATCTGCGCTCGCAAAAAATAGGGATATTGATGAAATTTTAAGAGTTGCAGATGAAATTCAAGATGAAGACCCCAATGTCTCTAGAATATGTATGTTCTTCACTGCTTGCTTTATATGCCTTATGTATTTTATTATTTTAGCTTATTTTTATTCCCATATTTATTTTAATGATACATAAGGATGGGTTATGTAAGCGTATTGTCTGCATACTAGATGGTATATCAACAAAACAAGAAAAAGAGAAGGAGGAAAACATAAATTACCTTCTTTCTCAATTGACTCAATATTAAAAATCTTGAAACTGAATTCAAACTAGACTTTTATGTGGAAGGCTAAGGTTCTATTTGAAGTTAAGGCTTTTGTTTGTTTGTATTGAAGATTAGTTGTTTACAGTCTCTCTATTGTTTTCTGTTTTCCTTGGGTTAGAATTATGTTTTATCTTCCCCTTGTTTACTTCCTTAAATTTTCATTTTCTATAAAGCAAAGTGATGTGGATTTCTTTTTTTTTTTTTTTTAAATACAAAAAGAACTTTTATCAGAGTGAAAATAGGGGAAGTACAACTGATGGGAGGATAAGAAATCCTCCAAAACAGGAAAACCTATACACAACATGGAACAAGAAAAAACTAAGAATGCAACAAGGCTGCCCTATGAGAGATAGTAATTCCCGGGAAGCAGCCATGAAGAGAACACCAAAGAGGAGTCAAACATAATTCTATTCCCTAACAAGTGTAGTGGGAAAATAGACACCCTTAAAGATGCAAGCATTCCGCTCCAACGAAACACTCCGAAGGACTGCATAAACTGTACTCTGCCACAATATTTTATCTTAATTGTTTTTACCAAAACCTTTATAACAACCATCAGAAACTGCTTCAAAATAGGACTCTTCCTCTGCTCCTTGAGAAGCCTAAAAAGATTGTTCCAAAGGAAAGTAGCCACGTTACAATGCAAAAATAAATGTTAAATGGCATACTGTTTCTGAACTAGATCTGTTCATAAGACATGATCATTTATTGGAAGAAGGTGAGCAATGTGAGGACTACGAATCCACAACATGTCATTTGCATTAACTTTGTTAAGTCCTGCTGTACAAACAAAGGACCTGACCTCGGGGAGAGCTTTGGACTTCCACATGGGTTTTGTCATGAAGGAAACTTGACGGTTACGAGTACGACTCAGAAATTTAACTAATGATTTACTAGAAAACTCACTAGAAAAGTTAAAGGTCCAAATTCTGCTATCTAAATTGGCAAATCAAGTAAAAGCAAAAGGGGCTGTTACAGTAGTTCACTAGCTTCTCTATCACTCAAGTCTCTACAAAAGTGAAAGTCCCAATTTAAATAGTGACCTTGAATAGAATGAAGGTTACTGATGAGGATCAACTCTCCTAAAAGCTTACGTGTTAGGTGGAGGCCCAGAAATGGTTTTATATTTCTAAAATGCTCCTTCATGCAAGTGCTTTTTGGACTTGAAGTGTGAACAATGGACAGGCCTTTTTTGCCTTGTTCTAAAATTTACTTTAATTATGATGACTGGGGTGACAAGGATCGACCTCTGGACCATTTGGTCATAAAAGCTATAATAGCATGTCAAATACCAATTCTCCTAAATGATTAAGTTGTTAGGTGGAGGCTCTGGAATGGTTTTATATCTCTTACAGTTACTAATAGGTGAATTATTATGCACTGTAGAGAGATGATATAGGTGAGGAAAAGCCTCTAAGAAAAAAAAATTCCTACCTAAGCATCCTTCCATAACTTGATATGAGTGCTATCATCCATCCAAACCAAAAGAAACCAGTGGTCTAATACAGTTAATGAGATCCCTATCCACATACATCCAACTTATAATAATTGTCCTCTTCCCTAACTTGATTTAGGCTAACCATTCACAATCACAGAAAAAGTAGTTATTGAGAAACATTTGGATACCTTCTCCATCTAGCACCAAAGCCCTTTCTATCAAGTACCTTATCTTAGGAACCCAAACTCACCAATCATAAGCTTTCTCAAAGTGATGTGGAATTGTGGATTTGAAAATTAGTTTTGATACGACTAACTTGAAGTTTCATTGCGTTCTGGTTCACTTTGGAACCATTGATGACTGATTTTATATAAGTTGTAACTTTCTAGGTCTGATGTTTCATTATAAATTTTTATATGTTTCATTACCAATACATATGCTATCTCATGTGCTCTATGTATTCCTGTACATTATGGAATGACAGATATTATTAGATCTTGGTTATCTTTCTTCGGAATCATAGTTTAGAAGTGATTTGAAGTTTTATTGTTTCATACACCCTATGAACATGAGACAATGGCCGGGGGTCATTAAGCATCAGCTGCATGTATTTTATGGTTATCTCTTAGCTTTCTTCTGTAGTGGATGATAAGAAAGTGTTCATAGTGAAAATTGTAATTATGTAAACATTTTTACCAAGAATATATGTCTTTTAGCACCAGAATTGTAGCTCAAGTGGTGCCAAGTCTCTTTGGGGATTCCTTGATGTCAGGATCGAATCTCACCCAAGCCAATTTTCCTAGAACTCTGCCTGCTTTCCCCTCCCCACTCCAGGTCTTAGACATCCTTTGTAATAATAAAAAAAAGAATATGTCTTTTGGATGAAAACCTTTTTGTTTGGGAATGCCAATATCTTATATATGTTTTGATTTGTCCTTTGGAAGCCTCTAGGCACCTAATCTTTGTTCTGAATGATTCTTACTTATTTGCAGTGTGTGAGCATGCGTATTCATTATCTCAAAATTTGGACCCTAACAGCGAAGGCCGAGGTGTTTTACAATTCAAGACTGGTTTGATGTCTGTCATTAAGGTATATTTTTATAGTCTGGTTTTCCATAAAATAAAAATTTCTACTTTGAATACTTGGGTTGCGCATACTGGTATGTATTTATTTGTCTTTGACTCTGTCTCTGTGGTGCTTGATTTGCATGTTAGAATATTTGTGAAATATCTTCTTTTTGCTGCATGGTCTCTCAATGCCTGATTTTAAAAAGTTCAGGTCATTTGGCTTCCTTTCTTATTGCAAGATTGGAAGCTCTCTTTATTTTGATTAACTGCGCAAACTTTCCCATATAGTCATTTTCTTAACTAGATCATGGGCATTACTGTTGCTGCTGTTTTATCTGGATCTGTAGCTCATACTTGCTTCTTCTTCTTTCATTCATTATTTTTTAACTTAAAACTTTTCTTTGCTTGACACTATATTTTGTGGTAAGGGCTCTATAGTAATTTTTGAGCTCTCACCAATATATTGAAATAAGCATGCAATTTTTGATTAATATGTGGTGCGATATTTTACTATCTATATGTTTAACCTGTAAATTCACTAGTCAAAATTGTTTTCAAAGTGACAGGAACTGTCATCAAACCCAAGGGTGACTCTTCTGTTCTGTTTAGCTTTTCCTTTTTTTATCCTTATTATATTCTAAAAGGATTTGCTGTCCTCTTTTTAAGTTCCTTTTCATTTTAGTAAATCTCATCTTCCTTCGTGTTTTTTATTGTTTTTGGGCTGCTATCATTTATAATAATCTTGGTCATTTGTTCATATTTTCAGCAAAAGCTGGCTAAAAGAGAAGTTGGAACCATAGATAGAAGTCAGGATATTGCACGCTTACAAGAGTTCTACAAGCTATATAGAGAGAAGCATAATGTGGAAAAATTACGAGAGGAAGAGATGAAGTTGAGGGAATCTGGTGCTTTCAGCCGGAATCTTGGCGAGTATGTTTTTAAGTGAGCAAATGGGCATAATAATGCTCATTTAGATCATTCTATAATTTCTAGTTCCCCCTCCCCTTGGGGCACCACCTCCTCATCAATTCTTTTCTGTTGAATACAGGCTGGAGCGGAAGACTGTGAAGAGGAAAAGGGTTTTTGCTACCTTAAAGGTTTTAGGAACAGTACTTGAGCAGCTGACCGAGGAAATTCCCAATGAGGTTGGGATCTTAGTGCTTTTACAAATATAAACTGATTCTTGCCTTGCTTATTTGTCTGGAAGAGTTTTCTCCAATTAGTGTAATCTAGTATTATGTTAAGACACTTAGCAATGATTGTGTGATTTTACTTCAAAATGCTTCCAAGACAAAGAAGAAAAGAAGAATGGAAAGGGTTTCAATTTAGCCTCTGAGTTTCAGCTGATGAGTATTTTAAGGGAGCTTCGTCGTCTATTCTGAAAGGGACTGGCTTGCTATTTTGAGCGGATGTTCTTTATTTCTATGATGTTTTATTTTCTTTAGGAGGATTCTTGATCCTACATCTTTGTACTTCTCTTCTCTCTTTATGAAATATTTTTTATAAAAAAAAGAGAAAATAAAGAGAGATGGTGTGGAAAAGATCCTTTAGGGGAGCTGCTGCTACCTTTGTAAAAGAAGTGGTGACTCTTTTGGAGACTTTGCTTCTTTATTATGAATTAGGTTTGATGATTTTTTCCTCTTAATCCTTCTATTTTTAATTTTATTTTTATCGTCCTTTTTTTTGTTTTTATTTGTTCTTTTCCATGAATCATGTGCGATGTTTTGAAAACTGGTTTGTTACTGTACCACAGAAGAGAACTTTCAGACACCAGAGCCCGTGATCAAACTGGGGTTCAACTGGTGTGTGATTTTGCTGATGGTGATTAGATGGTGTTAAATGAAATCATTCTTGCATGATTGAATAATTCTTTGTTGGATGAAATTATTCTTGCGCCATTGTTTAACTTTCTATTGCACTAGGATAAATAAAAAGCATGTGTTAAATGTTACTGTACAAGGTCAGAAAAATGTTAATTATTAGCCTTCTATTACTACATGGTTAAATGATTTTGGAATGAAGAGAGACAGAAGTGTTTTAGTGAAAGAAGCCAATTTTTTCTGTATCTCTGTATTTTTTGGAGTAGAATGCTAGAATTTCCTTTAGGAGTAGTATAGTCGCTGCAGCTCCTTTTGGATTATTTTGTGTTTTTCTTCTTGCTTTTTTTTTTTTTTGGCACACTTGGCTTTATGTGGAGTAAGCTGGCATAATTTTAAAAGTTAAACAGAGCAGACAGGTGGGTTGGAACTTGGAAGCATGTTTTATGTTGTGCTCCCCCCCAATCTTCTCTTGCAATCAGAATGTACAGATGACATGTTTTAGTATATATTTTGGTTTTTGAACTTGAGCATCCCTACAACTGTTTTCTTTTTGTTGCAGCTGAAGCAGGTCATGGAATCAGATTCTGCAATGACAGAGGATGTGATTGCTTACAACATCATCCCCTTAGATGCTCCTTCCTTGACAAATGCTATTGTTTCTTTGCCTGAGGTTATTGAGTCTCTTTGTTTAAGATGCCAAATTTTACTATTTTAGTATATTTGTGTCTGTTTATTACCTATAGAAATTTATTGTTAGGTGCAAGCAGCAGTTTCAGCTTTGAAGTACTTCAGTGGCTTACCGGAGTTGCCTAGGGGCTCTTCTATTTCTGCTACAAGAAATGCTGACATGCTTGATTTTTTGCAATACACTTTTGGATTTCAGGTCTGTATATCAGGGAATTCATATGGTGTTCAAATCAGATTGATGTGGTTCTTTCAATCTTTCGTCATTCTTCCCTGTTCTCGAACTAATTTGTCTTTTATCTCTGCTATATAGTGAAACCAAATTGTCATTTTTGTTAGAATCTGTTAGTGCTTATGGTCTTATGTTAGTATGGGGTATGGGCTGGGCATGTGTTTGTATAATACTTATACTGCACTTGCAGTTACCATAATCCTTGCATTTATATACATACAGGGAGGCTAACTAACTAAGTTATTACATCCTATATACAATTCTCTCTCTCTCTCCCCCCCCCCCCATTCCCCATCTTGACAGTCTGTTTCAATAGTAAGTGATCAGTTACAAGTTTGTAATTTTCCCAAATTGCATTTTTCCCGCTTTTTTTCCTAAGCTGAATATCTTTCTGTATTTAATTTCTTTTTGTGATTATCAACCATTGGCCATTTTCATCATCGATAATTTTTTGAGAATGTCACTTGTGGTTATTTTTTTCATAGAAAAGAGCAAATTAGACTATCAGAGAGAAAAGAGGGAAAGTAAAACTAGGGGGAGGATAAGAAATCCTCAAAAAGAGGAAGACCTATTTACAACCAGGAGCAAGAAAAATTGAGAATGCAGCATGGCTGCCCAATCTCTTTGCATATGAGATAGCAACATTTTAAAAATGAACCGATTATCCTAAAAGCTTAAGCTGTTAGATGAAGACATATAAAAGGTTTTTTATATCTCTAATACAGCCCCTCACGCAAGAGCCCTTTGGGCTTGAAGCGTGGACAATGCACAGGCTCATCTTACCATGTGAATTCTACTTAATTGTGAAGAATGTGGGTGGCAAGGATCGAACTCCTGACCACTTGGTCATATAGGCTCGAACATCATGTTAGATTCCAACTTAAAACTAATTAGTGTTAAGTATAGTCGGTTCATGACATGGTTTTAGAGCTAGAGCCCAACTGTATCGCTTGTTCCACTAGGCATCCGTCGAGGGGGATGTGTCTCTTGTTCTGGCGGGCATCTGTGGAGGGAGGGTGTTAAAGTCCCACATTGCCTGCTTCAATGTTTGGGGTGTCCCACATCGCCCACTCAATCTCTAGGGTGCGGTTTATAAACCAGTTGGGTAACTCCACATAACAACAATTGGTTTTGAGTTGGAATCTAACATATCCCCTAACAAGTTTAGGGGCAAGGAGACTCCCTTATAGATGCGAGCAATTTGCTTTAAACACACACACACACACACCAAAGGACTCCATAAATTGTACATTGCAACAAAATTATAGCCTCTTTGTTTTTATTGAAACCTGGATAACAAATCATCAACAACTTCTCTAAATTAGAAGGACACACCTAGTTCCCCCTCGCCCCTCTGCATTCGAAACTTATTGTTGGGAAGGAATTAAGGAAATTTGCCACAAAATGCAGGAAATGGCCCATTGTTTCCGGGCTAGATATTAACATAACACTCGTATCATAAGAAGAGCAGTGTGAGCTCTATGAATCTACAATGAGTCATTTGTATTTGTCCTTTTAATTACAACTGTCTAAAAAGATTTGACGTTAGAGAGTGCTTTGGAGTTGCTAATGGCTTTGTCAATAAGGAACATTTGATGGTTGGAACTGAGTTAGAAATTGAAAGAATGATTTCCAAGAGAACTCACCCGATCCAAATTCTCCTAATTGAATTGGCCAAGAGAAGAACAGAATGAAGTAAGTGCAAAAGGGACTGTTGTTCTCTGTGTCAGTGAAGTCTTAGAATAAAGTGGAAGTCTTGATTTAAATAATGACCCCGTAATAGAATAAAGGTCACTGATTGGCGAATTATGCAAAGTAGAGAGATGATATAGGAAGGTAAAAGCCTCTAAGAAAGGAAGATTCCTCACCTAAACATCTCCTTAAAACCTGGTACATGTACAATAACCCAAACTGAAAGAAACCATTGGTCTGAAAGAAACATATCACTAGGAAATAAACTTTGAAGTAGTGCATGAGTTGTAGTGATTGCAGGGTTGGCATCCCTCTCCCATTCTGATCTAGACCATGCTTACTCTGAATTACTTGTTGCCACAAGTGAGAAAATCTTGAAGCAACCAATTGAATCGGGCTGTGAAGACTCATAACTTGATTGGAGTTTTTCACAAATTGAGATTCTCTGCCATCTTTCCGATTTTTTTTTTCCTTTCTTCTAATTGTTTTAAATAAATATACACTGTTTTGTTCTGATTTATTTGATCTTGTTTTATGATTGAAAGCTATTTGATGCGTTGGTATTATTGCCAAGTCCTTTTCTCCGTGTCTGATAATAAGCATTTGTTACTGCCAGAAAGATAATGTAGCTAATCAGCGCGAACACATAGTTCACCTGCTTGCGAATGAGCAAGCTCGGCTTGGAATTCCGGATGAAACTGAACCTGTAAGTCTTCAATTCTTTTAGACTACATGATTTTTCGTGTTGTTGCATTGAAACTTGATAAATTGTCCATGCTTAACTCGTAAAAGTTTTCCAAGTTAACCTCATGAGTAATAGAAAGACAACAAGGTTTTTGTTGAGCGCTTTATTAGCATTTGCTATATCATTTACCTAGATTGAAATGAGTAAAGTAGATATTCATAATTTTAAAAAATGTGGGCTATGGGCTATGGGCTAGGAAGTTGTGTTGTACTGTAGGCTGATACACAATTGTTTTCTTTTCATACTTGATAAAGTGGATTTGTGCAATGCGAACAATGGCAGAAATATGATGCAGAATCCTGACTGTTTAGCTGTGTATGGAAAAGTTTTCTTTTTGACATTTTGATGGTTCTCAGCCCACTGGTATATTAAAGGGTGTCAGTGTTTTTTGACAATAGTGCTCATCTGTGAATTTGAAAATATGTTTTAAATAATGAGATATTTCTCTGATATAGATGAAAGCCTATGGTGTGATTAATATTAATGGATAACAAATCATATATGGGTAGGTACATAGTTTTTATTGTCCTATATGTTATCCTGCAAGGATTTAGAGGTCCTCCCGCTACTAAAGCTATGCAGAATCCTTTAGACTTTAAAGACCCAAAACATCTGAAGCCCAAATACATCCCATAACCAGGGACTTAGAGTTACTTAAATTTCCATGGGAATGAAACTAAAAAAATTTGAAATAGTAAGCGCTTACCTATCTTAATAATACTACAAAATATGATCTTGTTAGGTCTTAAGAATATTACAAATTTGCAACCAGCCCTTCATCCCCATAATTTTTGTTTTTTGACAGAAGATTTTTGTAGCCCCATAATCATAAGTAAACCAAAATAGCTAGACAAATTGATCTTTATGCTTAGGCTTTCTTTATATTGGTGCTTGCTGTTTTAGAAGCTTTCAAAATGTATAAATTGGAATGGTTGTTTTGAGATATTGGGTGTGTCGGTAAACTCAGATTTTTTTTAAGTAGCAGCTATAACAAAAGATTACATAGTAAAAACTGCTATCAGAATATTTGTTTTGTTTTGTATTTTTTTTTTCTAATTTTGGATAACTGGAGAAGAATATTATTGGGAAGAAAAGAGCAAAAGTACATCCAGGGGGAGGATAAATAATCCTTTTTAAAAAGAATAATCAGTAGAAAACAACGAGCTAGAATGGGTCAAAATTGCAACAAAGCTGTCCAGTCTCTTTGCATATGAGTGATAGAAATTCTCTTGAAACTACCGTGACCAGAGCTCCAAAGATAAGGCATAAACACAGTTCTATCCCATGACAAATGTAAGAGCTAAGAGACACCCTTGATAATACATACTTTGCTTTCCAAACAAATACTCTAGAGAATTGAAAAATCAGTTCTCTGCCATAAAATCATATTCTGCTAATTCTTGCCAAAGCCTTTAAAATGTATCATTAGAATACGTCCACAGGTAATGGACCTATCTAGTGGTCACCCAGAGCCCTGGACATTATTATTTTTAAAAAATGTAGCTGCCTTTCATCGCGTAAGTATATTAGGTATTGTTTCCGTACTAAACCTGCAGATAACACTCATATCTGGAGAAAGACCTGTCTGAGGTGTATAAATCTGCGATAGTTGTATTTTAATTTTATGTTACTGAAATTAATGCTTATTTGTATGGAATTTATGTTGACATTTTTTTTAATAGAAAAAGACTTTTCGTTTGAAAGAGGACAAAAATGGTACAGGCAATGGGTATGATAGAGCTTTCCAATTCCTAGTCACTTAGAAAAATCCTATCCCATAACAAATGTAAGAATGCAGAAGTATCTGATTGATCTGCTCGAACCAAAAACATCCATGGACAGCATACACTGCACACTGCAGAAAATTTTGCCGTCCTCTCCACACTTGATGCTGAAGCCTCTAAAGTTAATCAAGAGAAACTGCTTTAAAATCAAAGGACACACCCAAACTCACTGTATGCTTGAGAAAAGTGGCTTTATGTAATGTATGAATAAATGGGCAGTTGTGTCAAACAAACCTATCGGCAACAAATGCTTTTTATTTCTCTTACTGAGTACCGCTGTTGAAATGAATGACTTGAATTATAGACTGCCAAATGGGTTCATAAGTAGAAAATTTCTCGATTTGATGCATTGGTAAGGAAATTTGAAAAATGACATACAGGAACATGCACCATAAGAATCAAGAGTCCAGCTTGATGATGTTTCCTATTTAGTCATTGCTTTTGTACCCCAGCTTTTGACATTTATTTTCATTTTTCTTTTCTTACTCTAATGATGCATATATCTTTTCCAGAAATTGGATGAGGCGGCTGTGCAGAAGTTATTCCTTAAATCCCTTGAGAATTACATAAACTGGTGTAACTACTTGTGTATTCAGCCTGCTTGGAGCAGGTACTAATATTATCCTTTTTTGTTTGAGAACTGAATGTTTTTCTATGGTCTGTGATGACTCACAGTAAAGGAGCTGTGGATTTGTGCAGTTTGGAGGCTGTTAGTAAAGAGAAGAAATTGCTATATGTTTCTTTATACTTTTTAATATGGGGTGAAGCCTCCAATGTCAGGTTTCTACCAGAATGCTTGTGCTACATATTTCATCATGTAAGTTAACTGGGCAGAGTCTGAGTCATAGTTCTTTTTGAGTGAGTCTGAAGTTCGTGGCTGTTAATTTACTGACATTGCTTGAAGATCATTGCCGTCTAATATTCTTTTTTATTAACTTAAATAAAATTTTTAGTGAAAAAGAAGATATGAATACTCCCATATTATTTAGTTATAGTCATTGAACTGCTCCCCACTATTTGAAAGCAAAATTGGTCCCAGACCCCCAGCTTGCTGTGGCTCTGCCTGAAGTTGGGTACTACTGCAAAGAACTAAGCAAATTTTTTAGAACTCAAGTACTATGGGATACATCGAAATACTGTTTATGTTTTCCAATTCATGTCTTGCTTCCTTTCTTTTTCGTAAATACTGTTTATGATTTCTCTATCTTTTGCTTTCCCACCAAATTTGATTGCTGGTGACTTCTGAATGGGAGATGCAGATGGCTAGGGAAATGCATGAGATCTTACGACAGCAGATTGCACAGCCAGCTATTAGTTGCACTTCTGAGAATGGTGTCTCATTTCTTGATCAAGTTATCTTTCCTCTCTATGATGTTGTTGCTGCAGTAAGTTTCAGAATGTTATATGAATCTTTTATTAAACATTACAAACTAGAAAAAGTGAGATGGGACATAAGGCATGTACCTCGAAACTAGATGATAACCACAATTTTCAGTAATGTGTTGAAAAGAGAAAAAAAGGAATTGTTTTATTCTTTTAAGCAAAACCCTGAGTCTCTATTAGTTTCAAAGAGTTTTATAGCTGAATGAGAAATACATGCTGGAGTCTAAGTCTCTTGGAGAGCTCCTTTTGGTTTTGCTTGGTGTTAAGATTGTAGAAAACTATATAGGAAAGTCTCTTGAATTAACTAAAAGTGTTGATCCTGAAATCAAGGATGATTAATTGGTAGAGAGAAAGGAAGAACAGAGCATCACAGTGTCCAAAATGAGTATGTCTTGGTGTCTTAGCTTAGTGAGAGCAAACAGCAATCATAAAAGTAGTTTTATGTTGAATTAATCTCTAGTCTCTTTTGGTTTAGTACTTCTCTAACAAATAGTGAAAGTTGTATAAAGCACTATGGCTAGGCAGACAGATTTTGAACAAGAATTGATATAGGAGCAAATCCCATGATCTACTCAAACAAGATGCAGGTGGTAATTTGAAACATTACCCATATAAATTCAAATTCCAAGTCCTTCTCAAGCGATTGTCAAATTAATTCAGTTTTCTAATAACAGACATTATTCTATGTGGATAGTTTTTATTCTATGCTTATACCTTAAGTTTTAGCCTGTGATGGAACTGTTTCAAAATTATGAACATAGAATAGGACTGGTTATTAGGCAACATAACCTGTGCTGCTAGCTGGCAGAGATGGTTGTAAAAGAACCGTTAAAGATGGAGGTGTGCCTATAGCATTACCCATTTTATTAATGCTAATAGGAATGATACATTCAGGGTATTTCTGGAATCACAAATTTTATGGATTGATTTGATTTATAAACGAAATCTTGTGTGGAATGTTATAAAATAGAAATTGATTTAATTTTATAATGATTATCAAGCATAAAGATGATTTCTATATCAAATTAAATCACTTAAATTTAAATCAAATGAAATCAATTCTATTTTTTATTGATTCCAAACATTGGGTAAGGGAAAAGGGAATAACAGCAGGAATTGGGGAACCGTGTGGGCATGTGGTAAAGGTATGTGATCAGCATGTGTGAGTTTGCATTGTAACAGCTGCTTATGTGGCAGGTGGGGCAGAGGTATACCCGCAAAAGTGCCATATCCCTGCATCAGAGTCCTTACTGATATGCAAAGAAACTGGATAACATTGCTGCATTTTTTAGGTTATTTTTGTTTTAAGCTTTTGGAGGATATCAAAGAATTAATACTAAAGAACTCTTGTGTTATATGGTGAGATCTTTCAGAAAGTCTAACAATGTACGTTGGTTCTGTGCATTAATGAGAAAAATATGTACTATGGAAGTGTGGGTCAGCAGTCGAGCGTGAGAGTATGCACTATGCACGACCATTTATTTCTGTATTTGAATAGAAGATAGTGAACATATCCTTTTCTTTTTGCTTTTTTGTTTCTAAACTGCAATTTTTTTTAACTCTGCAGTTCATCTTGTTAAAATGCAGAACTTTAATTTTGTCAAAACTCCGTAGATTTCTACCCTTTTGGTTTAAAATTAGGAAGTCATCACTTATTTACATTAACTTTCAGGAAGCGGCAAACAATGATAATGGGAAGGCACCTCATTCTTCCTGGAGAAATTATGATGATTTTAATGAGTATTTCTGGTATGGATTCTTTGATGACTGTTTCTTATTATGGAAATTATTATTTATTCAGGAGTCTGTCCCTGCCTTTTTTTTAGGTCACTTCATTGCTTTGAGCTTAGTTGGCCATGGCGCACAAGTTCTTCTTTTTTCCAAAAGCCACAACCAAGATCAAAGGTTTGTGTGCTCCGTAATTATGTTTTTTGTGTGCTTTGTAATTATGTTCTTGTTTTTAATTACATCATGCTGTTGGTTTTTATTGGATTTCCTTCTTGTATAATGAAATGAGTTGTGGAGGTGTTAAAATACTAGCAGATTAATACATCTACCTTCTGAATTAGAATAAAATTGAGACCTGCTCTTATTCTTATAGGATATGTTTGCTAGTAATGCATAGAATTCTAATGCTAGCCTGATATAAGAGGTGTGGGAGGGCTGTGATACTGGAATTAATGTACAACAGCAATGGAATGATGATTTCTAGCAATAAGGTTGGGGTGTTGAACGAACAGATGTTTTATGATACCTGGTTCAGACAACAGATATTGGTAAGGCTGTCAAATTAAGAATATTTGATTGGCTCTAAAGGTAGATAAACCTAAGCTTATGACAGGACCCATTGATGATGAAGCTTAATCTTTATAAAGTTTATCATAAACTGATCAATATCATAATTTGTTATATTTTTGGTTGACATCTGTTGTAAATATTTGTATATGTTTTGTGTATGTTTGTGTTTAATAGAGCATCTCTATTAGTTAGGGATTTGATATCAAAGTTAGGGATTTAAATGATTCATTAGGATTTATTTCCTTTTACTCAGGGATGTGATTAGGGATGTAATTACGGATGTTCATGGATATATATGCTACTCCTGAGAGATTAAGCTCTCAAGCAATTCACGAAACACCTCTAAATTCTCATTTTCAAGTAATCCTTGGTTATTTATTTATTTATTCATTTGTTTCCAATGCAGAATATGCTTATGTCTGGCAGAAGTCAGCGTCGAGGAAAAACATCTTTTGTAGAGCATCGAACTTTTTTCCATCTCTATCATAGTTTTCACCGATTGTGGATATTTCTTTTCATGATGTTTCAGGTTAATTACATGCATTTGCTTGTCCTTTGTCATCACTTTTTGCAAATGCTTTCTGTTCTTATTTGCTATCTTAATTGTGAACTTTTCTCTTCTCCTTCATATTTCTTGTGTTTTATGTGATCTTAATTAAGTATTTAATTTCATGGTTCATTCATAATTTCTTTTTGCATCATAATAATTTTCATTTTATTCTAAATTTTCAGGGTCTAACCATTATTGCTTTCAATGATGGACATCTTAATGCCAAAACTTTGCGAGAGGTTCTTAGTCTTGGACCTACATTTGTTGCGATGAAGTTTCTTGAGAGTATGTATTTCTGTTGTGAATTCATGCTAAATCTTTTGCCAAAGATTCATAATTGGTCTTTTAGGTGGACTGTCAGTGTCTGCATAGAATAAAAAACTGCTGTTTCTAGTCTATTTTTCTTGCCACTCATTAGTATATTTTCTGATGTTTTCATTTCTTTATTAGGTGTTCTGGACATTTGCATGATGTATGGTGCATATTCAACAACGAGGCGCTTAGCTGTCTACCGAATTTTTCTACGATTTCTTTGGTTTGGAAGTGCTTCAGTTGTCATAACTTACCTTTATGTGTATGTGTGCCCTCAAATATGATATTTTCATTGTTCTATTGTTAGTTCTTTGGTCTTTTATCTCTTTCTTTTGATTTTCTTTTAGTTTGTCTAAAGTAATTTTACTGTTCTGACTGTCTGCTTGACTGCAGGAAAGCTCTCCTGGAAGAGAGTAAAGCAAATGCAAGTTCAGTTCTTTTCAGAATGTATGTGATTGTCATAGGGATTTATGCTGGTGTCCAATTTTTCATTAGTTTCCTCATGCGGATACCTGCGTGTCATCAGCTAACTAATCAATGTGATCATTGGCCTTTAATTCGCTTTGTGAAGTGGATGCGCCAGGTTTTTAATGTCTTTAGTTGCATTGATTGTTGTTTATTATATTACTTAATATTACCATATATGTTCAATATCTTGTGGAGTTCTGGTGACTAATTGGTTTGCTCTTTATTGTCTCTTTTTTTTTTTTTTTCTGTTGACTGAAGGAACGACATTATGTTGGACGGGGAATGTATGAAAGGAGTACGGATTTCATAAAGTACACACTAGATCTCATTTCTTTCTTTCTCATTTTTTTACCTTGTAGACACATGTCCTGGAGTTTGAAAGAATTTTCTAGTGATACATAAATGTTTCTAAAAAGGAGATTGATAGCATTAAAATGGAGTGTGCTCTGTAATTAATTTTATGAAACAGCATAGGTTGTATACTGGTCGTACAGATTAGTTTGGTAACTTGCTCCTTTTCTCAGGTATATGCTATTTTGGCTTGTTATTTTGATTGGAAAATTTTCGTTTGCTTACTTTCTTCAGGTTAGTGATACATTCTTACCTACTTCCTTGGATACATACATACACATACATAGATGTATGCTTAGATGCATATAGGTTTGAATGCCTCAATTTTTGTTGTTTGTAGATCAAGCCACTGGTGGATCCAACAAGGGTGATAGTGACAGAGGATAATATAGAATACTCTTGGCATGATTTTGTCTCTAAACGTAAGGACTAGTCTGATTAATTTTGGGGTGAGGAACCAGTAGAGATTCGAGAGAAAGAAAAAGAAGTGTTCGTTTTATCTTTGTAGTTACCTGGTTGATACAATCGGTTATTTAAAATGCTTGCATTCTTGCAGATAATCATAATGCTTTAACAGTTGCAAGTTTATGGGCTCCAGTAGTTTCTGTAAGTGCATGGCCTTTGATTGTTTATGCTTTTTATTTGGCTTAAGTTTTGTTTTATCTCAGGAATTGAGTCTCGGGGATGGAATATAATTGCGTTTGTTTAAATAATGCCAATCAATTAGAGGATATCTTATCCCCTGCTCTTGTACTTCTCTCTTTCTCTTTAATATAAAAGTCTCATTAGGTTCTTGAAGTTGAGAGTCTGTGGCATTGTTGTCTCTTTGCATGCGTAATAAGAATTTGTGTCAAGTGGCATGATTGACAAGGCATTATTAATATTATAAGTGCCAAATTTATTGGCCTGATTTATTAAAAATGGTTTGTTTCCTTTCCTTTCTTTTTTTTTTTTTTTGGTTTGGTTTGTGTTTGTAACTTGTTAATTCCCCTTTTTTCAGATCTATCTTCTAGATATTTATGTGTTTTACACAGTTGTATCAGCTGTCTGGGGATTCTTGCTTGGGGCAAGAGACCGTCTGGGTGAGGTATGTGATCTTTTTTGTAGTAATTTAGGTAACTGACCGCAGATCTGTTTGGTAATTTGCTCTGTTATTATTAATATCTATTACCTATTGCTACTCTTCTCCTTCTGTACATGTTTTAATATGCAATTGGTTGGTATGCTTTTTGCATGCCTGCATCTGTTCAACAGATTAGGTCATTGGAAGCGTTACACAAACTTTTTGAGCAGTTTCCTGGAGCATTTATGGACACCCTTCATGTTCCGTTACCTAACAGGTCCTGTTTGTGATATGTGGTTTTTCCTGTTTAACTTGGAGCTTATGATTTTCTTTCTTTCTAAATGATGAGAGTTGTAAGATAGCTCTGTGTATATGTCGTCTCTCTATTATTGCTGTCTGAGATTATACTCTACCTTTTTAGTTTTTTCCCGTTGGATTGTGATGTTTGTACCTGCTTATATAGTTTTTCTCAATTTCTTTTTCAGGAGCTCCCGTCAATCATCTGTTCAGGTCAGCCATTTGCTATGAGTAATGGAAAAAATAAATTAGTTTAATGTCAATATGATTGTTTGCTGGATACAAACATCATTGCATTAACTTCATACTAACTCCCAATAAACAAATTTATTCATATTGATGGGAAGGTTAATGTAAACTAGTTTCATGTTAGCTCTGTCTATTCTGAAGTTGAGAAAATTTTACTTACCCACATTACCTCTGCATCTGAAGGCTCTAGAGAAGGACAAGGTTGATGCTGCTCGGTTCTCCCCCTTTTGGAATGAGATCATAAGAAATCTGAGGGAGGAAGATTATATAACTAACTTGTTAGTCACAAAATTTTTCTTTATCATTAGGAGCTACTATATATTTTTCTTATCTTTATTTGTCTTATACTTTTTGTTTCCTTCCTGTCTGATACCTTTGGATGGTCATGTTTTCCTTGTTTGCAGTGAAATGGAATTGCTTTTAATGCCGAGAAATTCTGGGGATCTTCCTTTGGTTCAGTGGCCGCTTTTTCTACTAGCGAGCAAGGTAGTTCAGTTGTTTTAACCATGGTTGTCAAATTTTGAACTGGAAGGTCATTTTTTGAATCTTGAATTGAATACTCAAGAATGGTTTAAATTTTATGCTCTACACAATAAATCATTTTCTAATTGTTTTGTCAAAATATTACAATTATTAATATGACAAAAGCATTTTTAATAATATTGACAGTGATATAATATAAACTACTTAAATGCATTTCATAAAGTCTTCTTATAATCTACTTATTCAAAAAAGTGACATTTATTTTTAAAGATTTATGGTTTCTAAAATGGGGTTCAGTTCAAGCATCCCTATAAAAAATTTGGCTGTTGTGGACCATTACTTTACAAAATTTGCAAAAAAAAAAAAAAAAAGGGACTAATAGCTCAATTTTCCCCATTTGAGTCATACAGGACTTGACCTGGTGTGGACGTAACCTGGCTGTTGTTTCATGCAATAGATTCATCTGAATCATCCCACCACTCTAGCGACAATTCTTGCCATTTTAGATTTGTATAGGCGATTTGAATTGCCATCCTCCTAAATTTATTTAAATTTAATGATAACAATCGTGTATCTTACTATCCTGATAACCATGGTTTTAATTACAAACCAATATCCATATTTTATCATAGATAATTTAGCATATATATTCATGATGGCTTTGGTTGTTATCTGAGAGCATGGCCTTAAGTTTCTTTTTTGTTTAGATTCGTTGATTAATTCTTGTACATGATTACGTAGATGTTTTTGGCTAAGGATATTGCTGTTGAGAGTAAAGATACTCAAGATGAGCTTTGGGATAGGATTTCAAGAGATGACTATATGAAATATGCTGTTCAGGAGTGTTACTATACTATTAAACTCATCTTGACAGAAATATTAGATGAAGATGGAAGAAAGTGGTAAGTATGAGTTGCAAGGTTGATGCGCATTGCGCCATATTCCTTCTATATGATGAGCATTATTGTTGATGTATTCATTTCTTGCTTGTTGATTTGCAACTGTTGTAATTGTGCCAGGGTTGAAAGGGTATATGACGACGTTAATGCAAGTATCACAAAGAGGAATATTCATGTGGACTTTCAACTAAATAAGTTGGCTCTTGTGATATCAAGAGTAACTGCGCTGATGGGGATTCTGGTTTGTATCTATTATTTTAAGTTCTTGCGTATTTAATTAGTGTTTGTTTTTCTGTATCTTGTGTCTGTTCATTAAAGTTCTTGTTTGGAGTATTCTCCCTGTTCATTCCTTGTACCCTTTTCCTCTCTAATGAATTCTGGTTTCTATTTTTTTTTTCTGAATGTTTTTAAAAATGGGCCTAGGGTCATGTTTGAGGTGACTGATGTAAATCTAGTTCTGTGCTTTCAAGAATTTTTTTTTTTTTTTGGTGCCGTTGATTGTTAAAGTGAATAGTTCTCAACTGAGTGTGTCTCTGTTAGTTTTGATCTTTGTTAACAATATTTTTTAGTCAAATTTAATCAGAGTTCCTCCAAAGGTGACACTTTACATGTGAGATTTGAAATTTTACATTGATGCTTAGGCTAGCATTTAGGAAGACAGAAAGCAATGCCTTAAAGAAAAGGGAATCCTCTAAGAAATTTGGCTGTCTGCTGGTGCCCCTCATTATGAATGGCAGCTTCTTAACATTTTCAGTTGTCCATTGTTTAATGAAAATTCAGCGTTGCAGGCCCCGCACAACAATTTCTCTTGTGATGAGCAGTTCTACCGAAGAAACAGTGGCTCTTTTTTTTAACATTGTCAGGTGGATACTTGACGTCGGAATATCTTGTTTGCAGTTTTTGGTGTCCTAAACTTTGGAGCAGTTTCTATCTTTTCTTTTGTTAAGAAAAGAAATTTAGCAGGAAGAGAAAGCAAGAAGTACCGGACCAGATGATATAAATTATAATATATCCTCCTGATGGAAACAACAAAAGATGAAAATGAAAAAAAAACAATATCAAACACATTTAGTGAAGAATGCATGCCATCTTCTCTGTATATTTGGCAATGGAACCCCTCTAAAATAGCCACTAGCCAAGCACTGCAAGGATGCCAAATGACCACTTTATCCCATAGCATACCACTTTGGAGTAGTGTGTCTTATGTTTCACTGTAAAAGTTTTGATAGCAAGGAGGATAATGGAATTTTTTAGATGCAGCTTTAGTGGCAAGTGAATTGTGGGAAAAAAATTGGGAATGTTCGTTTGGTTATTTGGGAGGTTTGTTGTAAACAGTGGGAGGTTTGGTTGGGGAATCTCGTATCCAACATTACTTCCTTGGTGATAAAACTGTAACCATTGCGGCATTTTCCTTTGAAACCCCATTCTCTATGGCTTAATGTAATTAACAGCAAGTAAGCTCTTAATTGGAACGGCTGGGATGCCTAGGCTGGGTCACACACGGAAGTTCCTGGAATTTAGTTTCTCTGGTACTTCCTTTTGTTCTCTGTTTTTTTTCTTTTTAATTTTTGGGCTAATGGGGGACAATTCCTGCTTTCACTTCTGGGTAGATGTTAGGTGTGGAGATTCTGTTAGACACCCTAGGATGACTAAGGAATATTTTAGGAAAAGGAAAAAAAAAAAAAACAGAGAAAGGGGTGCTGTAGGGAATTAAAGCCCACATAGGGAAGGTGGGAAGTGTGACTCGTTGTAACAACTTGCTGCACATGTGGCAGGAGGGGAGTGGTGGAAGCAAGGGAGTGATCCCTCTATAAGAGGGAGAGTGGGATAACAGAAATGGTAGGGAAGAATTTAGTAGGAGGATTTTGGGCATTTTGGGAGGTAGCTAGCCCCTCAAAGAGCTAGCATTATCTCTGTAATTCTGGCTTTCAATCCCATTTCTTATAATAAAAGAAGAGCTTCCTGTCAGATTCCTCTTCTCTATATCTTTTCCCATCTTTATCAGCTGTGGTTTATCACTTTTCTTCCTTGAACGTTCCCATACTTAGTATTATCATTTTTGGACCTTAATGATCCAGAAGCATCTGACTTTACTCTCTTGTTGGTTGCTCTTCATACCTTTAATTATTCTAAAAATCCTAAAATCCGTGTCTGGACTTTGATTTGTTTCAGTTCTCTCTCTTCCTGTTTCTTGTTGGTAATAACTTACCCCAGTGTTTTGCACTTGTTGCTCCATTTTAAAAGGCAAAAGCTCCCTCTTTGATTTATTGTTATGTGCTATAAAAGTTGAAAGTTCTGCAATGAATTGTCATCTTTTGTTGCATTGTGAGGTGTCTGGGCAGCTTTGGAGTAAGCTTTTCGAACAGTTTGAAGTGCATTGTATTTGTCCCCAAGTTTGGAGGCTTTCTTATGTTCTTGCTTTGGACTTGAGCCATCATGGCTAGGTTTTGGTGTAATTGATCAGAGCAACATGCTGGAATATTTGCATGGTTTTTTAGTGCATATTTAGTTTTGATTAATTTTAAGAAAAATCGCTCTTTTTTTTTTTTTCCAAAAGCTTGCTTAGTACGATTTTGGCTATAAGCTGTTTTGTTTACAAAATAAGCTAATCCAAACACACTTATACTTCAGGGATAGATTGGCCTTTCTAGCATCTTTGTGGGTTACAGCACATGGAATTTTTAAGGGAACTGCTCTGTCTGTTGTGAGAAGGGACTGGATTGGTCTTTTGAGTTAATTTTCGTTTTTAATGTTTTCTTTATTTCTTTAGGAGAACTCCTGATCCTGACTTTGTACCGTTTTGGCGAATATCTTTACCTCTCCCTAGTTGTCCCGCATCTCTTTTTTGTCTGGTAATATTTTTTCTTATATAAATAAAATGTCTAGTTGAAAACTTTTTCTGTTTAGTTATATTAATTGAGTAGAATGCTTTCTCTCGACATTTTCACATTTAGTGCATTTCTGAAAAAAGACTATTTGTTATATAAATTTTGTCTGAAGATTGATTGATTTGATCAGTTTGATCTTGTTGATATGAATTTGGGACATGTATATTGATATTAATATATATCTCTTCTCTATTTGTTGCCTTTTATAATTGAAGTTTAATTAAGTAACATTTGAACTTATCATTGTTTTGATGTTGTATAGAAAGAGGCAGAAACACCTGAACTGGAAAGGGGTGCGGTTAAGGCTGCTCAGGATCTGTATGATGTTGTGCACCATGATGTCCTGTCTGTAAATATGAGGTTTGTCACAGTTGCTGTTGTACACTTATCAGCCTATACTGATTTTTAAAATCCTCCCCCTCGCCTGTGCTGGAGGTTTTGTTGCTTCTCCCCTTCTTTCTTTATCTTTCAGCTTAATATTGATTTTCTTATTCATCTAGGGTGGATTATGACACATGGAATTTACTAGCCAAAGCTAGGGAGGATGGGCGTTTGTTTGCAAAGTTGAAGTGGCCCAAGAATACAGACTTAGTATGCTCTAATCATATTTTTCTATATTGGCGTGTGTATAGCTTGTCTATGATTTGACTAGCTTTTGAGTATATGCAGAGAGTTCAGATCAAAAGATTGTATTCGCTGTTGACTATCAAGGAATCTGCTTCAAGCATTCCTAAAAATCTTGAGGCCAGGCGAAGGCTGGAGTTTTTCACAAATTCGCTTTTTATGAGGATGCCTCTTGCAAAGCCTGTTCGAGAGATGTTATCCTTCAGGTAAATCTTTTCTCGTGGATGAAATAGTTCCACTTGTTGCTTCTGGTGCTTATCTTTTCTTCTGATTCTGTGCAGTGTTTTCACCCCTTATTATTCCGAGATAGTGCTTTATAGCATGGCTGAACTCCTAAAGAAAAATGAAGATGGTATATCAATCCTGTTCTACCTTCAGAAGATATATCCAGGTCTGAACCAAGACTGCATTTTTTGTTTGTGTTTTGAATTTTGATAGTTATGTTTCACTTGAATTCACACTTTTTGCTTATGGAAGCATCTTTTCAGTTGTTCCACTTTCATCATTGAATGTGTGATTGAGTTAAGTGTTAACTGGGTTGTTAATTTTGGCTTTAGGTCACTTTTGGGTACTTGTCTGATCTAGTAGCCATCAGCTGGTTGGATGAAGTTTAGCCTCTTGTAAATCGCAAAACTATATTTTATAAAAGTTTCAAAGAAAATGATTACGTGTTATAAATGATATAAGAGAACAAATCATTTGGTGAAAACTCTTCACATGGTCTAACCAAATGTACCATGCCTGTTGAAACAGAGCAGCTTTTACTTATGCTTACATTGCTTCTTAGTAGTTCGAAAAACTTGAAATTGGAGAGAAAATGGTTCCAAAAATTGTGGACAGACCCAATGCTCATTTAAAATGGTAGAATGGTAATTTCTAAATATGCCAACAACCTTACAGTGCAGAAAGGAATGACTGCTAGTCTCATAACTTAGTCTTAAAGGAAATAGTGATGATAGTTATTCTCCTTTTATTTCATATTTAAAAGCATAATTAGGTTGTTGTAAAGTTAAAGTGCCTACAACTGCTAGTCTCATAACTTAGTCTTAAAGGAAATAGTGATGGTAGTTATTCTCCTTTTATTTCATGTTTAAAAGCATAATTAGGTTGTTATAAAGTTAAAGTGCCTTGTATTTAATTTTAGGCTTTGCCCGACATGTGACCCAGATGTAAACCTGAGGGGGGTGAGGGGTACTGACCCTTAATTGCCGTGGTGCAAACCAACACCCCACAGTACAGACACCAAAAGCCCATGGTGCAAACCAACACCTCAGAGAGTGTTGTAAATCACATTCACAGTGAGTGTTTGGTGTTTTGAGATTAGGCTTTGAGTGTTGAGCGGCTACTTGGTCACAACAAAACTGAAAGCACGCTTCCAATTATCCAATTGCTTGGAAATGTTTTGAACAGGATCCCAGAAAGTAGCAGCCCAATGGTTTCCTCAAAAAAGGATCAACTAATTAGGTAAGGGGCCACTGGAAAATCTGGCAACCTGCCAAACTAGCTACAGAGCAATGGAGCCGATTCTCTACATTTCTTCCCATAAGGCTGTTCTTCGCCAAGTTAATTTTTTAAGCCAGAAACCTCAAACTACTGAAAAAATAAAGAACATTTTTAAGGCTAATCCACTCCTCCCAAAATAACATCCTGTCATCAGCAATCTGCAAATAGATACCAAAATCGTTCAAGGTCCAATCTAACACCTTTTAAAAGGGCTCTATTAACTGCTCTCAGAATCAGGGTGCTTGATTTTGGGAGGAATAATGGGATAAGGATCATCCATTTTTCTATTGCCCATTCCTGCCTTTATCATTTATCCTGATTTCGTCACAACCCCATTAGCAAATTTTATTTTCTCCAGAATTCTTCCATTTGTTGGAATTTCTGTCTTTTTTTTTTTTCCCTAAATCTTCAATAAGCTTGGAACTAAAATCTATTGGTTTGTTGGCTCTGTTCGTCTTTGTTGGATTGTAGGATTTAGACTATAGGTTCTGATGGAGCGTTTTCCTGTATATTCTGCTTCTAGTTTCTCTCTTTGTTTGCACACCTGTTTAAAACATATGGAATATAAGTATATAGGAAAGTCTTATGGTATTTACTTGTTGTGCAGCCGATGTGAAGGGTTAAGTGTCACTCTGTAGTGGTTGTATAGGTATAAATATAGGTTGAATTGCGGAATATGTGCATTGTTCTTTGTTGTTTAATTTTTCTCTTTTCTCTTTTCTCTTTTCTTTTCAATAAAGTTTCATTTTCTATCCATAAAATAATTTATATTACTCCTTCCACAAGTCTGAGCAACTATCTTTGTCAATTTTTATACATTTTTTTTATTGAAGATTGTTATAATTCACTGCAGATGAGTGGAAAAACTTTCTTGCCCGAATTGGCCGTGATGAAAATGCACTTGACTCGGAGCTTTATGATAGTTCAAGTGATATACTTGAACTGCGTTTTTGGGCTTCTTACCGGGGACAAACATTGGCCAGAACTGGTAATTTTTTTCTTGGAATGTTAGGTTCAGATGATTTTACTTTAGTCTCTTCTATCGTATTCAATATTAGAATCTATTTTCTGCAGTAGTTTCTTCTGCGTTATTATGTCTTTGCATTATTTCATTTGATTCTGTTTTTCCATCTTGTTTCATGGTCTTCTTGTTTTCCATGACATTTTCCATATCACACCCCCTCACTCGTTTCGGGCTGAGTTTATGTTTTGCTAAAACTAATTATAAAGAATGAAGGTGGCAAAGATCAAACTCCTAACAACTTGATCATGAAGGCTTGGGTACCATGTCTAGATTGAGTGACTTCTTTCCTTAGGAAATATTGAAGGTTGCCCAAGAATATTTTGTATCTAACAATCTGAGCTCCTCATATCTCTTATGGCATTTCTCTTTCTGGTGTCACTGTGCCTTCTTTTTATATAGATATTGGCTGTTTTCTTCTTTTTTAGTGATTGGTTTTCTTCTTAGCATATTAGGATTCTGAGTATGCATAATGAGGAAGAATATACCCCAAATGGATTGTCAGTTATTTATTGCCGAAGTTTAATAAACTGGAAAATATTGTTTTAGTGGTGTTGGTGGAGTAGATTGCTGCTTGTTGGAAGAGAGAAATAAGAGAGATTTGTGATTGCCGTGACATCAAAGCAAGTCGGGCAGTGTACATATATGCTCATATACAAGGGTTAGAAAGATAATAGTGAATGACCAAAGATACCCTCATACTAATATGGTCTTATTATCGCTAAAGGTCTTGGAACTTATAACTTGTGATAGATTGTTAGGACTAATTTTTTGTTCCCAATCTTGATCGAAGAAATTTTTCTGTTATTTTTTATTTTAAATGCACAGTTCGAGGGATGATGTATTATAGGAAAGCCCTTATGCTTCAGACCTATTTGGAGAGGACAACATCTGGAGGTAAGGACATTTAACTTCTTCATAATAGTTTTTTATGTTACAATGTTAGTAATCCCTTTCTTTTTTGTAATTTAGATTTGGAAGCTGCAGTTGGTAGTGATGAAGTGACTGATACACGTGGCTTTGATTTATCCCCTGAAGCACGAGCTCAGGCGGATCTTAAGTTCACTTATGTTATGACATGTCAAATTTATGGTAAGCAGAAAGAGGAGCAAAAGCCAGAGGCTGCTGATATTGCTTTACTTATGCAAAGGTGAGTTAAACAATTTTAGGGATAAACATTCATATGTTAGCTATTTACTAGTTGATGGTTTCAATTAATCAAATGCTTAAATTCTTTTTTTTTTGTCCAATTTTTTATGCTTTTAGAAATGAAGCTCTTCGTGTTGCTTTCATTGATGTTGTTGAAACTTTAAAAGATGGGAAAATGAGCACAGAATACTACTCAAAGCTTGTGAAAGCCGATATCAATGGGAAGGACAAGGTGCCATTCATCTGTACTTTCTGTTTACTTCAGTAAATCCCACATTCCATTAATTGGCTGGCTATTTCACTATCAACTTTGGTAGGCAGCTTGTTTGTGTTTACTTCTTGCTTTTTTCTCTTTTTTAGAACAGGGTGGAGCCATGGAGGGTCAATCACTTGGTTTTGTACTTTTTGTCTTTGTGCCTAATAAACCAACTTTTTTGTTAGTAATTAATTTGTAAACACTGTAGTTTGTTTGAATGATCACTATGAAACTTGAGTAATGGATATTAATGGAGATCAGAGTTGAGTAATATGCCAGAAGCTGCATTTTTTCCCATAAACTATCAATTAGATGAATGGAAAACTGAATTGAGACTACTGCTTGAGGTTCCAACGTCCAAACATCATGTTCGGTGTGTTCCTCAAAACAGAAATGTTATAATAGCTTTCTTGGCAGATATGCCAAGGGACTGTAGATTTTTGTTGTTCAATGTGTTTGCACGTCTCTTCCTTCTTCATATCTCTGCTAAGGAGGATATTGTTAGATACTCACTCAGCTCTAAGGTGTATGTTAAGAAGAAAAGGGAAGGTAGCAGGGAAGTGTGGACTTGTGTGGGAAATGGGGAAAGGAGTGTGATGTGCATGATGTGGTTGCGGAAGGAGTGTGATGTGCATGATGAGCTGTATAGTCATCAGATTGACTCTGAATTATTTGAGTTATGGTTCTTCTTGTGTGTTGGGTTGGGATCTGTGGTTTACCTATATTTGCTTGGAGAGAAAAGCTCCTTGTTTTGTTTTGTTCTTCAGATACAGAAAATAATCTTATGACGTTAGTTGTATTAGATTGCTTTGGTTATTCTTCTGTCCCTTAATTGAATCCCTTTGATTTCACAGGAAATATACTCAGTTAAATTACCCGGAAATCCCAAACTGGGTGAAGGGAAGCCTGAGAATCAAAATCATGCGATTATATTTACCCGTGGAAATGCAGTCCAGACAATTGACATGAATCAGGTGATAACATTTATCACAGCTGTCTGTACTTGACTAGATTCATCCAAATAAATTGTGTTGATTTGATAAGGTCCATGCCCCCTCCTAATGGATGTGCTCATGGTAAAGTCCTCCGGTTTTTGTAAATTGTATTGTTTTAATTTTTGTCCAAGTCGTTGGCTTATCTGTTGTGCATGATTCAACCTTGTAAGCCATTTTTCTTATGTGGTTTTTTCTGTGTTGTCTTCATGACTTTGACCCACTGCACCCTAAGATTAAGGAATTTTTTATATAATATTAGTATCATTTTTTAGTGTCACTTGTCTATTTGACGTCTTGTGCAATAATCCATTGTTGATAATTTATTAATTTCAGTTTATCTACTGTGGTTTTGCTATGAAGACATGGTCTACTGGTCCTTCCAGTGACATACTTCATTCAAAAAAAAAAAAGGAAAAAATCCTTGTACAGTATGTAATATTGTATAGTATGTTTGCAGTTTCTTTAAGTTGTGATGTTTAGTAGAATTTTATTATAGGATAACTATTTTGAGGAGGCTTTGAAGATGAGGAATCTTCTTGAAGAATTTCATTGTGATCATGGCCTTCGTCCTCCTACCATTCTTGGTGTTAGAGAACATGTCTTTACTGGGAGGTATGTGTAGCTTTTATCCTGTGATTTCGGATGTCCTTTTTTGACTTAATTTTGTTATGCCATAGTTTTGCTAACTTATCTGTTATCATATACAGTGTCTCATCTTTGGCCTCATTCATGTCCAATCAAGAAACTAGTTTTGTGACTTTGGGCCAGCGTGTTTTAGCAAATCCTTTGAAGTAGGCCCATTGTACATTAAATAGTCTTAGTTCTTTTCTCGAGATTCAAACTAATTGAAGCTAAATTATGTTAATCATGATATGTTCAGGGTCCGTATGCATTATGGTCATCCAGATGTTTTTGATAGAGTGTTCCAGATAACCCGTGGTGGTATCAGCAAGGCCTCTCGTGTTATCAACATTAGTGAAGATATCTACGCAGGTATGGCTGCTTGCTTTTGCTTCGTAGAACTTTAGTTGTGGTGGTGAAGGAACATGTTGCAATTTACTACTTTAGCTGCCATTGAAACAATTGAACTGTCTTGGAAATCTTTTGGATACAAAACATTATTTTGTAAACAGATCACAAAATAATATTATAATAAGAACTAAATTACAAGTTACACATAGTTTAGAAGTTAACCTTATTTGATGATTATAGGCATATACCAAACTAAATCGAATATAGTAATTTAATTACATTGCTGATGGTTATAATATTTTATTAATGATTCACTGTTTGTGATGTCCTCTCTCTCTCTCTCTCTCTCTCTCTCTATGGTGACTGCCTAGCACTACCGTTGTTCTCTCCTTTCTCTTCTTATCTCCCACAAGTTCTTATTCGAAGGCTTTCCTCCCTTTCACTCCTGTGTTGTTCAAAGATCTGTTGGCTCTTGTATTCTGGTGCACGGGGGTATAAGATACTAAGCCATTGAACGCCAGACCTTTGATCTCTCTCCGAAAGATGAAGGTAATTTGAGGATTGTGGAAAAGGGCATGGGCTATACCCACTTGCTGCTGCTAGGCAGGACACTGCTGGAAGAGACACACAGCGAGGATATCAGTTTTTCACTCCCAGCAGCTGATACCATTTATAGAGAGACAAAAGGATCTTGCGGAGAGAACCCTAATTCCTATAAATGTGTAGTTGCATAGCACTGTACACTGCTAGCGTTATAGTAGAGAAAAGGGCTATATACAGCCTGTAGCACAAGTTGCAGTACCTGAGTACTCTGTAGTAACCTATATACAACAAGTACTAATAATTACTCTTAACTGTACACAGCTACTCTTTCGACCACTATAATATTATTTTATCAGCATCTCCCTGCCCCATTCCCCTGTTTGTGGTGTTTGTGATAGTACAAAAATAATAATATCTAAGAATTATAATTTGAGTGTCCGTCTATCATTTTTGTCACATTTTCCAAGATGTTCTCATTTTATTGGCTCTAAAGGACTGACTGGATGGAATTCATTATTTATGCTCTAAATCTGACTGGATACAAGGATAGGAATAGGGGATGGATGGGATGGAGTCATTAAGAGTTCAAAATGAAAAAAAATCTTAGTAAAATTATTTTTTGTTTAGGAACAATTAACCACTCAGTTAGTTAATTTGTTTCAAAGAGTGGTTAATAAGTATGTTGACTTTATTAGCCACTGAGTGGTTACACCTTTCAAAGAGCCAGTTAGACAGTTTGAGCGCCAGTTTGGTGGTTTGACAAAAAAAAAAAAGCTTATACAGCCTTGAACAGAATATTTCAAATATGCTCATGCTATACATCCATCCTTGTCAATATTTATCAAATTTTCATTACGAATGCAAACTGTTGCATGAGCCGTATCATTCTATGCATGCTTCTCTATCACTTCCCATAGCCACATTGATTGCAAGGGAAGCCAATCTTTCATAACATTCAAGCTTTGCAGTAAAGCTTAACCTCTGAAAAAGTGTTATTGCCTACTTCTCTGTCACCAACAGCACCATTAGTTTCACCTTCTCCCCGTGCGCATCCATTTGAAACCCCAACCGAGCTGCCTTTTCCTACTACAATAACTCCTTCCAACTTCTCTACTTCGGCAGCTAGGTCGGCTTCATGTTCATCCCCACCATCCAGGTTGACGCCAGTCAAACCCAATCATGGCGGCAATAAGGGTTTAGATCAATGCAGACGATTAGGCTGCGCAGTTTACTAACAACCATTCCGGTTTTTCCAGTTATGCTGGATTTTGACTGGCATTTATTGAAAAAAAAATGGTCAGAACTTTTGACTGGACCAGCCAGGTGACTGGTTCGGTTGGGCAGGCCAGTCCGATATATACAACTATGGTTAATTGTTCCTAAAGTATAAATGTTCCTCCACGGAATCATTTTTGTAATTTTACTTACAAGTTTATTGGTTTGGGATGATTTAAAGGAAAAAGTAGTGCTATGATAAATTATTGTAGAGCTCAACAAAGGAGATATTGTTCTCCTTTGGTCGTCTTCCCCAATCCAGTTAGGGCACACACTAGGCTTCGACTGTTGCCTTTATGAGTCGAGATTGCCAGGTTCGAATCATTGCAATGAGTTCCCATAATCAATATTGTTCTTTCCTTCTGTCTGATTTATTGTGGAATATTTTAATCTTGATACCCTAGTGCTGTTCTCGTGCGAAACCGAGACATTTTAACCTTATCATGAGACAGGGCAGGATATTTTGTTCCTTACTTCTCTTTGCCAATATGCTCTCTTCATAAATTGTCTCATGAATCCTGTGTGTCTGAGACAGACACATGAATGCGCTCTTTCCCCACCTTCAGAGTTAAATTTGCCTCAACTCTAATTTAGTTCTATAATTATGTTTCATTCCTCATGTTTCTGTTTGATTTAATGATTTCCTGAATAACATGTATCTCCATGCGTTTTTAATCCTCTTGAAAATTGAATATTCATTTTTATTTTTTATTCTTTTTCTCATCCTTACTTTTATTTTCTTGATTCTTTCTAATACACAGGATTCAATTCAACCTTACGTCAAGGAAATGTTACACATCATGAATATATTCAGGTGAGGCTTGTTCTTTTATGATGCATCTACAAGAAATCGTGCTCTAATAGTAAATTTTACAGGTTGGTAAGGGTAGAGACGTTGGGCTCAATCAGATAGCTCTATTTGAAGGGAAAGTTTCAGGTGGTAATGGTGAACAAATTCTCAGTCGTGATGTATACAGACTTGGGCAACTTTTTGATTTCTTCCGGATGATGTCCTTTTACTTTACAACAGTTGGATACTACTTTTGTACCATGGTATGCCATTTATGCATTGTAATTATTTTGTTTTGACTGGCCTATACTCGGATCAAATTTGGTCTTAAAATTTATATATCTTGAAAGAATGACAGATGAAGATAAGAAAGAGAGAGATTTGTGTGAATATTGAGTCGCTAGTCTGATTGATTAGGCTCCATGTGTTCGTATAAGAGTGAGCGTAACCTACAACACAATAAGAATGAAACTCATTCTAGCACTCTGCCCGCAAGGTGGAGTAAACAAATGAAATCAGTCCTAGGCCCCCAGATCCTCCGTAAACAAATCACCCAATAGCTTACTTGTCCATCAACTGATTAACTTTTGCTGAATTTTCTCTTTAATCAAATGACAGTCGACCTCAATATGCTTTGTTCTCTCATGGAACACAAGATTAGATGAAACATGCAGTGTTACACTATAATTTCATGATTCATCGAGGAAGTGGTAAGCAAACCCAATTTCACATAGTAAGTGATAAATCCACATAAGTTGGCAGTTCGTACTTCTTGCCACCCAATTCTGTTAAGGAGTAACAAAGATGGAAAACAAGTTAGACATTAATTTCATTAAACAAAGCTAAGTTCCTCAACAATACTCATCCACAAATGTTTTAATAATAGAAACTTGCTTACGGTGGTTTGGTCATGTGAGAATGAGACCAATAGAGACTCTAGTGAGAAACGTGGAGCAAATGAAACATAGTCAAATCAAAAGGGGTACAGGAAGACCTGCAAAAAGCTTAGGAGAAACCATTAGAAAAGACTCCTAAATGGTTTTATTGAAAATTTGGTTTTGATAGAGCCCAGTGGCTATCATTGATCCAAGGAGACGAACCCACCTAATGGGACAAGCTGATAAGGCTTGGTGGTGGTGGTTGTTATTATGGCAGAGGCAATAGCAGCTGGTAACCAGCTCTGATTGCCATTACAATATCAGAGAGAGAGTCTTGTGTGAATATTGGATTCACTAATAGAAGTGATTTATATGCAGTACTAGTGTTACAAGCAAGCATAATAGTGATCCCATTACAATATCACTGACACTCCTTCTAACATATCTCATGCAATGAAATTTCTTCGGGCCTTATAATTTTAGAAACGTTCATCAGCAAATAATATATTTATATCCAATTTTTCTACATCTGAAGATGTTTTTGTTTATCATCTTGCAGTTAACAGTGCTGACTGTATATATCTTTCTTTATGGAAAAGCTTATCTGGTAAGTTGGATTTCCTTAAACTTTATGGTTGTATGATATTTAAGTTTTCCATCTTTTCCTTTCGCTGAAGTTTTGTTTGTGTCAAGTGTTTGTGGTTCACACCAGATTTCGGCCTTTGTTGTCTTGAAGTGGGCAATGGTTTTCATATCACTTTTTTGAAATGTTTACTGGTTGGACCTTTTGCCATTTTCTGGAATTTTTTGTTGTTTTGATCATCTTTCTTATTTGCATCAATCTGACATTCTCAGTTTTTACTCTTTTTTTTTTTAAAGGATTTCAGTAGTCCTTGGAATTTTCACATTTTCAGAATCCTAAACTATAGGAAAACTCTTAAATTACAGTTCCTACTTTTTGTTCTTGATTTTGTTTCACGAAGTCTTCTTTTGATTTGAACTTTAAATTCCTCCGGTGTTTACATGGACTAATCATTTTTAAGTTTCTTGCTATTCAGTGTTAACAAGTTTCTTCACTGTCTATGGAGTTATTTGACAATATAATTAAGACCAGTCATACCATATGGTTAAATATATAAAGGAAGTAAAAATCTCATATGTAATTGTTGAAAGAAAGAAGGATCATAGAAACCCTTAGTTTGTGAGAATGAGTCAGTGAAAATACACTGCACTCTGTATCAGATTTTATAATACTTGTATACAATAAAAAAGGAAATAATGTAATGATCCTATTACATAATCTACGTGATTCTAACATGATCCTAATTAATTCTAACAGATTCTTTACATATTCTGACAATCCTAATTGATTCTAACACTCCCCCTCAAGCTAGAGCATATAAATCATATGCACCCAAGCTTGTTTACAAATATAACTAATTCGAGGACCTTTGAGAGACTTTGTGAATACATCTGCTAACTGATCATTTGAATTGACAAAATTAGTGATAATGCATCCAGATAAAATCTTTTCTCGGATAAAGTGGCAGTCCACTTCTATATGTTTGGTCCTTTCATGAAATACTGGATTTGAGGCAATGTGCAGAGCTGCTTGATTATCACAAATCAGTTGCATTTTGCTTAGCATCTCCAAATTTTAACTCTTGAAGCAATTGTTTCAGCCATATAAGTTCACATGTTGCCAATGCCATAGCTCGATATTCTGCTTCTGCACTTGACCTTGCAACAACATCTTGTTTCTTACTTTTCCAAGATACCAAGTTGCCTCCAATCATCACGCAATAACCTGTGGTAGAACGCCTATCTGAGGGAGAGCCAGCCCAATCTGCATCTGTGAAACCAATGATCTGGGTATGTCCTTTGTCTTCATAGAGAAGGCCTTGACCTGGTGCTCCTTTGATATACCTGAGTATTCTGATCGCAGCATCCCCAATGACTATCACAAGGAGCTTGTAGAAACTGACTAACTACACTTACAGCAAAAGAGATGTCTGGTCGAGTGATGGTAAGGTAGTTTAGTTTACCAACAAGTCTTCGATATCTTCCAGGATTCGACAAAGGCTCCCCCTGTCCTGGTAAAAGTTTGGTGTTTGGATCCATAGGAGTATCTACAGGTCGACAATCTGTCATGCCAGTCTCCTCTAAAATATCAAGAGCATACTTTCTTTGAGAAATAACAACACCAGTAGAGGATTGAGCGACCTCAATACCAAGAAAATATTTAAGGCGACCTAAGTCCTTAGTCTGAAAATGACGAAAGAGGTGTGTTTTAGTTGATTGATACCGTCTTGATCGTCACCTGTGATGACAATATCATCTACATATACCACTAGAAAAGATACTCTGATGTTGAGGAGAATGGCGGTAGAAAACAGAATGATCCGCCTCACTGCGGATCAAGCCAAATTGCTGAATGACTGTACTGAACCGTCCAAACCATGCCCGCGGAGACTGTTTCAACCCATAAATAGAACGATGTAGAGCGACAAACTAATCCAGACTCCCCCTGAGCAACAAAACCAGGAGGTTGCTCCATGTAAATCTCTTCAGCAAGTTCACCATGTAAGAAGGCATTCTTGATATCAAGTTGGAATAGAGGCCAATGTCGCATGGCAGCCATGGATAGAAGAAGCCGAACAGAAGCAATCTTGACAACAGGTGAGAATGTATCACCGTAGTCTAAACCATATATCTGAGTATATCCCTTGGCTACTAAGCGAGCTTTCAAACGATCAATCTGTCCATCAGGGCCAACTTTCACAGCATACACCCATCGACACCCAACTGTGGACTTTACCCTTAGGTAACGGAACTAACTCCCAAGTGCCACTAGAGTGTAAGGCTTGCATTTCATCCACCATAGCCTGTCGCCACCCTGGATGGGATAGTGCTTCACCTGTAGTCTTAGGAATGGAAACAGATGACAAGGAGGTGACAAGAAAAATATGGAGAGGACAAACGGTGATAGCTTAAAAAGGTATAAATAGGATGAGGATTATTACGAGTAGAACGAATACCTTTGCGAATGGCAACTGGCGGACTAGCGGGAGGCAGGACCTAGAGCGGTAAAGGTGCTGGTTCAGGACTAGAGTCCACCGGTACCACCATGGAGGTATCTTGAAGTGGAGGAGAAGAAGTGGCTTCGGCAGGATGTCCAAGTAAGGGAACAGGAAGAACATCAGACACTGAAGAACGCTCAGCAGGAGAAGATGAGAAAAATGGTGACTCCTCAAAGAATGTGACATCAGCTGAGGTGATATATCGATTACTGTCTGGGTGAAAGCACCTGTATCCTTTCTGGAGACGAGAATAGCCAAGAAAGACACACTTAAGGGATTTTGCTTGAAGTTTGTCCTGTTCCAGGGGTTAGATTATGAACAAAACAAGTGCAACCAAAAAACACGAGGTGGAATGGAATACAATGGTTGAGACGGAAACAAAATAGATGAAGGAATTTGATGATTTAAAACAGAGGAAGGCATGCGATTAATCAAATAACAAGCAGTGAGAACTGCATCACCCCCAAAATCGTAGAGGGACATGATTATGAATAAGTAAAGTTCGTGCTGTTTCAATGAGATGACGATTCTTACGCTCAGCAACACCATTTTGTTGTGGGGTGTGAGCACAAGAAGACTGATGAAGAATACCCTGAGAAGCCATAAAAGAGGTAAAAGAAGAAGAAAATATTCACGAGCATTATCACTACGTAAAATGCGAATAGAAGTATTAAATTGATTGCGAATTTCAGCACAGAAAGATTGAAAAACAGAAAAGATCTCAGCACGACTCTTTATTAAAAATAACCAAGTGCAGCGGGAAAAGTCATCAATAAAAGTGACAAAATATTGATATCCCATAGTTGTGGGAACACGACTAGGACCCCAAACATCCGTCTGTACTAAATCAAAAGGAGACACAGCCCGATTGTTGACACTTTTGGGAAATGAAGTGCGAATATGTTTCCAAGTTGACACGACTCACAATCTAAAGATGATAAAGACGATAATGTAGGAACCATTAGGTGAAGTTTGGAGATACTAGGATGACCAAGGCGACTGTGGAGGAGAGAAGGACAAACAGCCGAAGTAAAGGCAGCAGGTGATGAAAGGGATGGTAAGATGGTAAAGCCCGTGAGACTCACGCCCTTCGCCAATCATCCGTCCGTATCCCGGTCCTGCACATGAACAGAATTATTAGTGAAGGTGACAGAACAATGAAGAGAGCTGGTTAATTTACTGATAGAGATAAGATTGAAAGGACAACCCGGAACATAAAGGACAGAATCAAGAGTTAGAGAGGGTAGAGGACAAATTTGACCAAGACCTTTAGCCATAGTTTTGGAACCATTGGCTAAGGTAACCATAGGAAGGGAAGTTGAATGACAAAGATGAGAGAAAAGACCAATGTTACCAGATATGTGATCGGAGGCACCAGAATCCAAAATCCATGGACTAAGGGAAGAATGGGTGAGGCAAGCAACAGAATTACCAGTCTGAGAAGCGGAGGCAAAGGTCGATGACTGAGCAGCCTTATACGCTAGATAACCCTCATAGATAGCAGCTGGGATAGTGACAGTGGGCACGTCCAAAGAGTCAGATGCCGGAACAGAAGAGTCTGACTGAGCAATATTAGCTGTGCGAGGGGTTTCCCATGGAGTTTGAAGCAACGTGCACGAGTGTGGCCAAACTTGTGGCAATAATTGCACTGTGAACGTGGACCTTTGCCACGACCATGAGACCCATAACTGGCAGCAGCAATGGTGGACATGATAGGCACAGAACTGCAAGAAACTCAGAAAAGAAGAACTTGAGTTGAGAGCGGAAGACCCAAAAAATTACGATAGGAGACGCAGGGCGCAGAGGTGGGGAAGCCAAACACCCGCTAGAAGATCACGAACCACGTGGAAAAGGGCTGGATCTGACCGGAAAAGCCCCAGAGAAGTGGTCGGGGGAAACAGCGGCCGGAAAGAGGGCAAAAACGCGCTCTCACGCGCGCTGAAAACACCTGCTGGACGGATTCCGGTGACCGGCGCGTGGCGGCGCGTCGGAGCTCCGATGACTGCGCGACTCCGGGGATCGGACGGGTTCGGGGAGACACACGTCGTGGGTTGTGTCGTTTGCCGGAAAAACACACCTCAGATGCGTAGATCTGAGATGGAAACCGCACAGGAGGAGAATAATCGCCGGAGAAGAAAAAATAACGTCGAAGAGCAAAACCACTTCGGCTGGAAGAGGGGCTGTGATATGTGCTAGGCCGTAGCTAGAGCAGAACCACCGTGGTTGGAGCAGAACCACCGCGCTTGAGCAGAACCACCGCGGCTTGAGCAGAACCACCACGCGCGACACAGGAGCATAATGTTGCTGACGGCAGGGAAGCGAAAAAAAAAATTAGGTTTCTATCCCTAGGCTCTAGATACCATGTTGAAAGAAAGAAGGATCATAGAAACCCTTAGTTTGTGAGAATGAGTCAGTGAAAATACACTGCACTCTGTATCAGATTTTATAATACTTGTATACAATAAAAAAGGAAATAATGTAATGATCCTATTACATAATCTACGTGATTCTAACATGATCCTAATTAATTCTAACAGATTCTTTACATATTCTGACAATCCTAATTGATTCTAACAGTAATTAATCGTGATTATGTTAATTTTAGTGTGCTGAAATGAATACATGACAGTAAAATCAACACCGGAGCCAGCCGTTTTTTCTCAAACATTTGATGTCTTGAAAATATATCTTTAGATTTACCTCAAACAATATTAAAATTTTGAATCAAAATTATTAACAAAATATTTTATAAAGATATTTTTGTGTATATATTACCCCAACTAACAAAAATTTCTGAATCTGTCACTGTTCCTAATCCTCCTGTTTTTTATTTGTTCCTTTGTTTTCAATATTTTGGTTGGAGTAAACTGATTAATGTTTGGTGATGATTGTTCTTGCAGTAGTTTGGTGCATGTGGTTAAAGGGTTAAATTTATTGTTTTACCTTTGGGATACAGTTGTTTACTTGGCTTTACCTTGGTGCTGAGTTCATGGGTATTTTTGTCGGTTCCACTTGGTAAATATCCAGGACTGGAGGGTGTTCTTGTTTTGGCATTTCCCTTGGTGATGAATTATCTTTGGCTTTGCCAAGTCCTCTACTTTTGTACTCATACTCATTGTCATTAATAGTATCTTTATGTGTGTTAAGTTTAGTTTATTTTGTGGTTAAAATAGCTTATAATCAAAATCTTATTGAGAGAGCTTTTGAAAAAAAAAAACAGATTTTTTTCCTAAGAAACAGCTATTCCTAAACATGCACTTATTGTACAAAAAATGGAAAATGATAACATGAATTCTTTGGAAAAGTGTTTCAAACTGGCAAGGACGGGCTATCAAACTGGCTATCCTTTCGTATACCTCTGATTGTCCTTTAAAGACAGTCCTCTTGAACAATCGTGTTTAAAACTATAAAGAAAGATTTGGAAAAGAACTGGGGAAAAAAAAAAGTGTACTCTAAGCATAAATCTATCTAATACTATTCGCCAGAACCATCACTCACCTCTCATCCCACCATATTTTGAAAGGAATATCTGGAAAATGTTTCTGGGATTCATGAGTTGCATTCTCTCTGGGCTTCACATCCCATTATTGAATGGCATACTAGTTGATCGCCTTATACCATTGGGAATAGGTTCCAGCAGATCAACTTAGCACCAAGAACAATGTTTTAGGCAATAAATAAGCAATACCTAAAACATCTCTTGTTTGGGCCTATAGAAACGAGTTAACTAACCACTAGAACTTTCTTTCCAATGTCATTTATTTCGCTGACATCCTAAACTGGGGAAAATAACATGAAGAAATGCTACACAAACACATTTAAACCAAGATTGACATAAACTTCTACCGAGAATCAAACTATTTAAAGTCTTAGTGTGGACAAATTAGAGAGAGAAGAAAAGAGTTTGGAGGAGTTAGAAAGATAGATAGAGAAAGGGAGACAATGTAAAAAGGCTGTAGTTTGAACTTTGAAGCACAATATAATGCGTAATTTGCCCCCAGCCTGCATCTTAATTCATACAAGATGCTAGAGGAATATTACAAGCATATTCTGCCAATCAATCATCCCTTAATCAAGCTCCAATCAATCACCTAGAATCAATCCCCTAGTAATCACCCTTGATTTGAGGGTCAACACTTCCATAATTCATATGGGTACGAGTATCAGGTACTATACGATACGCAAATATGATAACTTTTTTAAAAATTAAGATATGGGTACGGCAATATATATTAAATAAAATATTTATATATGTACCCCAACCCTAGTCCCATGTATTCTTCCTCTCCCCTGCTCATTTTTCTTCCCCATGCTCTTCTTTGCTTCTTGGTAAAAATTAAAATTTGCTATTTTGTGCGATGATTTTGAAGAAGGCAAGATTGCAAGAGTAAGAATATGCTTTGAGGGATGTACTTGAGGAGAATAGGACTTAAATATGTATCACAGATATTTCAAGTAACAGTACTTTGAGGGCGATGGATATTAAAAAAAAAAGATACGCCAAAAATACGAATGCAAGCATATTGTACGAGTATCGGTATTGGATATGAATACGATATGGATACGTGACCAATTTTGGAGTATCCGTGTATCATAGTTCGTAAGACTTCCTTTAACAGCTTTGTATACTCTTCCCTCAAGTTGAATTTTACGTAAGCTTGAGCTTGCTTCAAAGAGAAACCCAGACTCATCCAAAAACAGAAAAACAACTGACAAAAACGCAAGCCATCAACCATATAAAGAATTAGGCAACTTGTGCACCCCTGGATAATAAATGCTTCAACGTCCTTGGTAGACAGCTACTAGAAGTCTTAGACCTTTCTCCTCAATGGACTGATAGACCTTCTCCTCAATGGACCCACCCCTAGATCTTCTCCCAACTTTTCCTTGGAACACTTCCCAAAAACATGATGCTGCTCCTTAAGTCTTCAACCTTTCTGTTTAGTGGCCCCCTGGACCTTCTCCCTACTGGTCTCCACAACATTGGGTCTGAGACTACCCAGTAACAAAACCCTTTACTATTCCCAAACTCTTGAATCCACAACTCCCAAGACACCATTCAGAAAAACAGAACAAACTATACCGTCACAATGACATACCTAAACAAAGCAATATATCAGAACCCCTTTAACTCCTGAGAATTGTATCTGCTTCTTGCAGCCTCATTCAGAGATCCAAGCCAATACCAACAAATAAAATGGCAACCAAATCGTCAGAACATCAGACCAGAAGACTATGAACAGCAGACCATCAGACGACGAGGGATCATCTAAGGTCTGGGGGTTGGCTCTCTCTAGTCCAGAATCAGAGCTCCTTTTCACCGGAAAAAAGAAAGTGCAAAAAATCTAACTGCTGGATCATATTGTTGCTTTGGCTTTTCCTGTAATATTGTGTTAATCAATTTTTTTGTCTCAAGGATACCTCTTGGAACAGCATAGCATTAGTTGTTTTTTATCTTTAGTATTGGTTATTGTAAAAAACTATAGAGAGATAAAGGATCGAGAGATGCATCCCATGAGTGAAGGTATGTAAGTTTCTAGGACTCTACGTCTGAGTGTTACTTGTGAGAGAAGAAGGGGCTGTGTACAGCCTGTAGTACAAGTTGTATAGAATAAGAGCATAGCTAGTACAGCTATGTAAAATGAATACAAAAAAATACTTACAAATAAGAATAAATGAGATACTACTATTTCAGCACTTACTTTTTCATTTGTTGTTTTTTGGGGTTTTTCCACTTGTAAGTTTTGCTTCTGCTGCCATCAGTTGTCTTCCTGTCTTTCCTTAGCCTGTGTTGTGTATACGTCAACAATTTTTTATTTCATATTCACCCAAGTATAATTTGTTTCCAGGCACTATCTGGTGTTGGTGAAACCATTGAAGCAAGGGCAAGGATAACTAAGAACACTGCCCTGAGTGCCGCTTTAAATACACAGTTTCTCTTTCAAATCGGTGTCTTCACTGCTGTGCCAATGATCTTGGGCTTCATTCTCGAACAAGGTTTCTTGAAGGTAATTGATTGTATATTTATCCCATTTGTCAGCTCAACAGATAGCTCCCAAGAAATCTAGTGCAATATGTTGGCAGATAATTGCATAATATTTGAGAAGTTGACATGCACGAGAGCACACTGACACACACATGCACACACACTCACGTCTCTATCCATGCATATCTCCAAGTTTGAGATAGAGGGATGAGGTGTAGCCAGACAGTGTCTCTTCGAAAATTTGTTATTCTCGTAAGTAAATAAGTCAAATAACTGCTCATGCATGTTTTACAAGGCATGATTAAAGAACCAAGGAAAAAAGGGTTGTGGTAAGTTTACCAAGTCCTGTGTATTTTTGGTACTCAATCACCATCATACATTTTTTTTCCCATTTTTGGCCATACCATCATACTGTTGCTGCTAGACTCTCCAATAAAAAAAATGGCTAGAACACAAATTTGTGTAGACTGTACAATGTACGTCCCAATAATGTTCTCTTTCATCTGGCTGCTGTTCCTGTATTTTTGAGGCAGTGGCTGGCAATAATTTTGATAATATTAATAGGTGTAGCATTGTCTTCTTGTATGTTGATTCTAAAACATTTATATTGAATTCTGCAAGAGCAAATAATTGGAAAAATATTTCCTTCTTTCTAATTTGTTTTTATTTTTTATTGTCTGCAGGCCATTGTCAGTTTTGTCACAATGCAGTTCCAGCTCTGCTCTGTCTTTTTCACATTTTCCTTGGGTACAAGAACACATTATTTTGGTCGGACCATTCTTCATGGTGGTGCAAGGGTTTGTCTACCTACTTTATGCTGTTTCTTTCTCTATTTCTCTTCCCAACTGTTAATATGTTATTTGTGAACAGTATCAAGCAACTGGACGCGGGTTTGTTGTCCGCCATATCAAATTTTCGGAGAATTACAGACTCTACTCTCGTAGTCATTTTGTTAAAGGGTGAGGTTCTCTGTTTCCGAGTAGACACTATATATATACATAAGGGGCATATCAAGTGAGAATATTGTGTTAATGTGAGAGGTGGGAGCAGATATCTACAACCCACAGATCATAATAAACAGCTCAAATCCAAAAGACACATTAAGTTTCCCATTCAATCACCTATCGCTATTGCACACTCTCTTTCTCATGTTCAGTGCTCAACTTTTCAGTTTCCCCATCTGTGCTAAGAAATTTCAAGTACCAAAAAATTGCAGAGTACAAGAGCAGCTCTCTCTCTCTCTCTTAAATAATTAGTTGATAAATGTTGTTCTCTCTTCCTTTATCTCATGCTGTCTATAATATAAATAAAACTAATCATTTTCTTACCATGGTGCATTTCTAGCACAACATGGTTTGGTTGCCTTACCTATCTAATGTATGTGAGTCGTAGAAACAGGAAAACAATTGGTTTGAGGAGGTTTGGCTTTAGTCTGTCTGGAAGAATTAATCATTTGAAGAGGATTGTAACAAGAGACTCAGAAAAATGGAGATCTGCAAATTGCAATTGAAATGAGGTGTTCAAGGCATAGTCAGGAAGAGTGTTACTTCATTGAGAAAGAGATGGGTGTATGGGTCGTTTGGGAGGGTTCACACTGGTCTTTCATTGACTTTTTTAATGTGATCCATTGGTTTTGGTCTGAGGGTTTTAGACAGCTCTTACCTCTCGCATGAACTCAGTGCTCTCACATGATTGGCATCAGGGTAGCAACAACTTAGGCCAGTATTTATGAAATTATTCTCTTGTATAGATCACACCCTCTTAGATTAAAGTTAGCAGTTCCTTATTTTCCTTTACCTGAAATGTAATAATTATATTCCAATATCTTCTTGTCTTCAGGTTGGAAGTTGTGCTTTTGTTGATAGTATATCTTGCTTATGGCTATAATGAAGGTGGCACACTCTCATACATTCTTCTGAGTATTAGCAGTTGGTTTATGGCTCTATCCTGGTTGTTTGCTCCATATTTATTCAACCCGTCTGGATTTGAGTGGCAAAAGTAAGTATTATCATTGTAACGTTTCAGGTATACCTCTTCTGTTTATTGATTTTCCCTCTAATGGTGTCATTGTAGGGTAGTGGAAGACTTCCGAGATTGGACAAACTGGCTTCTTTACAGAGGTGGAATTGGTGTTAAGGGAGAAGAAAGCTGGGAAGCTTGGTGGGATGAAGAACTGGTATTCTAAATTTCCCCGCGATCATTTTTAAATGTTTTCCTTGCATTTCTAGTTTGCTGTGTACTTAGCTATTAATAGTTTCATACATTAGATATAGGTACTTGGTTATTGAACTCCCTAAAAATATAGATCTCCCTCGAAGGTTGAGTCTTTTGATTGGACAATGGTACTTAATAGGATTAGTATAAATGACATATAACAGATTTGCAGACCCTACATGGTTCTTTCTCCTGATGTGTGTTATATTCCCCTTCTCCCCTCCCCCATCATTCCCTCTTAAATTTACTTAGTTTTGGTTCATTTTTTGTTTATTCCAATATCTTTTGCATTCTTAATTTTCATAAATTATTGCATCTACAGGCTCATATCAGGAGCTTGGGTTCAAGGATAGCGGAGACCATCCTGAGTCTAAGATTTTTCATCTTCCAATATGGTATTGTGTATAAACTTCACGTGCAAGGAACAGATACTTCATTGACGGTATTACATCATTTTTTCTGTTTCATTTTATTTTTTGTCCTTGTTCTGAAGAATCACTCTTCCTTCAGCAGATTAACATTAAAACTGAATTTCATTTGCATAATTTTGCAATTCAATCTGCAGATTCTCTCTTTTTTGTTTTTAAAGATATAAACTGAAGTAAATTTCCATGCTTCAGTAGTTTATCTTCCATGACCAAATTTGTGCATAAGGTATAGGATCATTATCAATTTGCACCCATATTGCATATTTGATTGGCATATGTTGATAAAGATGTATATACCTTTTGTAGTGACGTTATTTGTTTATTGGGAATTGATATCTTAGGCAATGTTTAAGTCATTCATATATGTGTGCTCAGGAAGCAGTGGCTAGATGTGTTTTATATTGCAGCAGTATTATTGCATATCTTTTTTAGATAGTGCAGACTGCATGCAGGTTAGTCAACTGACTGCTTCTGTTTGAATTTTTGCATAGGTTTATGGCCTGTCATGGGTAGTGCTGGCTGTGCTTATGATTCTTTTCAAGGTGCGAAAAATGCATTATGTGTGGTCTTAGATTTCTTTTTTATGCTTAGTGATTTGGTATCTTGAGGCTGTCTTGTGTTGTTGCTCAATAGGTATTCACCTTTAGCCAGAAGATATCAGTCAATTTCCAGCTTCTGTTGCGCTTTATACAAGGACTCTCCTTCCTGTTGGCACTGGCTGGTTTAGCTGTAGCAGTTATATTTACCAAGCTGTCTCTACCTGACATATTTGCTTCTATCTTGGCATTCATTCCTACTGGATGGGGAATTCTTTCGGTGAGTTCTCTTTTTCTCTTATCCTTTTGTGCTCAAAATAATTCTGTTGGATTGTATGCTTACAATATCATGAGACTAAAGTTTGAAGCCTTCATTGTAGTTGGATTCTTTATGTTGAAAATTTATATTGTCCAGTCACACAGTATATTGCTCCGGGGGACATTTTTCTTTCTTTTTCTTTTTTAAATTAACCAAGGAAATTAGCTTTTTGCTGAAATCTCAAAATTTCAATCCCTTGACTTCTTCGAGTCTACCTTTCGAAGGTAGAATAATACCATCCGGTTACAATGTCAATTTGTTGTAGTTAAAATTTAATTAGATAATTCAGAATATGATTGGATTGCTTTATGAGTTTATAATCTGGTGTCTTAAGAATTGGGGTGAATTATACAATCTTTTGGAAGCAAACCTTAACTCTTAATTTATTGTAGTATAAACATGTCCTGTTCTCTTCTTTTTGTTTTTCATTGTGGGATTTACAAAGCAGGTTTTCATGTACAGAATTTTGAAGAGCTTGGAAAACCTTGGGTTGGGTTATTTCTTTTTTCTCTATACAAATCAATCTTGGGCTCATGCATAATAACCTCAAATTTTATCTCAGCAATCTCTCTGTATGTCCGACAAAGAAACCCCTCCAAAATAGCCACTAGCTGAGCACGACAAAGAAACTAAGACAACGAGTTTGTCTCAGAAGTCAGAAGCAATAACACCAACAAAGGTATCCATAAAAATTACGACATTTTTCTCCAGCCATTGGCTCTAAATCAATGCACACTGCCAAAAGGCCTTGCCTTTACTCCTTCCAAAACCTCTCAAATGGCATATGAAGAGTTGTTCCAAACTATCAACATTCATTTTCCCCCAAAAAATACTCAAGTCTGAGCCATGAATATCTTGCTGCTGTACAATGTGAAAGTAAATGACTACTTGTCTCAAGGTCATAAAAGCACACAACAGAGTACACAGATTAGGAGAGAGAGCTGTGTGAACAAATCTGCGACAATCATTTGTGTTAATCCTGTTAAGTACATTCATAGTTATTTATGGCGCGCGGCGCACTTTTGCGACAAGGGCTCATGGTGCTATTGCGTATTGCACATTGTAATGAGCAGGGCAACATTGAAGTTCGGCGCACATTATGTTAAATATATTGATTATATTTAATATAAACATAAATCCAATAATACACAAACAAACAACAACAAATATGTATGAAAAACTTCAGTCATATAATATGTAGTCTCTCATCTCATTACAACAACATTAAAGATTAAATCAGACACTTGAACCATAATAATTTCAAACTTCAAAGATTTCAGAAATTAGGAGCAAGGAGACTAAGGCAAGTGGAATCATCTAAATAGGTCTAAAATCTAAATGCCATCATCTTCATCAAGGGCAAAACAGATGGCTGGGGCTGCACTGTTAGACTTACTAGAACTCATTTAGAAACCTATAAAAACACAAAACAAATGGCTGGGTTTTCGCTAGGGTGTGCCGAAACAAAAGAGCGAGAGGAGATAATTTGAGAGCAAACAGAGACAACTTGGGTCGCTGCAAAACAGAGAGCTGGGGCCTGTGTTGCTGTCGAAACAGTGTGCTGGGGCTTGCATCAGGGGCTGGGTTGCTGGGTCTGTGCCAAAACAAAGGAGAAAGGGTGTTGGCTGTGTCTGTACCGAAACAGAGCAGAAGAAGGGGCTGTTGATAGATGACAGAGAAAGAGAGGAGAGATTAGGGTTGGGACGGTGCGAAACAAAGGCTCAGAGGCTGTGTTCTAATCCAGCCTATCTCTAATTTAAAAGAGATGCAAAATAACCTGTGTTTTACATGTTGCGCAGCGCAACGGTGTGCAACACGCACATCGGCAGGCAAGGACAACTTTGTTGCCCAAACCTGCATGGCGTGCGTCATGGCTATAGTGCGCCATTAATAACTATGAGTACATTAGTCCAAATGAAAGAATAAAAGTGTCTGTTTGGAGAATGGATAAGGAACTGAAAATAGGATTTGGATGAATAGGCTCGCAGAGTCTAAATCACACCAAGACTACATTAAAATTCTAAAGCATATCGGTTGTTAAGGTTTCCTAAATGATGAAAATTCAATGAAATGAGGGAAATTTGGAGAGGATAAAAGCTGCAAATGGTATTGGTGATGGATAGAAAACATAAAGAAGAGGGGGGGGGGGATACAATGTTGAGAAAGAACGACCCCCAAACCACAAATCTTCCCCAAACGTAATACGAGAACCATCATCAACTCTGAAAGAAACCAAAGGAAGGAAAGAAGCATACCCTTGGCACAATTAAATTAAATTAAAGGCTTAATTACACTTTTTTTTCTCTCTAGTTTCTCAAATCAAGCATTTTAGCCCCTCTCTAGTTTCACGTGCTGGTCACATGACCATCTTCAATTCCTGACTCTCTATGGTTCTAGTCACACCATCGCCATTGTTGATTGGCTTTGCAAGATGAAAAGTTTCTCAGGATTTTCTGGGAATATCTGAGAATCACGTGAAAGATGAGGTTTTTCAGGAAGATTGTTTCAATTTGCTTCAACTTTTGCTTCATTAATTTTCTTTATTTCTCTACACTTGTTTCTCCCTCTAACTCTATTTCTCTTTCTACTTTCTCAATCAATTCAGAACTAACCTAGAAAATAAGACGGTGGTTTTGGGCTCAGAACAAGTCGAGCCACAAGCGGGTTATTGGGTGAGGGAAGGAGTGGGCAACTAGAGTAGTTTGGGTTTGAGGAAGCAGGCCGAAATAGATGAAGAAGGCTAACAAGGAGACAAGAAGGGAATTTGATGGTGGGTCAAAAGATTTGTTTTATGTGACAGCTTCAAAGAGGTTGCAGGGCTCTGTTTATTAGAATTCAACTAGTTCTCCGGCAAAATTGCAAATAAGAACCTTCTTCCTGTCAAAATTGTCTTGAAATGCCACTGCTTACATATTAAGTAGCGTAGCAAGTGTTAGGAGTGATTAATCATTGATTTGAGTTTCTTGTGCCTTTAAGGCTTTGAGTAGGTTTTAATCCATCAAGTGTGTTTTTTTATAAACACTTAATTGTAAAATGCAACTCGCCAACTCTAAGGGATTGTGTTTGCATCTGAAGAGTGGGAAAGAATGAGTAAAGAGTCCAATTCACAGATAAAAGCACAAGAAACTTTTTTGGGGTTTAAGGTCTCTGGTTCAATGGTTGGTTAGTGAGTGTGTGTATGTGTTACTAAAGAGAGTTTGATTCGGGTTAGACTTGAGAGAGGGATGATGTCACATGAAAAGCATGTGATCGGTGTGTCTGTTAAGAGCCAACGTGTCAAAATCGTCAGGCTGCATGTAATCAGTTGACTGCCACATTAGAGCTGTTGACCACCATATCACATGAAAAGTTGGTCTTCTGACAACTACAAGATGGGAGATAATGCCGCATCCCACCACATCAGCTTCTATCATGCCAATTAAAATTTAAAAAAAAAAAAGAAATGCCACCTCATCATATTCCGTCCATGGGCTAACACTAACAGCAGTTAGGGAATTGTATCTAATTCCTCCAATTGATTGTGATGGAGGGTGACATTGCAGCAATTGAAATGATCGGGATAAATTGCTTGATTTGGAAAACGAGGGGAAAAAATTGCCATTAGCGTAAATTAAATTTCAGCACAATGTTAGGTAGGCTTGTGGTTTATCCACTCTTCAAGCCCTGAAGGCTTTCATGTGAGGGGATGGGGCTTCACCTTACAGCATAAGCTTATTCGATTGTTGGTTCCTTCGCGTGTTAAAAGAGATATAAATAAGGATTATTCTTAGCCAAATGACTAGTTTGATCCTCGCACTACTCTTAATTAAATTAAATTTTAGCACAATGCTTGGGTGGGCCTTTGCTTTACCCCTCAGTGCAGCTCAAAGGGGTTTGGTATGAGGTGGCATATGAGAGATATAGGTAAACCATTCTTTCTTTTTAAGAAAAACTGGATTTCTTGTATCCTTTACATAATCGTCTTTTCTTTAATGAAATGATGTCTTGCCCCATATGGATGTCAAAACTTGTCCCTGTTGAGCATATTTCTTTGTTTGACATCTAGAACAATGTTGATTGTACTGAAGTGGAGCTGATGGTGTATACACAATGGTTTTAATATTTCGTTTTGTATGTAGTGTTTCTCTTTAATTTTTGTACCTTGATTGTTCTTGTATAGATTGCTGCTGCCTGGAAGCCTGTGATAAAGAGGCTGGGACTATGGAAATCCATACGATCGATTGCTCGCTTATATGATGCTGGCATGGGAATGGTCATCTTTATACCCATTGCATTCTTTTCGTGGTTCCCATTTGTATCAACATTCCAAACTCGCCTCATGTTTAACCAGGCCTTCAGCCGAGGGTTGGAAATTTCTCTAATCCTTGCTGGGAACAATCCCAACACTGGGATATAGTTGTACTTGGCTCATGCCTCTTTTCCTAAATGTAACATGATCCATGAAGCCGTTTTCTTTGTGGGTGGGTGAACGAGTCAGTTAAATCTCTTCGTGTAGGAAGCCTTGATTTTCTGTAGATGGTCTCTTCAACGTTGTGAATACTAATGTATCATCATTTCTTCTAGTGTATGCCATTTAATTCTGTTGATGTACCATCGGATGTAATGTTTGCAATTTCAGTTCTGAATTCCCCTATGTTGCGCTGAACCAACTTCTTTCCAGCATTGGAAAATTTGCAAATGTTGGCACTGTCTAATTATAATAGATGCTGAAATAGTACTCATTTTTTAGGGTGAAGCGGGGAGCCCGCGAAATCTGCAAGGTAATTTGTAAACGCCCATGCTAATAGCTCAATTTGCAGTATGCTATATTGATGTGCTAGAGATAAAAGCATTATTGCCGAAAAAAATATTTGCAAAATATTGGGATGTCTAGAAAGTAAAGTGGAAAGCAAATGGGGGAATCTTGCTTTTATAATCTATAATCTTCTAAATTATACTGTCAAATTTTGATTTGTGTTTGGTTTCCCCTATTTTGAGAATAAGGTAGTTACAATTAGCGGGAAAGTTATTCTATTATTCTCAAAATGAAAAATCATTCTATTAGTAAGTGGATATTTAAGAAATTTGAAATTTTTTATTATGTACATAAAATATGTATATTATAATAGATAGGGGATTTCATCATTTGGTGTCCATTTCGACTTTTGAGAATAATTTGTCATTTTAAAATTCAAATCAATCATAAAGACTTAAATTTGAGAACTAATTTTGTGGACTTGAAATTAAGCATACGCGGGTTCTCAATTCATTTGGACCCATTTTATACCATACAAGGGATGTATAGAAATTAATTAAAATGTTTGAGCTAGGCACTTTTATACAATTAATATTGAACACAATTATTTTAATTAAATAAGTTGTTATTTTGTATTTTGTTCAAACATTACATTAAAGTAAGTAATATTAATTATGTTATATTATTTATTCTATATACAGAGTATAAGACAGAATTTTATATTATTTTTTTATAACCTCTTATCTTGATGTTCTTATTATACTTTTGTACTTCAAAATTAATTGAATACAATATTTTTTCTCCACGTGTTTTGCATTTATATTTTCCTATGTTTAAAATTTCTTGTTCATCAAGTTTATCTTCGCTGTCAAGTATTCTTCTAACAGTGACCTAACATTTGTGCATAATTCCCATCTTAATCCAATTTCTTTCAAAATTATGAAAATCCATTATTAACAGAATTTGCGGCAGCGTTTGGGTTCGAGCATACCAAGTGTAATTTTACACAGTATTTTTCTTATCATTATCTATCACTATCATGGTGTTAAATTATTATTTGCAATTATAATTGCAATTGTAAATGTTTCGGCAACCGCAATGCAATTTGAATCGCCATGTAATCTTTTCAATTTGAAATAATAATATGGCCTTCCACGTAATATATTAGTCTAGGAATTTTCATATCTGCGACACAATGATAGAATCTGTTCATGAAACGCAACAACCTACAAACCGCAAATAAACACAACTAATAAAAAGACAACATACACCCGACCTTGGATTGAAACGTTCAAATCTCTTTCCCTTCTCTCATTTCTCACTTCTCAGTTTTCACTTGTCATCTCAGCTCTACATGAAAATTTAGAATTGATATGAGCATGGTGCATCTTTCTTTTTCTTTTCTTTTTTTTTTCTTTCTATTTCGAACCAAGTTGCAATGGAATAATGAGATATGGCGATATGCTTGTTCTTGAATATTGGATTATTTTACGTAGTCTGATACCGTTGCCTGGATAATCGTCCGTCTTCATTTTTAACTTGTCTTAGAGTCAACAGGATTGTTCAGCATCTTAAGATTAGTATTTTTGAAGTTTCTCTTTTCACTTTTCATTTACATTCCAAAGCTGTCGTTTCAGATCACCATCTCTTTTTTCTAACTTCATAATTAGTCCTTCTTTGAATATATATATTTTAAATTTTGTGAGCTTTCTTTGTCTTTACAGGAAGAGACACCAACTGACGGATGAAAACATTTCACCTTTAGCTAGCACTATCTGTTTTGTGAGAGGACTAGGTCTTGGTGACAACATAGGAGATATAAATTCCAATATAAATGGCTTCATCTTTGGAGGAGCTTCTAGCAAAGGAAGCAGAAGAATGACAAGGTACAGAAGCATAAAAAGAGACCTTCTGTATCAAGTGAAAGGGTTAAAAGATAGAGAACAAGGTCTGATGTCTCACGATATCAGATTGGAAGTGGACTGTTAAAAAGTGATACTGCTAAGAGCAGTAGTCCAAGGGATAATCTTTTCACAAGAGAGAAAATGGCAAGAGGATTGAAGAATGAAAATGAGCTGAAATCTTCTAGCAATACAGAGGTAGGCAAAGGTTTTGAATGATAATAGCTGACCAGAATAGATGCCAAGATATGATATAACTGAGGTAAGTGAGCAAGTAGGTGGTGGGGTTAAAAATATTTATTCAAACGAAGTGCCTAATGCAAAGAGAGGTAAAGAAATTAAATAATTTCAATGAAGTTGTCGAAAATGAAAAATGGCGAGAGAAGCCTGTCAAGGATGCAAAGGTGGATAACAGGCATGGCAATTGTTCCAATATACATATGCTTGGAAACTTGAGTCGAATTAGAAAGAATATAAAACAGCAGGAGAGCTCATACAATAGATCTAATAGCAAAAGCTTTGAAGATAGTTGCAATAAAAATTGTGATTTTGGTATACAATCAGCTTCTAATATAGGTCTTGATGAAGTTGCTGTCCAAGCCATTGTTTCCATTCCCGATAGTATAAACTACCAGAGAAAAATTATATTAGAAACTATGGTAATGTGACTTATTGGATAAATTGTTAAGGATCACTGATATTGTAGTTATAAGGATAAGTAAAATCTTCTTCGTAGAAATTTTACTTACTTGACTACCTTTTTGTAGGAGAAAGTAGGTCACTTCTTTCTCAAGTGGCTTGGTTGGTCAAGATGTATTTAATACAATGCATGTTCTTCTCACGTATCTCAAGAATTCTCCATCACATAAGAAAACTGCTAATTGCTGTCCTTTTGCTACACTTTGGTCTTCTGGTATGCTCCAAGAGGCTTGAAAATGTTTTTCTAACCCGTTTTCCCCAATATGCTCTCTTCATGTCAATTATCTTGTACCATCATTGGAAATAAACTTGACTGGTCTAACATGAAAGGTTTTGAGGGATAAGGCAACCCGACAAACCTACCATATTTTAGTAATTACTTTTCTAATTTCTGTTGAGTTAACATTTCAGTGTATGAATCTTGCGGCTGCCACTATTCAAATCTCCCCTTATTTCAATATATTTGTATTATATTAATTACACAGCCAATTGGAAAAAGTAAGGAATAATTTCTTTAATAAGCTACATTTTCTTGCCTAACGAGACACAATTTGACTTTTATAATTATAGTTAGCACAATCTTGCAGAAGTTGGTTTTTTTTACATTTTCAAATGTCTACCTATGATTACTTGAACACATGATCCATGGTTTTTTTTACATTTTTCAAATGTCTACCTATGATTACTTGAACACATGATCCATGTAAATAGAATATATGTGCATTTTAAAGGCCACAAATATAATCAAGGGAAGCTGCACTGCAACTGTCAATCTCTTGTCTTGTTTCTCCACCTCTCCCACTTTCTTGTGCAGGTAAAGTTGTAAAAATACATCAAATGACTAGAATAGAAGAAACACTTGAAACCTGAAGAAGAAATCGCAGTTTTTTATGTCTATGCACTTGTTGTTTGATATACTTCCATAATTTCTTGAATGATGTTAAGGATGCTTTTGTTTTATACTTCCATTCTCTGGTAACAAAAAAACCTATCCTAACCTAACAGCTTGCAATTTGTTATTAACTAACCATATATATTTCTTCAAAGGAAAAACATTAAAATTTTAAATTAAAAACATTAAGATACTCTGTGGGCTAGGCCTAGACATAGCAGTGTCTATTTAAAATTTAAGACCATATGCCTGCATTATTTCCTCCATTGTTAAGCTCTCTTTTTATCGCTTTCTGTATAAATTTTCGTTAATTAAATTGGTTACCGAAAGCATTATAAAGAAAAACTTTGCTTCTCTAGGATTGGATGTTATTGGTATTCTTAATTTTTATCTATCTAGAATAAAAAATACTGATCTATCATCATAATTGTCATGTATTCCTTCTTAAAAAGGAAAAGTAAATTAAATTATTAGAAAAATTATTTTTGGCAGTTGCAATGTTTGGTCATAGTTAATAAGCTATTTTACAAAATTTTAAATTGTTTGATATGTGAGCTGTTTCCACAATTAATGAATCTTCAATATTGGCTAGCATAAAATAGAAAGTGGCTGCTTCTAATCCTTCCTGAAAATTTTGCCATACTGGGAATGAAATCACTAGCAATAAGTAAATAAGTTTTACAAGAGTAAGACAATTATAAAAAAAAAAGCCTAGATTTTAAATGAAGGTAGAAATCATAGATAGAAGTATTTCTAAAAATATCTGTTAGGTTTCTCTTTATAGTATACCTGTTGTTACTGTGATCCTCCTTCTACCACGTGAATTATGAAATTGTGTCTGTCTTGCTCTTTTATTGACTAGGACAAGTTTGCAGTGCAGCTTGAACTTCAAAAGTTTAGTGTTTACAGACTGGAGGCTGTGCCATTGCGGTGGCTCTTGATGCCAGTTTAAATGATGAGAAGGCCCAAGAAAATTGTTGCAGAGCACTCTTAATCTTGGGTGGGCATTTTTGTTTTAATGGAAAGGCACTGACCAAAACTAACATCTTAAAACAAGCCGGATATTATAATGATAGCTCAGAAGTGAAACCTCCTGACCATGATGAAGAGGGTTTGCCGTAGATGTAAATAGTTAGTTGGTGAGTTTGCTTTCTTACATAATGCTCGAGCCATAATATTCCTCAATGCTGTCTTACACTTTCCACAAACTTAATCATTGGTTTCTTTTTCTACCAGAATTTGCAAGTTTCTATCTATTAGATAAATGGGATTAGAATTAGTTAGGAATAAATATACAAACTTTGTTCATTGACTTATAATGTTCAAAGTGAAATATTTAAGTTCTCTATCGAATTTTTTTAATAAAAACAACTTCTACTAAGTTTGTTGTATCTACATCTACCACAACTAACGTTAAGATGGTTTATTATTTGCAACTGCATTACCCAGTATACTGTAATTTGTGGAGTTTGGTTTTTTTCAATTTACGCGGTGAATTGTGTTATGCCAAATTCAGTTGCTGGTCAGACAAAATGTTGGTAGTGTAGAATAAGGGCTTGAAGTTGAACGTGGTTTATTTACATCTTTGAAAGGAAACACCAACCTTGTTGATATGGGTAATTTGTTGGAAAGAAACAAAGGTCATTCCGAGAGCAATTTTGGAGGGATCAATACACTGATAAACTATTACTGTGTGTCCTCATTTATAAGTCCCTTGTTTCTAAATTTTCACAATTGTATGTTCCTTCGTTGATTGCTAAGTTTTGATCTACAGAAGCATCAGTAGTTTATACTTATGTTGGCATGTAGGTCTTGGAAGTCCATTTATTAAGTGCATCGTGAACTACTTCAACTATTATAGATTATCTTCTTTCTGACAAAATCACGTTGACACTCAAGCTTCTAGAAGTATATATTGAAGTGAATCAAATGCATTACAACTCCGCTCTGTATATCATGAAACTCTTGTTGCTTACACAAGTAACTGGATATAGCTTCACTGACATTTTTTTATTAAAACCATAGGAAGATGAAGAAGAAATGAGCGAAGAGTGGTTGATGAACTTGTAAGAATCATTGATTGGTGATAGAGACGGCCCATTTTTTAAGACCATTTATAGATGCTTAGATTTCAAACACCTAGATTTGGTGAGGGTGTGTCTAATAATTGTTACATGGTTGAGCTCCTCACTGTCTACACTATGTAATGCTGGATTGCGCCTGCCTACCTTCTTAGCCATCATCTCTTAGTTGAAAGAAATCCTGGAAAATGGAGAACTTGAGCTCAACATTCTTGCTTCTATATCCTTGCTTAATTTCAGTAAAACATCAGGTTTGGCACCTTTGCCTTCTTTTATTTTCATTAAAAATTTGCCAATTATAATTTCAAATCCAAGAGAGTGAAAAAATACAAATGTATCTGAAAGCTTGGTACCCTTTGAAGAGAGGGAAAAGAAAACAAATGAATCTTGATACCTGAGACCTGAGTAACTAAACCATTAACTGAACCATTTTAGTATAGCAAGTAATAAAACATCTTAATAAACAACATTTTCATCAACACAATCACAGCTCACATTCCCCAAATAATGTTCATGAATAAGTAAAATAATTTCTGTTCTACATTTGCATATGAAAGTCTGCATTTACTTATATGAAATTATTCAAAACAATCTTCTTGCATCCTTAGTGATGATGAACATTCTCATCTCCATAGTTAGGCTACTCAACCAGATTATATGTTATGATAGGATCAGTAAATGTGGTTTTCAGAACATCAATACATACCAAAGCTGGCCTGCTTCACAGGCCACTGAGAAAACAAAGATCGCCTTGATTGGATCCAAATGATGTTGACAATGAGTTTTGAATATAAAATTGATACCATTGAATTCAACACATTTTCTTAAGCATGATTCTGCATGCATTCAATAAAATATTATTGGTTCAATAAAGGTAGGAAAAAGTAATACCAAACTTAAACTTTTCAAAACTCATTTCCGACAATATGCTGGTAATATTTTCCATTATTTCAGCCAGCACGGCAGTAAGCACAAACAGTTAGTTAGTACCAACTAGTTAAATGCCATCCCTTGCATGTATATGCTAAGCTAGCTAATTTTTGAAGATTGAAATAAATGTCCAATGTGGTGAATTTTTTATTACAAGAATAACTATTATGGACCTTCTTTTGCTGGCACCTTGAATGATAAAATCCATATGCTGTAAACCCTAACCTCGTTACCTACTTGTTTTCTAATGAAGAATACAACATGTTTCTGGAATACATAATGAAATTATATAAACTTGGATTTTTAGGTCTTTCATCATGACTAGATTTTTTCTATTTGCTTTTTTCATAACTAGGTAGTTTGATAGTCACCGACTGTAGCGAATACTATCCTTAGAAATAACCTATGATTGTTCATATTCTCATCAACAAATCTCTCTTGCAAGTTTTCTATAGAGCCATCTTTTTCCAATTTCCCCCAAAACTGCATTGTTGGCTCATTTTCAGTGTGGTAAATGTTTCTGGAAAATAAAGTATTCAACAAGGATTACCTACAATACCAACAACTTCGAGACTATTTTGATTTTTCTTCCCCAGCTTGTCCTGTAACTGCATCCATTTTCCGTTTGATCTCTAATTCAGGAATGATTATGACCTAGGGTGCAAAGCATATTTGAAATGATGATGGATATGCAATTATGCATGTGCAGTTCCATTAAATGTACAGATTTTATAGTTTGTTCTTAATTAATACCATGCAACTTGTTTGTTACAGAATGCAGAACTCTTTTGATGACTATGGTAAAAGATATTGCTGCTCCTCTTTAAAGTCTTGAGACTATTTTGATTCTTCTTCCCCAGCTTGTCCTGTAACTGCACCCATTTTCAGTTTGATCTCTAATTCAGGAATGATTATGAGCTGGGTGGAAAGCATATTTGAAATGATGATGGATATGCAATTATGCATGTGTAGTTCCATTAAATGTACAGATTTTATACTCTGTTCTTAACTAATACCATGCAACTTGTTTGTTACAGAATGCAGAACTCTTTTGATGACTATGGCAGAAGATATTGCTGCTCCTCTTTAAAGTCTTGTTGATGTAACATGGACTGCAAAGCAGCTGTATTCCATTGTGTATGGGGAGGATCTGTAATATTTCAAGAAATATATGCTAGCCTCCTTATTTTCAGAGTTCCAATTTTGATATATAGTGACTAGTTTTTCTTTTAGCAAATTTATGTTGTTTTTGAAAGGCCCTGGTATAGTACATCAGAAAAAGAAAACATTTCGACGTTGTAGATTCTTGTCTATAAACAATGTAAATTTATCTCATTAACTTTTTTCATTTTTGTCAGGATGAATAACCCTGGGAATTGGGTCATTGTCAATATTTGAAGTTTCCATAAGGCTAGTATACATTTTGCTCCTTAAAATGACTGTAAAGTTCAAGCATTACATTGCTAAGAGGTCTTGAAAATTTTATTTAGAAATTTAAAATGTCATGTAGATAAATTGTTTTATTTATCCTTAACTATGCCACACTAAACTCAAGACAAGTGTCACTAGGGTATCAGACGTTAGGGTTTTAGTTACCAAAATTTTTGCAGCCATTACCTTATAGGCTTATACAACATTTGTCTTTCTTTGTCTTGCTTTCCCTCTCATCATCTTAAGTTCTTATAATAAGAAATAAAAAAATTCACTGTGTTTACTTTAAAGCAGATCTTTACCAAACAGATCTAACAGTATAAACTACTTTTGAATTTTGTTGGGCTTTTATATATTGACAACAATTCGCAAGTATGCATAGTTTGATTAGTAGCGTATTGTTTAATTTGTTTTCTTGTTAATTGCATTATTTGGGGACATTGGTCTCAAATCAGCGGAAAAGTTGGATTCTGTGATTTATTTTGTTTTAATGTGGCTAGATATTGCAACCACCATCTGTAACAATTATTTTTTTTTGAAACATTTTAAAGTTTAGGATAAGGAGAGGCTTTTCTCATTCTAAGATTAGAACAAATCACCAACCTCAATAAAAATTTACAATAAGATTACAAAGCTCTTACTAACGAGAGACTAAAGAATTCAAACCCAATCCAATAGAGGAACTGTTTTCTTTCTAATAAATGTATAACAAAAACAATCACCTTTTAGTTTCATCTTCTTGTTGGCGTAATTAAATATGATGCAAACATGTTTCCTACGGAGTTTAGTTTGCAAAGTATTTATTGCCTTCTTTAGGCCCATTCTATTTTTCTACAGCTTTTTGAATTGAGACAAGCAATATGAATAGCATCTATTATGTTATTCAGCTTGCAGCAAAAGTTGAGAAAAATATAGTTGTTTTCTCCTAAATAAGGCTATTAAATTAGTAGTTTCGTAATCCTTTTTTCCAAATATATACTTAAATGATTCTCCTTTTTTGGGGTAAACCATCAATTCTGAGTCAGACTAATTATGTTTGTTTTTTTTGGTAGTTATTGTTAAGTTACACGTCTTAAGATACCTAAAGAGAGCTCCATCCAATACGTGAAATCATTTATAAAGATATATGCATTGTTTTGTAGGGTGGAATGTTATTTCTTGATAAAATTTTGATCTCTTGAAAAAAATAAGAAACAAAATGTGGTGGCAATGTTTAATGCAAAATTAGAATATCAAAATATTGTACGGGTCACTTGTGAGCTATTGTTGATGTATCATTTACTTGATGAGGTAGGCTCCAAAGGCCCTCCACCTATGAAGCTTTACTGCGACAATTAAGTTACAATTTACTTTAACTCAAATCCAGTATTTTATAAGAGGACAAAACATATAAAAACTTCTTGTCATTTTACTTGAAAAAAGATTTAGCAAGAACATGTTTTCGCAAGTCATTTCAAAATAGAGAATAATTAGCTAATAGTTTTACTAAGGTACTTAATGGAAACATATAGTTGATTGTGTTTGAAATACATTGGGCATGATCAACATCTATGCTCCAACTTAGAAGGTGTTAAGTTAGAATTAGCTTTAAGAGTGTTTTAGTCTTACAATTATTTGTACTACTCTTGTACTATACTGTAATCCAATTAGCAATTACTCACGTTCGGCAAGGCTTGCAAAACCCCTCTCTATATTAATGGATGAATCAACCAACATAACTGTCTATAACAAAGAATTTATTATTGTAACATACTTTTGGAGTGGTCTAATGGTTAAAGACTTTATCAAAGTTAGTAAGATTTTTTTTTTCTTCTTGTAACAATGCTATATTGCTAATAAATGATTTTATGGAGGGATTCTGGAATTATGAAAGAACATTGCATTTACCAAAACACTAAGATTTAGAAAGATTAATAACTGAGTTCACAAAAGCACGAAAGACCAAGCAACTAATATAACCAAAGCACTATAGATAGATAGACCATATAACTCCATATGCACACCAAAACCTGAAGACTGACGCTATGAATAACATAAACATAGATTGACCATTGATAACAAAACCCTCAAAATTGACCCTATGTATAACAAAAAGACTGTAGATTGACCATGCATAACAAAATCCTGTAGAATGATGGTTGATCCTATTCAAACAAACTTGACTTATGCGTCAGGTTCCACCTTGATTTTGACATCAGTTAAACCAACGTCATTAACTGCCTTTGTAAGAGAAGCAACTTGGTCACGGCCCTGAAGGTCATCTTCCACTTCAATCTTGACAATAGGTGTTTCTCTTCCTTGAGCAAACTTTGCCGCATACCTGTTTGTAGAAGTCTTAGGAGAAGAAACAGGAACAAAAGTGAGTCCATACCTTGACTGTTGAAGACACAGATTTCTCCCTCGGATTTTGGCCAGAAGTCTCTTCTTTTTCTGAGCTTGAGTTTCATACTTGTAGTGATCAAAACTTGCATGAGCCGCAAATCGTTGTGATGTAGTGAACTCCTTAGAGCACCTTGAGCATATGTACGGCCCATGTTTCTTGTAAGGAGAGCTGTATATTCTACCATCGTACTCACTGTCATCTTCATCATCAGAAATAACCATGTCAATGTGATCATCAAAAGCTCCTTGTTTGTTTCTATTTGGTTTATCAATGGTTTCTCTCAAGTTAAGGTTCTGCAAATTGTTTCCTATCAAAGGGTTTCTGGTTCCTCTGGGAAAACAAACAGTCAACGGAGTAGGACAAAAAGTTTCATTGCCTTGGGCATTAGTAGGTTCATCAAGGCCAGCGATTGTGAACCTTGCTTGATTTTGCTGTGAGAGATGACTGGGGCTGCATATAGGATTTTGAGAATGGTTAGAGTAATCAAAGATCAAATGCTGAAAATTAAAAGTGTTATGAAATTGTTGATCTTCTGTGACTGGATGATCCACTCGGGTCTGCACAGGCGAGCCCTTGTTTTGGAGATTAGGGCATGGGATAGTGATGCCATCATTAGGAGTGGGCAAACGATCCCTAGTTGATGATGCATACAAAAGTTGAGCTATTGGAGCCTCTCTAGCTCTTGAATATTTCTCAGTGGCACCAACCTCATTGGGAATGGACAAATGTTCCCTAATTGGTGATGCACAGAGAAGTTGAGCTCTCAGAATCTCACTAGCCCTAGAAGTCTCAATCGCACCAACCTCACCCGTAGGTAAAGCTGAATGGGTTGTAAGAGGAAGAGACTCAGATGGACCCTGGATCCACACCCTTTCTGGTGTCGCTAAGGTTTTTCTCAGCTCATCCACTTTTAGGCTCAAACCAAGTTGGCGTACCCCATTCACCAATTCGCCTTCAATGGAGATTTCATTTCGATGAAGCCCAGCATAGGTGGGGTTAGAACTCGAGCTAGGAGAAAGGGAGGGGTTGGTATTAATGTTGTTGGTAACACCAATACCAAGCTTCTGGTTAGAGTCAGAAGAGTTAAGGGGATTTGCCATTGTAGCTAGAAAAATTAGGGTGAAAGCAGACACAGGCTCAAAGGCTTATGGCTCAAGGTGCAATGCAATGAGATTTGTGGGGCATTTTATAGTAGGATAGTTTTAATTCTAAAAAAATAAAGTATTTATTAGACAATGTCACCATTAATGCTAATAATTTATATACATAAGTGAAATTGTCGAAAAACAATTAATAATATTAAATATTATTTTAAAAAAAAATCATATTATTAAATGCATATTAATTGACAAATTATATTATTAATAATTAATAGTATTATATTTTTAAAAAAATTATTTTTAAAGATGCATATTATTATTAATAATTAATAATTAACAAATAATTAATAGTATTATTGAATATTATTTTTTAAAAAAATAATATTATTAAATGCATATTAATTAACTCCTTAAAAAAGATGAAATAATAAAATTAAAAAAAATAATATTAGGACATAAATTTTAGTAAAAAATTATTTAAATAATAATGATAACTTCTAAAAAAAGTATTAAAATATAAGTGTTAGCCAAAAAAAGAATTTAACGTTTTTAAAATATTAATTATACATATAAAAATTAATTATAATAAAAATGATATATATAAAATAAAAAACAAATTTTGTTATATTCTCATAAAAAAAATTAATAATCCTCTTAATATTTAATAAAATAAATATTAAATAAAAAATAAAATATTAATATCTTAAAAATATAAAAAATATTTAATACATATTTCATTTATATATATATATATATATATATATATATATATATATATATATAATATAAGATAAAATATTCACACACTCATTTAATTTTTGGTGAGTTGAATATAGATTCATTCCATAAAAAAAGTAATAATTAAACACTTAAACTATACAATTTGTAGCAATTAAGTTTTTTATTAATATTTTGTTAAATTTAACTGATAATTCAATTACACCTGATATGTAGGTGATCAATTAACATATTTTTTTATTTTTAAAAAAATAACTCATAAAATAAAAAAAATTATTCATCTTGAATTAGTATAAAAGTTTGATTCTATTATTATTTTAATGAGATATTATAAAAATAAAAATATATTAATAAATTATATACATATAATAAGTGATAAGATCATCAATTAAATTTAATAAAATATTAAATAAAAAAACTTAATTATTACTAATTATATAATTTAAATATCTAATTACTACTTTTATTTATTAAAAGAGTGTATAAGCAACTCACTCAAAATTAAAAGGTATCTTTATATTTATCATATATATATATATATATATATATATATATATATATATATATATATAACATGTGCAATTAAGTTTAAATTTGACTCAGCGTAATCTGAACGCCAAATGATGTCATTACTAATTTGATGAGAGAGAATCCACCAATTAATTAATGGAATTTATGGAAACAGATTAATTGGCACCAAAATTTGTTGACGGTTTTGTTGACGGTAAAACCTAGGGAGCATATCGAAGAAGGTGCAGAAATTAAATGCATATTGATTGAAGATGAGAGCTCAAAAGGAAAGCAAATTACATCTTTGGCCTGAGTTGTATGGTGACATTTAGGATTCATTTGACATTCAGAAAAAAAAAAGAATGAAAATGAAATTTTTTTTATATTTTAATTTTAAAGATTTTATAATATTTATTTTATTTTATTTTATTTCTTTCAATCATATTAAACGTGTTCTTAAATGTTAAGCCATTTGAAGGACTACATGCATCAAACTAATTTAAACTTATAGGGAAAAGGGACTCTATTGTTATTTTTATGTTGTATTTTTATCTACTTCTAGCAAAGGGTAATAAATATGACAATTTCTAAGCAAATATCTCTATCTTTTCTTTTCCATATTATATTATGGTCAAAGTCACAGTATAACACTGATTCAAATAAAATATAATAAAATAAATTATTAATGAAGGAAAGGTACTAGGATATGTAAAGGTTTCAATTTAGTCCATACATTTAAGAGAGTTTAGTGTAAGGTTTTAAGGTTCATGTATCAAGTTTGTGTTACCCCTAAAATTTAGAGGATGAACTATGCTTTACCCATTAAAATTTTAAATACTCAATCATCTAAGTGTTTTCATTCAACTTGTTCAAAATGTAGGATTAAAAAACATGGAATGGAAAATAAAATAAGGAACTACTCAATATCTTGTTTTCATATGTTCCGTGATATAATTAAAAATTAAAGATAGTAAAAAAGAAGTAAATGTATTTAACTAGCTCTCTTTTCTTTTTTTTTTTAATTCAAGAATACTTGTTTGTTCACATTTTATCTTTTTCCTTTTAAATTATCTCTAATTAAAAAAAGAAATTATTTTATTCTCTATAAAATTGCAGGGAAGGAAGATTAAAAAAAAGTAAAAGGAATTTCATTAATTTTATGGATTTCTAATTTTTAATTGTAAACCCCAAAGGGACAGTTTTTTTAGCTGATTATTGATTAACCATAAAGCATATAAAAAATAGTTTATTCATTAACCGCGAAAGGAAATTAATAAAGCAGAAACGTTACATTGGCACGAAAGGGCAAAAAAAAAATAATTAAACGTTCAAATTGCGAGCAAGGTGGCCCAAAATGTGAACTAGCCACAAAACTCCAAAAACAGATTAAAGGATGAAAATTATTAAAATATTTGTAATAATAATTTACTATAAGAAGTTTTCTCTTTCCTTTCTGGCTTTCTTTTATTTTGGCCCATTCAATATCTTTATTTTAGCTTTGACCCTGTTGTAACCCATGTATAATGTATTCAATACCATGAATAATATTTATTAAGGATTAGTTTGATATAAGAGTAATTTTATATAAAAAACTCATCTCATACAAATTTATTTCTATTTTTATCTTATACTAAACATACATTAAAAAAATAATTGATTTACCAACAAATCTATCTGATGGTACTTATATTTATTAATAGATTTTTTATGTCCATATTTCATTTGTTGCTAATATTTGGATAGGACAATTAGATCCATAAATTCATAACTTATGTGATCTATTTATATATAAATTTAATTTAATCCATCCAATTATAATAATAAATTTAACAGATTTAGATAGATTTAATTAGTTTTAGTTAATGGATGATTAATTGACCGATCAAAATATTTATTAGATTCAATTAATTTATATGTATAATTTAAATAATATAACATATTTGAACATAAGAAGAGTTTAGATACATTTAATCGATAATATATGGATTTGATATCCATCCATTAAATTGGATTAATGGATAGATTGAATATTCATCTATTAAAATATATAGTTGATAGATTAGAAGGTTTAAACAATTTTTTAATGAATTTTAATTATTAATTTATTTTTTATCCATATATTAATAATATAACTCAAAATTCATCCAATTTATTCATTTGTCTCCCCTATTAATATTATATTGATAGATTTTGTAGTTTATAAAAACTATTGACCCATAGAGGAATTGAATAGAAATTAAACTTTTTGTCAATAATAACATGAATTATGTGTGAGTCAGTGAGTCAATATTATGTGATATACATAATTTGTATAGATTAAGTCAATATTATATAAGTACTACATTGGAAGATAACAATATCATGTCATATTTCACGATAATATATCATCATTTTTATTTAGTGGATAATGACATGCAAACGTAAAGACTAAATCAGAGAAAGTTAATAAATAGTAGGGTCTAAATTGAAAAAAAATTAAAATATTAAGTACAAAATTAAGAACTCAGATTTTAATCTATTTGAATTATGTTGCTAGCCAAAAAATAAACCCAAAAAGTTGCATAAAAATGCAAAGGGGGAAAAACAAATTATTTCAATACTTTGCTGTTTTAGTACTCACACATGGATTAGTTATCATATATTAATTTATTGTTAGTTTTAACGATAAAATACACTTTATTTCTTTAAAGTATATTTCTTTTATAATTTACTCCTTTACAATTTTTTTTTTATCACTTAACCCTTAATGTTTAGACTGAAATGAAAATGTTATTTTTTCTTATTAAATCAAACAAAGATTTATTCAAAGTTAAATTTTAAGGAAATAATGTTTTAAAATCCAAACATCATGGGAATTATACAGTACTTTTGGAGGATTATGAGATAAAAAGAATATTTTTTTTATAATGTAAAGTCACATGATGTGAACATATTATATGTTTTGTTTGAATTAATGATCAAAATAATATTTTTGGTTCAATCTCAATATTATAGGGTCAAGTGATATAAAATAAACTTTAAGAGGTAAGTTAAAAATTATTCGTATGTTTGAATAGAAGAGTTTAGAGAGAAAGTATAAGAAAGGTAAATTTTTTATTTTGCTTAAAAATTCTCTTTATTTGATAATTTTTTAAAATGAAAGTATAAAATATTAATTTTAATTCACTTTCGTGTAAAGTTTTTTGTATATTTTTATTCAATCACAGATTACATAGTTTTTGACATTTTAAGTAGCTGTTATCTTAGTTAATTTTTTTAATGATTTAACAACTCATGATTGGATGATAATATACAACTTTTTACATTAATAGGGTATAAAAATTAAACTAAGTATAAATTGGGAGATTATTACATAACCTTTTCTATCATTCCTTTTTTTTATAAATATTTTATAATTTATTCAATTTAGAATTGAAAAATCAACTCTTATTTTTCTTTCTTTCTAAATTCTTTCATTTGTATGTGCTTTAAGAGTGTCAATTTGAGCCGATTCACTTGAGCCCAGAATATGTTAAAAGAGTTGTAATCTGACGTTTAGCTAACCCAATTCCATTCAATGTAGAACAAGAGCTAATTAAGTTAGCCCATTGGCATGATTATTTTAAAATTATTTTTTTAAAATCTATTTTTTAATAATATTTTAGAAAGTTACTGAAATCATACTTATTAACTTTAATAATTATATTCTTTTATAAGGTATTTAATTTTATTATTATACAATATAGATATTATAATTAACAAATAATATAAAGTTATAAAATAATAATTAACAATTTATAATATCATAAAATAATTATTATATATTCATATATATAATTTATTATACTATTATTAAAAATATCGAATTAGAACATAATTAATACTTTAAAAATATTACATTTATGATAAAAATAAAAATAAAAAAATTTACTTTCACGATACTAAAATATTAAGTTAGGCCAAATTGAGACAAAATTATAAAAAATATATATTTTGCTCACCCAACTCACCCCATTTATCAGGCGATGGCCAGCCTTTTTTAATAACTTTAGTGTATCCAATGTATATTTTATTCTAATTTTAATTTTTAATATTTAAAATGAGAATAAAGAAAAATAATATTCAGGCATTGACAAAGCCTCTGCCGTATCATAAAAAAAGTAAGTTACCACAATTTACCAAAAAAAAAGTTACCACAGAAAAAAAAAACGAAAAAATTAAAAACAGTGCGTCTTGGAGAGAATAGAGCACGAAAAGAAAGGGCCTCTGAAGCTCTCTTTACTCTTCTTCTCCGTTCCGCCGCCGTCAGCAACCAACGACTACGGCAGCCATTACCGTGCGACCTCTCAGTTCTCTCTGGAACTCAATTTTTGCAGTGTTCACCATTGCCAACCACCACGCCGGCGGCAGATAGGTCTTTTTTTTTTTTACTTCTTTTCCTTTTTTTTAAAAAAAAATCTCTGTGGCTTCGTTCAGTTCCTTCGTGTCTTCTTCTTCTTCTTCTTCTTCTTCTTCTCATGCTAGCTTCAGCTTTTTTTCCCCAGTTCTTCAATTTGTAGTTAGTTCTTTCAAGTGCCGCGTGCATTATAAGGCTTATTTATGTTAACATTTTCAGCTTTGGCCCTGAAAGCAGGTTTATCTTGTTTGCTTTTAGGAACTCCCCAAATTATTCCCAACATGGTCGCAGCAGATTATAAAGGTTCTGCCACAATTTTTTTTTTTAATTTCTAAAATTCGTTCCTTTTTTAATGTATTTTTGTTTTCTTTTGGTTAAAGCAATTATTTATTTGCTTTGGTTATTTTATGGGTAATTAACATCAGAGAGGAATTTAGACCGTGAGATAGATGATGGAGAGAATAATGTAAGAGGAAGAAGCAGAAAAAAATCCATGGCTCGGAGTGGAGCAAGAGAACATAAGGAGCAATTACAGAAACTTCAGCAGAAGGTTGGAAACTTGTTGCGTTGGTGTTTCTTAGTATCTGTTATAATTATAATATGTGGTTTTAAGTGTCTATTTTTGAATGGTGCTTTGAGTTAGGATTGAGGTCCGTGATATTACATGTTCTTATTTGAAAGGTTCTCTAATGTCTATAGTTTAGCCGAATCAATTTTGTAGTTTTGTATTCATTGTCTTGAGAAAGCATTGTAAGTCCTTGAAATTTGAATGGTAAAAATAGACATATTGGAAATCCTTAGGATATGTTTGGATGGAGTGGAGGGGAGGAAATCAAGGTGTTATAACTAATCCCTCAGAACCCCCAACCAAGCAAACCCTAAGTGTTATTATTACTAATTGTTTCTGGAAAGCTAAATTGGAAGTGGGTGTGAGTTGTACTTGTTATAGATAATGATAATAGGATATTCAATGACGTCCAGATGCTACACTTCTTTTGCTGCTGCCTCGTCTCATGATTGCTGGTGTAATTCTGATCCATGATTGCCCTATGACCTGGAATGAGTCACTGCATGGTACTTGTTGTTCATTTAGTGTTTATGCACCTATAGCATATTATGCAGTTTAAGTGTAATATTTAATAGTTTATTGGTCCAATATTTGGAGTCTTATGCAATGCCTACTATTATTGTTACAAAATCATTGTGTGGCAATACACAAATAATTTCTCCTGCAAGGCAAGCGGCTGCGGGTCCTTGCTATTAGATCTTCCATCTCTTGGAGTATGAAAGTCTAGATTGCAGGCCTCAAGCTGCTTGAGATACAGAAAGTTTTATCCACTGGGGATCATACTCAATGGTCAATGTAGTTTTAATTGAGATTGTTTCAAGGGAGTTTTCGTATCTGACATGCAGATAGACTGGGTAGCCTTGCTGCACTCTTGATTTTTTTCACGTTCCTTGTTGTATCTTGACTTTTCTGTTTTGGAGGATATCTTTTACTCTCCCCTGGTTGTACCTTCCTTCTTTTCTCTCTCAAAATTTTATTGTATAAAAAAATGGTTTAATTGCTTTTGTCTAAAAAAGAAAATTAGGTTTCATTGCCTGGTTTTGATAACGTAATTCACTGATGCAAATGCATGTGTGAAATTCGATGTAGATGATGTTTGATTGGGGATTGTCTTGTTAGTCCTTTTTCTATATTTCTTCGGCTACAGTCTGTTGATAATGTTATTAACAGATTTTACATCTCAGGACCCAGAATTCTACGAGTTCTTGAAGGAGCATGACAAGGAGTTGCTTCAATTTAGTGATGAGGATATTGATGTGAGTATGCTATATATATATATATATATATATATATATATATATTATTCTTTCTATCTATTCTCTTTGCTGCTTCCCACATAAATAGCAATCGATATGGGTCTTTGAAACATTATTGATGAATATTTCAAGTAGTTATTATGCGTAATTTGTAATATCTTCTAACATCTTCCAAGAGATTGGAAAGCTTTGCCTAATTAGCTTGTCTTGGTTGTCTATCTCTTGTATTTTTTTTCATTTAGGAGGATGTCTTATCCTCTATTTTTTGTACTTGTTTCTCACTTTTCTCTAATAAATTTTCTTCTGTCATCCAAAAAAGATTGCTTTGGTGGCTAAATGGGTATGGCGTCTTACTTTGGAATTTCTTTGTGGCACAAACGGATTTAGTATGGCTTAGCTCATAATGGGTGGGATGCTATCCCACCAATCATTGCAAGTTTGCAACTCATGTAAGTCCTTGAAAATTTACATCTCAGGGATTTACTTCTTTCAGACCACTAGATCCTTATGGTTCTGCTGATTGCTCTCCTATTAAATTTTGGAGGACATTTGGGTAGGGTCTTGATATTTCTTGGAATTTTTACTAATGAGTTACAGTTCCTTCCAGATTTACTTGATTCTTATGATCTATCCTTTAATCAAGATAGGAAAGTTTGGATGATGATGCTTGTGTATTTTCTTGTAAGTCCTATTTCAATTCCTCTCTCATTCTCCTAATAGGGAAAGGTTTCTTCTTGACACTAAGGTAAAGTCTTTTGGAAATAAAGAATTCTTTCTAAGTCAAGTCTTTTATTTGGTCAATTATGCTCAACAGGATTAATACAAATGACATGTTGCAGATTCATACGCCTCACCTATCTCTTCCACATGATATGTGTGTTATGTGTGGATCTAGTACGGAGACTGTGGCCCATTTATTTTTACATTGTTGGCCACCTACTTTCCTTTGGAACTTTGCAGTTCTTGGTAATTATTGGGTTTACCCTTGCACTGCAGCAGTTTCTCATGATGTGTTTTAAAGGTTTTGGTAGAATAAGGAGGCCGGAACTTTGTGCAGTATGCAGTTTTTGTGTTTCTCTAGTGCACTTTGTTGGAGCTGAATGCTGTATTTTCAAGAGCATCTCTTTACCCCCACATTTGTTAGGAGATAGGATTTTGTTATTGGTTTCTCCTTGGTGCTCTACTGATGGTTGTTTAAGGGGAATCTCCATTTCTGATATGTATTGTAGAGAGGTTGGGCAACTTTGTTGCATTTTTCAGCTTCTTTGGCTCTAAGTTTTTTTGGTTTGTTTGTTTTGGAGGATGTATTGTCCGTCTCTTTTCTTCAAATATATTTTGTTCTTTTTGTAAAAATAACTCCTTTCATCGAAGATTTTTCCCGCCTTTATCATCCCTCTTTTATGCATAATTCAAACATAAAGTATTTTAGTTGTATTCAAGGTTCTGATATTTCTTGGAATCTTCTATTTTTCAAAACCTGAGTGATACAAAAACTAGCAAATTGGGGTCCCTTCTGCTTTTACTTGATTCTTTTCTACTAATCTTTCCTCCAATTAAGATAGGAGCATTTGGACTTAGGATTCTTTTGGTGTGTTTTCTTGTAAGTTTCCTAATCATAAAAAATTACTCCTTGACAAACCCATTTGGAAAACCAAAACTCCCTTTAAGGTCGAGTGTTTTGTTTGGACAATGGTACCTATGATTAATAGAAATGACATTTTGAAGATTCATAGACCTCACGCATGTGCTGATTCAAAGACTCCACACTGCTTTTTCTCCTGATACATGTATTTTGTGCAGGGCTAGTTCAGAAACAATAGCGAACTTATTTTTACATTGTAGGGCAGTTAGTCTTTTATGGAGTTTTTTGTTTGGGGTTCTTGGTTAACCGCAGGTGTGCCCTTTCACTTTGGGGCAATTTCTCACAGTACATTTTAAAGGTTTTGCGAGGAATAAGGAGGCTAAGATTATAAGGCTGTGTGCAGTTTATGTAGTTCTCTGTTGAATTGGTTGTAGAGGAATGCCCATATTTTCATGCGTGTGCCTTTGACTGTTCTTTTATTATATCCTTATTTGAGTTATTTTAAAGAAATATCAATTTTGGTTTGTATTTTATAGTTACTGATTTACACACATTATAAATAGCTATTAATATTATCTTTCATAAAAAAAAAATATATTAATATTATGTTCTCTTAGTATTGGAAACCATATAAGTTTTCTGCTTATTTGTCCAGGAAGATGTTGGTACTGACATGGAAGATGAAGATCCACAGCTAGATGAGGAGGCTATCGAGCATGAGATTCAAGAGAAGGAACAAAAATCCTCTAAGAAAGTTATAACTACTTCTATGGTTGATTCCTGGTGCAAATCCATCCAAGAAAATGGGAGCTTAAGTGCAGTTCGTTCCCTGATGAGTGCTTTTAGGACAGCATGCCACTATGGTGATGATGGGGGGGATGAGTCTATGACAAAGTTTAGTGTAATGTCTAGCGTTGTGTTCAACAAAATAATGCTGTCTGTACTCAATGAAATGGATGGAATACTAAGAAATTTGTTGAAGCTTCCTGCTTCTGGTGGAAAGAAAGAGACCATAAAGGATTTAATGACCACAAAGCATTGGAAGAGTCATGGCCATTTAGTGAAGTCTTACCTTGGAAATGCTCTCCATGTTTTGAACCAAATGACTGACACGGAAATGATATCATTTACTTTACGCCGGCTTAAATATTCTTCGTTGTTTTTGGCTGCTTTTCCTACACTCCTAAGGAAATACATTAAGGTATGAATAGGCCATTGTGCATCTAATTAGTGTTCTCTGCAGTATTCTTTCACTTCATCAATGAACCCTGGTACTTTTAAGTCTATTGCATATGTCTGCTCATGCAAATTGATTGTGGTACCCTTTGGTCCTCTACAGTAATTCTATTATAGATAGATAGGTTGCTATCAACTGAAAACTTCCTGAACCTTGGATTTAATGATACACTAGTAAGGTCACCCGTGCTATGCATGGAAAAAATATTTGTTTTTATAAAAATAGTAAATATAAAAATTAAAGAAACTTCAAAAAATGAAAGAAAAATATTATTAAATAAAAAGAAGAAAAAAATAATAAGAAAAAAGAAGGAAGAAAGAATTCTGAAAGGTTTGACTCATGAACTTCCTCTCCTTGGGGATTTAAAACCATGATTTATCAACTACTAAGACAATAAATACATTATAACATTCAAAATCTACATCATCATTGCTTATCACATAAAGCATTATTTATTGGAGTCAAATATCAAAACAGATTTCCAAATGGCATAGTCAAATTTCACATGACAAAGTCAAACCACTCTTCTCCTTTTATATATTATAATAGTTTGTTCCTTTACATTAAAAAAGATTAACGATAATATCATTCTACACCAACCCCCTCTTGCATGCAATTCTTTTTCCTATAGGAATATGCTTCTGTTAATTTGCATGTGATGCTTACCAATGAAGAAGCTGAAAAGTAGAGAACATTTTATGTAGCCTGTGGTTAGGGGCACTATGACATTCTGGGGCATGTGACTTAACATATCTCATCCAGTGATTTAGTGAACTAATTTTCCTGTTGAATTTGTCAGGTGGTCCTTCATTTCTGGGGTACAGGGGGAGGAGCCCTTCCGGTTGTTTCGTTTCTATTTTTGAGAGATTTATGCATCCGTATTGGATCTGGCTGCATAGATGAATGCTTCAGAGGAATATATAAAGCCTATGTTTTAAATTGTCACTTTGTAAATGCAGTGAAACTTAAACATATCCGTTTTCTTGGCAATTGTGTCATTGAACTTCTTGGTGTAGATCTTCCAACTGCATATCAACATGCCTTCATTTTCATACGGCAATTGGCTATGATTTTAAGGGAGGCACTTAATACAAAAACTAAGGTACTGTTTTGTCTGCCCAGTACATGTTATTTTTTTCTTGGGTACCATAAGAAGTGCCTTATAATGTTTTTTGAATTTATGGAATTGTCCTAACAAAATAGTCATATTTGGAATTTAATTAATGTCACTTCATACAAACTTGACATTATTTTCAATTATTGCACACTGATTTGCTCTTTTCAGCACCATCTAATTCTTGAATCTTGTGTGTCAAGGCTGCAAAGTTCTGTTATATGTCAGTTGCTAAATACTCTCGGTTATTTTTGAAAAACTAGAGAGAAAATAAGGGTCTGGGACAGTGTTATAGATAGAGATGGAGAAAATATAGAAAGGCTGTTGGTTGAAGCACAAATTGCCTCTAGCCAACACCTGTATTTATATTAGAGGGAAGACTATACAATTGTGTACTTGTCAATCAACAACACTTCAATCCAGATTCAGTCAATCACCTAGAATCAATTCCCCCAGTTAATCATCCGTGATTTTAGGGGTCAACACATCCTTTAACTCATTAGACTATCCATAATATTATTACTCTTAAACAATTATAAAAATTTTACTATGATAAGTAATTTGAAACAAATTGTTTGTGCATTTTTTACACTGCTTATTTTATGGTCCTTATATTGCTCTTTACCTGAATGTATTCTTTAGGAAGCTTTCCGCAAGGTTTATGAGTGGAAATTCATGAACTGTCTTGAACTTTGGACTGGTGCTGTCTGTGCCTACAGTTCAGAATCTGACTTTAAGCAACTTGTGTATCCATTGACCCAAATAATTTCTGGGGCAGCCCGTCTAGTTCCAACTGCCAGATATTTTCCCCTTAGGTTGAGATGTGTCAGAATGCTGAACCAGATTGCAGCTTGTACCAATTCTTTTGTACCAGTGTCTATGCTCCTTTTGGACATGCTGGAGATGAAAGAGTTGAATAGACCCCCTACAGGAGGTGTTGGCAAAGCTGTTGACTTACGCAGTATACTGAAGGTACTCATAAACATAAATCAATATCAATGTGCACTTTTTGAGCTCTACCTTACTTTAGAGGAATTCTTCCATATTAGGTTAGCAAGCCAACCCTAAAGACTCGAGCATTTCAAGAGGCGTGTGTTTTTTCTGTGGTTGAAGAGCTTGCTGAACACTTGGCACAGTGGAGTTATTCGGTTGCATTCACGGAGTTGTCTTTTATTCCACTTGTAAGGTTGCGTAGCTTTTGCAAATTGACCAAGGTTGAGAGGTTTCGAACAGAAGTGAGGCAGCTTATTCGTCAGGTATCTCTATTAAAATGGTCATAAATTGCAATGGTGATGCCCGGTTTACTTGTATGTTTCATGATTGGCATGCAGCAGAGCTTGTAGCATGTATCTCTAATATTTCATTTATCCACATCCAGATTGAGGCTAATACTGACTTCGTGAATGGAAGGCGCATGTCAGTGTCCTTTTTACCTAAGGACCCTGCCTCAACATCATTTCTTGAGGTTTGCACATACTTTGTCTTTACTTTATTGGAATGAGTTACGATTGTTTCCTTGTGAGATGTTGGCTGACCTTTTTAATTCATTGTAGCTTGCTCATTTTTTCAATTCTTTAAGCTTGCCTCTCTCTCTCTCTCTCTCTCTCTCGCACAAAGCTACCTCACAAGAACTGGTCTTTTTTAAGCAGTAAACTTCTCATTTGCTGCCGTTATAGCTGAATATTAGTGAAGTGACACACCGTGTTTTTTAGCCATTTTGTTGTGGTCTACCATATCAGGCTATGCACATCCGTATGATGAGATGAGGCCATGTAATTGATGTTTAATATGTCACTTGTCATTTTCTTTTCCTTCTTATCTCCCTTCGATCTTGCAGAGAAGTGTTTCTAGTCTAATCCCACTTTATTTCAAGCCTCAATTTTAATGTACTTTAAATACAATTTATATTTGGAGAATTGAAAAGTGTAAATTGATTTGCTTAGGATGAAAGAAAGTCAGCTGCTAGTGCAATGTCAAAGTATGTCATAACTCTCCGCCAGAAGGCAGAGCAAAAAAATAGTTCATTAATGGAATCCAGGTTTGCAATCATGTTCAATAACCTAGATTACTGTATCCAACATGTGATAATGGTTAAGATAGAACTGTCTAACATAACATGAAATTCCAGTGTTCTTGTGGGAGAAGAATCCTCTGTTTTTGGGAGTAAAATATCAGAAAGTGATGAAGAGGATGCTGGAAAGAATGGGCAGGGTGCTGCCGTATTTAGTTCGTCCTGGTTACCTGGAAATGACCTCAAGTATGGCTCTTTTTCCTTGTCTCTCTTTCACTGACAAACTCAGCTGCACATACAAATACATGCATCATTCATGCACATGTCCACACACTGGCACAAATTTCTTTGTACTTTGTACTTTGGTGTCAGCAATAGCAATGCTTTACTTTCAGGAAAAAAGATCATACAGAATTGAAAAGAAAGAAGAGAAAAAAGCAGCAGAAAGAGAGAGCCATAGAGGATGATGTTGTGGAGGACTTGGTACTTAGTTCTGATGAGGATAGATCTTCAGGAGGCAGCCCTTCTGATGAGGAAAATGACAATGTAGATCATGTACCTCCAAAACAAAAGCGCAAGCAGAAGCACAGAACAAAAAGGTTGAAACAAAATAGATCTCGCGTGGAGGGCAAACAGAGACATGTCTAGCTAGAAACTCCTATCTCTGTTCATCCTTTTATGGGGAAAACGAGAGTTAAGCTTTGTAGTTTTATCAATCGTTTCGATTTTACCTTCGAAGTCAAGGCATATATTTGAATGTAATGGTAGCTGCATTTATAAAAATATTGGATTTTAATACACTTTTGATTCCAATTGAAACAATGTTGCCATTTTAGGTTTTGAATTACAACAATGAAGTTCTATTTTAATGGACCACTCAATTGTGAATGGAAAATGATGTGACACTTGTGTGCAATGGTGTCTGGTTACGAAAGTGTTTGTATTTTCCTTTTCCTTCTTGACAAGTATCCCTACGTCCTTTGAATTTGAGATTAATATTTGCTTTTAGTACTAAAGCTACCTTTTCTTATAAAGTGTTCTCTAGCAATATTTGCTTGTAGTACTGAAGTCACCCTTTCTTATAAAGTATTTTCTAACAGCATTTAAATTCTTAATATTACAAATAAAATTTATCTTACTATCATTATGGTAAAGTCCTCATATATTTAAGGGTCATAAACAAAAGAATAAAATTAAATTTGTAAAGTAGTATACAATAAAAAATCTCATAATAATATTTGTATATGCAAGTGACATTATCTCTTTCAAAATATTATTTATAGTTGTAAAATATTTTTCTTTTAAATAAATAGAAAAAGGAAGAGAAGAGAAAAAGGATTAATCAAATTATTATTTTATTTAAATTTTTTCTAAATTAAGAGCAAATTTAATTATATTAATTATAATAAAAAATATATGTTCACACCTTAGAGTATGCCATAGCATCAGCTCTTTCTAATTTTTTTATTGGATTATATATATATATATATATATATATATATAAATATATAAATGAGTTAATTATATTTAATTTTTTCATATTAAGAACAATCTCATTATGTCAATAATATTTAGTACTGATTGATTTCATTTATTTTTTTTTATATTATGAGCATTATCAATATTTAATTACTTATATATTAAATAACAACATTATCTCCTACCAAAAAAATAATAACATTATCAATGTATAATTATAATAATGTTTAATTAATAATGTTATTAATTATATAAATAATATATTATTTGCATTCAAATTATTATTGTACCATTATTGAGATTTACAAAAAAAAATTTACTATTTTTTATATTAAAAATACTATTAATATTTAATTAAAAAAATGCAAATTTTTTATATTAATTCGGCCTGAGCCGACCAGGCTATTCCTAATCACCCTATTTCCAAGTTTGATTGGTAGAGGAGTGGGGCTGTGGGGGAGAGGCAACGGCGCGGGATAACTCAGGGAAAGGGAAAGGGAAGGGGAAGGGGAAGGGGAGCGGGAAAGGGTGGGTTTACGGAGAAGGGAGGAGTTTTTTATAAATTAGTTTTCTTTATTTAATAAAATAAATTGGGTGACAACAATTTAATTTTTTAAATTAATATTTATTATAATTTTTTTATTTATATAACTTATAAAAAGTATATTTGTAAATAATAATATATCTTTAATAACGATATTTATATGTTATTTTATATAATAATATTTCTTTCTTTTTATTTTTCTACTTGATTATCATTTTCTTTTTTTTATTTTCTCTTCAACTAAACACTTACAAAAATATATATATATTTTTTATCAATTTTTTCTTCTCTTTATTTTATTTCATTTTTTTTGGTCCGTTTTTTCCTCCATTTTGTTTTTGGGTAAAGGGGAGGAGAGATTGAGGGGATGAGATTCGATCTCATTGGATTCGATCCCAGGTGTCAATATTGTAAGGCATAAGCCTTACCATTTATCCACATGCCTGCTGGCTCCTTCATTCAAACAAAGTGCAAATTAGTTAATAATAATAGAAGTGATGATAGGACCGAAGACTTGACAGGCTCACGACGTATTCTATTGAACCTTAAAATTTTAAGCCTGAATTTAATTTGGACTTTTCTTAGAACAATTACTGGGCCTGTATACAATTCCTGGCTTTAGGCCCAGCCCGATTAAACTAATCCTTGACGAAGACTTTAGTGGGAGAGTGAAGTGAGATTATCGAACAATAATGAAATCTTCATATCAGTTTTTTCTTTCCCTTTCAAACTTCTAGAATTTTGAAGAAGCATCTTTATGTTGCTTCTCTGAATAATGATGCAATTCACATTTTAAATATACATATAAATAAAAATACTTCTCGTTGTGATAGGAAAATAGAGATAGAGAACTTTTACTAAGATATATCATATATAAATCAAGATTGATCTGTTTTTCTATTTTTTTTTCTTAATTTGTGTAAATAATAATTTTGATGTATTTATGACTAAAAGATATAAAAGATGATTTTATGAAAATTTGGTAATTAATGATATACAATTTTTATGTGCTCAAAAAGTAATATATTTTTCTTTTTATATGTCATTTAATAAAAGACACATCAATTTTATAGATTATTGCTATATTTAAAAAAATTTAATTTAAGCATACAATAATATCTCACAAAATTAATATGGCTACCATTAAATAATGTAGAATAAAACATTTGTCTTACTCCTAAGAATCTCTCCTTGGTTACTAGCCTGATATTGAATGTCTCTATGCTCTCTCCATGCTTTGTCTATCCGAGTGGCAAAAAAAAAAAAATTTCTATCTTCTCTTCTCTGGTTCATCTCCCCATTCATGAAAAAATTCTATCTTCTCTTCTCTTCCCTGCTTTGACTCCCAATTCATGGAAGACTTGTTCATCTTCCTCCGACTCTTCAACTCCTCTGGTCGTCTTCAACTGTTCCAGGTTTGTAAGGTTTCATCAATCAAGAAGGAATATATATATATATATATATATATATCTTTGTTCATGTAGAGTAGTGACTATTGCAACCCTGAATTTTTAAATTAAAAATGGGATTGATAGGCCTCTGAAAAGGGGTGAAGATGTTTAGGAGTAGGATAGATTCACGTGGGGTTGTCCATGGGAAACTCAAAAATGTAGTCCTAGGTCTGGTGAAGTCTCATTAAGATGGAAATAACAAGAGAGCATTAAGGAGTAAAATTATGTGTCTATGAGAAGGGCCTTAGAAATAAATGCCTATTTACAAATAAAGGACTTACAAGAGAGCATCTGGTTCTTTTTGGTGTTCTTACATATTACATGATTGGGGAGATGTAACCAGAGAACATACAACATAATGTCAAGTTTTAATTTTTTAGGTGATTAAAGAAATGGATGAATAGCAGAAATTGAAACGTATAAACAACAAAGAATATTGTTAAATTTCTGTATATGGTTTAAAGTTCTATGTATTTTAAGTAGTAGCATATGAGATTTTTTAAGATAAGGCAGTTGTTCAATCATTGGTTATTTTACTTGCAAGCTCATTTTTTAGAATAATAAAAGATAAAGGGGAAAAAATATATGATATTTTGGTTGCCCTGGTACTAGAGGAGAGATACAAATGCTTTTCTTGGATGTAGGCCTGAAGGTTACCATTTTACAATGGAGGATGGAGCTTTGTTTGATAGCTACTGATATATTATCTTTCCCTTTGTTTGTTTCCCTGTCAGTGATTTTCTAACGAGGGAAAGTGATGTAACCATTTCATTGAGGAAATTGAATATCAAAATAAGTAGTTAACTAGCTATGCTCTTCTTCAATTCCCTTGCCTTCTCTTTCCAAAAACCAGAAGCCTTGCAAATTGGAGCTTAACTCACAATGAAATCCTCTTCTCTACCTTCGGCTTTGGGACCATCCTCCCAGCCGCGTGAAAGATTTGCTCTTCGCTGATGTCTATCTTCTCCCACAAATGTTTCTGTTCTTGTTTACTTCTTTGTTTTTGGGCTTTTAGCCTCTTTGCAATACCCAAAAAAAAACAAACAAAAGACGCCCAGTTTTGTCCACATCTAAGAGGCCAAGACGCCATGTATAGCACTTGCAGCAATTTCCTCGTATTGTATTAAGAGAAAACACTTGTGTGCCTTTCAACAAAAAAAATAAAATCATTTGAGATCTCAACAATTTATTTTCTAAAAGTGTTCTATCATTATCTCCATGGTTTATCAAAATCAATTTAATTTAGCTCACATATTTTATACTTTTTTTTTATATTTTTCTTTTATAATAGGTCTTAACATAAATATTCAACAACGATTTTTTAATATACCTTTTGAGTGTATTTTTTTATATTATTTGAATAAAATTATGATAAAATCTCTTTTAAAATATCATTATCAATATTTAGCTAGTGTTAAGAGTGAAGAGGAGGAATAGTTTAAAAATTTAGATCAAATCATACAAAAATGAATCATATAACACAACCTTGTTTTGTTAATTTATTTCTTGCTAAATTTTTTATGTGATACTACCATTAAATTAATCATATCAAAATTTTCCCTCCATTTTATAGTTGAATCGGCTTGCTATTTAATTTTGTTATTTGTTTAATTATGTTGTTTATAAGTTTTATATTCTTTTTTTATTTGAGCAATTAAATCTAAAAGGTCAATTATATCATTTTTTTTGTTGAATTATTTTATAATAACTCAAATGTAATAAATGTGGATTGTAACATCGACCAAACTTTGCAATGTCAGGCTCTTTTCACACCAAAAAAATTATTTTATAATACTTTTTCCTCATTTTCTAATCTTTTATTATTTTTTGACCTCAAAAATTTTTTTAAAAAAATAATCGAGTAGGCGCATTGAGAATACTGAGCAAGAAACGCCGCCAGCACCTGTTGGGCACAGTAACACTATCTCTTGTAAAGCCGCAATAACATTAAACATTAAACATTGAACATTAACCCCCTCCAAACCCCCGTTCCCTTCCCTTCCCATTTCACCACACCTGACAGTGACGCCACCGCGTCCTCTGCCTCTAGGGTTTGGTTTCCATCCCTCTCCTCTTTCTCCATGGCTACCGTCTTCCGCAACCCTCTTCTTTCTCCCGCCACGGTTTCCTCCCTCAACTCCAAGAACCACCCAACCCGCTTCCTCCTCCATTTTCCTCACTCCTCCAAACCCAACTTCCCTTCCAATCCCTCCTTCCAATTCACCGCCACCGCACTCCCACATCTCCAGAAAACCTCCATTTCATGCTCCCAATCCCAACACTCCGCCTCCCCTCGCCGCCGCCCTCCATACATACCCAACCACATCCCCGACCCCTCCTATGTCCGAATCTTCGACACCACCCTCCGCGACGGCGAGCAGTCCCCCGGAGCCTCCATGACCTCCAAGGAGAAGCTGGACATCGCCCGCCAGCTCGCGAAGCTCGGCGTCGACATAATTGAGGCCGGGTTCCCCGTTGCCTCCAAGGACGACTTCGAGGCCGTGAGAATGATCGCCAAAGAGGTCGGCAATGCCATCGACGATGATGGGTACGTGCCCGTCATTTGTGGGCTTTCCAGGTGTAACGAGAAGGATATCAGAACGGCTTGGGAGGCTGTGAAATACGCCAAGAGGCCAAGGATTCACACTTTTATAGCTACCAGTGCCATCCATATGGAGTATAAGCTGAGAAAGACTAAAGAGCAGGTAATTGAGATTGCCCGGAATATGGTGAAGTTCGCCCGGGGTTTAGGCTGCGATGACGTCGAGTTCAGTCCTGAAGATGCTGGGAGGTTTCCGCTGCGCTTTCTTTTTGTGATTATTTCTTTTTTGTTTTTGTTTTTTCTGTTTCTTGTGCTTTAATTTTCAAATTTGAGGTTTCTTACTATCGAAGAGTGTAGAAGTTGAAGTCCTGCTTTTGTTATTAGCTTTGATTGGTCTCTCTCTGGTGTCTTTTTCCCCTATCTTAATGGACATCTAATATTCAATTTTTATGCCTTTATGCTGCCAGATCGGATAGGGAGTTTCTTTATCAAATTCTAGGAGAAGTTATCAAGGCTGGAGCAACGACGCTGAACATACCTGACACTGTGGGCATAACAATGCCCAGTGAGTTTGGAAAATTGATTGCTGATATAAAAGCCAACACCCCTGGAATTGAAAATGTTATTATTTCGACCCACTGTCAAAATGATCTTGGACTTTCTACTGCTAACACAATAGAGGTATAGCCATATCTCTACCATTTAATGCAGATAATAGAATTAGATTTAGTTTTTACCTCTTCTTAGCTGTTTTCAGGGTGCACGTGCTGGTGCAAGGCAATTGGAAGTAACAATTAATGGGATTGGTGAAAGGGCTGGTAATGCCTCATTAGAAGAGGTGAGTGTCAATCTTCTATTGTGTAGTTGATGTAATAAGCATTACTGGAGCATAGTCATGCAAAGTTCAGTTCAATGTAAATTTTCTTGTTACACTAATTGCAAAGGTTTCTGTGTTTATTGTTCTTGTTAAATTATTCTTCATCATTGAATTTCTTTTCCCTTGACATTCTATCTTCTGTTTTATAGTGTTTGGAAAATTTTTCTTTTCTTTTTCTTTGAAGGTTGTGATGGCCCTGAAATGCGGAGCTCATGTCTTTGGCAGTCTGTATACAGGAATTAATACAAGGCACATCTTCCTGACAAGCAAGATGGTTTTATATCTGAAACTAATCTTTCTTTTTTTTTTTCCCGTTTAATGACCTCTATTGATTGTTTGATTTTTCATAATCTTTCTCTATAGGTCGAAGAGTACAGTGGTTTGCAGTTACAGCCACACAAGGCTCTTGTGGGAGCTAATGCCTTTGCTCATGAAAGTGGCATTCATCAGGTTGGTGGTGTTAAATGCATATATACAGTTATGCATGTATACTTATATATAGTACTTAGATCCTGGCACTTATCATTGTATGATGCTGAAGTTTATAACTTGCACACAAAAAACGTGTTACACCAGAAATGAGTTTTACTAGTGACAGCTGCAGCTTTTCCTGTAACATGTATGCCCAAGTTACTGATAAAATAGCAGAAGCTACTTAGTGTGTTGGCCAAAATTCAGAATCAGTTGTATCAAAGGGTGAGCCTTGGTGTAATGATAAGGTTGATGCCTTGTGATTTGGTGGTCACGGGTTCTAGTTGTGGAAAGTGGAAACAGCCTCCCTACTCATGGGGATAAGGTTGTGTATATCTGACCCTCCCTAGATCCCACAATGGTGGGAGTCCCATGCACTGGGCTGCCCTTTTTTGTCTAATGGAATTTCAAGCTGGGTGTTGCATATGGATATTTACATATAGCCATGTGTGCATAATGAATGGACCTACTTTTATACTTCATGTTCTTTGGATCTAATGCCCAGTATCTGGTTCTTGCTTTGGGAATCAAGCTGCTGTTTACTTCTGTAGCATCTATAAAACTGTATTCTCATCTCTATATTTTGTAATTTGTGGCTGTATGTTGATTTCAGTGAAGGATTATTATCTTCTCTTTCTTGCCTGAGAAGCATTAAATATTATAAAGATTCTGCATCTATGCCAAATTTCTTAAAATCTTTTGGGTTCATAGATAATGCTGGATTTTTTAAATAAATAACAAAACCTTCTTTGCATGTGACTTTGTCAGCCTGGTCCAAATCAGGTCATTCTTTGGATTTCTTATCCCATAGGACAAACTAGAATTTGATTTCTTTGTTTGATTTTGATTTTGCAACATTAAGAGATTCCCTTGATAAAAGACAAGGAATCTTTTTAAGGTTTATTCAAACAGCCCTTCTAATACTCAACTCAGAACCACATTTATAATTTCGTTTTCATTCCTTTTACATATTAGAATTTGATTTGATTTCCTTCACGTGAAAGAGAGCCAAGCTTCCGTTTCTATTTTTTTTCCTTTTTTCTGGCTGCCGCACAGTTCTTTCATCTGCTTTAGGGACTGGTGCATTTAATTTTGGGAGAATTCCTAAAGAGGAACTCTTGATAAAATATATACCATGAAAGAGCAATAATTACTTGGAGTGGTTATTTAAGCCAGTTTTAACTGATATATCATGCATAATAACCACATAAAGTGGTTATTTTTCCTTCATGGTAAATATTTTGAACAGGAGTTCCTTATTTGGAATTCTCCCTTTTATTTTTTTTGGCTAGCTTAGCCCTAAGCCCACCCCAAAGCAGTCCTTTGATTTCTACCCTTTTTATTTCTTGTCTTTTTCCTATTTTCTAGGATGGAATGCTAAAACACAAAGGTACATATGAAATAATATCTCCCGAGGACATTGGGTTTGAAAGATCCAATGAAGCTGGTATTGTACTGGGGAAACTTAGGTATGCCATTCACTTTTTTTCAGAACTCTTATATCTGTATGGATCTTGTACACGCTGATAGTCCCTGCATTTGTGCTCTTCAATTTCTTTAGAATTATCATCTCCTAAATTTTCAGTGTTTTATCTAGCCTCGACATTTGTAGTTAGGATGACATGAAATTAGTTCTAATAATAGTTTAGTTTCTTATTCTATGTGGCTGGTGTGATTATTAAGTCTTTTGCAGGGTGTTGGATAATTTTTTTTTGGGCCAAAGTACAATTTACACCCCTGAAGTTTACTCTAATATCAAATTATCTCATTGAAGTTTTTTTTATCTCATTAAATTCCCTTGAACTTTGGTCTGACTTGCAAACATTAATTTTGCTATTAAATGAAACAGAGGTCACCCCTACGTGCACATCACATGACCCACATGCACACCACGTGACCATTTGGTTAGAAAACCTTATGAGATAAAATACAATTTACACTCCTAAAGTTTCTTCCTGTATCAAATTATCCCCTGATTTTTTTTTGTCTCACTAAATCCCTTTGAAGTTTGGTATAACTTGAAACTGAATGTTAACTTCCATTTCATTTAACAAAAAAATTAACGTTTTCAAGTCAAACCAAATTTCAGGGGAGTTTAGTGAGACAAAAAAAACTTTAAGGGGGTAATTTGATATTGGGGTAAACTTGGAGGGTGTAAATTGTATTTTACTCTCTTTTTTTGGTACATGATGTTGGTAATTTAATTACTGTTTGTTCAGCACAGTCCTTTTAGTTGAGAGAGGGAGGGAGGGAGGGAGGAGAGGGGGGGGGGGAGAGAAAGAGAGCAAACTTTGCTCCAGCCTCCACTTATATTTACACTGGATGACAAAGTGAGAATTTTATTTAGAATATTCCATCAATTTCCTGAGCTTTAGCAATCAATCAATCCATCTTCAATCAGCCCCCTAATCAAGCTAAAATTCACACATAATCATACGTAGGAATCAGCTGTCAATAAGATGATAATAAGATGGACTGGCAGCTCTCTTTCTTCTGCTTATATTTAATTAAAATATTTTCCATAGGTAAATAGGAAACCCTTTTGCAATTTTCTGTAGATTTCTGGTGACAAATTTTTAGGGAAACTTGGCAATATGTAAATTGTGAAGTGTCTTGTAATATACCAACTACCAACTACCTTGAACATAATTTTATTCATGCATTTGGAATCTTTTTATTATCTGCCACTATGATATGGCTTACCATGTAATTCAAACCAACCTGACTTGCATTATGAGTGACTCAGGAAGTTGTTGCCCTGCTGACAATATAAATTAAATTTCATGTTCTCTTCATCTGAACATGAGAGTACTTTTTCCAGCTTTAGCTTTCTTGACCTTAGTAAATCCTCAAGGTGCAAACATGCTGATGATATTGAAGTTAGTGCATGAGATGTAGTTTGACTTTGTCAGGGTGAAACTCTGGGAGCAGTGATGATTCCTGGCTTTATTTTGATGCTCAGAAGCATGCTTATTCAAGTCTATTCAGTTGCCTCCACGCCTGTGGTTGAATATCAGGAGCATTATAGTTTGACAGCAGTGGAGGACCATGTGCTATCTACTACAAATACTTGTGTGGGAATTCTGTACTTTACTTTTAGATTGCTCATAGTATTAGATGTTTCATGTATTGTCTGCTAGTGTGAGGGTAACATTTAATCTGTAAAGCAGTTTAAGATTACTCATAGTATTAGATGTTCAGTGCATTGGCAAGCTGACAATTAGGGTATCTAACATTTAATCTACAGAACACTTATATGTAGCTTTATAACTTTTATGTCATATCTAAGTGTATCTAATATTCATCAGCATTGACTGACATGGCTTTTATTTTTTGTTTGTAGTTTTGTTAATGGATGTTTCATGTTTTTGTATCCTCTGACACCTTGCGCAATTAATTTTTCTGCTCTTTTATTTTCTCCACTTAACAAGCACTTGTACTCCTATTGATGCAGTGGACGCCATGCTTTGAGAAAGCAACTTGAAGAGGTATACAAATATTTGAGTTGAAGCTACTTGATTATTGAATATTCTCCTGTTTTATGAGTTATTCTCTGTTGTTTCAGCTTGGTTATGAACTTAACGACGATCAAATTGAGAGTATGTTTTGGCGTTTCAAAGCAGTGGCTGAGCAAAAAAAGGTAAATAAGAGTTAGTTCTTTCCCATCTTTCTCTTTCAAGTGCTACTGATTATAATTTATAATATATAGTCATTAGATCTAGCTACCATGGACTCAGTCAACGAATTGGGTCTAATTGTCTTCTGCTATTTGATGTTCAATATCAAACAGTTAATACGACCAGTATTAAATGAATTTAGTTTCTCCTTTCAGTATAGACATTAGACTCTACGGTGCAACTGCAAAGAATATCACTTGGAACTTGAATGAGAAATGTGATGGTAGAATCAACACTTGAGAGTCAGTAAGACAGAAAATGTAAAAGGCTGTAGTATGAAACACACGTTGCTCTTAGCCCACACCTGTATTTATACTAGAGGAAAGAGCATACAATTGTATAGTTGTCAATTGTGTCTATACAATTGTTTCACCTCTTCGACTTTCCGCTCATGATAACTGCATGACTTGGGTTCGAATTCTGTGGTCTCTTATTAGTAGGCAATCTCTAGTCCCACTGTAAATCTTCGCTGAAGTTAATGGTTTGCCCTGATCTTAGAATAGGTTGGGCCTCACCTCACCCTAAACTTTTTATGTACCGAAATTAATCATCCTTCAATCAAGCTCCAAAAAATCACCTAGAATCACTCCCCCTTAAGCACCCTTGATTTTAAGGTCAACATTTCCGTATTTCAAAAGACTTTCCTTAATAGTTTTCTACACTCTTAACAAGTTTCATGGTTTTTTTTTGTTCTTTTTTACTGGTTACTAAATTAAGGCCTTATCTCAGTAGTATTTCAAGAACTGGCTTGGTAAACTTATCAGCATTGAAAGTAGTGAACTTTCAGACTGTATAATTATAATTGTATTCTCTTGATGTCTCCTAGGTTGTCTATGCATGAATTCTTTTGTCCATTGTTGAAAGTATTTTTGCCTACTATATGACTCAAATGTTTGGCGTCCTTAGAGAGTCACTGATGCTGACCTCAGAGCATTGGTATCAGATGAAGTTTTTCAGGCAGAACCTATCTGGAAGCTTGATGATTTGCAGGTAAATTGAAATATGCTTTGAAATTTGATGTCTGATGTAATGGCTTGACAATAATAGGACAAACACAAACTAATTAATATCTATCCAGTGCAGGTTACTTGTGGAACTCTTGGTCTTTCGACAGCAACGGTCAAACTTGTTAATGTTGATGGTAGCACACATATTGCTTGTTCTGTTGGCACAGGACCAGTGGATTCAGCTTACAAGGCTGTGGATCTGATAGTGAAGGTTTGAAGTTGTATATATTCCTTGTTTGCTATCACTTCCTTTTGATTATGAAAGTTTATCGCACTACTCTTAGTATGTATAAGTATTTTTCTAGCCCTTTCCGTGGTGTTATGGTCTTTTACCTTGTCCCTGGGATCATGGTTTTCATAGCCAAAAACCAAAAAACAAAAAGGAAAGTTTGAAAATTATTTGAAGGCCATTTTTTAAAGTCAAAACATTGTTTTTCTTTCAGCATAATTTTGGGAATGTAAAATCATTGCCTAAACTGCAAAGTTCTCTTGGTGCTACAGGTCATCATACTTGAATGTTTCTTGGACTGTGAATCTTAGATGGTTCCAGATTTACTTGTTCTGCACATTTACTGGGATTATGCTGGAATTGTTAGCACTATTTGTATGATGGAGGAATCTTCTGCTCTTATTTTTATGCAGGAATCAGTAACACTTCTGGAGTACTCAATGAATGCAGTCACAGAAGGCATCGATGCTATTGCCACTACCCGCGTTCTAATTCGTGGGGAGAACGGTCAGACATCTACTCGGGCTTTAACTGGAGAAACTGTTCTTCGAACATTTAGGTATGGTGAATTCAAAAGTAGATTGCTTAGTGTATCTGTGTATCTTGTTCTTTCTGATGATCCTCAGACACAATTAACGTTTTATTCTATTTTTAGTGGGATTGGAGCAGGAATGGATGTTGTTGTTTCCAGTGTCAAGGCTTACATTGCTGCACTAAACAAGATGTTGGGTTTCAAGGAAACGTCATATTCTGCTGAAAAAGTCCCAAGTTCTGCATCTCAGAGTTGAGAATTTGTGTTATTGCTTCGTTCAGAGCTGCTTGTGATTGCTTGTTAACTCTGCCACGGGGGAGAGAATATTACTGCAGCATCGTCACGTTTCTCAAGTCTCCATATTATGGGATTATAGCTGTAATTTTGAAATGAATCTGTTTTGCACTGATCGTTTATCGATACCCTTAGCAATTAGTGTAATTTATGTCCGTATTAAATATTCAGACTTATTTCCCTTTTCATTTTTGAGGGCATCCTTTATTGGAAGTTACAATTGTGCTATAGTGATACAACCATTGGAGCCAAGATGCAATGGCACCATATTGTTGGATCGCTGTAACACTTGACAAAATAAAAAGATGTCTTGGAAGCTGATGTGCTGCATATATGTAGTTTTGATGCTCAAAACTTGGAAGCACAATACTGCTATTCCAATTTGTTTGATACATAATCAAAGAGAGCTAGCACTTGCTTTTGCGTGTAGACTTTCATATTACTATTGGTGAACCATGCGAGAATTATTGTTGAACTTTACATCCTTTACTGAAAGCATGATAAGCGACGATTTATAGCATGTTTGTATTAGACTCCAAATGGGCGTTTACCAGAAGTAAGACCACAAAACAAGCACACTATTAAGCTGATTTTTTTTTTCGGTCATGTATTAAGCTGATTTAAATAGGCACTAATTTTAGGGAGAAATAATCTATGAACCTATCTGCATGATTGGCTCCTTACTGAAACAATACGAAGGCACAGTCCAAGAGCTGAGTCTCACCTTCGTGATCCTCTCCTCAACAAGCAGGGTTTGTTGTTGGACTTGGACCCAACACTTGTTTTTATTGGCGATGGCTGAGGTTCCTGGATGAGTCAAATTTCTTTGGGTCAAGGCAGTAGGCGTTGAAAGACTTGTCCATCTTTGAGTGTCAAAGTTGGTGAATTTGATCAGTGCCAACTAACAGATTTTTTGTTCAAAATAGCAGTCCTGATGAAATAATATGCACAATTTCTAAATGTAGAAATTGATGTGGTAGGGTGCTCTTATTTTAAATGTAGTAACAATGGTCAAGAGGTGGACATCAACTAGGATAATATAATATAATTATAAACTCACACTTTGCCTGACAAACCAAGAGAAACCACTAACCAAGATTATTAAGTAACACGTGAACACTAGTTTGGGTCAACACTACACTGGCTCGTTTTACAATCATGCATACAGACAGATTTGTATGTAAAAAAAGATCTGTAAATCACAAGATTTTCTTTCAGAAAGTGCTCAAACCAAACCCTAATTTTTTTTTGTCTGCATTTTTATAGGAAGATAACTCACTTACACAAAAAGATTAGGTGAGAAAACGCAGATATTTCTAGCAAAATTAGTTAGAATAAAGTAGACTCTTACTATTGGGTGAGTCACGTGAATTATTAAGTGTGCGTTAGAGAATATGAGATTCATTCATGCTAACAATTTTTATATACTCTTAAAATGATTTATTAAATCAAATAAAATATGAGATGTGATCATAAAATTTAAATTTGTTTAATGCGACTAACTTATAACAAAATTCAATTTTTTTTTATAAAAAATGGTAATAATAATGAATTATTTTAAGACTACCGGTCAATATATTAGTGGCAGAGACCCATCCAAATAATTAACTCAAAAGATTCTTAATTTTTAAAAAGAGATTGCTCAACTAGTTCTTAGAAAATCTTCTTGAAAAAAATGATAATTAAATAAGACTATTAATTAAAGGAAAATTTGAATGACCATACTAGATTATTTTCTTTGATAAAGGAAAAATTTTAAGAAGGGATGTTATTTTTTTTTTAATGCAATGAAAGTATAAATGTGTAGAAAAAAGAGACCTATAACCTAATAAATGATTAAAACTCTGATATTATGATTACACACATTCTTAGAAACAAATAGTAAATGCCCTACCAACAAATTATTACTAACCAAAAAAATGAAAAAAAATCAAATATAATATCTTAAATATATTTTCTCCGTCCACTTTTATATGTCGTTTAAGGTTTTTATATAAAAATTAATAAAGTTATTAAATAGTTTTAATTGTACAGAAATATAGTTCAATATAACTAAATTATCTTTTATCTCACTTCATTAATATTTTTTCTCTTTTTTAATTTCACTTATTTTACTAATTCTTTCTATTAAAAAAAAGATAAAATTAGAAAAATTTAATTAATTTATTCTTAATATTATCAATATTTTGATAAAGAAAAATTTTTAAGATGATATATGTGAATTTTTTTTCTTTTTTTTTAATGCCATGGAGGTACAAATGTGTAGAAAAAAGAGACATATAACCTAATAAATGATTAAAACTTCGATATTATGGTCACACTAATTCTTAGAAACAATTAGAAAATGCCCTACCAACAAATTATTACTTACAAAAAAATAAAAAAAATAAATATAAAACTTTTATCGTAAATATATTTTTTTGTTTATTTTTATCTAATATTTAAAATTTTTTTATAAAAATTTAAAAAATTATTAAATGATCTTAATTATAAAAAAAATATAATTTAATATAATTAAATTATTTTTTATTTCATTAATTTTATTTTTTTTAATTTTATTAATTATAGTAATTTTTTTATTAAAATAATAATAAAATTAAAAAATTAATTAATATTTTTTTAATATTATTAAATAACAGATATTTTTAAATAAAAAAATTCTTTTACATAATAAATAAAAATAATAAGAAGGAGTAATTTGATTTTACCATTTGAGGGCAAGTGTCGTTTTCTTATACCTCTAAATTGGGCCAGTAAGCGAGAATTTCTGAGCCAGTAGTCAGTGCAGCCTACCCTAGTAACAAATAAATTAGACGCTCTAAAGATGGGTCCAATTTGTTTAATTAATTAAAAATTGTTTAGCATTTGAGCATCTTTGTCTTGAGAAATAAAAACAAATAGTAATAAAAAAGCAAATCCCACGCATTATAAGACTGGTTTGGTTTGGTTAGCGTATGCATTCGGGTCTCGGTGCGGTGGTGCTGCCAAACGCGACGATGGAAGAAGCATCAGCGTCAGCATCGGCAACGGCAGCAGAAGCAGAGAAGCTTGAGGAAGAGGTGGCGAAGGTTCTCGAAGACGCCAAGGAACTCCAGGACTCCGTCTCAGCCCACATCTCCAGGACCTCCACCGAGGAGCAGCCCCTCCGCCAGCGCGCCCTCCGCCTCGACTCCAAAATCCACGGCCTCCGCTCCTCCCTCGACTGTCTCCTCTCTCACAAGTTCCTCGACCCCAAGCTCGCCGACAAGGTATAGGTCAATTTGCTGCGCCATTGCGCCAGAAATTTCCATTCGATTTCACTTTTTTTTTAAAAAAAAAAAATCTGTGTCATTCTTCAATTTTAATCGGATTTCCTTCAAATGGCCAAAATTTAATTTTGATTGAATTGAATTGGATTCTCACGAGTTGTGTAATTTCTTCCGCAACTGGATCCGAATGATTTGTGCGCAGTTGGATGAAGATTTGCAGAGAGCGAGATGCATCGTGGTTGATGGTGACGCTGCTTCGCTTCTTCCAGGCCATGTGCAAGGTTCTTTAACGAATGCATTAGCTTAGAGTCAGTTTGGTATCCCTTTTATAATTGGCATGTGTTTTTTTTCATTTTTTTAATATAAAGCTTGAATTTTTCCCCGTCATTTCTTCGGAGATGCCAAACAGACCCTATATAAGTAAACCTTATTACCGTTCTTTTTTGTTACTTATTATGATTATGATTATGATATGATAATGTACCCTATCACTCTAGGACGCTTTCTGAGGATGTTTCTGGGTCCTATTAATGTGCGTGCCTCTAGGAAGGATGTCCAGCTGAAGGTCAAAGAGGAATACAACAGTTACAGAGTATACTTCTCTCTATCTCTCTCTCTCTCTCTCTCTCTCTCTCTCTCTCTCTCTCTTCACCCCTTTGGCCCTTTCAAATATGAAAAATCTCACTTAATCATACATGGGATTGGGAATGGCTGTTAACATTTTTGCATATCTGGCTTCCTCTTGGATGAGTTTGTTGCTTACTGAAATTCTTATTAAAAAAAAAGAAAGAAAGTATGTTGCATGTAAGTAACATAGTTGATATGAATTTTTTTTGAAAAAGACACCTCTTTTGTTCAGGATAGAACTGCCCTGCTATTCCTGCTTTTTCCGTCAATACTGCTTATTCTAAGATCTTGGGTTTGGGCTGGATGCTTGCCAGCTTTTCCTGTTCAGATTTACCAGGTATTTGCTTTTAAATCCCTCGTTTGATGTCCTATTAGTATTTACTTGCTTACATGATGAAACATTCCTATGCAATTTGTCATTGAGTATTATCATTTGTCAGGCATGGCTGCTATTCCTTTACACTGGTTTGGCATTGCGAGAGAACATATTGAGAGTCAATGGAAGTGATATTCGTCCATGGTAAAGACACAAAACTTTGTTATATTGAGGCTTTGTGACAGTCAATTTTGTAAACAAGAATGGATCATGGTTATTAAATGGATAAAAGGTTCTTGGATGTGCGCTTTGTAGTTCTTTAATTACATGCGTGAAAAATGAGTAACTCATTTATTGATTCTTCAACCCTTCAAACCCTACAACTTGAGTGTGAAAAATTGTTATTACAAAAGATATGCGATTAAGTGCATTTGCTACTACTTGATTCACCTGATTGGTACTTCAGAGTTCAGAGTGAAAGAAACTGTTGAAGAAATGAACTCCTTGGTGCAAGTTGAGGTGTAAACTTTTTTTATGAGTTGACTGTTGAGATGCCAGAGAGCCTCAACATGAGTATAAGAATTCTGAGAATCCTGGTATAACAAATAAAATTGTTGCATTAGTTTTGCATTGTGAGGTAGCTTGGAAGTTGTAGAATAAGTTATTCTGACTATTTGTAGAGCATCGGATATGTCCATCTAACTTTAAGTTCTTTTTCCTTAGCTGCTTTTGAGATTTTGGCAGTGAGGACGATATGGAGTTTCAGAACTGTGTTCTTTTTACAGGTGTTTTGTACATTTGGATGGAGTGAAATGCTAGATATACTGTGGTTCTTTCTCATCTTATGCAGGATAGGCATGTTTCTTAGCCTGTTTGTGGGTTTTAGGTCATGGGCTTTTTAAGGGGATTCCTTTATTTATTTTGCAAAGTGACTAGTTCACTCTTTTGAGCTGTGTTCTTTCTTTGATGTTTTCTGTTTTTTAAAGGAGAATATCTTCCCTCTCTTAATAATTTCTTTTCTTATCTAAAAGGAAAATAATAATTGACACCCCCTTTTCCTGCATTAGAGAGAGAATGATGAAGGGGAGGATAGGAAAGAGAGGATTGTTAGCTGACCCTGTGATCTTCCTTGATTTTGTGCTTTGTGTCAGCTTGCTAGGGTTAGAAAGGAAGTTTGGAACAAGGGCAAATTAGAGGCCGCAGCTGAAGGTCTCTTTTGAGATGACCTTGGGTATCTTCTTATTATGTTATTCAATTTATGAAAGGCCTTCCTTTTTTAATTATGGATTTGTGAAAACCAACTCTTTTGATTTTTTTTTTTTTTTAAATAACAGTTAGCCACTGTACCTTAACTCTCTAAAGTGCATAAGATCCAAATCCTTCTATATCCATTCTGTAAATAAAAGAAATAAAGAAAATGGATTCACATGCATTCACATGCCTTTCAAAAACACACACACACACACATTTGTTCCATGTGATGTCCATGTTTGTGCATCATAGATATTTTCATAAATTAGGGAATACATGGTTAATAATTTAGTTGGCCTGCTAATGTTGTCATCCTTGCATAGTGTATTGAGGTTGGGGGCAGGTCAGAGGTTGGTTTACATGGGACTCAATCTTTTGGCAAATAAACTTATGATATGGTTACAGGTGGATATATCATCATTATTGTGCTATGGTAATGGCCCTAGTGAGTCTCACTTGGGAAATTAAAGGACAACCAGATTGTGCAAAAAAGCAGGTTAGCTTCCTTCCTCTATGCATAGAGTTTTTTCTTCCTTTATTAAATATGTTATGTACCTATCATTTATGTCATTCAATAATGCATGCAGAGAGGTGTACAACTTTTCCTGCAGTGGGCTATGATGCAAGGAATTGCAATGCTCTTACAAAATAGATATCAACGCCAGAGACTGTATACTCGTATTGCATTGGGAAAGGTGCCACTGTTAAATAGTATATCTTTTACAGTTTTTCTTACTTTTTTCCTTTCTATTTCTATATTAATTATATTTTACAATCAACCAATCTTTCTATCATCCTGGTTACTCACTTTCATCTCTTCGACTCACTATTTGGTGTTATTTTAGCGTATTCATAACTGTACAGAACTTGTTTGCATTCATGATTGCATTTTTCTTTTTCCTGGTGGCATTAATTTTATGGTGAAATCTCTCCAAGCATATGGACTGAAAAATAGATATATGGTTTTGATCCTTGTTCTCCTCTGAATTTCAGGCTAAGAGGATGGATGTTGTGTGGGGAGAAACAGCTGGTGTGGATGGCCAACTGTGGTTGTTGTGTCCCATACTTTTCATATTGCAGGTAACTGCATGGCTTCTTATGACCTGTGTTACTTAAGTGTATAGGTGTGATTATGAGCTGGTTTTTTATTCTCGTGATATCCATGTTCCTATAAAGTTGATGGTTTATCTGCCATACCTTTAACTACTTTGCATCTTGTGTGACAATGGATTAGTGGAGAAGCAAATCTTGCGTTAATGAGTTTCCAATTTTACTAAAGCTATTTTACACTGATCCACTGTCTGGTTGCAGGCAAAATCTAGGCTTGGGGAAGATAAGTGTAACTTTTTCATATAGACATGCCTGTAAATTTATTGCTTGGGCCTTGTACGTTGTTTAGTGTTAATTTGCTTCAAAACTGTAATTATCTGCTTTATTCACGTTTTGGAAATCATTGACCTGAATATAGCGCAGCGGCTGGATTCTGACATTCATGAAATATATTTGTGCTCCTATTTTGGTTTAGGGGTTTGAGGCATATGTTGGACTATTGTTGCTCAGGACTGCATTTGTTGGGGTTGTTTCTGAGTGGCAGGTACTACTTTGCTCATGCTTTCTATTTTACATCTCCATTATGTACATCAAGCAACATAACCGCACTTATAATGAGTAAAACTCTTTGGGCAGGTAATATTTTGCGGCGTCCTGTTGGTTTTAATGGCTGTTGGGAACTTTGCAAATACAGTACAGACTCTGATGGCAAAGTCAAGATTTAAGGCCAAGATGAGAAGAAGCAAGAGCAAGCAGCAATTGGATTAGCACAGTTGTGACTTCTTGAGCTTTTAATAGTGTCAGGATTTTTGGCACTTTTTTCAGTTTTGACCACAATTCAAGCTAGTGATAATTTTGGGTTTGCTGTAGAATCAATCGTTTTCTGTGTCTAAGCATAAGCATAAGCATAAATTTGGATTGAAATGATTATGTCCTGCAATTTCTGTTATCCACTTTTTTAGGTCAGCATACTCGATCTCCTGTTATAGCAGGATGATGACTGAAACTTCTGGTCCCTCCAAAATCTGTTATACATGATTTTAGGTGCTTTGCAGACTCGAGAGTCCAAGGGAACCATTGATAAAAAACCATGTGAGATTGACCCGAGGTTTATATCGAGATGCCCACTTGGGACCCTTTTCTTGGTGTTCTATTTTTTTATTTAATTAATTTTACAACTTAAAATGTTTTAATTACTTGCAGGCCGGGCTTGACCATTTTATGGTGTGGAACGGTATGCGGAATAGCCATGATGCATTTTTTTTTTTACCTATATTATAAATCAAACATGCAGATTAAGTCAACGACAGGCCATTTGATCTTATCTTGTCTGAACTGGATCTTTGTTCTAAACATAAAAAAATAAAAAATAAAATAAAATCTTAACACACTCAAATTTTTGCAAGAACGGGTCGTGTAAGAACATTACTCGATTGAAAGGATATTCTGATAAATTCCGATAGGTTGATATAGTCTTGTAAGCAAAATTAATAGATTGAAGTGTTGTATTAATCGATTAGAACATCTAACAGTCATATTTTTCAAGACAAATAAGCTTTCAATCCATTGACATGCTACACTAACAGATTAAATGATGTCAGGGCGATGGTGACAACTAGTTTCGTTTCATTTTAGTGAACTTCAAATGAAACACCACCGACGAAAACACTTCCTCTTGGACCATAGTCATAAGCTGGGATTGAAGTTCTTACAAACTTTGAAAAGTTGTTTCTGATTTATAAGTTTATTTACTACGTATACTATCAAAATATCAATTTGAGTTTTTTCATAATCAATTTTTTCTATCTTTTTAATGCTTCATTGCATTATTTACTCATTGATAAAGTTTTCACTTGATTTCTTTTATTCAAACTAAGATCTAGTTTAAAAGAGGGTGAAAATTTGCTCAATGTTTCTAATAGAGAGGATGGGCAATCTATTTGACTGTGAGGTTCAAACATTAAGCTGAAGGATCCAGAAAATGTGAGAAGTGTTATAAACAGACTAAATTGGAGATAAGGTATAGGGTTGTATACATGAAGCCCACCCCATCCCATTTGAATTAAACTGATTCATCTACAAACCAAAAGAATCTGTGTACATGTGCTCCCAAATTCTTTATGCTTATGATGATTATAAAGTTGACACTAATATTTAAAATTGATAGAATATGAAATAAGTAATAACAATAGGAAGCACAGCACAGGGACCTCTTGTGGTCCCAAACAATGGAGATTAGAAGCAGCGTGCAGCGCTAAACTGGCCAACGCAGAAAAGAAAGGGTCCCAAAAAGAAAGAGTAACAGTTGGACTCGGGTACCTTTTCTCCCATCATCACACCGCCCACTCCTTCCTTTGCCACAAAGTAAAGAAAGAACAGCATCCAAACAAATATTATTTATTTATTTATTTATTTCATTTTTAAATATAAAAAAATTATTATTATTATTATTAAAAATTAATTTTAATATATAATTATTTTAAAATTTATTTATATTATCATTCAATCACCTTGTTACATTATTAAAAAAATTTAACATAAGACAAGAAAAAAAAGTTGACTTACCATATAAATATTTAAAAGTCTACTAAATAAGGATTAGTCTGTTGTTCAACTTTTTTTAAAAATATTAATGTCATAATAAGTTATTTAACCATCAATATATGTTTAACAAGTACTCGGTTATCTAACAATTTTCTTACTAAATATAATTAGTAACGAAAAAATGTTCAATTAAAACAAAAACATGAATATTAGATAATTAAAAAAATTTAAAATATTATTTTTAGTATTTTAAAATTTGAAAATGCTATTATTATGTTATTATTATTAGTTATTAGTTATCTAAGAAAAGCAGTTCCCCGCGTTGCTTCTCTGGCTGGCTCAAGTCTCAACCTCGCACACCTCAAAAGCCAAAGCAAATCAAAACCCCCCTATCTGTCTCTGTCCTTTATTCTTTGCATCCTCCGATATCCACAAACCCTAGCAACCCACAAAAAGGTATTTTTTTCTCTCTCCTTGATTCCTCTATTTTCGCTTCTCATCTATGCCTAATTTTGGTTTCCCAATCTGTCATTTCCTCCCCCTTATTTCTTTCTCCCCTTTATTCTTCACTATTTTTTGGGTTTTGAATTTCTCTTCAATTCTTTTGGCTCATCGGGTGCCCCTGCATTTTGTTGGATTCCCGATCTGGGCTGAATTGAATTGAATTGTGGCAATCCTTTTTTTTTTTAAAATTAAAGTTTTCTTTTTTTGCTTGCAATTTTTTTTTCTTTTTTTTTTTGTGTTGATGGACCGCAGAGACTTTCATCACCGCACTGGTCATCTGGTAAGAATTCATTTTGGCGTTCTCTCCGTGTAATTGGTTGTCGGAGGTTGAAATAGCTGTGAATTTCGTAGTTTTTGTGAATTGGATGATTCTTCTGTGGGTTGCGGTGTAATGTATTGTCCTCTCACATTTCCCTTTTGTCTAATATCTCAATTTGAAATTCTTTAGATGTTGAATGAAATGGGTCAATGAAGGATTTTGACCCAGTTCTCTTTATGAGCTGATAATTTATGTAAGGACCCTTCATTAACAATGTCTTGTTGAGGGATCCTTTAGGGGCAGTTGACCTTCCCTCCCTCCAGAATTTTCAAATTCTGCAATTTAAACAAGTGACATAAATGTGTGATGGTCGTGATGGACGGCATTCAGAAAGGATGTATGATGCATTTCTTCGTTATAATTTTCTTTTTTGCATCACGGTGATAGGCAAAATGTAGGGTGTGAAGATTGCAATCTATTAGGAGCTAAATTCTGAAACCAGCATATCTCAAGTTCCTCGAGCATTGTTTGTGACCATAATCATGCCGAACTTCAAATTTATGATTTTTGTTTCTGAATTTATTTATCATTAGTTGTTCACTTTTATGAAGATTTGTGATCAAATAACTGATAATTCTTACCTTTTATACTGCTAGCAGACCTTTATACCAGGGATATGTTCAGTGCACCTGCTTGAAGAGTTTCTAAATTAGTTTGTTTTTCACTTATAAGGTCAAATTATTGGATATTTATGCTTTTTGTGGCAAAATGCAGGCACATGCTTCTCCTGGTTACTTTGTCCACCTGGATAATAAAACTTACAAAGACGATTTATATTTGAGGAAGAGGACGAGGATGCGTCGGTGGCTTTGTTGCACTTGTCAGGTGGAAGAGTCTTACCCATCAAATGAAAATGAACACGTGAAAAGCCCAAGGAATTATGGAGATGGTGCGTTTCTATAGGCCTCATTATGTAGCTATTAAAATTTGAAAACTTTCTGTTTAATTGAAAACTTCTTGCTACTTGTGAGTCAATATTTTTAGTGTTTACATAGCCCAGCATATCAGATGGCTGGCTTCTTTCCCAGTAAAGATTCCTCATATGTCATATTCTGTTCATTTTAGGCAACCCAAAAGGCTCAAAGGTGTCAGCTCCTGTCAAACCTGAAACACAAAAGGCAGCACCGCCTATTGAAGTTCCGCCATTATCTTTAGATGAGCTGAAGGAAAAGACTGACAACTTTGGATCAAAGGCATTGATTGGTGAAGGATCATATGGAAGGGTGTATTATGCAACCTTAAATAATGGAAAAGCTGTGGCCGTGAAAAAGCTTGATGTTTCGACTGAACCTGAATCAAATGTTGAGTTTTTGACCCAGGCATGTCTTGGCTTGGCTATCAACTAAACAAACCATAATAATTTATACACTGAAAGTATGTTGGTTTCTTGGTGGTTATTGTCAGTTTATTAGCCTTCTCATTCAATGTTCCCTATTTCAGGTTTCCATGGTCTCAAGATTGAAGCATGAAAATTTTGTTGAGTTGCATGGTTACTGTGTTGAAGGAAACCTTCGTGTACTTGCATATGAGTTTGCAACTATGGGCTCTCTTCATGACATTTTGCATGGTATGTAATATCATGTCCTGTCTTAACTTATATTTCATATATAAGAAGTTCCATTAATGATTTGGATTGTCTTTGCATTACAGGTAGAAAGGGAGTTCAAGGAGCACAACCTGGGCCAACTCTTGACTGGATACAGCGAGTTAGAATTGCAGTTGATGCAGCAAGGGGATTAGAATATTTACATGAGAAAGTTCAACCGCCTATTATACACAGAGATATCAGATCAAGTAATGTGCTTATCTTTGAAGATTACAAGGCTAAGATAGCTGATTTTACCTTTCAAATCAGGCCCCTGACATGGCTGCACGTCTTCATTCCACTCGAGTGTTGGGAACTTTTGGGTATCATGCTCCAGAGTAAGCTTCCAGAACCTGCTAGCTTTTTATTTATATATCTATATTATCTCTTTTTTTTTTTTTTAAATTCGTAGATGTGTATGCCATCTTGTATTAAAAAAATGTTTTAGTGCTGTTTGTGTGTGGGTTATCTTTTTACATACACCTGCAATTCATGATTTATCACCAAGGATTATTAAGTGTCACTTGACCTTGAATCGACTCTATTTTCATCATTTGTTGATTGTTTCTTTAGATTTATTTAAGATATGGACATGACTTGCAATGTTTCCCTTCCCAACTTCTCTTGGATTCAATGCATAAATATTTAGTTCAAATATGTAGTCTTTCAATTATACTTAATGATACAGTGGTAACTCTTGACCGGTAAATTATTGTAATGAAGAGCAAGTGAGTCTTGTAGTAGCATTACTGGCTTCTGATGTGATCTTGTTTTTTTTTTTTTTTTCTCGTAGTCCATGTGCTTGGCTTAAAATTTACTGGACTCCTGGCAAGTTAAAGTAATAAACAGGAAATACAAATCAGTACCTCTTTTTAATCTAGCTTTCCTGATTCTATTCACTCTAGGAAGGACGTCCTTTATGGTCAATTACTTTAGAATGTTTGTGATTTTGAAAGTTGATGAATAACCCAGCAATCTAACTCAACATTTGATTGAACAAGAAGTGTTTTGTTTATAGTTGCTATTAGATTTTATAGATCATATCATTTAGGCAATATGATTTTGGAGTTTCGTGTAATGTCTGGGGATGTGACATCTATAGTCTAGTTATTAAATGTGTGTTTGGATTAGCTTATTTTGTGGTCAAAACAGCTTATAATTAAAATTTTACTGAAAGAGTTTTTGAAAAAAAAAGTAATTTTTTCCTAAAATTAATCTGTTACCAAACATGCACTAATATATGCGGATTCATATTATCTTTGCCTTGCTTAGTTTTGTTTTTCCATTTTTAGTTTTTTTTTTAAATTTTGCACCTGAGCTCTTTCTGTCGCCTTTTTGTGATTTTATATTGTTTTATTAGGTTCTTAGTTTCTAATGTCTTGAAACTTTACAGATATGCGATGACTGGCCAGTTGACTCAAAAAAGTGATGTCTACAGTTTTGGTGTTGTTCTTCTTGAGCTTCTTACAGGCAGAAAACCTGTTGATCATACAATGCCTCGTGGACAGCAAAGTCTTGTTACATGGGTCAGTGCACCTGCTTAAACTCATACCTCATCTCTGTATCGTTTAATTGTTTAACCTTTGGTAGTTCCCCATAGATGTCTTGTTGATGTAGATATTTTTTGTAGGCTACCCCAAGATTAAGTGAAGATAAAGTTAAACAATGTGTAGATCCAAAACTGAAGGGAGAATATCCTCCTAAAGGAGTTGCTAAGGTATCTCTCTCTCTTTCTCTCTTTCTGTCTCCCCACACAAACACACACATATATATAATGACACAGACGCATGCATAAAATCATGGGGTTTGGGGTCTTCCAATTGGAAGTTGAGGCTGACAATGCTTATCATTGACTATGCAGCTTGCAGCTGTTGCAGCACTGTGTGTGCAGTATGAAGCTGAGTTTAGGCCAAATATGAGCATTGTTGTTAAGGCACTCCAACCACTTCTGAAGTCTTCTGCTCCTGCGCCAGAAAGTTGAAGCAAATGAACCTAAGTTTGATTCTGCATCTTCTGCACAGTTTAATTCAACCATCTCCATATTTCATCAAATACTGCAGATATATATATTATATTATATATATATATATTTTATTTTTATTTTTTTTTATTTTTGTATGAGATTGGATTTGTAGGATTGCATTGGCCCGTTTCATCTCATTGTTCACTTCCATGTATTTCTGGTATTGCACTTGTAGTGCTGACGTTTATAGAGCCATAATGCAAACAATGGGTTTGGGTTGTGTGGTGGATATATGTGTGGGTAAATGTTGTTTGTCACTCAACGTTAATCCCCCCCATTTTCTTTATTTTTCTTGCGATCAGGCTGAAGCTGATACTTGGCTTGAAATACCTATATTTGTGGTACTTATTATTATTATTATTATTGGTAACAGGATTATAATTCTTGTTCTTGTAATTTTCTTACTTAGTGCTGCCGAAGTAATTTGTCTTGGTATGCTTAGATTGGAACAATAGTCTGGAAAAGTGAATATTAGAGCAGAGGACCCAGGATCCCATTTTAATGTGTCATATTGGTGACATGCCAAAGTCTCTCTTAGGTTTCATTTTCTCCTAGATTTTAAATTTTTAATGTAGTAAACTACATCGGGCTCATCATGGTGACTTGAAAATGCAAGTATAAGAAAAGAAATGAAATAACAGATTTTAAGTAGCTTGTAGCTTGTGCTTGTTTAGATAGATGCAATGATAGCCGTAAGCATGTGGTTAAATGGTAAAGGTTTGTGTCTTCCAGCCTTGGCACTCGGGATCGAATCCAGTGGAATTAAATTTTATCTCCCTCTCCTTGATAAAAAAAAAAAGAAAAAAGAAGATAGATGAAATGATATGAAAAATTGAAAAGTCTCGTGTGCACACGTCCCCATCAACGAATTGGCACTTTTGCATTGTTTATTCACGGAGCTCGCTTTCTCCATGAAGCAATCTAGTAATTGCGATTAAATTACTAACCAATTAGTATTTAGTTAATAGATTGTAGTATTTATAACAAACAAAATATTTTTGAATAATTCATTAAAATTTACTTAAGATGCCAGTGTTCCTCATATAGAGGTTAAGTAAGACTTGTTTGAGGCTTACTCTTAGAATTTATTCTAATCTCTTGTATTTTAAATTCTTTGAAATTCTGAAAAATCTTCTAAACATAACTTGTATCAAAGTTGTTTAAACATCGTATTTTTCATGTACAAAAGTTTAAATTTCTTTGACTACTGGTTTCGCTTAGTAATTACCTTTTTATCTCAAAAACTAATTGAATAGTCTCCTTAAAAGAAAAGTTAAACTCTTAATTTAGAGTCTATTTGGATATATATTTTTTTTAAAATAAAGTATTTTTTTTAAAATAAAGTACTTCAATATATTTTGAAGTGTGTTTGGATGTGACTCTTTAAAAGAGTAAAAGTTAAAAAAAAATTAATTTATCTCTTTTTTTAAAAGTTAATAATCTCTAGTTTCTGAAAAAAACAGAAGGATAAATAGTTTTTAATATAATTTTATGACAAGAATATTCTTTACCTTTATTAAAAATTACGTTTCATATCTTTTATTTCTTTCTCCTTGTAAACCCTACTCACATAAATCTCCTTAGGTAGTTATGTGAATTACATTTTAAATAACGCAACTTTAAGCCATTGTGTTCTAATATCTTAAATCGAATTATTATATCAATAACTATACCACTTAGAGAAAGTAAAATAGAATAACATTAACAATATGTTAAGCATTTGGGTACACAATTAGACATATTTTTATTACCTTAGTCTCGTTTTTCATGACTCTGTTACCATGACATACTTGAAAACCTCACCGTTCCTATTATGCTAGCATTTTTCATTTTATTTTACATATCATAACTCATCATATCTTGCATTTGGATGTCTTTTTCAATAATTTTGATATAAATAAAGTATTTTTATTCTTTTTTATCCAAATAAACTTAAAAGTCTTTTTATTATTTAAAAGTACTTCTTAAATATTATATCTAAATATAAAATTATTTTTTCTTAAAAAAAGATATACTAAAATAAGATATATAAAATATTTTTTTTAGAAACTTATCCAAACGAATCCTTAGTCCTTCACAGATTGTGTCGATATAACTTTAGTTATCTAAAAAAATTGACATTAATTTAATACATTAATTATAAAAAAAGTTATCAATTTAGTCTTTTACTTATATAAAATTAACATCAGTTTAGTCATTCAATTATAAAAATTATATCAATTTAATCTCTATTCATATACTAAAGGATAATTTTGATATTATCTTTCATAATTCAAAGACTAAATTAATATTAGGATTCTTTAAAAGATTAAAGTGATATCAGCATAATTTTTATAAGACCAAACTGAGAATTTACTAAAAATAATTAAATATTTAGAAATAATATGCTAAGTGAGCTTTTGCCTGCTTTAAGTATTTAACTAGTAGTCTTGGAATAGTCTATTTTTTATTATTATATTATCAGAAAAAAAAAAAAACAATGAGCACTTTGTTTGAGTCCATTTTTTGGGAACCAATATAATTTTTATAAAATCTATAAAAATGGAATCCAATGATTTTTTTTACATATCAACGGAATCGACTCAAAATTGACACTTCCAAGTACAAAGAATTCAGCTCGCCACCTATTCAAATTAACTTTTTTTCTTATTGGGACCAAAATTATAAATTATACATAACATTTTTTTATATAATAAGGACATGAAAACTTAAACTTGTATCGTACTGAAAATTATCCAAATCGCTTACTGAAAATCTAATAGCTTCACTAATTACTGACAAGTGCAATTGCACGATGATGATCCCCGCGCCCTAACCGACCACATCCCTATAATTTGAACTCTCTCAACTCGGCCATTTCGTTTCTCAATTCCCCTTTCCATTTCCTCCTTCTCTCTCTCTCTTCAACACTCATGGCTGATACTTCCGATTCTTCTCTCTCTGTTCCGTCTCAGCAACGTCAAGATTCTTCTCGAATCCCATCATTTCAGGAAGTCCCCCTTCTTGCTTTTTCAAAATCGTTTGCTTCTTCAAACCACAATATTACTTTCTCTGTACTTCAGAGCACTACACGACAACCCGCTTCTACCGAAGAAACCAAAAACGAGAAGGTTGCTGTGTGTGTGAATTGGGATTTTCTCCTTCTGGGTGTGGTGGAAAAGGCTCGGATAAGGGTCAGAGTATTAGAGGCGAGGTGGGTATTGTCTCTAATGTTGAGGGAAAGCGAGAAACGCTTGATTTTGCGACAGCCGAGCTTGAAAGATTGTGTTTCTTGAAACAGGATATGGGTCGCTCTGGAATCAAAGAATCTAGCGGACTCCGTGGAAAGGCCCCTGGTGATTGTGGTGCCAACGAGGGGAAGCCGACGGTGGAAGCTCAGGTGGCAAACGAAGATTCAGGATTGGAGAATGCCTTGGAAGCCAAAAAGAAACGACTGTTGGAGGAACTGGAGTCTGTTTTATTGCCTAAAGATGAATTTTCTGGTGGGAAAACACAGGCCTGCAAAATGGTGCAACAAGACTTGCCTCTTCGACCCTCATTAGGAATTGAGGTCATTGATGAAACTGCACTTGTTGAGACCATTCCTGCGTCTGGAATAGGAAAGAAAACCAGTTTCCTGGGATCAAAGAAGTGTATCGGGAAGGATGCGATTAAAGAAATGGACGTCAAGAATGGGAAACAATCAAGAAGAAAGGCTAAAGGAGCGAAAATGGTTTTGGGAATGGATGGAAGGCACGCGAGTGTCACTGGAACAAATGAAGCTCACAGTGGTTCTGGAGAAAATGGTAATGGAACGAAGAGAAAGTACTCAAGAAAGGAGATGGAGGCTCTGAGGCTTGTAAATATGGTGCAACAGCGGAAAATTTGGAAAGCTATATACAGTGCGCTCGACACTGCAGTGGCAAAGGAATATAATAACTTGGCAAGCAGTGAGCATCAGAAGCATATACGTTTGAACTATGATCCTCATCAATGCTTTGCAAAGAAGAAAGAAAGCCCAGCAATACTCAGTAAGTATTATATAGTTTGATTCAGATATGTCATTTTTTTTGTGTTTTATGTGGTATGCAATTTTTTATCTGCATAAATTTATATTGATTACTCCAAGGACACAAATTTTGCAATAGGGCCTTTGAGTTGGCAAAAGAGATTAATTAAGACTTACTGAATTATCTATTGCTTTACAAATGCTCAGAGGTGAAGTAAATATTGAGTTATGCCATTGTGCTGGGTATTGCTAGGACTGTGCAGTGAAGATCAGATTGAGTTATGCTCAACAAAGTGTATTGCTAAGAATTTGAATTTCTAAAGCCTGCGACCTGCGTTCACGGATTGACATTGCAATCATCTCACTAAAATGGTAGTTCCTTGGAATCAGGAATATTAGTCTTCACAAAGAATATATGAGGATTAACCGACCACATGTATTTATCACTGATGAGGAAACTTAGTCCTTTTGATTGTAGCAAGCACTTGTTTAGATTTCATTAACATAGTTAGGTTTTAACTTCTAAGATATTGGTAAAATGAATTGTATATCTACTGGCACTGAGGAGATTTTGAGAGGAATATAAGGAGTTGTTCATATAATCTTTTTTATTACAAATCGTCATGACAGGATAGTTGCTAGTAATCTGGCTGCTCAAATGATACTATAAATATTTAGAGTAGGGATGGGATTAGTAGTATACTACTATTAGGCCCACAGATTCTAGAGTTAAAGGTGGGACAACGAATTATTTTTCTGCCAGTGCTCAGCAGATTTCAAGAGGAATCTAAGGAGTTGTTCATTTAATTTTTTTAATCCAAAATGTAACGGTGATTGTAGATGGTTGGCCAAATGTTGCTATAAATATTGGGTAGGGATGGGATTAGTTGTATACTAGTATAAGGTCTACGCTCTACAGATTCAAGAGTTAAAGATAAGAGAAGATTGTTGTATTCTTATCCAATAATGTAAAGTTCTGACTGGCCACATTTATAAATAGAGAAAATAGTTAGTTCTAACAACAACTATTTTAGTATTATTCAATTTTGAGAAATATCTCTCATGCCAAGGTGCTTGTGTTAATTGGGCTGTGTGTAAAATTCCAACCTATGGATTGTCTTTTGAGATAATGTAAATAATAAGTTGACCATTGCTGAGTCAATGTTTCATCTTATTTATCTCTTATTTTCCATTATCATTACTCTGCTTGTTTTCAACCTAGGCCTGCATCAGAGGTAAAACTAGTTGTATTGCTGACGAGTTTGATTGTGCAAGTACAGACTTGTGTTTCTAGAAATGCTGATTTGAGAGTTTAGCTTACATGGTGTAGTTTTATTATGTCTTTATAATGGAAATGATCCAAGTAACCTTGTGCATTATGAAGTTGAACATTTACTCTTTTATGTGCTTGTTGTCAGTTTATCAGTTGATGATATTTACTGAGTAACATGACTTTCATCTGATAATAATTCTCACACAACTATTATAGCCCTGATTGAAATGGTCACCTTTTACTACCCATCTGCTCTGTTTGACGTGCTCTACTGGTTGCCACTGAGAATGTCTTGTTAAACTGCTATTTTGGTAAGGAATAGAGATCTACTGTTGTCTCTTCTTTGCATTGAACATTGTGGTGAACATCAGGGGTTTCTGAAATTGACACCAGCTGCATATGTAAATGTTGATTTTTGTTGCTTGTTCTGTTAGTATTTCTTCTATCTAGAATTGTGGATATTGATTGTTCTTTGCTTCAATTAGAAGGGCTTCCATCTAGAGATTTCATGTTTGAAGTTGCTTCCCCTTGCTGTAACTCATGTACTTGAGTAACTTTGCAGTAGCTCGACTTTTTAGCATTGAATGTATCTGTGATTACTTTGGTTTGTAATGTCCATGATTTTAAAAGCTTTAATTTTTCATTCTCTCTCTCTCTCTCTCTCTCTCTCTCTCTGTCTCCGTTTTTCTTAGCTTTGCTGTTGTATTTTTCATAGTTAGTTGCAATATGGTTTGAAAATATTTTATCTTGATGGCCCAATTGCATCCTTTTTTTTTTTTTTGAAAATAAAAAGTAACCCCACCTACCGGGATAAGACTTGGTTGTTGTTGTTGTTGTTGATTGCATAATTTCTTTTTTGATTTATTTCATTTTTATAATGGTCACAGTAGTTGTCTGACTCTGAGTTCTTATTTCGGACCTTGCCTAGCCCATGAGCTTCCTATTTTTCATTTTTATTTTTGTGGGTGTATGAGGGGGGCCTCGAGTGTTTTCTGATGTTTCTTCTCTGCAAAGATAATGAGTAATTCTTCTTGGTGAAACTGTGTAAATCTTTTTGTTCTGATTTCTTTACTTTTTTGTTTATCCAAATGCCCCTCGGTTGTTAGCTCATATTGTGTCAATTTGATGTTTTCAATTTCTGTTATGGACAGGTGTGGGTGCTGCTAATGGAAGATGGAGATATGTGAATGTCTTTGTGCATTGAAGAATAAGCAAAAGGAACCTGGGAAAGATATAATCTGCAACATTATTTGATTTTGTTCTGATTTGTGTACTTTAGGCACTGACTCCAGTTTCATGTTTACTTCTGTAAAGACATTGTATAGGAAAAATCTTGTGCAGTAGGCTTGATTTTAAATTTTGAAGGACTACATTAGTCATACACTAATGGGGATGCTTTGTTGTTTACATTCTTCTTTGTGTGTTAAAAGTTGTATTGTTGATTTTCAATAGGAAGTTCAGCCTCTTGTCTACATTGCACTTGAATGAGAATGACATGCTTTACCTGGTTATTGTTGCTTTTACAGAGACTAAATTTAGATATTTATTCCTTATCTACCCTTTCTGTATTATTAGTAAATAGATATTGCTAGTGCTGAAAATTTTGTGATTGCTTTCAGGTGCAGTGTGTTGTGAAAACATGGATAATGAATTACAACTCATGGAAAGTAGTGAAAATGTGAGTCTCGTTGATCCTTCTTGTAGTCATGGTGTTATGGGTGAGGATGAGTGCTCAAATGTAGAAGAGTGCAGTGAAGATGGTGATGGTGAGGATGATTATGGTAGCATTCAGAGACCTGCCTTTTTGGTTGAGGGAGAACCTAATTTTGATTCTGGTCCACCAGAAGATGGATGGGAATATCTTAGGCGTGTCAGGTATTGTTTTAATTGTCAGCAGCTGATTGCTAGTCCCATGGTGGATTTATGCTCTGAATTTTTCTTTCTTCCTGATAATTTCTTTTTGCTGTTCTGCTCTCCATAGAAGAGTGATTCTCCATATTATTGAGGATGATTCCAACTCCTTATTAAAGGCTTTTAGAAGCCACGTCACAGCTGATTCTATCAGCCTAGCCTTAACTTGGGGGTGCACTAACAGTGTTGTAAAACTTCAAATCAGTCTTGAGATGCAAATTACATTTCATGGGCACACTTACTTGAAAATCTGAATTTTGTAAAATGTTGGGGACGGGTGGTGGGGGGAGCCTGCAATAGGCGTTATATTAAGTGTATGATATGAAATGTGTAAGGTGAATTTTTATTTTTTTTTCCCTTGTGTTCTCATAGATTTTATTATAAATACAGTTGGAGTTCCACTTATAAGTGTCAATGAGTATTTTAATAGGTTCCTTGCAAGTTGCAATCAAAGTTCAAAATATGTCTACAGTTGTGAGCTTTGTGTAATCAATTTGGGGCAAGTATCTTGAAGGGATGGAATTGGAGACTGATATATCACGCAATGGTTGCTTAAAATATGATTAAAGTACTATATTTGACAATCAATAGGGAGGTCAAAAACAACATGGGCAATGTGGTAGGAAAACTATAGCATCTATTGGAGATATATGTTAGAGTAACTCTAGGTTTTGGGTTTGTCAAAGGTTGGTGGGTGGGAGAATTTTTAAGTAGTTTACCCAGTAAGAGCATGAATGCATGATGGAATAACAAGTTTCTTGGTTTTCTTTTTTCTTGCTTAGGTGGGAGGCCGGGCAAATTCCTAACGTGAAGGTAGCCAAACTTGATAGAAGTAAACTTAACATGGAACAAAGTGATTACATGCCCAAGATTCCTGATATTGCCAAGTGTCCTGAGCATCTCTTGCCATTGAAACAGTGGGAGGATGAATTTCTTGCTGAGTTTTCGGCACTGAGAGTGGTATGTTCTTCAAGAAACTGTTTTTCCTTTTTCATTTGGAATGACCAATACTCTCTTTATCCCAGTTTCTTTGTTGACCTTTCACGCTTGGGTCATTTGGAGATTTAGATCAATTTGAACAAGAGCAATGCTATTCCTGCACCACTTTATCCACACCACTTGGTCACCTACACACGACTGTATCTTGGACACAACACACATTACAAAACCAATGAAATTTATTCATAGTTGAATAAACGAAGATGCTAGTTGGTGTCCTTGCTAGCAAAGCATTGGCTGTGCTCTAATATTATAATTCTTTAGAGGACTGACCCTGCTTTCTCATTGTTCCCAACTTCTAATTCCAGAATTTCTCACGTCTTGAGGGTTCAAATGCCATTAATTCCAGTGATCTGCAAACTGTTCGTTCCTCACTGCTGCCTGGGAATGATTTTGGAGCATCTGGTAGTGTAATGAAGAGGGATGTCCTGCTTTATAATCATTTGAGCATTGGTAAGGCAATTGATCAACCTACTATCTTGACTGCTGAGGATAAGGATACCTCACTACCTTTGGAGAACCCTAGATCAAAAACTTCCATTGATCATACTACCAGCAGCCCCTTGCTTTCTTCAATCTTAGGAATGGATTCTGTAGCGAGGGTATCAATGTTGCAGAAACAAATTAGGTTGCTAGAGCCTGCGAACACTATCACAAGGAATGATTGCCTGTGGCTCTTTGCTCTCTCTGCAACAGTTGATACTCCGCTAGATGCTGACACTTGCGCTGCTCTCAGGAGTCTGCTGCGGAAGTGTGCTAGCATACGAGCCGAAAAGGCTGAACTTGATGAGGAGGTTGTGATGTTGAATATACTGGCTACAATTTCAGGCAGGTGTTTTGGACAATCTGAAAACTGAATTCCCTGTCTGTAACTTTAATACGACCTTATCCTCACCCCCTCCCTTTGTTAGCTTGCTAGAGTCCAGTTTTCTTGTGTCTTGTTCTCTCCCTGAAATAATTGCGATAAATATAACTTATTATGTGAAAGACCTACGCTAGTGCAAAAGAAGTGTTACTTGGGTAAGCCCGTTTGTCCTTAATTTTACATGTGATTCTTGCTATATAATTTACATGTTTGAACTTTTTGACTTTTATCTTTCACTAAAAAGTCTTCATTGCATCTTGTCTGCCTAGTCCCGTTTGTACATCATCTACGGAGATAGTTGTGTTCTAGTTTCATTTCAAGTTTTTACAAGTATGAAAAGATAAAACAATAATGAACACACAGGAAAAATGAACACCTTGAAAGTTTACATAAAATGCTCTTACTCGGTTTGGCTTTACTTGTGCTTAATGTCGCAAATAACTTGTATATCTTGATCTTATTCAAGAATTAAAGCCTTCGTAGTTGGCAATGTCCTGAAAGAGTTTTATGCTGAGAAAATGCATGGTTCATGATCAATTTTGGATGCAAAGTGAATGCATGAAAAGTGATAAAATTGTGAAAAATAATTATTTAGTAATTTTTGGACGATGCGTGAAGCCTTTTTAATCAATTTTAATGCTTACAGAATTTTCTAATTTTTTTGAATCTTCAATTTTCAAAAAGATCTTTTGGATCAAGACAAGAGACTAGTGCTCTGAATGACCCATTGCATATGATAATCACCAATTTTATTTTTACACTTAGTTTTTATATTTTTCTTTTGATATTTATTTTTTACAAAAAAAAAGGGATAGAGAAAAGGAAAATGTGAAGAAGGACATGTGAGTCTGTTTCTTTTTATATCATAAGTGTAAGTGGTAATTATAGAAATCAAGTACAGGGATAACATTTTCTTAGGATAGTGAATCTTTGAAAAGATAAGTTGTCCCTAAATGCAAGTTTAAAAAAAGAAGTTTCAAAGATGCAAACTTCGAAAAATAATTTTGATGCAGACGAATGGTTTAGGACATTATTATTTAGTTAAATAATTTGACCGAATCACAATAAAAATAAATAAATAATTTTTTTTAATTAACTATTATTTGAATTAATGGTTAGATGCCAAAGTGAGTTAATTCAATTGATTAAAGGGAATTGAACTAATAGTCTTTTTTGGTGTTATCATTTTTTGGGAAGGGTGTGGAAAATCGGTTAATTTTAGTTTTTTTTTTTTTATGAAAACAGTTCAATTTAGTTTTATTTATGAAATTGAACGAAACTAAGCTATACTTATATATTTATAAATATAATTTATATATTTATTGATGATTAAATCTTAATTTATTATTATTTTTATAAAAATATTTTAGACAATTTATTGATTATATTTGTTTGATGGTGTTTTTATTAATATTTTAAAGTCCATTTATTATTAATTAAATAATTAAAAAATTAAATTTGAATATAAATTGTTTTAAGAAAGAAGTGTTCAACGAAAAATTTAATAAAATGAACTGAACTTAACCAATTGACATGGGTTTAATTTTTTAATTAAATAAAATTTGATTAATTTTAATATAAAAATATTAAATATTTTAATATAAATGAATTTTTTATAAAAAATTAAATTCAAATCGTGAACTTTTTAGTTAAAATTGAGAGTAAATATTTATTTTAATTTTTTAAAAATATAGTTGATATTAATTTAATTTTTTAAAAAATTAATATTAATTTAATTTTAAATAATAAAAAATAATATTTATTTATTTTTTTAAAAAAATTTATATTAATTTAATAATTTAATTAAATAATGTAACATTAATTAAATCTTTTATTTATAAAAAGTTACGTTAATTTATTTTTTGAATTAAAATTTTAATAATGATGTTCACGTAATTTATAATGCATATAAATTATTTTAATATTATTTTTTATAAATAAAATATTAATATTAATATTAATATTATTTAAAATATTAAATTAATATCACTTTAAAATGAAAGTTACTCTTAAAAGTTATGGTTCTGAAAATCAGACCGAACCGGTCAGTTGAACCGTGAACTGGTTATTTGGCCAATTGGGTTAGGCTTACAGACTCGAATTATTTGAAAACCGGTAATGAACCGCTGAACCGAATCTAAACTGGCCAAAACTGTGTGAACCGGTCACGATTTTGCTAGTTTCTGGTTCAAACTCAAATATCAAACTTTTGAAAGCAAAAGGACGGACGAAGAATCGAACACGGAGCGCGAGGATGGGCTTCCACGTTGCTGACCATCAAGCCAACTTAGTTAGTCAAAATACTTAACATACTTTATCAACCAAAACTCCATTTTTCTTGACACTAAGTGTCAGTAGAAGGTGTATAGTTTCCTAGTATGACCCTTCATGAATAATGTATTTATAAAATATATAAAATGTGTAAGAGAGTGTGTGTGTGTGTGTCTACATATTATATATATATATATATATATTTAAAATTTAATATATATAAATATAAAATATATATTTAATTATATTACTGGTTCCACCACAATAAAACTATTGAATCATCAATTAGCTCATTAATTGATTTAATGACTAGTTCGATTTTCAGAACTTTGTTGATGATATACAAATTGAGATTTAATTGATTTGCTTATTTTACAAGTTTTTTGATGGAATATTGTTGAATTTGTATTGTTTACTTGTTTATGATTGTTATTATTATTATGATTGACTGTGATGATAGATTAATATTGCGTTGGTATAAGATTATAAGTTGTGAACTATGTGAATTATGTTTATTTTAGTTAATTTGTATGATATGTAAATTAATATTGTGTTATTTGTATGAATGTAATTTTTTTACTTTATAACACTATTTTTTATATTTTAAATAATTTTATTATTAATTTATATTGTATTTTTATAATTTTTATTTATTTTATTATATATATATATAAATATATTTATATTTATATATAAATATAAATATATATTAATTATATTTCGATTCGATCACGATTGGACCACGGTTGAATCGTTAAACTTTGAATCAATACCTTGATCGATTTAACGACCGATTCAATTTTTAAAACCTCGTTTAAAATCAATAATCTTATGACAATTCATTTTTTTATTTTTTTGATTTACAAATCAAATGAATGGGTAGATTGCAGGCGTAATACGCTAGTAGATGTCAAAATTGAAAATTTGGCTTGTTTTCATTGCTGGGGCAGGTGCTATCGGTTGTCTTCACTCTTTGGGTCTTCATCCCTGTTTGTTCAGGGTTCATCGTTCACCCTCACAGTAAGCTGAGAGCTATCAGAAAACCAAAACTACATGTTCTCTGCCATCAATTTCACCCTCTCTCCTTCCCAATTCCCACTTGCTTGCTTCGCTATTTCCATCCCTAAATGCCATTCCCCCATCCTCGTCGCCGTCTCCGCCTCCTTCCGCCGCCGCAGCTGCTCTCGAAGGAGGCACAACAAACGCACCGCCCCCACCACCACCACCACCACCACCACTTCTTCGGAACCCAAGCTTGAAGCTGTCATCGACCTCACTCACCTATCCGTCCAAGCCTCCTCCACTTTCCGAACTCTCTTCCCTTCCTTCCATTCCGATTTTCGCCGCTTCGTTTCTTCCGGCGCGGAAGCTTACAGGGATTTACAAACCTTGGTCACCCTCGACGATGACCGTAGACTTGTGGTTTCGTGTCGCCCTTCCACGCTGCATTTCGTGGGAACTTCGGCGGTTTTGAGCTTCGTCGCGTTTTTGGTTTTCAGGGTTTTGGTCAATTTGGTTTCTGGGTTTTTGTCTCGGCATCGAAACGCATCTAGCTATAGTCCTATGGTGCGCAGGGACCGGAGTCTTGGGGGAAGAGAGGTCGTTGTTGGGTGGGATGATAGGGAGAGGGGCGTGTCCAAGGTCTCGGCTAATCCATTATCGCCTGTTCAGGGCTCCGTGGAGGGTAATTCGAAGCGAGCTACGAAGAAAAAGGTTCGGGTTGAAAGGAAACTGCCCAAATGGTGGCCTACTGTAGTCAAGGGTGCTGTTTCCACCGTGGATGAGCAGGAGGAATATAAGAGGGAGGCATACAGAGTGGTTCGAGGTTTGCCTTTTCTTTTTGAGACTTTTATTTTGTTGTTTAGTTCAGTGCAATGGCATCGCATCCTTGAAAAATCTTGCAAATATGGTAGGTATAGTTGAAGAGCAATGAATTAAATGAAATTAAACGTTGTTGTGGCTGAGAATCCCATATCTATAATCTGTCTTAGTAGAACTGAGCCTTAGACTATGGTGCTTTTGGGAGACTTGGTCTTTGAAAAGGTCTATAAGTGTGCCCCATACACTTTTGAGCAATATCTCATGGTTCGTTTTATAGGTTTTGCTTGAAACAAGCGGGCCAGAATTTTGTGGCGATGTGTGATATTTGCATTTCTTTGGTGCATTTGGTTGGAATGGATTGCCTGCATCTTTAAGGGTGTTTCTCTCACTCAAGATTTTCTTTGGTATAGTTTGTGGTTTATGCCTTTATGGGTTCTCTCTAGTGCTCTGTTCATGGATGTTTGAAAGGAGTTTCTATGTCGCACTTGCTGAGAGATTGGGCAGCCTTCATGCATTCATCATTCTTTCATTTTCCTTCTTTTCTCTGTTATCCCAAGTTGTACTTTCAGAGCTAGAGCCACACAAGACACTTGTCAGGAGAAAGAGCTTTATGAGGTCTCCTAATTTGCAGCATATCATTAGTATTGAACACTTACCTTGTTATGAAGTCTAATTCTATCATAATTATACAAAAACACCTAAAATATCTATATAAAACCCTAATCGTATCACTTCCAATATTAAATAGTTGAGTTCCCTTTCCTTGTCCTGCATAGTTCTCTCTGCTGTTGGATAAGCTGGTGGGTATTTAAGTATTTGTTCGATGAGCTGGTGGTTATTTAAGTATTTATTCAACAACAGCTCTGATTGATACATGTTGACATGTTGTGATACCTATTCCCTTGTCACATAATGTCTGGCTTGTTAAATCATGGTTTTATTTTAGAAGTTTTTCCCCCCATGAGAGAATAAATTTTTAAAGAAAAGAGTACATCTGTTAATACATTTGGATTGACAACCAAATTATAGTGAGAGCTGCTTTTTTTCTTAAAACATGTAGAGAAGATGTTGAAAAGAGTGGCTTATTTTAATGAGGGGGAAGAGGGTAATAACAATTCCAGAAGTAGCTTCCGTTTCCTGTTTATTGAAATGCATTGTATAATGGTAATTTGTTACTTACAAGTTACAACTATCACATGGTTTATTAACTATTACAATTGCTACTCATGTTTCCAGTGTCTGGTTAAATTATGATTTTATTTCTGGGCTTTTTCTCTTTTGTAGGTAAAACTACACATTTCCTAATTTTCAGTCTTTTTGCCATCCTTTAATTCAAGTTGCAACTCATCCACTTGATTTCCAGCAATAATGGACCGTAGAATGAGCGGAATGGACATCATGGAGAATGATATAATTCAAGTCAGTGTTTTGGTGATTTACTTAATTGTCAAATGATGTATGTAATTTAATATACTATTTTGTTATATTAGTATTTTGGGAAAATTAGTTGATATGTATATTAGGTTAAACTTGGTATTAATTTTGTAGTGCCTTTGAGAAGAAAACATCATAGGCCAGTACTACCTAAATAAAACTGTACACGCAAATATGATTTATGAGCATTCAAAACACTGTACTGATGGTTTTCTAATTCTTTTATTGATGTGTGCATATCATAAATGTTTTCTATAATAAAAGAAAATTAATTTCTTATCTTCTCATAACACATTGGACTGTTTGTTGCCTGTATATATGAGCAGTTACGTCAACTATGCAGAACTTCTGGTGTGCAAGTATCTATTGAACCAACAAATATTCGGGATTCCTTGTATCGGGCATCTGTTAACTTTGTTTTAAATGTTTGCAGCAGGTGCAATTTTCTTAGGCCACCATTCTTGTCAACCTCTTTCCGTACTGCTAGTTGGCACCTGTTAATGATGCTTTCTACTCCTGTTATAATGATTTTGTAATTACTGATTACTTTGTATCTCTATTTAGGGCACCAAGTTACTCTACTTTAATTGATATTAATGGTGAGGAAGCTCAGCAATTCCTTGCTGGATTTGCTGAAAACATTGGCCTTGAAAATGTTCGTGCTGCAACAATTGTGTCTGCAGCTGTTGCTGCACGCACACGCTCTTGTCTTCTACAGGCTTGGGTAATTTCTTACCCTAACTCTTATGATCTGGTAATATTGTCTTTTAGCATTTGGGTTTCAGGAAAAGTACATTTTTTGTAACAACTAACAACTATTAGCAAAGGCAATAAAATATTTTCAGTTAACATGTTGGCTATTTATATGAATTCTGTGTACTGGAGATATATCACAAATTCCAGAAATCTTTGTTAGAAAGTGGTATAACATCATGCTATTAAATGTGGCCATTGTGTCTGTTTTCTTCTCTTTGATGGTCGCAGGAATGAAGATAGAAATGGAGGCTGGTTTAAGTCTGGCACATGTGTAAAATCTATAATTTGACTATGGATCTTAAGAATGAGAGCTGAACCTGAAAATATTGTGACTTAATACTTGAAATTTATACCTCAGATAGCTCTTGTTTCTAGAAAGATCATGCTTGTCCTCTGATTTGTTAAATTCATGCTTTTGTTTGGTGTTTGTTCAATTATAGGCTATGGAAATGCAAGGCAAACATGCTGATGCTCAGGTAGAACTGTCAAAGATATGCCTTCTTCTGCGGATATTTCCTCCTGAGGAGTCTTCAGTATGTATCTTCAATAATACTATGCAAATTTTTTCCTTTAAATTTTTCTGCTTCTCTTGGATGAATAATTTGTTTGGTATTCTCTGTATAATTATTCGCCACCTAGTGAGATAAGGCTTGGTTGTTGTTGTGCTCTATGTATAGTTTATACTTTATCAAAATTGGAGGTTACCTCATACAGTGGCACATCATTCGTGTGTATCCTATTTAGTGATTTTCATGTTGTGCTTGATTCCACTAAACATAAATTCAGTGGTAATTCTTATATTTTGATGAATGAGGAGTGAATAATTTGTAGGAAGAATTTGAGAGAAGGATACAAGTACCAAATAACCACTCATTGAGGTTATTCAGTTTAACTTTTGAATTTTTTTATTGAAAAAAGTTTATTAGAAAGAAAAGAGGAAAGTACAGCTCAGAGCAGGATAGGAAATCCTCCAAAGTAGAGAGAACAAAATACATCGGGTAAAAAGAAAGTAAAAAATGAAGCAAAGCTGTCCAATCTCTATGCATGTCTGAAATGGCAACTTCCTCGAAACAAGCATTAGCAGAACACCAATCATATCCTGTTGTTTATATCCTCTCCAAGGACTGCTGATTGGGATGTTGTTTTGCACATACTAAAATATCTGTAGAGTTCTTGGATGTGGTATTGTGTAGAGATCATGGTCACTGAGATAGAAGGATTTTTTTATGCTGATTGGTTTGGAGCAATATGACCTTTACATAGGTCAACTTCAGGATATTGTGTTTTTGTTGCGGGTAACTTGGTTTCTTGGAAGAGTAAAAGCTATGGCTTGAGCTACTTGTGAGTTGATATGGTTATAACAGTTACTCGATGAAATTGGTTTCAATAATGTTAGTGCATTCCCTTTTCAACTATTTTTCTCTCTCTTGATTTGATTTCTTTAACACCAATAAACACCTAAAAACACAAGCCCAAGTCCCAATACAACAAAAGACAAGGGAATACTAAAAATAATAAATACCCCTAGGAATGAAATTATATGATTAAATAAAGTAACAACCTACTAAAACTATCAGTATCAACCTGAATAAAATTGACCCAAAAAAAAAAAAGTTAGCAATGGTTCACCCTCTCAGAATCTACTTTTTGAACGTGGCAATGATACATATGGTTTGGGCATTTTTCTTCTAACCTTGTCTGCTACAGCATATGATTTATGCATGCACTTGTTGCATTCTAATAGCACTTATTGTGGATGTTCCTCTGCAGCCTGAAATGGAGATGGTTGGTCGGGGCCTAGAGAAACACTTGAAACTGGAACAAAGAAAACACCTTATGTTTCTCTTTGGTAAAGTTTGTGGTGAGGATAGTCACAGGATCGCAAGAGAAGCCCTTGCTTTGGTGCGAGCCTGTTACCCTATTTTGCAGATTTGTGCCTATAAATACTTGATTCTTTTCAATTTAATTGTAATCTAACATTAACTGAAACTACCATAAATCGTTAAAATCAAGTTATTTCTGATGCAACCATTAGACGTCCCCTTGAAAGAATATTCCCGCATTATATGGTGGTTTTTCAACCTCAAACGCAATGTTACTCAACAAAGGTGTTGAAATTAAGATTTACCTTTCTTATTTTGTATGTTAGTTGTCTTGTGTTACTTCCTTGTATGGTATATTAAATTATGTATATTAGAGGCATGATTCTTTCCTCCTTTGTTGTTGATTTTTGTTTTCTTACTTATTTAATCTGTTCCTCCTCTTTTGTGTAGATGCATTCTCAAAATTGTTGCAGTGATCAACTTGAAGACAACATCGTGTGAAGAACAACTCCGTCTGCAGACTGCATTCTTTTAGAATAAATACTTTAATTGTTTGGTTTATATATGATATTTAGATAATTTATTTTAGTTATGTATATATATCTGTGTTGTTAGCCAAAAGGGGATTCTTTCATTTTGTCTCCATCATTAACTTTTAAAAAATTAATTTTTTTTTTATTATCATTGAAAAGTAAGGAGAAAATTGTCATTTCAACTTGGCCATACAGTTTACAGTTACACACTATACCGGTTGGATCGGTAAACCAATGAACCGGACACAACTCTCTCAAACCCGGGTGTTCTTTAAAATCGGCTTAACTTGTCCGGTTGAGAGTGACCCACTAAAAATGCGTAAATCTATGTAGGACACAGCCGGCGACAACACTCAAAATAATTTCAAACTCGCGGATCTAAAAGACAGCACGCTCCTACTTCTGTTGGAGTTTTAGGTGATGTGATGTGGTACTTTTAGGAAGTGAGGAAAAATCAACACCTCCAAATAATAATGCATTCATGTGTGTTAAAACACTATTAAGAAGACATTTGGTTTTTTTTTTTTCTATATATTATGACAAAGTTACCTTTACACATTATGTTTTTCTTAATTAAATAATAATATACTTGATGCTTATGGAAAAAATTGTCACCATTTACAGCAAGAATATTCTTTATAAGTTTTGCTTTATAAATCACTTGCATTCTCTCTCAATCACAACTATGACAACACCAAATCTTGCTTTATAAATTTGGGATTTGGAGCACAGAACACAACAACACAACACTGCAAATTGAAGCGAAAGAAACATCCAACCTGAAAATTTTCCCACACTTATTTTGTGTAATAAATAATAATATGCAGAAGTTATGAGGCCACCCAGCCGGTGATTCACCAAACCACAAGCCCCACTTTGACTCCACTCCTTTTCCTCGCAACTCTGGCACCTGATTGGCCCGTCACCTTGGAGTCGGTGATTCTCTTTAGTTCCAAGCACAACACAGCACGTTGATTCTGTTTGTGTAAATTCAAAGCAAACAGAGAAAAAGCCTTCATTCTTTCTTTTTTCAATTTACAATATACATCCATCTCTCTCTCTCTCTCTCTCTCTCTCTCTCTCTCTCTCTCTGCATATTCCTCGCATCTCTCTCAGAATTTAAACTCGAATTCATTGGAAGCGGAGAGAGAGATTTCGGAAGGAATCGTTTTCTATTTGCACATTCAGTTCCCGAACTCATACTCATATCTCAATTGAGCGAGTTCAAATCCGGTGCCGGCAGCTGCAGATCAATCAAACCGAGTTGCAGATAAATGCTCGGTTTGGAGTTGATTTAGGTTTGGTCCATTCTTCATGTTTGGTTCGCCAATTCGTAATTTTGATGCTTCATGCGTTTTCCTTTTTTGTCGGTGAAGCTTTCAATTTTTGTTTTCATTTTTGGGGCCATCAAACGCCAAGATCTCAGCCTCTGCATATTCGTGTTTCGGGGGATCTCTTTGTCTTTTTGGAATTCGTATTCAATTTCGTGATTTAATGATGGGCTTAGCAGTTTCTGAAGAGGGAGATCTGGGGGATTTATTTTTTACTGGAGATTTCATTTGTTTATGGATTGTGCATCTGGGTTATTGATATTTGCTGAAATGGTTGCTTGGAAATTGGAATATAGAAAAGGGATTCGTTTGTTTTCTGTGGCTTTTCAGTGAAGTATTGAGTTAGCAGATCACACGGTTATGTTTTGTGATTTGTATAGTTGAGCATCACAGAGGTAGCAGTTGCCTTAGTCGTTGTCTTGTTAGTGTGTTGACTTTTTGTTTATTCCCTTGCAGATCGAGTTCTTCATACTTTGATAGTCTGGGAGAATATACGTGAAGAACGGGATGATAGAATGCAGTGTTTGCCATTCAAAATTGGTTTCGCCTACTACCAAAACTATATCAAGGGCTTATGACCGCCACAAAAGTAGGATATCATCCAAGCAACGTGCGCTTAACGTCTTCTTGGTTGTTGGTGACTGTATTTTAGTTGGTTTGCAGGTGATTATCAGCTTTTAATTTTAATCTTTTTGTCAAATACTAATGTAAAGGTGAATTAAAAATGATATTCAAGCTTGCAAAGTTATTTGTGACCCTCTTCAGAGTCTGAGTTGCTTTTCATATACTGATATACATGGCGTCTTGTACATTTGGATATTAGCTAATCTAATACTCTAATGTAGATTACAGAGCTCATTGTTGTTAACTTTGTATTGCATACACCAAACCTTTGTGCTTGTTAGTGGCTGACATATATTATTTCTTTTTATTTGGCAGCCTATTCTTGTCTACATGTCCAAGGTGGATGGGAAATTCAATTTTAGCCCAATAAGTGTTAATTTTTTGACAGAGGTCACAAAGGTTTTCTTTGCTATTGTTATGCTTTTACTCCAGGTACAGACCACTTTTCCTTTGTCTATATTCCAATATATACTGCCTTTTCAATTACTTATAATTAAAGCATGTGTCAAATGAGAAGTAGATTAGGAGCACAACACACTTTTTGTAGGAAATCATTAATAAATTGCAATTTTACTAGGAGTCACAGCTCTTCTATTGTAGCAAGGCAGGACATGCCCTAATGTTGGCCATGGTTAAGGGTGACAGAATATTTAGAATTCATAACCTCTACCCAAGAATGGAAAGAAAGAGATTTCTTGGTTCTTGAATAATCATTTTCTGAGGTACTTCAGTGGAAATTCCATAATAGGTCAGAGTTGCCCTATAGTGAATTGCAGGGGGCTGTCATTTATCTTTTCAAGCAAACAGCAACAGAATCAAAATTTTATAGTCTAGGGTTAGGGTTTTCTTGGATTATTAATATTAGAAAACTAGGTGGATCGAATGTTTATTGAGGGTATGTTAGGGTAAGAGTGGTTTTTAGACAATGGGGTGGGGATTAAGGGGCCAATTGGTGGCTGCTTGGTTTCTTTGAAACTAGGATTTTAGGCTTGCTGGATTCTTTGGCAGATTTAACCCAAAATTAATTAGGCCCGATTTGGCAGATGGAATTTGGCTTGGAATTTCAGCCTTGTAATTGGAATTGGACCCCCCTTAATTCTAATTATCATGCTTGGTGTGTACAACATATTTGGAATCCCGATTCTAAGTACCAATTACATGGAGTTGAAAAATAATTTGTTTACACTACTCTCAATTCTTTGCTTAGAACAGAAAAATTACAATTCCAACTTCCAAGCACTGACATTTGTTTTTAGCATATGAAAAGGAAACAGTTAAAACATATTATAAGATTTAGAAGAAGTAAATTGGACTAGGCTCCTTAGGCATCACACACCAGGGTTGATTACTCTTCAAAATGAAGTAGAGACCAATCTTGCTGAGTATGCTCATGAAACTCATCACACTTCTTGAAAGAAGCTTTATATCCATGTAAAGGGGCTTACCCAAACTTATAAGCATTAGGAATAGAGTCCTAATTTTATGAAGAATAAAGCTCTAGGCTTCCCACAGATACTAAACTAATGAAGAACACTTTAGACATTAAAATAAGACTCAGTAACACCTTAAGAACATAAAACTCAAGCACAAAAATAGATCTTGACAACGGACTGTGAAAATTAAAAATATCGCACAAATTACTGAAAAACCCTTGGGACTGGAAAGATAAAATTAACTAAAGAAGCATGTCTTAGCAGCTTACTATACCCAATAATCCTGAACAATTCTGATCTAGCAATGTTTATGGAATGTTACAACCAACTCCAATAACAAACTAAACTAGCACATTGAGATGTTTTGATCTTTAAGTATTTTTTCTTTATGCTCTTATTATCTATCTCAGCAAGGTTTTGGTTAATTGTGCAGGCTAGGCATCAAAAAGTTGGGGAGAAGCCTCTTCTCACAATTTCTACATTTGTGCAGGTACTATGATTTTAAATATTAAATTTTCATGAGTTGACAGATTTGTGAAGACCATCTATTAATTCCAATATCATTTAGTGTTTTCAGATTTAAGAACTTCCTTCAGTGTTTGTCTCTTGCCAGGTTTCCTTCTTCTTGAGATTGAATTGGAGTACTCAGTTCAAGTTGCTTAAGCATGTTTTATTTAAGTTTATAAAAGAATCACTACCTGGATTATTTTTTTAGAGTGCATTTGTAGTGCATAGTGTTCATTCTTAATTTTCATCTTAGATACCTGATTTTGCTCAGTGACCTGATCAGTAGTGCTTCATATGGACAGTGAATATGGATGCTATATGCTATATAGTGTTCATTCTTTTCTTTATATATCTTTTAGAATTAAACATTTCAAAATGCTAGATCTATTTTTTCCTGATAGCTTTTTAATATATATCCTATATGTGATAATTTTATCATTTGTAGGCAGCTCGCAGCAATGCCCTTCTTGCCATTCCGGCACTTCTATATGCTATAAACAACTATCTGAAGTTTACAATGCAGGTATATATAGGTCCATAGCATCTTATCTCTACTTTTTGAATAGTTATATTTTTAGAAGATAATTTATTTGATAGAGAAGAGAGAAAGTACAACTAGAAGGAGGCTAAAGAAAGGCTAAAAAATACAACCAATCTGTCCAATCTCTTTGCATATCTGTAATAGAGATTCCCTTGAAACAACCTTTGGCAGAGCAGTGAGAGCACCTTATAGTATAAACACAATCCTATATCATATCATATGTAAGGGCAAAGAACATCCTTGAAAATGCATAAAATGGATATGGCCATTGCATAAGTTGTGCATTTGTTTGTATCTTATGTTTGCTATTTCATCTAGAGTATAGAATCATTTTCATTTATTCAAAATGAAAAAGAAAAAGAGAAGTGATGAACAATATGATAAATAGTTACCTATGACACTTCATTCACATTTTATGCATTTAAAGATATCATTGGACTTAATAAAACTGACAGGCTGATATTACATACGTGCAGCTCTATTTTAATCCTGCTACTGTGAAGATGCTAAGCAATTTGAAGGTAATTTGTCATTCCCTGTGCTGTTTGATTGAATATCAGCATTACTACCAGCCAAATAATGGTTTGCCTATGCATTGCATATGGTATATCTGTTGTGATGGCTGCTGATGCATTTAATTTATGATCATATCTTGGTTCTTCAACAGTATCTATGTATTTTACGCATAAAAGTAAATGAAAAATGACCAAAGGAATCACACAGGGTGTACATGAAATACCTCATCTTTTAAGTGTTCCCTCTATATTTTAGGTATCTTTTGCACCTGGATATTTCAAATGGAGATGTAGATTGTGAAAATATAGAAGGTTTCTATGGTATCCCGATGTATGGTACTCCTGCATTTTTAACCATTGTATTCTGCATTGAGATTGGTGTAACAATAATCTAACAGTCATCAATATTTCCCACTGGGCAGAGGTACCATTGAATTCTCCAACCTAAAATTATGGGACCTTATATTATTACTTCAATGATAATATCACATGAAGATCAAAATATGAACTCCTGACTCCTGAGTCACTTTGTTATAAATATATGACATGATGTAATAAGGAAGTCAAGGATCCTTTTTCTTACATGGACAACTCGTATACAGAGAAAACTGTCAACCTATGAAGCATCAGTACGGCTTTCAGTCCACCGTACTGATGTCCGGTACCGGAATGCGTGCTGGATGGCAGGAAAGCTTTCATTTTCCATTTTTTTTTTTTTGAACGCAGTCTTCATCTGCAAAGCACCTCTATAGTCAAAAACTATCTTAGCCATAATTTTTCAGCCCCAATCTTCACTAGAAGCTGCATCTCTGCCTTCACCTGCGGCTTTTCTGTTGCATCTTCCACCTCCTATTGTGTTGTGTTCCAGTTTACATTTCTCCCTGACTTGCTGTTTCAAGTCTTAGTTGGTGCATTGGCACATGTCTTTACCTCTTTGATTTATCCTATTCATTTTATTTGTGTTACTATTGTTTTTGTTTTATTTTTGCGTGATTCTGTTTTCTATTTTATTATTCTGCTTTTGAATTGGTTGATTTAAGTTTAATAAATTTAAAGTTAACTTTACTGTTTTTTTAGCATTTCTTATGATTTAGGGCTTTTTTTTAAAAAAAAATTATATGCTTTTCTTGTGTATTATGGGATTTAAATCTTCTTTCTCATTTTCTCATCTATTATGATATATAATTTTTTCTATATATGTTCTGTCGTATCTTGATGTACTCGTATCCTGATTTTTTTTAAAAATGGCATATGTTCATATCGTACCAATGTCGTATCTAATACCTGTACTCGTGTCTGTGCTTCTTGGCTGTCAACTGTCAAGATTTATCTGTAGGCATATGTTTTCTCATGCTTTTTCTTCTTTTTTTTTCTTTAATTTATTTTCCTGACAAGAAACCTCAAGTCTCATTATACGTGGCCTTGGTACCTTAAGAAGGCATTATGTCACCCTTAAGAGATATGGTATATGAGCAACAAAAAATGCATGCCATATGTGAATGCATGCCATATGTGAGACCTGACATTATTAGTTGTTTTTGTGACAATTATTCCTTGAAACAATTACTAATATTGTCTTGATTGTTCGCTTCAGTTTGTAATGGTTGACTCTTGATTGTGCATGTGCAGGTTTTAGTAATAGCAGTTTTGTTAAAGTTGATTATGAGACGCCGGTTTTCCATTATTCAGGTTAGTGCATTATGCTGCCTTGCCTATGGGGATAAGAAAGGTGCTCATTATTTGGCTATTTACTACTGAAATCACCAACTTGTAATCTTTATGCGAATCCCAATTGAGTCTACTCCTTATATTTAGCTGGAAAATTGATTTGTTCTTTTGCTACAGTGGGAAGCTCTTGCTCTGTTGCTCATTGGCATAAGTGTTAATCAGCTACGATCTTTACCTGAAGGAACAACAGCTTTGGGTCTTCCTGTCACAATGGGTGCATATGTCTATACATTAATCTTTGTAAGTGATGTCTGTTATATATTATCTTGACCATTATATTACTTATTTTTGTGCAATCAGTTAATTTCAAAGTAATTTTGGTTATTCTGCCCTTGTATTTATTCAGATTCTTATTTGTCGAATTTTTAACCTGTGAATTATTTTGCAGGTCACTGTTCCATCATTGGCCTCTGTTTATAATGAGTATGCTTTGAAGAGTCAATATGATACAAGCATTTATCTCCAGGTGATATAGGGGATTTGAGTCCTTTTCATAATTGGACCACATTTTTATCAAGACGTGAAATTTTTTTAATGAGTTCAAATTTGTGATTCTTTCATGGAATATGAATTGTTGTTTCATTCTCAAGCTGGACAGTCTAGAATTTTAATTAGTACTAGTTCTTGTGCCTTTTCATGTTTTTTGATCAACAATTGAATTATTATCCAGTTTTGAAAATACAAGTACTTTTAGTATTACTGAATGTTGTGATATATAAATGTATACTTTGTTAGAATTGAAATTTACTGCAGTTTATATTTAAAATATAACCTTGGTCACTGGGGCTTAGTTTTGGAGGTTGGGTGGGCTGCGGATTTGGGTATGGAGGTCTTAGAGAAGAAACTAACATGATGTAAATGTAATAGAGGAAACCTAAGAGAAAGAAACTAACTTGATACTTAACTGCCGAAACTAACTGAAAGAATCATTGGCATCTTGCAAGACAACTGGGAGATAAAATAAAACAAATAGATAGTTTTCAAGAACTGCAGTCTAGTGGTGCCAAGATACTTTCCTTATTTTATTTTTTTTATTGGCTAGATATTGATTCTCTGTTTCTTGATTTTCAGAACTTATTCTTATATGGGTATGGAGCTATATTCAATTTTCTTGGAATACTTGGGAGCGCCATTGTCAAAGGTGAGAAATGAATCTATATTTTCCGGATACTGGTGGGCATTTCAAACAAGGGGTTAAGCAATTGAAAAACAAATTCAAAGAAAATATTTTTTGCTTTTCTTTTAAATTGTTTTGTAAAACAAAAGACTGAATTTTTAAAAAGTTAAAAGCCTAAAATATTTAATGTTATCTCTTTCAAATTGAGCTAGATGATAATTCTAGTGTTCAGATCATGCATAGAACTGGAAGGAATTCAAGTTTCACAGACTAAAGAAAATGACAATCTAGTGCACAAGGCTCTCATCATTGTAGGGTTTGTGGAGGGTTAGATGTATGCAACCTTACCCCGGCGAGCGGAGAGGCTGTTTCCTTGATTAAAACCCATCATGACCAACAGGTCACTAGGCAGCAGCAACTTTACCTTTGTGCCAAGGCTAACCCTCTGGGTTTCACAGATTACAATAAGAGAAAATATAGTCAAGATTAGATATTGCTAATAGCAAAGAATTCAGATTATGACATGCACATTTTACAAGTATCAGGTTTAATTAGCCTCATAATTGATTTTCTAATTTAAATAAGATCTGCATGAGTGAACATGTGATGGAATTGGAAAGTCGTGAATTGTTCAGTAAACAAGTAGTCATTTCAATATTTATGCCAAGACATTTTAAGGGCTTCATATAAACAGACTACTGCATCGTTAAATAGTTGAATTTGTGGTGGTTTAATTCTCTTTGTCAATTCAATTAACAGTGATTTAGTCATGGCATCAATTGATAGTAAAACCCTATAAAGCTTTTTGCCCATGGACTATAATTTGTTGCTTTTGTGATGCTGTTTTAAATATTTCAGGTCCTAGTAGCTTTGATATCCTACAAGGCCATTCAAAGGCCACTATGCTATTGATAGCTAACAATGCTGCCCAAGGGATTCTATCCTCTTTCTTCTTCAAATATGCAGGTTAATAATTCAGTTTTTTTTAAATTTTTTATTTTCTATTGCATTTATTAGAAGCCAATAACAAAATACTGATATATTATAATTTCCTAAGTTGACCGTATTCATTGTGTATGGACACATTGTTTGTCCCCCTTTTCTCTCAATAACCCATTTAATGTGTTCAGATACAATTTTGAAGAAGTACTCATCAACAGTTGCAACAATCTTTACGGGCATAGCATCTGCTGCACTGTTTGGACATACTTTAACAATGAACTTCATTATAGGCATTTCTATTGTATTCATCTCAATGCACCAGGTAAATTGAATTTGGAAGATTCTGGTGGATAATTAAGACTATTAGAAACAAACCACTTTTTTTTTTCTGAACAATTTTAACCAATGACATTTTCTTTTTGCATCACCTTGTGCTCGTTTCCTCTTTAGTTCTTTTCTCCTCTATCAAAAGTCAAAGATGAACAGAATGGTGTGCTGGAACTGCCTGAAGTTCATGACACACACAGGTACTTGCTAATTTCTCTACTGATCTCAAATTTTTCCTTTTGTGAGACTATGCTATTGGTATCTGCTTAGTTTTGGGTTCCTGAAAAATCAGTGGTTTGTATATTTTCTCTTTTTCCTGCTCATTGTATATTTGATTGCAGTACTGTATAAAAGGTTGACCAACCACCGGCTCATTTTTGGGAGGAAGAGGGAAAAAAATCCCTTTCTGTGATTACTGTTTCTGAAAAGTTTAATGTGTTGGAAATTTCTTATATTTAGAATTTTAGATGGCTACATGGCAAGAAAACTTTTGAAAGAACATTTCTTTCCTTCTTCCTTTGCAATAACGAATGCCTCATATTCATTCCAGGTCAAAGGAATCCTTTATAAATATGGCAGCTGGAGCAACTGAAGAGGTGCAGATCTGCCATCTCCTTGTTTTATGATTAAGAGTTTTTTAATATATTGGACTCATTGCTCTAGTTTTCGTTGTTGATATGCATATTTCCAGGCTAGTCATCGTGTGGGGCCTGATGAGAGACAGCCACTTCTTCCTTCATAGATTGATCTACTGTATGTTTCTTTCCCATTTATATTGTCGTTGGCTTTTTCAAAATCCTGGTTAATTATTTTAATTTTATGGATAACGTAGTTGATTGACCTGATGAATGATTTTTGCCTCTCTCTTGATACAGCTTATACTTAGTACTATATCTAGCACTCTAGCCTAAGCAATGCCTTTGTATTTAGTGCAAATGCCACGCTCTTAACTTTAGTCATTTCAAATATCTTACTTTCTAATGGTTTATGACTGTTTTTATGCTTTAAAGAATCCCACATGTAAGCAAATAGATGGACTGAAGTAACATTTAAATAAATTTTAGAAGCATGTGGATAGAATCTATCTTTTATATTTAGACTTGGCTCACAAGTAATATGTTTAACACTTTGGTTAGTTTCTATTCAAGGAATGAATAACTTGTTGTACATGTCATTGCAGGAATCTTCTAAGAAATTTTTTTTTGGTGATATCGTTGGTAGCATTGGTGCACACATTTTTAAGTCCTAAGAAACGTAAAAAGCTATTTCTGCCTTTCTGGGATACCATTCCAACAGAAGGGATTTCTCTCCTTGATTCATAGAATAATGCATGAATTCTTCACTACAGGAGCTGGTGAGCAAGCCAGGACTTTCAGCTGCTGGAGATTTTGATAGAGAATAGAAAATGGCTCCGTAAAAGCTTTTGGCATATCAATGTGGATTTACCTTTGATTTCTCCTTTTTATTTTATTATTATTTTTGTTTCCTGTTATATTTACTTCAACCTGTTGTATCTCTATTGCGTTATTCTTTACATTTATTACACAATTTAGCTATTTCATTTTAACGAGATTACGGGTAACTAAAGAAAATGAGATACTTCCTTTATTTTAGACAATGATATTTATATGCATATAGAGCAGTCTATGCTGTTGTATTTGCTTCTGATATAATATACTTGCAGTACTTGTTAATCCGTTTTATTTTATTCTATATAGAGAAGAGAAAGTTTGAACTTTCAAATAGCTGGCTACTAAGTACTAAATTTAACTTCCTATTCTGTGGTAAATAATAAATTATCCTCAGCTAATCCATTTTTAGCTTTTTTTTTTTTTGGTCGGAGGTTGAATTCTTTTTCATCAGGAATTGATCCTTCCGTGCGGTGATATCAAGATTAACAACATTACCCACAAATCAGCACATGAACCGTAATTCATTTTTAGCTTGACTTGGCATTTTATCATATTGGGCTGGCTATGGCGACTAGTTATTGTTCTAACTTCTGAGTCCACTGAAATCGTATAATTTATAAGTCAGCCAAGTATAATTTATTAGTATAACTACTAATTAATGTTTAACAATTCATTTAGTATTATGTACTAAAATAAAACAAAACAAAAAACCATTCTTTTTATTTATTTTTATTTTTTGTTTTTAAAAAATTATTTTATTCATTGTTTTAAAAAGTCAAGAAAATATTTTATTTTAAATTGGTTAAAATATATTTTTAGTTCCTATAAATATATCTAAATTTGATTTTGGTCCCTATAAATTAAAAGTTTAGCTTTGTATTCTTATTTGTTAAAAAAAATAATATTTTTAGTCCCTGCTGTTAAAATGAAATTATTAAGTGTCGATGTAGCTGACAGAGTATTTAATGGAGTGTGTCACCTGTCATATATAATTCACATGGCTGTCCATGCTATTAGGTGGAACTCACATAAGTCAACTTGTGGAACCCATTCCCTCATCCTTAACTCTTTCTTGTCACGTGAAACCCACTTCTATTATTTATCATATTCAATCACTGCTGGAGGGAAAAATATTTGATCAAAAATATTTCTCATACATGACGGTGCTTCGTTGATGAAATTGAGGGACCACGTTGAGGAAGTCCCTATTCTGCGATTCTCGTGGTAAAGGTATGTGATTATTTAATTGTAACAATGGGTTTTGTTGTATAATTTTGGGGTTTAGTAAATTATAAGCTGTAGGGACCAAAAGGGTTTGACTTGTCGGTGGATTCTACTATCAAAGGAACTGATCCACTGATAGGTTTTACATGATTTCACTATTTTGTCTGTACAATAACCTATTTTTAATTATTTTTGTTCATTTATTGCACGTGTAGGCATGAGTTTTACAGTAGTTATTTACCACCAGGGGAAGTTTGTGAGTGAACCCCAAGTCACTTATGAAAAGGGAGACATTGATGCATTTTTCAATCAAGACATTGATAGATGGTCGTATTTTGAAGCCATATCATTAGTTAAGGAATTAGGATATGATGATAGTGCAAAACTGTGGTGGAAAATACCTGGGCACAGCTTTGAAGATGGGTTAAAGCCCATTTCATGGGACAACCATGCCTTAGAAATGGCTTCTTATGCTATCAAGAATAATTGTGAGGTTGATGTTTATATAGAACATATGGTGGCAGAGCCTAGTCTTGTACTAGAACTAATGTCTGGACATGAAGATAGAGAGAATGCAGGGTGAAAAAATAAAGCCATGGATGAGGGTGAAGGACAAGGCATGGTTGCGGCTAATGATGCGATGAGTGAGGGGGAAGGTGAGGGTACTGCTGTTGATGCTATGGGTGAGGGGGAAGATGAGGGTGGTAAGGATTCTGGTATTGAAAGTAGTGAAGACAGTGTTAAGGACATACATTTTGATGATAGTGAGGAGGAAAGGGATTTAGGATGTGATGATGGTTTTGATAATTGTGATAGAAGAACTAATAAAGGGAAGGGAATTGTTGTGGACTCATAACCTAAAAAGCAAAAATAAGGTGAAAAGTTTAGAATGAAGACATGTGCAAAGAAGCCATATGTGTCCCCCAAAAAGAGATAAAAGCAAAATGTGCCCTCAGGTGAGGGTACTTTTACAGATGCAAGTGAGCCAGAGGTATTTATACCTCCAAATATAAATGTCATGCATAACTTAGAAGATGAGAACATGAGTGAGGAGTTGGATAGTGGTGATGATGACTTAGGTAGTGATATTGATCCAAAACCTAAGTATCCTAAGTATAGGAAAGAAGAAATGTGCAAGAATTTCAAGTTCAAACTAGGAATGGAGTTTTCTTCATTCAAACAATTCAAGGAGGCTATTCTGGAGCATTCAGTGTTGAATGGAAAACAAATAGTATTTGAAAAAAATGATACTGTTAGGTACAGAGTTAAGTGCAAGGCCAAATGTAATTTCTTGGCTTTTGTGAGTAAGGTAGGGAGGACTCACACTTAAACGATGAAGACTCTAGTTTCCAAACATACATGTGGGCAAGTGTTTGACAATAAAAATGTCAAATCCAAGTGGGGTGCGACAGTATTGGTGGATAAGTTCAGGAGCAACTCAAAGTTCACATTGAAAGACATAATAGGATCAATTAGAGACACCTATTCTACTGGGATCACAGTTTCAAGGGCATGGAAAGCAAAGCAAATTGCCAAGGATTTCTTAGAGGGAGATACAACCAAATAATACACATTGTTATGGAGTTATAGTGCTAAATTAAGAAGGGCAAGTCCAAGAAAGACATGCACGATACAACTGGATAATCTTGCATAGTATTAAAACCAAGGTTTAGCAATTTCTATATGTGCTTGGAGAGTTTCTAGCCACATGTAGGCCATTGATAGGGGTAGATGATTGTCATTTGAAGACAAAATATGGTGGACAATTGTTGATAATAGTCGGAAGGGATCCAAATGATTGGTACTTCCCACTAGCTTTTGCTGTAGTTGAGACAAAGATTAAGGAGAGTTGGAGGTGGTTTTTAACTCTTTTGTTGGAAGACATTGGAGATATCAGCTCAAATTGATGGGTCTTTATATCAGACCAACAAAAGGTAACATTTAATAACTGTACTATTTTTACTAATTTTGCTGCTATATTATATTATTTTTATTGCTATATTATACTGTTTTTATTGTATTTACTGTTCTTGTTACTTTTATTACTATATTATATTGTTATTACTGATTTTACTGCTATAAGATTGATTTTACTATTATATTATAATATTTTTATTGCTTTTCATGCTTTTGCTACTTTTAACTTTTCCTGCACTGAATCTTAAGGTCTAATGCTAACATTTGAAGTTATTTTGGAAGGTGTTGAGCATAGGTTTTACCTCAGACACTTGTACAATAACATCAAAAAAAATTTGGTGGAGGCACATTGAGGAGGGACTTGATGATGGTTGCTGCCAAAGCCACCTATTTTGAAGCATGGTAGGAGCAAATAGAATAAATCAAAGCTATTAATGAGCAAGCATATGACTGGCTTGCAAAGATTCCTAATAGTGCATGGTGTAAGCATGCATTTAGTTTCTATCCTAAATGTGATACACTTATGAATAACTTAGCCGAGACATTTAATAGTACCATTTTGTTAGCTAGGGACAAGCCTATAATAACCATGTTTGAGTATATTAGAACTTATCTTATGGTAGATTTGCATCACTTAGGGAAAAAATTGTCTAAATACCCTGGTGATGTGATGCCAAAACCAAGAAGAAGACTTGGCAAAGAGGTTAAGCTTAGTGGAAATTGGTTTGCAACATGGGCAAAGGAGTTAAAGTTTGAGGTAACTCATCGGCTATTCATTGATAGGTTTATTGTAGATTTAAATATGCTTTTATGTTCATGCAACTTGTAGGAGTTGGTGGGAATCCCTTGTAAATATGTTGTAGTAGCCATATGTTATAAGGGTGATGACCTTGAGACATATGTCCATCAATGCTACAAGAGAGAAGCTTATGAGAAGTGTTATGGACAAACCATTAGTCTTATAAATGGACAAAATAAATGGTCAAGAACTGATGATGATCCTATATTGCCACCAAAATACAAAAAAGAGGCTGGAAGACCCACAAAATTAAGAAGAAAAGAGCCTGATGAAGACCCAAATCCAACAAAGTGGAAAAGAAGCCATACTTCTAATAGGTGTGAAGGATGTCACCAATATGGACACAACAAAAAGTCATGTAAGAACCCACCAGTGGATCCTGTATCTTCTCAACCTACAGGTAGTCAAACTAGTGATGCATCAAGACAGGTGAGTTTATATCCATGTATTCTGTTTCAGTCAAGATTCAAATTCAAATGATATACTTCATAAACTTATGTTTTTTTTCCTTGTAGAGAATGGGTAATGAAGAGCAACATCATGGAAGTCAGAGTAGTGGAAGAGGCAAAAGTAGAAGAATAAATTCCAAAAGTCAAGCCAGTGGAACTGGAAGGCAAAATTCTGGAAGTCAAGCAACTAGAAAAGGCAATCATGGAAGATTAATTTTTGGAAGTCTAAGTCATCATAGTATTACAAGGCAAAATTCTGGAAGTCAAGCAAGTGGAAGAGGTAATCATGGAAGAGGTAGGCTTATTGGTGTTGGAGGACTCGGGACAGTAGCATGGGAATGGAGAGGGAACCCTTGTATCACTCAAGACCAATTACTGAATGCTAGGGACAGCATAACTCAGTCTCAATTAAGAACTCAACAATCTAATAATGCAGACATATGACAGCTACTGTAATGAGGGCAACCCAACTTTTGTTATGTTTAGGAAAAAGAAAAGTTGTATACTCTTGTTTTGTTTTTTTGGGAAATGAAGTCAGTATTACTATTCTTTTTTTTTTTTGAGAAACTTGTATACAATTTTAGATTTATGGCAGTTTCTAAATGTTGATACTCTGAGTTTTGGCATTAATGAAAGTTATAAATATTGTCACATCCTTGAGACCAATTTTTGTTCTTGTAGATTATTATCTTAATTTGCCATTTGGCTATCTTTTCTTTTTAATTAGTAGATTGATAGAAGGAAGCCAAGAAGGAATGCAAAAAATTTCTTCAAGGCCGCGGCTTCCAACAATTAATGCCGTGACATTCAACCCAAAGCCACATCGTCCCAAAATATGTGCCGCGGCTCTCAAGCTTCTGTCTGCAAGCTCAATTTCTACCCGAGGCTACAAAGTCACGATCTCCAACAATTTGTGCCGCGGCTCTTGAGAAACTTGTATACAGCTCTATATTATAGTCCCAATTTGTCATTTTGGCTATGTTTCTATCTTTTCTTGTGACTAGTAGACCAATCTTGGCATATTAGATCATTGCAATATAGTATATGAACAAGGATATCAAAACATATGTAAATTCATTGGTTGAAATTTTACAGTTACAAACAAGTAACTTTACAAGTCAAAGACATAGAATCCCTACCTTGTCACAATGATACATTTTACAAAATTCTCACTCTCATGACATAAACAAGCCCTACTCTCATTACATAAGCCAAGCAACTCTTACTCTAACTTTGGCTATGACATTTCACACTAACAGAATACAAACACACAAAAAATGTCACTGTCCATGACATTATAACCAGAAACGTCAACATGGTTGCTTTGTTTCTCTCACTGGCAAGCTTCCTCTCCAGCTTTCCAATCTTTCTTCTGCACTCTTCAACCACAATGCCTTGTGAACCTTGCAAAACCTGAGAAGCACAAGTCTCTTGCATTCCTTCATCAGCCCATTGGAAGATATCACGTGTAATCCATCTGCAAAAAGAAAATAAAAGGTAGACTTCAAATGTGACACACTTCAAATATGGAATTGCATTTCAATCCTTACTTACTGTCCAATTTAGGCATCTCTAGAATTTTCTCCCATGATTCTTTGTGCCTTGCCCTGAGGTTAACAAAATCATCCTATCTCTGCAGCCACAAAGTCTCCTTCTTGAAGACATGCTGGTAGCCAAAGTTGATGCTAAAAATTGAGCACTTACAACCATCATGCTCTCACTTTCTCTTCATTGGAGAGGAGAATGACTCCTAAGTTCTGCAAAGCTAGGGCTTAAAAATAAGGAAGTGAAGTTTCAGATTTTTCAATTTGGGGAAGCATGAGTCTTCACATCAAACACACGTGATTAACTAATGAGGGAATAGGTCCCCACCTTCCACTGTGGACTGAGATCAAGCCATGTGGATTATATATGACAGGTGGCACACTCCATTAGATACTCTGTTAGCCACATTAGCACTAACAATTTTATTTTAACAGTAGGAACTAAAAATATTATTCTTTTAACGAGTAGGGATGCAAAGCTAAATTTTTAGTTTATAGGGACTACAACCAAATTTAGTTATATTTATAGGGACTAAAAATATATTTTAGCTTTTTAAATTTTATTTTTGATATTAATAAAGTATTAAGAAAATAAATAATAATATTTTAAATATTTTAATAAAATATTTTTTAGTCAAATGCAATTAATTTTTTTATAAATAAATTATTTAATAATTACTTTAATTTTTATACAATTACTTTAAATGATAAAAAAAAATGACGGAGTAATAGGAAAAAGCTCTTTGGCCAAGGCTCAATGCATGGATTTCTGGTATAAACTACTTGGGTCGCTTGTGTATCAAATATTAAATCAAAAAAACAAAACCTAAAGTTTTTGGTTTGAAAAAATGTTCACACATTCTATAGTCTTTGCCTTTTTGGTTTAGACTTAAAACCTAACGAGTTCCTTTAACAAAGTGGCTGTGTCTCTGAGTGAGTGTGCCATGGTTTCTGCCTTGAAGCACCTCCATCTCCATCCCTCTTCATCTGCCAAGCCCCCCAGAATCCCAACCGCCACCATCGATGACCCGAAACCCATTTCCAGCGCCACTCCCTCTCCCTCTCCCTCTCCCTCTCCCATTCCCATCACAACTCCTCTTCAAACCTTGGCCCTCTCGCGTGCCTCCCACCTTAGCCGCCTAGAGCTCCTCAAGCGTCGTTCCCACTTCCTCAAGCAGCTTTCCAAATGCTATAGAGACCTCTACTGGGCTCTCATGGAGGACCTCAAGATGCAGTACAGAGAGTACTACTGGGAGTTTGGTGTTACCCCTTTCAAGGAAGGTAGCACTGGCAGAACCAACGAGGACAGAGAGGGTGGCAACTTTGAAGGCTGTGGCGAAAATAACAACAGCAGCGTTTGCAACTATCGAACTGATTCAGATGTTGTGAACAATCAGAGGTGCGCTTTCGTGGGTTGTAAGTTGAAGGCCATGCCGTTGACCAGCTTTTGCCATTTGCATGTTCTTTCGGATTCGAGGCAACTGCTTTATAAGGCTTGCAATTACGTGATCAAAGGGTCCCTCTTTCTCACTCACATTTTCGATTTCGTTTTGTTTGCCCATTTTTTTTTAATTATATTATTTAATGGTTCAATGATGTAGTTCATTCAATTTCTGACAAGTGGCTGTTGTTAAGTATGGCATGTATGAATTTTTAAAGTTGTAAGTCATTGGTTAAAATTACATTTTTGTATCCATTTACTGTTATATTGTTTGCAAATTGCAATTGCAACTGTTCCTAGTTGTCTCTCCAATGATTGTTATTGGGTAATGTCTGAAGTTCACTGTGAAAAAACTTGAGCTATTTATAATTTTTTGGAAGTTGCTTTTTTGTTAGGAAAAAAAATGTAAAACCCAAGGCTTCATCCAATAATATGTGATCATTTTATCAGTGATTCTAAACTAGGGATATAAAGCTTAATCTATATACAAGAATATTATGAACAGATAGACAGTTACCAAATGGTGAAGTCATCTAGGAAATATTGTTACTATACCTTCTCTCGGTCATTTTTTTGCTGATATCAGTGATAACTAGAGGGATACAGCAAGGTGTCTGAGGCAGATACATGTCCGACACTAGTGCAGCAGCCATTTTAAAGTGTCCGTGCTTCCTTGAGTTGACTCACTGGATTTTTCTAGCACATCATTTTTTACTTACATGAACATATTGCTTAGTTTTTCATGATTAATTTCCAGTAATGTGGTTGACTATTGATTTTTCTAGCACATCATTTTTGACTTGAACATGTTGCTCAATTTTTCTAGATTAATTTCCAACAGTTTCTGAACATGTTGCTGAATCTGAGTTTTTCATCAGCTGGAACCTCGTGTATACCCCTGATATTACTAAGTATATTATCACTTATTACTGTTATCTGAGACAGCAGGTGTGTACCACCTTGGTCATTTGTTGATAACCAATTGCTGCATTTCAGTGGATATTGGCATGTCTTCTCACTGCAAAATTTCATTGGAATCTCTGATTCAAAGACGACATTCTTGATCCTTGAATGATAAGTTTAGACTATTTTCATTTAACAAATTTATTTTTAAAGATCCTTCTTTCTGCTCTGGTTTTCTTGTTAGTTTGCAACTAGTGTTATTACCAGAGAGGAAGTGAGAGCAAGAGTGTTAGGGCAAGAATACAGGTAGTTATTCATGCCAACTTTTGACTGAGTTGGCATGAGACAATAAGCAATTTTATAATGAAGAACTTGGTAGTTATTCATTGCTTGTTGCAACTTGCAAGGTGTAAAACGTGTCCCAGAAGTTCGTAGTGTAAAGTCTGTATCATGATGGTGTTCTTCCAACTATGTCAGTTCTACTAGTTTATCCGCCAACGAAAGTCAATAGGACATTCGTCATTTACTTTTATAACAGGGATGCACCCCTTGGTGTTGATGCTAATTACTGAGGATGAGTTTGAATTTTTTATACCATCATATAGCTGAGTACTGTTGTGATACGAAATGTCAATTTATAGATTAAGCATACTCTGAAGTCGTAGTGATTTCTTTTAGTATATTACTATGAGGTTCTATTTGGAGTAGAAAAACGCAAGGATTCCTATCCCTGTCCTTGTACCTCGAGTCTTGAATGTAAGAATACTAGATAATTCCCTTGGAAGTACAGAAAGACCATACACACACAGTCTTTGTACTCAGTTTTAGTTTAATGTTGTATGCAGATATGCACAAATGAACTGGTGAGGTAGTACTTTAGGTCATTACGCTGTCCGTGTGCAATGGTCTTGGCCCCTTTTGTCTCACTTTTTTGCAATTGTTTGCGGGTACTGGGTAAAGCATGATGGGTTGATGCCTTACTGGCTTTGGAGATGAATTTAGCCAGAAGAGAGCTTACCACCTGAATTGCGTTTCGTTTAGGTCTGTTATCTCTTGTATTTGGCGTAGAAAGAACAGTCGTAGTTTTGAAATATTTCTTGCTTTTTTTGAGGTTCTTCGATCAAGCTGTGTTGCTCATTTAAACATATGATCTTTTCTGTTTCCACTATAATCATATTCATAGTTACTCCTTTTGATGAATGAATAGGAGAGACTGATTTCTTGATAGGCTATCCTGCATCCACATTTCTTAGCTTGTAACTGATTTGCCTTTTGTTTTCAGTGCACAGGCTGGACCTATAACATGCGGGAAACCTATATTGAGATCCACTGTTCCTTCAATCTGCACTGTCCACTTCCAAAAGGCTCAGAAGCATCTCACTAGGACATTGAAGAGGACGGGTCTGAATATTTCCTCAACAAGTAAAATGGCTCCTAAATTTCATGTCATAGTGACAGAATATGTTCATCACATTCAAGCTAAAAGAAGAAAGGAGCTAAGAGTGAACAAAAGTAAAAATGTGGTTCAGGAAGAAAAGGATAGCTGAGCACTGAATAAGTGGATGCAAACATAATCTATGATAAACAGGTTTAGCTTGGCGCAAATACCAGAGGTGAGACGTATATCTAATAATATAAAGTGCATTGTCTTATGACCTGGATTCATGTTTATCGTCCTTTGAGTTGTCTCTGCTTATTTAATTTTCTTATCAAGGTTTGCTTCTCTTCCTTTGGCGTGAAGACAAATATAGGGTCTTTTGTAAATTTGGTTGACAACAATACCCAATGATGCATGCTGTTCTTCTGAGGACTCCTCCCACCTGTCATAGAGACTGGTATCAATCTTCTTCCAACTGAGGGCTGGATATGCTATCAACATAATTTTTGTACTCTTCTTGTAATTATCTCTAAAACCCTGACATGGGAAAACATTCTTATTTCCTTGATCTTTGTTGTAAAATAGCACTGAACATAAATGTTAAGAATCGTGTATCAGTTCATTGCCTTAAATGAGAACAAAATATGTAAACTAAGTGTTCCATATTATGCTTTGAGCATTGAGGAGGTTGTAATTTGTGGTTCACTTCTAGAATCTCCATTTTAAAGAAAAATTTGTAAATCGTCTCGTGTCGCAGTTGTGGTCATGTAGCATGGATTTTGCTTTTGATGGACTGGAATGCAGACTGAACTCCCACTAATTTGATCGATATACATGCCATATAGTTAGAAAATTGTCTCCTGTTTGCAGTATAAATAAGATCTCCGCTTCTTTACTAGCATTATATTTATGCTGGTCCAACAATTGCCAAGAATCAATTATTTGAATAGCAGCTATGCTTTTCCATATTCTTGCGCAGTGTTTAGCTTAAAGCTCCAACTTTATTTTCAGTATTTCAGAAGTAAAATCAGCACTAACGACTAATGCTAACTACCACATACTGTAACCAGATAATGATGCAAACAAGACCAGATTCAAAACAAAATCATTCCAAGTTCTACTAGTCGGTATCCCGTGTTTTCTAGAATTTTATTAATCCACCACAATACTTCCATACAAGACCACGAACAACAATTTGAGGAAAAATATCTGACCAAAGAGGTGACAAAGCTTCACATTCTTTCCTTTTTTCTCTCATCCTCCAGTTGCCTCTGGTATACGAGCAGAACCAATATACATCTACCGACAAGGATGAATAAACACAAGTTAGCATACTATTTTTTGTTAGCACATCACCGGGTCATATTTTTTAATTGCAAGGTCATGTTTCAGGCAGGTGAAGAATGGAAAAATGTTGGTGCAGTTAGGTTAGTTACCTCAGCAAATGCAGAGGTGATGCATGTGGTTGGTGAAGCTCTAATGAAGGCTCTCACCGCTGCATAAAAAGTAAAAACCAACAGCAATGGTTGGACTTCATTGCGGCCAAACATTGGCAAGGAAAAACAGGAATGACAAAGGAAGAGTTTATTCTAATGATAAGTTTTATTATCAATAACCCAGATACAATAATCACAATATATAGATTAGCCTCAGAAGATTAAGTCAGACTCAGTTGAGAGGGTATTAGGTTATTCTCAAACCTGAAACACCCTCTGCTTCCTCTGCTTTCCAGTCAAGTTGACCTATCATCGATAGGTTTAGACTTGCCCATCTCCAGGTAAAAGAATCACAGGAACATTCATTCCTCAGCTAGAATTGGTCTGCAGTAGATCAGGCCATACAGAATCACAACCTCCAGTCCCAGGTACCTTTCTGATAGCAGAAAATGTAAGTTACCCATTTTTCCTGTTGGAAAATGAACACATTCTGAGTTCTCTTAGCTGCAGAGTCTAACAGTGCAAGCTACAGCCTGCGCCCAAAATTTGAGCCTTGCTTTAACATCTTCAGGATGGTCACCTGAGAGACACATGAAGCATTTGTGCATTAGATGCTTTCGTGACTACACAAGATACCAAACAAATAATATCCAACCATAAGGAGGATGGCATAAATATGAAGTAAGTTTTTCTGAATGGCTTAGCATTGCCAGAATCATTTCTCAAAGAATACAGGGAACACGCGGATCATACTTATTTTTTCAAAAGACAACAACTAGACACAATTTGCACCATGAATAAAAATGTAGGTTAGCACAGACAGACTATTAACCTCAATTACTTCATATGAAAGTTATACCAAAAATCAATCCTCTGCCTATCTAAAAGCATTTTTGATCAATTTATTTGGATAACTTGAACCAGTCCAAATCGCCATCAACACCATAAAAGCATTCCGGATTGAAAAAACACTCAACAAAATTGAAACTTTAATCATGACCCAAATAACTAGTAGAACTTGAATGAAATAATAATCCCAAAGTTAATTCATAGCAGTTATATTCATGATTGCATAAACAATAAATTGGACACCCAAGGCATGCCCAAAGCATAGAGCAAGGAGATCCAACCATAAGAAAGAGTACCCAATATTGGGAAAACTCGTTCAGAAACCAAAACCACTCACCAGGACTAGAGATCCTCCAATTGGCAATCGAGCTCGACAACGAAGAGCACGAATCCTCCGCGGGTGACGCCTCCGACGAACTCTCCGGCGACCTGTGATGCTCGTCCATGAACTTCTGGGACATGGAATAGCACAACTCCAGGGCAGGCAAGGTGTTGCAAAGCTCCGGAATCTCGTCGTAGCTGAACCCAAATCCAAGATCGCAGCACCCCTTCAGCTCATCGAGATCTTCATCGGTCAAGCTCTTGGTCCTGGCCAGATCCTCATCGGCGGCCTCCACATACCCTTCAAGCAAGACCTGGTTTTTCTTCTTCTTCCCCAAGCTGTTGCTCCTCATTCTCGGCCTCTCCTCCTCTGCACTAGTTCTTGGGTGGCTTCCATCGGAATCCATTGAAGGGTTTTGTTGGATTGAGGTGGGAGAAGAAACCCATGATTCGGATTCGCATGAAACGCCCTCCATTTTCTGATTTCTCTTCTTCTGTGCTTCTTTCTCTCTTCGGGGAACTTCTATTTATCTATGGGACCATGGTCAAATCATGGATGGGTACACCATCGTATATGCATCATGTTTTGTTGGATGTATGTTTTGCATGTATGTATGGTTGGGTAATGAATAGAAACAGCTGTACTTGGGGAAGTGACTAGTTTTTTTTCTTTTTTTTGGGTAAGTGAAGTGACAATATTTAGTTTCATATGTGAAAATATCTTGATTAAATATTAAAACAAGAAAATAATATAATTAATATTTATAAATTATATTATTTAAAAAATGATATAATATAATTCATGATATTATTTAATAATTTATATAAGAACTTGTATTAATTCATAAAAAAATGTATTTAGAATAATATTATTTGAAATCAAAAATTGATACAATGATTTAGAAGACTTATTCTTTATTTTAATTACTTAAATTTAAATTTTAAATTAACATATAAAATAATAAATTTATCTGAATGTATAAAATTAATGTAAAGATGTAAAATTTAATTTTAATTCGTTGTGAATGTAAAAATATTATATTATTATTTAATTATAAATTATTAAATTATTAAAAAATTAATTAAAATAATAATTATTTAAAATATAAAATTTTAAATAAGATGTAATTATATGGTAATATAAAAAAATTAAATCAAAATAAATCAAAATTAAAATTAAAAAAATATTACTCTTATTCGTTTTCTAATATTTTAGAACGTGAATGACATACTAGAGATCTAAATGAGATTGACCGACAAAGATTCTTAATGTTTTAAAAGAGGTTAATAATAATAAACTCTATTTAACTAATGGCTGAGCTTCAAGGGATCTCTCTCCAAAAAGATAATTAGGGAATGAGACTACTACTAAAAATAATAATTCTAACTCAAAAATTTTTTAATAAGTATTATTTATTTTAATATTTAAATTAATTTTTGACGTATTTATATTTCTTCTGTTTATTTTATTTATTATTTAAAATTTTAATAAAATAATTAAATATTTTTAAAATAATTAAAAATTTTTAAAATAATTAAATTATTATTTTTTTAATTTATTAATTTTATCTATTACACTCATTTTTTTATTAAAATAAAAATTAAAATTAAAAAATTAATTAATATTTTTTAATATTTTTAAAATAATAAATATTATTAAATAAAAAATTTGTATAATAAATAAAAATAAACAAAATAAGTATTTACGATTTTTATATGAGTCAGGTTATAAGTATATATTTTTTAAAATTATAAATATAAATATATTAAAACTTAATGAGTATTTATAGTAAATAATTTTTATTTAAAATTTTTTTTTATTCAAGGTAACTTTTTTTAATATATTTAAACACTCAGTTAGTAAAGTTGGACACGTGGTGATAGTGGACTTGGTCAGAATTCAGGAAAGACAACAAAAAGTGTGGTGGGGTTAGTTATTATTATTTTTTATGCAGAAATTAATTAATTATTTTTTATTTCGTAAACTTTTATTTTAATCTGTTAAATATATAAATATTATCATATATTATCATTTTGATGTTTAATAAATTTTGATATTAATTATAAAAAATAATATTAAAATTATTTCTTTATAAAAATAAAATTTAAATTAATATAATTTTTATGATTAAATAATTAAATTAATAATATTTTTTATAATTAAAAAATTAAATTAATATAATTTTTTTTAAAAAATTAAAATAATATCATTTATAATAATTTATAAATTAATTAATACCCAAAAAAGTTAAAAAATAAAAATAAAAAAAAGAATATATATATTTTTTAAACTTTAATCATTTAAAGCAACTCTTTTACCTATCTGTTTTTAAGGCATATAACTATTATTATTTGACTTATACATGTATTTTTGAATAATATACCATAATCATAATCATAAAATATAAATAAATTTAATTTATTTATTTTAAATATAAAAAAATAATATTATACTGTTGATTTATTAAAAAAATAATTTAAAATAAACAAATCAAATTTATTTATATTTAAAATTATGATTATGTTATTTTATTAAAAATATATAAATATAAATTATAAGACAACAGTTCTATCACCTATTTTAATGATAAGTAAATAAAAAAATTAATTTATATAATTATTATAATTTAAATATTAATTAAAATAAATTTAAAATTTAAAGAATTATTCTTAAAATTTAAGGATTACGTATTATTTTCTTCCAAAAAATCGCAATGCATGTATATTCCGAACACTAAAAAAGTTACTCTTATTTACTCAAGACTCGAGAAGAGTAAGTGGATCCAAGACTCGAGAAGAGTAAGTGGGTCCCACAAATTTTGTTTATTGCGCATGCTGGATTTGTTTGCATTGATGCGGGGATTGCCCATGTGAGCAAGGGCAAAACATTGAAAGAGACCCGTTGATAAATACTATTTTCAAATTTATTATTTATTTAGTGTAAATTTTGGTTAATTTTTTAAAATTTTGTTATTTTCACACTAATTTTATACATCAAATTCATATACTTTTTGTATTGAAAAAAAATAAAAGAAAAAATATATATTAAAAAGTATATTTAAGTTTTAAAAAATATGTTTTTTAATAAAAAAAAAGTATATTAATTTGAAGTAAAAAATAAGTATAAAAATAATAAAATTTAATTTTTTATGCTTATACATTAAAATATTACACTTTATAATAGAGACTGAGACTCTATATTATTTATGATATAGAAAATGTTTTTTATACATCATTTTTTATATTAATTTTTATAATTTTTGATTTAAAAAAAATAAAAAGTATATTAAGATGTGTATTTTTTTATTTTATTATTTAAAAAATAATATAAAAATAATGTAATAAATATGACGTACAAATAACATTGCTGTTATGTTATATGAATGACTGTGTCCACAAGACAAAATTCTATTGTGATATATATAAACAAAATTACATTTGAAATGTTTCCAAATTTTAAATTAGAATGAATTCTTTTAAAAAAATTATTCTCGCCATACAAATGAAATCCAAATAATACGAAAAGTAGATGGTTCAAAGGATTATTGAAGGGACAAAATGGATCCGTCTTCCCCAGTTAATTTTGAGGATGATTGGGCTTACCTTCTTTTTGTTTCTTCTGTTGAAAGAAAAGTATATATTTATCAAGGCAAAATCCCAATGGTCTAGTTTGATTTGGAGAGATTCTTGTTGTCTATACAAATTGTGTACGCTAAATTAATTAATAGAAAATTAATATATTGTTATTTTAATTTAATAATTACATAAATGTATATATCAAATCGCTGTTATTTAATATGAAATAATAATGTCTTAATTTTTTATTTTATATATATATATATATATATATGCACACACACAACTTATATAAAGGTTTGAGAAACTTCTATCCTTAAAACCGTAAGTTAATATTGTGCGATAACATTATGTGTTTAAGAACCCAAAGAAGACAAAAACAAAGAAATAAACAACTCATTTCTTTTCTTCTTTTCACAGTGCACCAATATATGGCACCGGAATCGACTTAATTCCTGAAAAAGAAAGTGTATTCAATTACAAGGACAGAAAATGGGGTGTGAATGGGAAATGGACTAATTGGCTGGTGCTAGTGTTCATCCACGACCAAGCTTTGGAGAAAAAGCACAATTTGGAAAGCAACTTTGCTTTTGGCAGTTTCTGATTCTGCAGACAGGGAGAATTAAAACCCTCTTGTCTGTGTCTGATTGGCAATGAACATGCGGGTACGTCTGTGTGAAATTCAGAAACTGAAGACACTTTGGTGCGTTTGTGCATGCATCAAAATTCAACTAAACCTGCATGTAGTTAACAATTTTGTTCTTTTTGGCTGAAGGGTTGAAGAGCATTTCTTCTTTTGAGAAACACATCAGAGACAGTGTCAAGATCTCCACGAAAGAGAGACACATAAGGTTCCCCAAAACCGAATCAGATAACCTAAAATGCGCATATGAAATAAATGATCTTTTGTATGATTGCTTTTCAATTATTACATGGCAGAGTTGCAGTTTTCTATGAAAACAACTAATCTATTATTGAAGCCTATAGAAGATGTTAGGCTTATTGATAAAGAATCTATAGTTCAATTGAGAAAGTTGATGCTCATGTAATTAATAGTGACACAGTTAATGAATCTGACCATTACAATAAGAATGATACTATAATTGAAAATAACTGTGAAATATCTCTTGAATAACATACAAAGAGGAAAAGGTGTAGAGATCCATCTCAAAGGCTAAAGGATCATTCTATTTATATGGGTGAAGAACTAAAAGATTTAGGAGATGATCTAATTATATAAAAACCATAAAGAAGCTATGGAAAGTCATGAGGTTTAAATAATGACTTACGCTATATATGTTTGAAGATTTAGGTTCCATAAAAAAGAATGGTATTTGGGAATAGGTTGTAATAATGTGTTTTCAGAAAGAAATATGTATATTAGTTGTAAAAATGCAAGGTAATATACCAAAGGTTTTACACAAAAACATGGAGTAGACTTTATATATGCAGATACATATTCAATTGTAGCTCATGTAAAATGGTGTCCAGTGGCCAAAATTGATCCACAGTGGTATCAGTTGGATGTAAAATCTCTTTTCTAAATGGGGATTTGAAAAAGATGTTCATATGATGCAACCCTGAAGGTTTCCATGAAAGGCCATGAGGACAAAGTTTGTAAGTTGAAAAAAAATTATTGTTAATCAATTAAGCAATAACCTTCAAGGAAATAGTATTTGCAATTTGACCAAGCTATTATTGTAATAAGATATAAGATGAGTCCCTCAGATCACTACGTGAATGTATGGAAGTGCAATATGAGAAAAATAATGATATTATAATTATACATTAATATTTAATGATATATTGTTAACGAGTAATAATGAAGATAATATAAATGAAAATATTAAGTTAGGAGTAAGTTTTATTTGTCGAAGCAGGTGTGGATTGAAGATGCCCAGATCATATTTGTAACCTTGCTCGGTTGAATGAATTCACATCTTCCAAGTCAAAAAAAAAAAAAAAAGCTACGTGTTGAAAAGTGTGAAAGATAAAAGATTATATATTGAGAATATTTGATTCGACGTAATCAATACCCAATCCTTGGAGTTGGGCACAAAGTGAGCTGGCTACCAGACATCAGATTGAGCAGGTGACCAGTGCGCCACCTATTTAGATTTTTCTAATTGCATCTCTATGACTTTTATTATCTAGATATGATTAGGGATTACTTTTTTATTCTAATTTTTTTAATTACTGATATCTTCATTAAGTATTAAATATTTATTAATTATAAATTACATTTAATAGGCTTTAAACATTTATTAAAAAACTAATAATTAATAAATATTTAGCACCTCATAATAATACTATTACTAAAAATATATGATATAACTTATTGTCTTGATGTTTGAGTTGCATAAGTTATATCATGATTTTTGTAGATGTTAACATTTTAATTTTTTTTAAATACATTCAGAATATTTTTTATTTAAATAATAAATAATTAATTTCTCAACTTATGTGTGGAGTCATTAGTGATGTCTCTTATGTAAAAAAAATAAAATCATAACATGCTATGAAATTATGTGTGCATGTCGTGGCAAGCATAGAAGAGTAACCTATGTTATGCAATGGAAGTGGATGCGCATTATTGGTGGGCAATGAATAGGACAAGAACCGGCCAACAACCCACGTGCCCAGTCCTTATCGCTCACTAACGCCTTCCGAAAAGCGACTCCCCCTTCCATTCGACCTGCGTTTCTTAAATCTTAAGAAACAATTCACATTCTATTTTAATTTTAAAAATAAAATAACATTCAAGTATTTAAAATTTATTTTAATACTCTATCATTAACTCACTATATTTTAGTAACAGTGTCTTTCAATAAAAGTAAATAGATTTGAAATTTGACATGTGTCCTTTGGCCTAAACATGGTCCTTCTATTTAAGATATTAATAATATTAAAAATATAAAGTAAATATGTTGCTGTATAGTTTTTAGAAAAATATAAAATTACAGAATATATATAAATTTATATTATTTAATTCGTTCACGGAAAAGAAAGGGAGAACAGATGAATGGGCCCCAGCTTCTGGGAAGCTATTATGATTTATGAATAATAACCAGGCTGCCATATCGTTCGGCTCCTGTTGTGTACCCACTCTGCTTTAATATTATTTATTTTTATTTTTGAAAATTTTGATGTCCAAATGCTAAATCTGGATCTGATTGTAGAAAAGCATGGCCTGCTGACACCAATCATTTTACCAATGGCAGGATTTATAATTGAAATGTGTTTGTATTAATTCATTTTGAGTTTAAAATAATTTATAATTAATATTTTATTAAGATCATTTTTAAAAAGAAAATGATTTATTTTTTAAAATTAAACAGTTATCAAACATATACTAAATGTCATTTTAGGAGAAAATTTTAAGTATATTAAGTGCAAGAGAGTCTTTATGGTTTTACATTGTATTATTGAGTATTAACCATGTTATTATTGTGAATCATCATGGGAAGATAATCCTTGATGGTACAATATAAGAGAACTACTTTGTACCGGATACACCTAAGAATTTTTGTTTTCTTTTTTCAAATTATTCTTTATAAAATGGAGAAGACACTCAACAGTACCAGTTTGGTTCTGTCAAATTGAATAACCGACTTCACTTGATAAGGTTTGATATGGAGAAATTCTTCAATAAACTTCAACTTCTGCAGAACTAGTCTATGGAAGAACATGAATGATGTATAAATAAGAAACTAGAAACGCCACAAATGAATGAATCCCATTACATTATTTTAACCATTCAAATGACCTTTTGTGGTCGTGTCAGCTAGGTACCAATACAAAAGGCACCGTAGAACGACCTTAATAACATACATATGAAATGTACTTAAGAAATGCTACAATGTTATCAAATTATGCAAAATGGTGCACTCCTATGATTGATTTCCACGCTCAAGAAGGCTTTGAGTGTTTGCATTTTTGCCCCAAGCTCTCTCCTTCCATATAAGCTCCACTTCATCAAATGTCAATCCTTTGGTTTCCGGAACATACACAACCACAAACACAAACGCAAGCACAGCTATAGCAGCAAGAATCAAGAAAGTGGCACCAGTCCCTGCAGCTTCAGCAACTGAAAGAAAGGACTGTGCCACAATCAAATTTGAAACCCAGTTCACAGTAGCTGACATGCCTCCACATATTCCTCGGTATTCTTCAGGATATATTTCTGAGTTTACTGTCCACGGCACAATCCCCATCCCTGGTGAGAACAAAGCAATATATAGGGCTAAACCTAATACAGCAAGCCATCCGTACAATCCATTTGCAGATGATTGGTTAAAAAATGCCATGGACAAGATGATTAGAGATGCTATTACTCCTCCTAAGCTAAAAAGGGACAATTTTTTCCTCCCTGCACGGTCGATTAGGTAAATGCCAAGAATTGTTCCGGCAGCATTCATGCCGGCAACTATGAGGGACAGGAGAAGAGCCAACTCATTAGATTGGAAGCCAGCCATTTGGACAATAGTTGGGCTGTAGTACATGACTGTGTTTATACCTGTAAACTGCTGAAAAGCCTGCAGAACCATGGGATGCTATAAGAACACATTTCACTTGCATCTAATGACGTCATTTACTTTACTTTCAAAGTACAGAACCTAATTTCAATAAGCTTCCAAAATCATGGAAAAGCTTGATCACAGATACATGCATTCAGAGATGATGCAAGACGTGCATTGAGGCTGAAGATTTTACTTGATCATCTTGACACAGGACACCAACTGAAGGATTAATATTTAACAAACCATAGTGTGTTTAGTAAAGAAGAATTATTCCTATCAACCTTATAACAGCAAGGGGCATTTACAAAGGTCCTTCAAATATGAGATAAGTTTTGCAACAATGGTTTCTCCTGTTTAACTTTTCCTTACCTGCAGTCCAGCTCCAACAAGGAACGCAAGTCTGATTTCTTTAGATTTTAAAACATCCCAGACTCTAATATCATCCCTTTTTTGGCGGTCTTGCTCTGACTGAGCTGTAAGTAAAGCAACTTCGTCCTCTAAGCGAGCAAAGTCATATATCTTAGCAAGCACAGTAATGGCTTCCTCTTCCCTATTCTGCACATTAAGACAGAATTATATTAAAGAAACAGCTTTTGAAGGTAACATCTTGGAGAAAATTTCTGTGACCTTTATAACAAGCCATCGGGGGGATTCAGGCAGGAAGAGCATGAGAGAAAACTGAACAACTGCGGGCACACCTGAAACTCCCAGCATCCATCGCCATGTCCCAGGGACCTGCTTGATTAAGAATGTGGGTGGTCAGTGAAATAATACCCTCAGAACTTTGAAACCAGAACCTAATATTTTGAGCTGAATGATTTCCACAAACCGAAACTACTCCTAGATCCTCGGTTTGACTTTGTACCTATACTAAAATGGTATGTTAAAATATTGAATACAGTAAAATTCAGTTTCCCCCTGGTTTGACCCATTTCACTATGTCATTATGTGGTTTGAACTTTGTCACTTTGTCCCCGTGCTTTGTTACATTACTACACAACTATCGCTCAGCCATAGCCCTCATTTTCGGCTATGTGTAGCTTTCAAAGCTGTGCAGACAACCATGAACAGGGTAGTACACCCTTTTTCCCCTGCAGCTCCCCTGTTTCAAAGCAACAAAATAGAGCATAAACAATGGTAACTTCATTGGAACCAGGTAAGACCGCTGTTGCTAGTGACAATGTCAATTTTTTGTGTATGCCTCACTCTTGTTTCCATATTGGGTGGACAGCAGCATTTTTCACATTTGAACAGCAATAATATTGCCATAGGAAAACTAATAACCAAAACTTCTAATGAGAATGTTTAACCAAAACAAGAAGCTTATTTCAATGTGCTATTCTATCAAACAATTATTAACACCTAATCTTCCATGCATTATCGGAATTGGTTGGTTTGTAACTTGCTTGAAGTTCTCCAAACCTTTTTCGCTCTCCTCCAATATTTTGGTTGCATTGGTTTTGAACTCAGATCTAGCGGCAATGACCATCACTAGTTTTTAATGCCAAGTCTGACCATTTGCACTACCTCTGAGAAACAGCCATCGGATGCCATTCTATCATATAAATATCCATTTAATCCGTGTCGCCCACCTGATTCTGATTCTGATTTAGTTTTACTACAAAATCGTATTTTCTTTTCTCTGCTGCTCCCACATTCTCATATTGAACTCCGCTTTGCCTTTTCTCCTTTTCTGTATATTGAGGTTGCAAGTGACATTTCATGTGTTGATTCCATTAGAAAATGGATGGAAAGAAAACACAAGGAAGTTATGTGAAAACGGAACAAAGTGAAAGGAATAGTGAGAAAGTTCAGACCACAAGGTGGTGGAACAGCAAAAACAGGCGAAACCACATGGGAGAAACTGAACTTTACTTTTAAATAACAGAGATCTTTGTAGTTTATGAAACAAGAAGAGGGATTTCTCGTGCAGGAACTTGTTAAATGGGATTCAGAGCAGTGCTTAATATAATTGCCACTTGCTGAAAACCAATGAAAAAGTAAAGCTTGGAAAATTAACCTGTGTAAAAGCAAGATTTATGAGGTAAGAAAGAAACTGTCCACCAGTTATCATAAGCACATTTGTGCTTACTAATGCTCCCCTTATTTCTGACGGTGATGCTTCTGCAATATACACAGGAGCAGTAACAGAAGCTATACCCACTCCTAAACCGACCAGAAGACGCCCCAATATGAGAATATAAGGATCTGGTGCAGCAGCCATGACAATCGCTCCCAGAGTAAAGATAACATCAGCAATGAGGGTTGCTTTCTTTCGTCCGTAAGCATCATTAATCCAACCACCTGCTGCTGCCCCAACAATTGCACCAGCCACTGCCATGCTGACAATTGTTTCCTGGCAACTCAAGAGAATTAGAATGATCCAATGTGGAGAAAAAAAAAAAAAGGAAACAGTAGATTTTTTCTTTCTTGGAATTGCTGCAACATGGAAAGCAGAATTTCTAATCTACTGGTTTTGTGTATTTCAATTAGACAATTACATTTATGGCTCTCTTATGGCGAAAATCCCATATCTACTTTGTAACAGGTAAGTTGAAAAACAGGCACACATCATGCAACACTGAACAGCCCGCAATTCTGCAGCAACTGCCAGATGTTAAAGTTGAGAAATCATTGTGCAACCATAATGACACAAGTCCATTAAATAACCACAATCAAATAGCCTCACTTCATCATTCTTAATTTCGTATTACTTTCCTCCTTTTCACTTAGCCAATGACCTAATATGAAAATTTCCTTTTAATACTTTGATTAATGCACGTTGTACCATTGAAAGAGGGCAAAAAGAATTGTACCTGTAGAAAACTACTATGTTTGACCGCCTCAAAATCATCTTTAATGTACAGAAGGGCTCCTGATATAACACCTGTAATAAAATCTCACCTGAAATAACATATCCTCAAAAGAAGCAAAACTTGCATAAGCTAGAAAAAAGAAAAACTTACAGACATTCAGAATAAAAAACTCTTTCCAAACTACATAAAGTTTAAGTGGCATACATGGCCTAAGAGATGGTTCTTTCCCATGAAAGAAAGACAAAATAAGGAACTTAAGAATTCAATGTCCATCCAATAATGGAAGGCCGATTTTTCTCTCACTATCACCTCTCAAGTACCTACTATTATTTCTTCTTATCGTTCACACCAAAGATATAGAAGTGCTAGTGTTTGGCCTAAAATGGTAAAGTAACCAAGAATGAATGCTCCCAAAATCAAGCAAAGGACCCATGATGAGTGTTACTGCCCGGTGCCACCGGATTGTGGTATTCCGCGTTATTTATTTTGTTCATCAAAGTGAGCTACAATGTTGACAATTCCTCTGAACTCTGTAGAGGATCAAATGTCACTAGATGAAACCCCAACAGCAACAAAGCTCTAGTGATGCATTTTTATTTTTATATCAAAATAGGAATAAAGCCATCGATGCTGACTTAGCAAAGTTAAGTTCGAATAGAAATTGTGTCCTCTAACATTTTGTTTTTCCGTTGCCTTCATTCCTTTTCTTTTTTTGGGAAATTGATGAAGAAGAATGACAGGACAGCAGAAAGTGGTGGTAAATGCGGGTTATTCACAGTCATTTGTGCCACTCATCAAAAACAGAGTTATAATTCTATACCTGTGTCATAGCCAAAGAGGAGTCCACCTATGCTAGCAACAGCAGTGAGCCCCAAAATGTAAGGGTTCTTAAAGAAGGACATTTTCCTCTCAGGATATATCTCCAAATACCCAGAACTTCCGGGAATGGACTGCACAGTAATCGTCATCGTGGCAAATGAACCAAGCACCACGTTTCAAGGCGAAAAAAACCTAGATGAGAAATATCCCAATCCGTGTGTAACAAGAAACGCGACGCGAAACAGCTCCAAAAAACTTGGGCTTTCAGACACTGGCACCGTTGACCAATGACCCAGATACACTGATCGTAGATTCACAAAAATCCCGATGAAAAAAACAAACTTGGAATTCAAAATGAGGGATCAAAAACAGAAATGGGAATGGGTTCGATTGTAGAGGGAAGAATCAATCAGAATCAGTTTTTGCAGAGACTACGATAGGAGCACGAGGCGAGAACAAAAGGAAGAAGGTTCATGCATGGCGTGTGAGGCCCGCCCCTCCCTTCCTCGCACAATATGCACCACTAGTAGTTGAAGCCGCCAACGTGGTTCTCATCCGACGCAGCTTTTCCATTTTGCATAATTGACGATATAGCGGATGTTGATGCCGATGCACATGCCTTACTCTATGTTATTATAAAAATTCAAGTGGGTATTGAAATGAAATCCTGTCTTTTCCTTTGTCATCCATGTCAATCATACTGTTTGAAAATAGTTTGATTTTAAAAAAATTATTTTTTAAAAAGCTTCATTTAAAAAAAAATTTATTATGAATTATTTTAATAATAAATTAGGTTAATTTAAATATATACTTATTTAAATTTATTGATGTAATTTAATAATAAATAAATAAGTTTAAATAAAATAATTTATAATAACAAAATAATTACTCTCACTGCATCACCCGACTAAGAGTTAGTTTAACATTTAAAAAGTACGAAAATATTTAGTAAGAAAAAAATACTTATACAATTTTATTTATAAGTTATAGATCTGAATTGAAATGCAAGCATGTAACCTTTGGATTTTTTTATTTTTTTTTAGTGGAATGGCTCATATAGCATGACGACTATCATTCTTCTTTCTTTCATCTTACATATTACTAGTTCTAATCATGAAGATAAACTTTAATTTAAATATTTTAATTATCAAATAAAAAGCGATAATTGGCTACGCCTATCATTCTGCCTGTAATAAAGCTGTCCCTTTCCACCCTTTTGAGCTTTTTCGCAAAACGTTGATAAAGTCAGGAACTTGCCTGTTGCTGGGAAAGTTCACTGCCTCAACCTGAACTCCGGGGCGCCATTGGCTGGTAAGGTTTTCATGGTTGTGGGTACATTATTTTCGGCTAAACAACATCTTAGATTTGTTTGTTCATTAGTTTATTTTTATATTTTAAATAATTTATAATTAAAATTTTATTTAAAAAATTTAAATAAAATAATTTTTTTTTAAATTAAACTTTATCAAATATGCATAAATTTATATGTCGATGGGAAGCAGACTCAAACATCTCCAAAACATTCTTAACAGAATCGGCTTGCATCCGAAGGTCTAAGGAAAAGGATGCTATTAATCTTCAAAAAAAAAAAAAAGGGAAAAGGATGCTATTATCAGCTAGAAAATAGATGAGAAATCTGAAGAATACCCCTGGCTATATTAATCCCACGAGTCTTGGCTTCCTCTTGGTTCCTAAGAATATGAAAAAGGGTAGAAAAAATTTCGGCACAAACGATAAAAAGATATAGACAAAGTAGGCACAAACGATTGCGTATAATAAAAACATGATTTTCATTGGAGTTTTGAGTGTCCTCAACTTAAAAATTTATTATTATACTTAGATAAAATCATGTACATGACTTGTCTTTAATTATCACCATAATATTATTAAGTTAAAATAAATAATTAGTCCCTACAATTTTACTTAATTTAGATTTTAATCTTTATAATTTATTATTTTATATACTGATTCTTATTATTTTATTCATTTAGATTTTGATCCTTACGATTAAAGTATCAATCTTTATATTTTTATCTTATTTAAATTTAATTTTTATAATTTCTATTCATTAGAGTATTAGTCCTTATTTTTTATAAAAAATTAGTTTAGTTTTTAATTATTAAAATATTAATCCTTTAGAGACCAAAATCTAATTAAATAAAACTATAGGACTGATATTCAAAGAAAAAATTATAACAATCAAAATTTAAATTGAGTAAAATTATAAAGACTAATTATTTATCTATTTATTTTAACCTTATTATTATTGAGTGAATTGACAAAAAATAACTAAAAAAATAATGCATCTTTTGGCTCCAAAACAAAAAGTATAGGTCACTTACAAACACGTAAATTGTTGACATTATTATGGGTTATTTCTAGTGGATTATTATGGTTACATGTGTAAAACTAAAATGAGGGTTCAAATATAAAAGTGCTTTTTTTTTTTCTATTTTTGGCAAAATAAACGCTTTTATATGTGAAAACTTTTCTACAAGGAGGCACATGTATCAATTTTCTTTATATTTAGATTTTCATGTATACTCTAACACATAGGAAGAAACCAAAAAGTGAACCCATAAATTTTAAATTATAACAATGCAGTAAAACTAAGTCCATTTTCTTCTTCCTCCCCAATTATCAAACTAGAAAATTTTCTCACTTTCACTTCTGTTATCTTTCAGGCAAGTCAAGACTTTATAGCGAAATAACAAGTAATAATATGTATATAGGGAATGTACAGAAATGCTACATGATATCAAATTTTGCCAACAAAGTCATTCCTTGGATTGAATTCCCTGCCCAAGAAGGCTTTGTTCGTCTGAGTTCTTGCCCCAAGCTCTCTCCTTCCATATTAGTTCTACTTCATCAAAGGTCAATCCTTTGGTCTCTGGAACATACACAAGCACAAACAGAAAGGCAAGCACAGCTATAGCAGCAAGAATCAAGAAAGTGGAACCAGTCCCTAATGCTTCAGCAATTGAAAGAAAGGTCTGCGATACAATCAAATTTGAAACCCAGCACACAGTAGCTGACATACCCCCACATATTCCTCTATATTCTTCAGGATATATCTCTGAGTTCACAGTCCATGGCACAGGCCCCATCCCGGGTGAGAAAAAACCAATATATAGGGCTAAACCTAAAATTGCAAGCCATCCATACCACCCATTTGCAGATGGTTGGTAAAAAAATGCCAAGGATAAGATGATAAGAGATGCTATTACTCCTCCTAAGCTAGAGAGGGCCAATTTTTTCCTCCCTGCATGATCAATAAGATAAATGCCAAGAATTGTTCCGGCAGCATTCACTCCAGCAACTATGAGGGACAGGAGAAGAGCCAGCTCTTTAGAGTGGAAGCCAGCCATTTGGACAATCGTTGGGCTGTAGTACATGACTGTGTTTATACCTATAAACTGCTGAAAAGCCTGCAGAAGCATGGCATGCTATAAGAACACATTTCACTTACATTCAAATTTCAAAGTACAGAACCTGATTCAACATATGCCTTCAAAATGAAAGTGGCTGAATTTTAATTGGCTTGATCACATATACATGCATTCAACAGCCAGTACCATGCAAAGTATAATGAAACACAGATGACATATGGTAGTTTTCTTTCATCAATCAAAACCAGAAATCACAGCTGAGCTGACACAGGAATGCATTGAGTCTGAATTGAGAGAAAGGGGTCTGTCCGAAAACTCAATTTGATGCTGAAAATGAAAAGATTTAGCACTGAATTTGATTTAGTGGTGTTTATTTAATACAACTTACTGACTCAGCGCTTTCAAGAATATATTCGTGTTTTACAGCAACCCTTAAGTTTTTAAACTGGCCTATGATTTTTCGTAAGTTACTTTCCAACTCTGCATTTTCAAACTAACTCATATATATGTTTATCAAAGCAGAATTATTCTTGTTAACCTTTTTTAAGGAGCATTTACAAAGGTCCATCCACTATGAGAAAGTCATGTTTTGCAACAACAGCCTCCAAGTTAACATATTATTACCTGCAGTCCAGCTCCAACAAGGAATGCCAATCTGATTTCTTTTGATTTAAAAACATCCCCATATCTGACATTATTCCTTTTTTGGCGGTCTTGCTCTGACTGAGTTGTAAGGAAATCAACTTCGTCCTCTAAGCGAGCAAAGTCATAGATCTTAGAAAGCACATCAACAGCTTCATTTTTCCTATTCTGCACATGAAGACAAAATTGTAAGATGGCTTTATAAACAAGGATCGTTTAGTTTTGAAGGTAACATCTTGGACATAACTCCTGAGAACAACAATTATGCAATTTTTGTACCTTCATAAAGAGCCATCTTGGGGATTCTGGCAGGCAGAGCATGAGAATAAACTGAACAACTGCTGGTATTCCTGAAACTCCCAGCATCCATCGCCATGTCCCAGGGACCTGCTTGATTAAGAACGTGAAAGGCGGTCACTGAAATAACAGAAAAAACAAACATGTGGATAGAACAATGACATTTTTGGAATTCTGGGATACAAAGTGAAGAAGGAAAACTATCTATTATTCTCTTCATTAATAGTAGAGATTAACGAAACCTAATCCAACAGCAAAGCATGGAAAAGTAGAAAACTAACCCGTGTAAAAGCAAAGTTTATGAGATAGGCAAGGAACTGTCCACCAGTTATCATGAGGACATTTGTGCTTACTAATGAACCCCTTATTTCGGATGGTGATGCTTCTGCTATATACACAGGAGCGGTAACAGAAGCTAGGCCCACGCCCAAACCAACCAGAAGACGTCCCAATATGAGGACATAAGGATTTGGAGCAGCAGCCATGCAAATTGCTCCAAGAGAAAAGACAACATCAGCAATGAGGGTGGCCTTCTTTCGTCCATAAGCATCATTGATCCATCCACCTGTTGCTGCTCCAATTATTGCACCAGCAATTGCCATGCTGACAATTGTTTCCTGGCAACTCAAATAATTAGAATGATCCCATGGGAAAGTATAAGTAAACAGTATTTTTTCTTTCTTGGAATTGGTGAAACATGGAAAGAAAATTTCTTAATCCACTAGTTTCCTCTAATTGATCAGTTAGGCAGTTGCATTTTTGGATCCTTTATAGCAACAAATTCCACACTTACTACAAAAGCAGGTTAACTTATAAAACAGCTGCACATCATGCAACACCCTGAACTTCTGCAGCCACAACTAGATGCTAATGTTGAGAAATGCTAACAATTCTCACTTCATCATTCTTAATTTCTTTTTGATTTCCTCCTTTCCACTCACAACCAAGGGCCCATAAACGAAAGTTCACTTGTAATACATTGATTTGTGCATGCGTTGAGAACCAGATAACAATGAAACTTCTGAATCCTAACATTGAAAGATCGCAAGAAGGGTTGTACCTGTAGAAAATTACTTTGTCTAACCACCTCAAAATCATCTTTAATATATAGAAGGGCTCCTGATATGACACCTGTGACAAAATCTCATATAAAATATCATTTTTGTAAAAGAATCAAAACTTGCATTAGCTAGAAAGAGAATTTCTTGGACATTAGGATTATAAGTTTTCCAACATACAGCAAGTTTATGCAACATGCTCTGAAAGATGGCTTTTTCACATCAAAGAAGGTAGAACCAATAATTACATACTTGAGAATTCAATGTACAAACATGAGAGACCCAGTTTACTCTTGCTCTTAGCTTTCCAGTACCTTCTATTATGTCTTATGATTTATACCATTGATCTAGAAGTCCTACTACTTGATCTAAAATTGTCGACTACTGTGGAATGGAAGCACCAAAATCAAGCAACAGACTCATGATGAGTTTTCTTTTTTGGCCATTGGATTGTGGCATCTTGCTTACCATTTTTTGTTTAATAAAGTGCATTACATTATTGACAAATCCTCGGAACTCTGGTAGAGGATCCAATGTCACTATATATGAAACTCAAAGAACAACAAAGCTCTACTAAGGCCATTTCCAACACTAAATCAAAATAAAACCATCTATATTGGCTCAGAAATTGAAGTTAGAAGAAATATTTTCACCAACATCTCAATGTGTTATTCCATCATTGACTTTCGTAGAAAACTGATGTGAAGTCACACAATCACAGAATTAAGTAAATTTGGTATTAAATAATGAAAAATTTTCGAGTCCTAATTTCCCATCTAAGTCCTCCACCACAAACAAAAGTGAAAAGGAAGCACGGATAGCATTAACATAAAAATTCTCTGGATATTTCAAAGAAGAGAGAAAGAAACCATAGATTTTAAATTTCTTAAATCTTTGTTGTGAATGAGTTGCCTGCAAAAAAGTGAAGATAACTCACAGTTGAATTACACATAGAAGTGTGTCAATCTAGTACACTAGACGAAAGTACATTCGCTTTAACTGCTGAGTACCTTGGGAAGTTTTCTTTTTCTATTTTTCTAAATTCTATGAACCTGAAATGATGTACTCGTCGACTCGTTTAATTGATCAATGGAGTAGACAGAATTCAGGCAATCATGAAAGTAAATAATATTGGAATCAGAAAAGGCCTTGTGGCCCCACCAAAGCGATGGTGCCACTGCCAAGTAACTTTCATGCAAATAAAATTTTATATAACTCTTTTTGCCATAGACGCACAGTTTATTATCTTATTTTCAAATCTATAGTATAATTTTTTTTTTAAAAAAAATAATCAAAACTCTCAATAGTTCTTATCCAGTAACATTCGAAGAAAACTAGAAGAGAAAATTGTTGGAATTGGCCAGATTACTGCCTTGACAAGACACAAGTCAGTTGGAAAAAAAATGGTGCACCAGACCATGAGCTATAGCCTGGCATAACAACAAAAATGACCCAGGAACATGCAAGCCGAATTAATTGATTTGGTCACTCTTGAACTGAATCAACCCCACAAAAACAATTTCGGAAACAATTGCAAGTCCTTTTAATTCATTCTCCCCAGGTACATCTCCTAAACTAGAAAAGAAAGAGAAGCAAGAACTGAAACAAAAAATTTACTTTTATGCACCAATCACAAGGAAGCAGAAAGTTGAGGCATACATATGGAGGGTCACTTGAGCAACTCATTGAATGACCAAAATAACATTTGATTATAGCAAATGTTTAATTTTGATTTTGTTTATTTTATACACGTTATCTTTTTAATATTTTAAATATAATTATTTTTATATAAAATAATTTAAATACACAAGAGCACGAAGACAATGATGGCGATGAGGATAATAATAACATACCTGTGTCGTAGCCGAAAAGCAGACCACCAATGCCAGCAACAGCCGTGAGTCCGAGGATGTAAGGATTCTTAAAAAAGGACATTTTTCTTTCAGGATACAAATCTAAATACCCTGAGCTTCCTGGTGTGGACTGCATTGTAATCGTCATCCTCCTCGTAAATCGAACCAAGAAGCCAACACCAATCTTAATCACTCTATTCTCTCTCTCTCTCTCTCTCTCTCTCTCTCTCTCTATATATATATATATGGTGATTTAAGAATCAATGCCCAACAAAACAAATGCTGGATTATTGATCATGGAACATTTTCAAATGGAATACGAACTCATCTGCGAAACGGGTTTTGCAGAATTAATTAATGTTGTGTTAGGAGAGGGGGATAATAGAGCCCCATGCATGGGCTATCAAAACTGGGAAATTTTGAAGATTTGTTCCCCAGAAAAAGTTGAAGACCCTGCAGTTTCTATTATTTCCTTTTGTTTTCTCCTTGTCTCAGAAGATGATGATGATGAGAGAGAGAGAGAAGGGGAAATAACGAGCTGGGTATTGGAGGATCATACCATATAAAGAGAGAATGAGTCTCCAAATTTGGTAACGTCGTTTTCTTTATCAGAATCTGTCACCTATTGCAAAAGCTAAAAAAAAAAAAATAAACAAATTAAACATCAATAAACCGGCAATTGATATGAAAATCTATAAGATAAAAAATTTTTAGGTTTGAACCTATAATCTCTTACATGTTACCCTAATCCTTCATCACTAATCCATTCAATTTTAAAAGAGTGGGAGAAACATCTCTTTCCCTTGTTAATGAACTGAGAGATCTAGAATGGAAAAATTTTAAAAGGTAATAAAAATTAGATATTTTTTCTATTTGATAAAAATTAGCCAAATTTTTATGATTTTTACTCATTTTAAAATGGCTTAACATTTCTTTTGAGTTTGGTGGAATAGTGAACCATTCATCTCAATTCTTACAATTATAGCTCAAAAACAAATGTGGAAGAAAGTGAAAATGTTTTTTATAAACCATTATTTTTATATAATTTTTATACATTTTTATTTGAGAAAAGAAAATTTAAAAGAGTATACATATTTTTTTATTTTTATTATTAAAAAATTAATGTAAGAATAGTGTAACAAAAATGATATCCAAGTACATTATTGATGGAAGAAGGGATCAAGATTCTATAAGATTTTATTGAATAAAATATAATATTAATAATTTAGATTTTAACAAAAGAAAGCGACTGACATAAATAAAAGATCCAAATTCATAAATAATGGTATTGAATGGAAAAGAGACACGATCCGCAAACTCAAAGGGTTGACTGTATTTCATGGGACAAATCCACTGGGGACGGAGGCAAAGATAAGATATCAACAAAATTATAGGTTGTCATTTTCTGCCTACAATTATTATTAAGAGTAAATTACATCAAACATATAAGTGACATTAACTTAATTTTATTAAAAAATTAATATTAATTTAATTTTTTAATTATAAAAAATAACATCCAAATAATTTATATGTTATGAACTGTGAATCTTTAATTAAAAGATTAAATTGATATCAGTTTTTATAATTAATAAATTAACTTGATGTTAATTTTTTTAAAATAATCAAATTAATATCACTTTTTATTATTTAAAAACTAAATTAATATTATTTTTTTTAAAAAACTAAATTAATTTCATTTATATTTTTAAAACATTAAAATAGATTTTTAGTCTATTATTTATTACTCATTGCTTGCCTTCACTACCTTACTTTCATTAATTTATTGGATGTAACATATGAGGACTATACTGCACAATTTTTTGTTTAGAGGAAAGTATTCTTTTTTTTTTATCTGACATATGTATTTATTTTTATTTTATTTTTTGAGTTTTTATTTTATTTTAATCTTTTACATATACATACATACATACATATATATATATATATATATATATATATATATATATATATATATATATAATTTTAAAAATAGTTTCTATTATCGTTAAAAAAAATCATCTTCGCAAAAAAATTACTGCTTTTATATAAACTTTATTAATAAATATATACATTCAGTACATACATAATTTTTTTAAAATGATATTAATTTTGTTCATACAAAAATGTCATATATAGGAAGCACTTATAATCTCGAATTTAATCAGATTTACTGGTTAAGTTTAATTTAGCATGCCTTTTTCTCATCCTCTTATCATATCTTTATACCTGTCCTACAATAAAAATAATTTTTTGGTACAATAAAAATAATTGTGCACAACAGTAAATATCATCATACAAAATATAGGAAAAAATGTTACAATAATGGTAATTTTTGAAGTAACTATTATCCTTAAATTTGTAAATGTAGCACTTACACAATAACCTTTTAAAATTATATAGTTTATTTATTCAGAAAATATGTAATTTTTTTTGTAAGGACGTTTGATTACCGCTTGCAAATAATTAACCTTTTTCTCATTGTATTAGTGAACAAAAATTTCCATTTTTGAGAACCTCGGGTCTTGCACTTCTCATTTTCAAGAGCCAGATGATGATGGCCAGCACTAATGAAAATTTTAGTTACAACAATAATGAGATGTTATATTTTCTTATTTATTAATAGTACAATAAACGTTTAAAATCGAAAGTTGATTAAATTTTTAACCTCCTAACATTTTCATTAGTAAAATTAAAAAAATATAAAGCAAACTAAATAAAGGTTGATACATATATTTGCATGGTTATACCCATGGTTGCGCTGTTGAGGAACTAGAAGGTTGGTTTGTTAGGCCATGAATAGGAGGGACAGCAATGTCCAGTGGCCACTTCGTGAGAAACAAGAACGCGCCGTCATTCCCATGAACCGCGAGAAATGGGGAACCTCTCTCCGCAATTCCAAATTTGGTGCCCCTCTTGCTCTATAAAAAACCCCCAACTTTTTCTGCCTCTCTTCACCAGCCACTCCTTCTTCATCGTATCACATCGATCGAGAGAAGTTCGTTCTCGCGGAACTTCTCTCTCGGTCGATACTTTCCATCCAGATCCGGCAGCGAACGCAAAAATGGTGGCAGAAATGGGCGTGCCCCTCAGGGCGGGAAGCTCCAGTTATTTGAAGAGGTTTCCCGACCGCAGAATCTCCTTTTTCCAGAACCCTTACATCGTCGGAATCACCTTCGCCGCCGGCATCGGTGGCCTTCTCTTCGGATACGATACTGGTACGTATATTATATGCTATATATATGCATGCATCCATCCATGCAACAATTTCTCTTGACGTACGTAATGAATTTTGATGTTTGTTATTTCCTATAATTACATTTTTATTTTTTTATGTTAATCTTTAATTTTAAGAGATATTCATATGGCTCATGAGAAAGGCTTGGTCCATTATACATATGTAGGTGTTGTATCAGGGGCACTTCTATATATAAAAGAGGATTTCGAGCTGGTCAAGAACAGCAGTTTCCTTCAGGTATATATATATAATATAATATAATATAATTAACTCTAGAGAGGGATGTATTGTAACATAAATATGCATGCACGATGGCATGATCAATTATTAATGTAATTGTGATTACTGTTTGCAGGAATTAATTGTTGGCATGGCGTTGATTGGTGCAATCTTTGGGGCTGCCATTGGTGGCTGGATCAATGATGCTTTAGGACGTAAGAATGCCACCATGTTAGCCGATGTAAACTTCGCTGCTGGATCAATTATAATGGCTGCTGCACCAAATCCTTACGTTATCATAGTGGGACGTTTTCTGGTTGGCCTGGGTGTTGGGTCTGCCTCTGTTACCGCTCCTGTGTATATTGCAGAATCATCACCATCTGAAATCAGAGGAGGGTTGGTCAGCGCAAATGTGCTTATGATTACTGGCGGACAGTTTCTCTCCTATGTGGTGAATTATGGCTTGACAAGAGTAAGGCAAATCTTGCATTTTGTTGGTCGCAATCTTAATTTTCTCATCACATCACAAGGTTTCATGGCCATTAATTTTTAATTTCTAACATTATCTAATAAATCAAACAACTCTTTGCATGCAATGCAGGTTCCTGGGACATGGAGATGGATGCTTGGACTTGCAGGTACGCCAGCTCTCATTCAGTTTGTTCTCATGATCTTTCTCCCAGAGTCCCCCAGATGGCTTTATTTGAAGGTAAATTAGAACATATTCTTCATTTTCATCTACGAGATAGAGTTAAACATTTTCTTACTTGTTTCTTCCTTTAATTTTACTATACATACATACATACATACATATATATATATATATATATATATAGCCACCTGATCCAGATCATGATGTCTCAATTTACAGAATAGGAAAGAAGAAGCCGTTCGTGTGCTTTCCAAGATCTATCCATCACCTCGCTTAGAGGACGAGATCGAAATCCTCGAACAACACCTGGAGAAGGAACGCAAAAACCAGATCCAGGTTAAATACAGTGATGTTTTCCGTCTAAAAGAAATCAGAGTTGCATTCATTTGTGGGGCTGGACTTCAGGCTTTCCAGCAATTTGCTGGTATCAGCATTGTGATGTACTACAGTCCCACAATCCTCCAGATGGCAGGCTTCAAATCAAATCAATCGGCTCTGTTCCTGTCCCTCATTGTTTCTTTCGTGAATGCAGCAGGCACAATTCTTGGCATTTACCTTATTGATGCTCGAGGGCGAAAAAAGCTGGCTCTAGGTAGCTTATCTGGTGTGATTGTTGCCTTGGCCATCCTCTCTACAGCAACCTATCTTATAGGACATGGCAACACGAATCCAGCCTTTGGGTGGCTTGCACTCGTAGGTTTGGCCTTGTACATTGCTTTCTTTGCACCGGGGATGGGTCCTGTGCCATGGGCTGTCAACTCAGAGATTTATCCTGAAGAGTACAGAGGCTTATGTGGTGGCATGTCTGCAACAGTGAACTGGATTTGCAGTGTGATAATGTCCACAAGTTTCCTCTCAGTTGCTGATGCCATAGGGCTTGGTGAGAGTTTCATGATTCTCTTGGCAATTGCTGTGCTTGCGGCTGTGTTTATAATAATCTGCATGCCAGAGACAAAAGGATTGACGTTTGAGGAAGTGGCAAACATTTGGAAGGAAAGAGCCTATGGGAAGGACAAGAACCAAGAAAGCCTTGCCGAACAAGCAACTTAACCTACGTGATGATTATTCTTATATTGAAGTCTAAGAAAAGAGAATTGGAGAACCTGAGAAGAGAAAGAAAAAAGTGGGTGTGGGTCTCACTCTTTTTATGGGGCCCATCCTGCTTTCTCATCCAGGCTCGCCCTTGCTACATGACATCGGATTATGCAGCATGACCCTCTACAAAAAAAAAAAGCATAGATCGATATCTTTACGAAAATATTCACTGTGGATCATTAGTGACGCTTCTTCTCCGTTGAGTGAGACGCAGATGGTGACCCATATACTCCAAGGCTTGGAAATTTTTCTTATGAGTCTTGGAAATTTCTGTTTGATAGAGATATATGATTCTATATTCATTTTTTCGAGAGTAATAAAAGTTCTATCAATTTTATATTTATTATTAGCCCTGGATCTCTCCAATATAAAGTTGTTGGCTATATCCATTTGTTGAAGTATTCATATATATTTGCATAACATTTTTTAATGTACGTAGGAGACTTCATATCATGTGTATTAATATAATTGAACAAGCACTAAATTGTAATTTTTTATTTTTAAATTTATTAATATAGTCAAAATTAATAAATTGACATATATTCGACAACGATAAACAACACAAAAGTTATAAGATTAATTATAGAAATATGAAACTTACTATCTTAAGAAATGTATGTACAAGGAATTTACATTCATACTTACCTTAAATGTTTGTACTTGCAATTTGGAAGCACATCTCTAAACAGAAACAGTGAAAAAGAAATCAGTAAGTGCTGGCAGTATAGCCATCGAATAACGTTAAAAGAATTCCTTTAAATTTGGTGCTTTGTTTTCCAACGAGAACGCGCGTATCTTTCAGATATAATTCTTCAATGAAAATATCAACGTATTAATGCTTGGTTTGGGTCAATGAACTACAAATATTTACGTTCCTAGTGTGGAAAGTTCAGAGCCTGATAGTGTATGGCAAAGCTAAAACACAACTATCTAAGCACAATAACATACTCCGATTTTTTCTGTTACACTTGTTTCCATAAATGAAGGAAAAAAAGTTATTCTTAGAAATACAAAATGAGCAGCACATTAAGGAAATGGAAATTAAAAGCAACAAACATCGAATCACAAAACTACATATATGTAAACAAGACGTGTAATGAAACTATTTTCAACTGCAAGAGACCGACGTGTAAGGGCAGGGACTTGGTGGAACTGTGACTGGAACTATTCCTTCCAGCATCAACGTAACCTTCTTCATTGTTGGCCTGAGAGAGGGATCTTCTTGAATGCACCAAATAGCTACCATCACAAACCTTTCCAGCCTCTTCATGTCATTGACAGCCTCATCATCATTATCAACCAGGATGTCAATTCTTCCAGCCCTGTAGCAGTCATATGCCCAATCAGTTAAAATTGCCTTCTCGTCACTGCCAACCTCCATATGATCTACATTTCTTCTGCAACAAATGATCTCCAGCAACAGCACACCAAAACTGTAAATATCAACCTTGACAGTGATTGGCGCGCTCCTGAACCAATCTGGTGCAACATACCCTTTTGTTCCTCGGATGCCAGTTTCTGTGCGGCTTTGATTGATCATTAATAGCTTTGCTAACCCAAAATCTGAGATTCTTGCATTGTAGTACTCATCTACAAGTATATTTTGTGGCTTTATATCACAATGGATGATCTGGGTGAAGCATTCCTCATGCAAGTAAAGGAGCCCTCTTGCAATCCCAGAGGCAATGTGGACTCTCTGGTTCCAGTTTGGCTTGAGTTCTCCAAAAAGAAAGCTTGCTAAAGTTCCATCCATGAACTCATATACCAGAATCCGGTGTTCTCCCTCATCACAATATCCCAGCAGGCGAACCAAGTTCTTATGATGAGTTTGGCCTATCACATTCACTTCTGTTTTGAATTCCTTGTCGCTGTCTTTAAGCACCTTGTCTAATTTCTTGACTGCAATAGTAGCCAAACCTGTAGTTCCTTTATAGACAATGCCACAAGATCCCCTTCCCAGTTCATCTTTGAAGTTGTTTGTTGCTTGCACAAGCTCTCTGAAGGTAAAACTGCGCAGATTACTCTCTGCAACAGGTTTAGTGGCACAAACATTTTTGCAATAGCAGAAGAAGAAAACAATACATATTGTACTGACAAAGACAGAGCCCCCTAGAAGGACTGATATCACAGTTATCAAAGTATCTTGATCTTTTTTATATTCCTTCACTTCTATGACTGGATTTTGAGGACTTCTTGATGAAACATCATTTTTCATCAATTTAATGAGAGCTCTTCCCACTTGTTCTCTATCCTCTCTCCCATTTGAGAGAGGCAGCTTTTTCATCCAGCACTCATTATTAACTCCAAAAATAGCGACAGCGCAAAAGCAATCTTGCAAGCAAGAATTCTTGCAGTCTTCTAAACTGTAAGGTTTATACAATTCATAATCTGTATTAGGCCAATTAGCATTCGGTAATTCCTTCATGAAGTACAGATCTTCTTGCGAGCTCTGTCCACTTACTTCACAACCGAGTTTGAAATCTGGTATGCAGCTGCCATACTTATCAGTTGAATCAAGAAGAGAATACCCTTCTGGGCATTTACAGATTGGTCTTCCCTCAGTTGTGAGACTGCAGATACTATTGAATCCACAGACCCCACTACCAATTTCTCCGGTCAATTTCATGCAAATGTTGTCTGGTATTGTCTTTACAGTTGTCCAGCCTTGATTTGCACTTGGATTTTTCGAGTGATGTGAAATGGTGAAAACTCCATCATAATTGATCGTTGCTCTGTAATAAGATTCATCAGTTGATAACACATCGTTTGGACTTGTAATATTAAACCACTCACCGCTTCTCTTCATTATGTACAGGAAGCCTGATTCATCAAAGATCACACGGTAACCGGAATTTGTTTCATTGCCAGCATCATAAGTGCCACTGATGTAGTAAGCATCGTAAGTATAGTTGGAAGGCAAATTTATAGGATTAAGCACAGCATTACCATCCTCAAGCAAGCGAAATTGAAACCTTCCTCGTGAGAAGTTGGGCTCTTGCCGTCGAGATGAAAGGGTGCCTTTTACCTCCATAATCTGAGTTGGCACCAACGTATCAGTAGGATGATCGAAACTCTGCCACAGCACCCCCGAATTCTTATCCAGCAGCTGGAAGTTACCTGTGTTGTTCATTAGACCATAGGAAATTGGACCTGATACGGAATCTGATCTCCATAGCTCAGCAGCTTGAGGGCTGCGAAGAACTAGCCCACTGGATTTATCTAGCTCTAAATTTGATCCTTTAGGAGCAGGGTTGTCTCCATTTGCGTACCAAATGATGGTCTTCTCAGGTATTTTGTCGTACCATATGGCAAGCAAGAAGAGGCCATTCTCAAGTTGGTGAAATCCCAAGGCAAATTCTCCTGATGGAGAAAGCCACGCAGCACCCCCGTTTCCTGCAACAAGTCTCTCACCAACACTAACATTGCCATTTTTCTGAGCAGAGAGGTAAGGAAGCAAGGGGAGAAGGATGAGACAACTAAGAAGTGAAAGACTCATCTTTGAGAAAAGAAGTGCTTCCAATAAGCTTGTTGCCAGTTACATGAATTACTATTTAATTTTATATATGGGAAGTGGTAAGAAATGCTGCTAAAGTTTTTGAAGGGATCAACTGCAGAGTCTTGCAACTTGCAAGTCTTTCTTGCAGCTTACAATGAATCCTCAGAAGATAGATTATCAGGGATAGATGCTTTGAATTGTTTATTGTTGAAATGTAGGTGGTTCCCTTGATATAACGTAATGAACAAGACACGCCCAATTGACTTGTACAGATATTTATGAAGACTTTGAAATGTGACCATTGAAGAGTCAGCAGCGCCGTTTAGGTTGGTGATGCGTGGAAAAGTCAAGTCCAGCTTTGGCTTCTAGGAAGGCTCGAGCAAAAATTTGTGGTGAAAATCTCATGGATAGTCCTTGTTGAATTTGAATTGGCCTCATTTGAATCAAGATCAATAAAACACGATATTTGAAAGCCATAGAAAGTTAATCGGGAGTTCTCAAATTTTATAAAAATAAACCATGTGTAGCTATTCAACAAATAAATTAAACCAAAAGTGGTTGAAGAATATGAGGCCAACAAAATAAAAAAAATCATTTATCAATTCATATTTTCGATAAAAATAATTTAATATCTTCTTAAAATATTCTCTTAATAATCTCTTTTATTATTAAATAAAAAAAGTTAAATACATTTTAAATTTTTTAAGTGTTAAGTATTTTTTGTTTTTTGTTTAATATTTTTTATTAGATATTATAAAAATTATTAAGATATTTCAAAAAAAATACACCATTATTCTTCCTTGCCATCGCAGAAGACAAGAATAATGTAATAGGCGAAAAAAATCCTAATAACGTCAACATTTTTTTCTTTGGTCCACCGGTCCTAGTGGGAGACACCACATCGGGCAAACTAGGGTTCGTCCGATGAACCACTTGCTAAACTTTAGATACCATCTTACAGTTACAATTTCTCCCTATATTATTATAGGGTAGATTAAAGTATCACACTGCAACGGCCCGGCTAAAAACATGAGGGCCAACATTTAGCAACCAGCTCAACCCAATATAGCAGCCTACTAGAGCAAATTTTTGGTTTTTTTATAATAAAAATTATTTTTTTATAGTACTTTAATCCAATTCTATTATTAAAAAATATAAACATTACTTTAACTAATAATATAAAATCATAAAATAAAAATGTATAATTAATAACACTTATATGTTTATATGTATAATTAATTATATTATTAAAATTATTAAATTGATTCATAATTATTAATTCAAAAACATTATTTTTTTTTAGAAATTATATTCAAGCCATCGAGCCAAACCGGCCCATCACTGGTCAACCTGCTTCGGGCTTCTTTAGTAGATATTTTTCACCCTAGTCAACCCATTTTGACACTCCTACCAGCTCCTGTGCAACATCGTCAACCTGCAGCATGCAATAAATAAAATTTACCAGACATTTTTATTTATATTTTTAACTCAGTACAATGACACACCAACAAAATTTTTAAGTAAATATTATCTATCTCGAATACTCTATTTAATAATTAATATATATAAAACTTAATAAATCATATTATAAATACATATTACTAGTTAAAAAACTAGTAACACATTAATTATTAAATAAAATATATAAAGTAAATAATACCTGTACTAATCAGTTAAATGCTTTCACCCTTGGTCAAAAATCAAGAAGCCAACCTGTTTGTAACTGTTCCTATAACTGTTTTTAAACATCAAGCCATGCACATGATTATTTAGTTTAGTGTCAAGTAAGAACTTATCCGGACAATACAACCTATATCCATAAACTATCACGAAGCAGTCTATTTAACAGACAACCTTAAAACCAAGAGAGGCAGCTTTGATTTACCTTGTTCTTGATTAGGATAAAGGATATATGGACCCAAATTTTCAAGAAAAACTCAGTATTCAATCTAGAAAGAAAAGGGAACTCAACCACATTTGTCTCATCCACCATGATATAGCCCCCAAAATGACTGTAAAAGTAAAGCATAGATGTAACTGGGGGAAACGGCTACAAGGGAATAAGGGATCATATAAAGAAACAACCTAAATTTACATTTTTAAGGCATAAAATTAAATGATCCTCGTGATACAGGAAATCCAATGACCAAAGTTCATTTTCCTGCTTTAGTTCAAAGCAGAGAACCAAAATTGAGAAAAGGTACATGGAAATGTCAACATGTTACTGGAAATCTCACTTGGCACCCAAAGTAGGGAATTGCCCAGGATCGTCAATCAATGGAGCTGGTACATTGCTGGATGCATTGCCACCATAATAACCTCCTCTTGAACCACGGCCACGGCCACGACCACGACCACTTGGATTATAGTACCTTTCACCTCCAGCAGGCCTCAAAAATTCGTTTATGCTGACAGACTAACAACATGATCCAATAAATGAAAATAAAATTAGTAAACGAAATTTGCAAGCAGCAAAATAACAGAATATTCACAGGCTGAAAATAAACCAGAAGATCATGAAAGTCAATAATGCAAAGTTCAAAATCATTTTAAAAAGAAAAGTACAAAAGGGAATATATTACATGTTAGGAAGCATGGATACGACACCGGATACGGATACGACACGATACGGATACAAGAATACAGTAAATTTTAAAAATTATAGGACACGACACGACTAAGATACAAAATATAAAATTAATATAAAAATTAACATAAAAACACAAATCTTAACACAAACACCTATGTTTAAAATATAAGCATTATTACATAGTTATTCCTGACTCAGATCCTATAGAAAAAAAAAAAAAAAACAACATTTGTCATTGTAGGCATAGTTGTTAAATCGTAAATCGTATCGTGAATCGTTTTTTCAATTTTTGAATCGTGAATCGTAATATATTGTACGATTTAGAAACACATTACTAAAATACTTAAATACACATGATTCCATACTAGAATATGAACATAATACTTAAAAATCTCAAATACATACTTAAATTGTAAGTCATTACTCATTAGTCATAAGTAAACACTCACTCAGCCACTCTGTTTTGAATCAATGAAACAGAGGCACGAAGAAGCTGTGAAAACCAAACAAATGCTCTGTTTTGAAGCACTGAAAACAGAGAAACATGAAACCTGCAGACACTGTAAGCAGAGAGGCACTGGACGCAGAGAGCACCCACTGGCCGACACAGAGAGCACGCACTGGACGCAGAGTTCTGCACGCACTGGATGCAGAGAGAACTAGTTCCTCTACGTCGTGCATTCTGAGAGCACTACTGCGTCGTGCGTTCTGAGAGCACTGCTGCGTCGTGCATGAGACTGAGAGAGAACCAGCATTGTGCGTTCTACAATCTGCGTGCGTTCTGAGAGAAAACGAAAGGAGCAGAGAGAGAACTGCACGGAATCGAACGTTCTACAGAATCTGCGTCCGTTTACGAAAGGAGCAAAGAGTTTGCGTGTGTTCTGAGAGAAAAACGAAAGGAGCAGAGAGTTTGTGTGTGAGCAGAGAGAAAAACGAAACAAGCAGAGAGAGAATAGAACAGGAAACGTCCGATTTTGCCAAAAAAAAAATGACGAAATGAATCGTAGAAGACCGTGATTCGAATCAGCGATACAGAATCGCACCGATTCAGGCGATTCCGACACGATTCAAAGCCAGACACAAATCAGCTTCCGATTCGAATCGTGGGCAGCACGAATTGAATCGAATCGCACAATTCGAATAGCGAATCGTGCGATTCTAACAACACTGATTGTAGGTATGATAAAAGACTATCACTTATCTAATTCTCACAATATCACACCTATATTGGCACAAATTCAAAAAAATAGTATAAAAAAAATTTATGATAAAGACTAAAAGTGTCCCAAGTGTCTAACAAGAATACATGTCAACGCGGGTACGGCAACCATTTTAAAATGTCCTAGCTTCGTTGATTACATGTCCAAAACTGCCTACATTACAAACTAATACAAGAGACGATTTCAAAATTTCAAATAACAATGAAAACATGACTTAATAGTCAATATCATCATCGTGAAACATCCTTTTCTTAAACCATTTAAAAAAAATCTACACTACCTACAGTCTAGTCTTACATGACTTGCATTGATTATCGGTGATAACATAAAGACTAAACCACCATTTTTGTCTTATAAAGTTTCACTTGACATCAATTTGATGTTTCAAAAATATTTGACATTAATTTGATCCTTCAAATGTGATTTCAAATTAGTCCTCCAAAGATTTATAGTGGCATCATTTAGAGGGCCATTTTGATGTCACTTTAAATCTTTAAAGGACTAATTTGATGTCATATATTTTTGAAGGACCAAATTGATGTCAAGTTAATCTTTGGAGGACCAAAATAATAATTTAATCTAACAATAAATAAGGGTGTCTATAACTTGAAAATTTTAAAGTTTTTAGAAGTGAGGCAAATGGTAAGAAATAAGAGTTTCATTACACTATTATGGTACTGTGAAGGAAGGTGATGCACACAACACTAGAGACAATGACAATAATGTCTCATAACACCATAAGGAAAAGAACTCCAGAGTGAAGGCATTATTCAGGAATATATGTAATCAATATCTAACAAAACCTAGAGAAGCAATAAAAATATAACATAATAAAAAGAAGAGTTTAACTTTGATTCACTATCAGTGTAAAACTTTACAATTACTAGTAAATAAGAAACTGTCACGTTATTATAGTAACTAATGTTTTTAACATGCAGTGAAAGCTTTTAGCATTTTTTCCCATCTGCAAAAATTATACATGCTAAAGCCCAAAAAACCCCTAAGAGGTTTAGAATAATAAGCCAGAAATGCTAAGTTGGATAATTGAGCTAAAGCAGAAGCAAATAACAATATTTTAAATTAAGTGTTCATAGTGGATAAAATCAACAATTGAGTAGAAGATAATAACCCCGTAGAAGCTTCAAAGATACAGCAATCAAAGACAGACAAATGAAACAAAGTTGCACCTTCTTGGATTTTTCTTCCTTCTCAAGAGCCTCTCTGTGCTTATCCTTATCAGATCCCTTGAAAGAAGAAAAATGCCAAGTGTCATGATATAATAATTCTTTCAGATTTAATAAGAAAAACCACAAATTATAAGGGAAATTTAGAGCCAAAAAATTCTCACCAATTTAATAAAAATGTCATCATTGTCTTTCTTGTTTGACAACTGCTGCATGGATGCAAACTCTTTAGTATCTACCTTCCTCTCCTCAGTCTTAAGTGCTTGCAAAGCCTTCCTTTTCTCTTCTAGTACTTTCTCATATTCCTCCAGAGTCATCTCCTATCAAACAGGATAAACACTATTAACCTAAAATTAAAACAAATAACAAGCAACTAATTAAGGAATTCTAAGTATAAAACTTAAATTAGAAAGTGTATTTTAAATGTTAACAACTGCAATAATAATATATACACCTCAACACTTTCAGACAATGTTCACGTTCAAGATGTAACCCAAAATTGACAAAAATGTCAATTTCTAACTATGAAAAATAAGCAAAGTGAGATTTCGTCTATAAATAGGATCAATGAGCAGAAGATTAATTAAAATTCATGGTTAAGTTCAAAAACTGCACGGCCCAAAAAGTTTATGAACAATAAACTAAAACAAGAAATAAAGCAGCCTGCCTTAGCAGACAACCAAGCTAAATTTATTGGATTATCATTTATTCAACAGCCTCCAGAACCTTCCTCTAACTGTTAAGTGTTAAGTCACTTTACATCTATGATCACATGCACGGTGACAATCTCATATTCTGCCAGTGATAAGACATAAATCTTCTGTTTGTCTAATGATAATGTAAAGAGTAAAACATTCAGAATATACAGAAGCATATTTAGGGCAAACAGAAACACTTGAAATAAACTTGGGCATTCACCTTATCCTCAGGCTCTTTTTCTTCGGCTTCATTAGCAGGACTCTCCTTGTTTCCATCTACTGCTATATCTTCCTCACCCGCAGGCTTCTTATCACCAAAATTCTTTTCATTCTCATTCACAGCTTCCTCGTTGGCCCTAAGTAAATTAAATTCAAAAGAAGAAAAGAAATAAGCAATAACGACAATACATGACAATGGAATAAAACAGAAAGTAAGAGCTGATGCTTGTCATTAGAAGTATGAAAGTATGGGGTTGTGAAGGAGTGCTTACTGAGCAAGTTCATCAGTTTGCATTCCCCAGTTCCCTCTCCCAGCTCCTTCACGTTTGATTTCATTTCTGCAAATAGAATAAGTATTGGAAGAGCAAGTCAAATTAACAACTCAATAACAATAATTAGCAATAACATTCACCCGCGTCCAGTCCCACTGTGGCGTTCAAATGCTCTTCGTGGGCGATCTTCACCAACTTCTCCATTAATGAAACCTCCACGACCACCGCGGTAAGGACCACGAGGTCCACCATAACCAAGCCTTTCTGAGGGCTTCCCAGTTTCTCCTTCAAGAGCACCTTGACCAGCAGAGGCTCCAGGGGCACTGAATGAGTTCTCATCATTGGAAGAGTCACGGTTAAAACCACCACGACCACGACCATATCCACGTCCACCTCCACGCCCCCCTCCACGACCTCCACAAGAATTTTCATTTCTCGCCTCCCTCACTATCAGCAAGGAAGAAAAAAAATGCAAGCAAATGAGGAGAAGAACTATGCAATGAGCATCATCAATACCCCGTAAGTATTGATAAAGAAAAATTAATCTTTGAAACTTGTAAGTAATCTCAGATTCCAGTGACATTCCTACCCCGTCATAAACAAGAACAAGAGATCAAGTAAAATTATTAATCCAAAACATGCGATGGGTATTACGCTTATCAAGGGCAGGGAAATCTCTATGCTTCAAATCAGGAGAACACAACCACATAATAAAGAATAAACTGACACAAACACCCAATTTCTAGTCCCTTAGCCCAACCCGGAAGAATCAGTATTAAAGGAAATGTAAAAGATTCTTAATACAAGCTAATTTACCATTGAAGTATCAGTTTGAAATGCATCTTCTACCAATTTAAAGAACTTCAAAGCCCCAACAGACAAATTCAACACATTATACAGCAAAGAAATATTCAACAAATCATTGGAAGCTAGTTTACTTAGAACTAACTATTTAAAGTGTTATTGTTGTGAAAATTTGTCTTTGAAAGATGTTATTATTATAACCATCCATTTTCCAACTTTATTCCCTTAAACTAAGTAAAACATTGTACATTGTACAAATAAAATCAAAGCATATGTAAAAATAAGAGTATGTTCACCCGCATATGTAAAATCAACACATGTCATCTACAAAAATTGAAAGGAAAATAAAAAAAAACCAATAATCACTCAATTACTGCAAACAACAAAATATAAAACTGTTAAAAAGTTCAAAAGGAACAAAAGGAAACAGCATATGACGTGTTCCAATTCCATATATCCATATAAACGTAAATGCTAAGCAGATTTCTGTCAAAATCTACTACAATGTGCCACAAATGAAAGACTATAACAGAAACCAAAAAATAAAATAAGGCATATAGCCCACCAAAGCCATGACTCCAATAATACAAGGGGATACCAAAATTTAGAAGAACGCATGGCAATAAATAGCTTGGAGTAACCAACTCAAATAAAATAAAAGGAGCCCATTTTTCAAACAACGAACAGATAAATAAATTCCTTTACATGACATCAGAACAACGAAACTCGAACAAACCAAGCAATAGAAGATTACATTTTTCATGACCCCAAAAATTAAAAGCAAACATGCAAAGAAAAACTCCACCACAAAGAGGGGAAATCAGAATTATTCAGAAGCTCACCAGCCTGAGCCGGAGGGGGTGGCTTGGTAGGCAGCTGAGCCGGCTTGTTCTGCTGAGCCGAAGCACGAGCCCCGGGCTTGGCCTGATCCTGATTGGGAGCTTTCTTGGGCGCTACCACAACCTTCAGCTGCTCAGCTGCGATTAGCTGAGACGGGTCCTCGGCATCGTCACCCAACAAATCAAAAGGGTTCACGGTCGCCATTTTTTTCAGAAAATACCAATACCTAAACCCCAAACTTGTCGGCAGAGACTTGTAGCACCAAATCCAAATCCTATCTCAGCAACAACTCCATCGCATAGCAAAAAGAGGGATTCACGGACGAACGAGAGAGGCCCAAGAAGCAGCAAGACGAGCAGGAGAGTGAGAGAAAAACCCTAGCCGCAAAAGTTAGAATGAAAAGACAGGACGACCTCATCTCCAACGCCGAATTTATTATGGGATTGGCGTGGCACCCTTTTTGTTTTTGGGTAAATATTTTATGAGTTTTCTTTTTTTTTCCTTTTTTTTTTTGGATAAATGCTTGATCAGGTTACAGGGAGAGCTTATGTGATGTGAATTTTACATTTCTTTTATGAAGAACCTTTTTATTCTTACACCTTAGTATATATAACTATATACAAAGAATAGGTGCTTTATTATAACAAATTAATACACTTTAACTTGTACATTTTTCATATTCTTAACTTATTCATTTTTCTATAGCTTATTTGATATCAATTAAATTTGTGGAACAATTGTTATCTCTTCAATATTTAGTTGTGAATTAAAATTAAATATATTATTTATAGGTTATATGAATTAGGTGTGACAATTTTAAGTAGTTTATAAAAATTCGTGGATTCAAGCTTTAGTACCGTCATGATAATTTAAAAAAAAATCAAATGTGACAATTGGCCAATTGGAGCTAAGTTTCACATTACCCCTTTCAATTTTACCAGTTGCTTTCAGAGCCCTCTATAGTCTAAAATGGAGTAATTTAATCTCCCAAGTCACAACAAGGCAAATAGACCCCATGTTTAGAATTCGATCAAACATGAACATTGCATGTAACTCATGTATAAACCACATTCACCATTAGAAAAAAAAAAAAAAGACATGAAGTGACCAAGCTTGATCATCCCGTCATGAACTTAAATCAATTATTCATATTATCATGAACGAGCTGGCTTTCAGTTATCATAACTGAAATCAAATCAATGCTCAATTTCTCTAATTTGCATATATGAAAGAGTTTTGTTATAATAAACTCGAATTCACAGTGAATTCTATACGTGACAATAGGGACTAGATTGAAGCCTACAGCAGACAATACCACGGATTTCTACATATAAAATACGCATAATGATCAATACCCCAAAGCCTACATTTAAATGAATCGTAACACGGGGACTACTCAGACAAGCAGAAAGTTGCACTATAAGTCACCGCACCGATACCATCAGATTCCAATGAGTTGGCATACTAACTTGTAGACTTGAGAGGAAACCAACAGACAAGGGGCAAGTGGCATGTGCTGCCCGCGTAATTTTTGTTATCTATTTGATGTAATTTTGATCAGAAATTGTTCCGCTTGAGATGCGCAGGAAGAAAAGTTGGAGCGGCTATGTGAAATTTTGCCAAATAATAATAGCCTTTAATTTTGCTTAATTATTAACGTAAAAATTTTTTTATATTATCATCTATTTACGTGTAACTATATCATTAAAAATATTTAAAATTTTAATTAATTATAATTATTATCAAATTTATTTAATAATTTAATAATATATAATTAATTAATAATAAAATATTTTACATTAACAACAAATCAAAATTAAACTCAATTACATGCAAAAATTTTATTTTTTAAAATAACGAAAGCTCGTAGTTCATACAAAGTCATACAGAGCTAAACTTACCATTTAATAATAGTCCAAGAGACCAAACATCACCATGCAGGGGTCAGGGCTGTATAAAGGAACCCTTCCTAGCTAGTACAAACGTAAAAATCTAGTGTAAAATTAAGATTAAAAAAGGCTCTTCGAGTTATAAAATATTGTAAAAATAAAGTAAATCTATTTTTTTATGAAAAAGTAAATCAAGTGTCAAAATAAGTTATATAAGTATTGGAGTACAAAAAATAAGTTCTTACTATTTAGGGAGATACATACGAGTACAAAAAATGAGATGTTTATGCGGGTACTCATGTAAAAATTTGATTACACTTGAACCCATACCCGACCCACACTCGATTAAAGAGTCACCGAACCCAAATTAAGAGCAGGTATACGTGTTAGATACCTGTACCCGAACCGAATAGACACCCCTATTCGAGGAGGACAATCCAATATATGGGAACAAATGGTCACATTAAACTGCCAAGCAGCTACAATAACTCATTACTTAAACAAACAAATGCTTGCATACAACTACATTTTCTCTCTCGTCAGAGAACAGAACAGAATTTGACTACCATATACAATACAAACACACTATTTTTTTTTGGTTATCTCTGTGTTTTCATTTTTTTTTTATCCTTTTCCTCTATTTCTGGTATCTGGAATAGGCCTAAGTGAGCAGGCAAACTCATGAAGAACAAGAAAGCATGCATACACCTGGTCGATATGCCCAAGCAGGGGGCAAGCGAGCATACTTTTCCATTCCTGGCTGCTCATCAAATGGACGCTCCATTAATTTGAGCAACCTATGGACTTCTCCAAAATCACCTATTTCTGCAGCATCAATTGCAGTCTGGCAGAGATAGTTCCTGAGAATAAATTTAGGATTCACCAAATCCATTGCGGCCTTCCTCTGTTCGTCAGAAATGCCACTGGTAGAGAGCTGCATAACCCCAAATCAGTATGTGAGACAACAAAAGCACAAGACATCTCTTCCAATTGATTTAATCATGCGTAAATTATTACTGCATTTATGGCATAAGAAGTTCAACATCGTATCAAATCAACAATTTCCCTGTAGCAATAATCATTTCTTTTAGTAATGGGAAGAAAATGTTGAGTTGATGATGGTCGCATGGCTGTGATGAGTGTCCCAACTAAATGCAAATTTCAGAAGACATACACTACTTGGAAAGCCCAATTTAAAGCCATCAGATAGTTTAACTGAGTACTTGCTCATCTTCTGAAATCTAAATGGAAATTGTTGCAATAATAGTATGCATCCCATTGCAACCTGGTGGTTAAATAAAGACTAAAGAGAAACAAACCACATTTCACAAGTATTAATTCAAGATGATACAACTTCTAGACCAGCCAGAGAATTAAGTTAGAGTCACAGTCAGGTTGAACCTTGTCAAAAGTCATCAAATTATGTGATGCAGGCGGTACAAACTAGAAGACATAAGCTTACAGATCCAGAAATTTCACTAATTTGGTTTAGATTTGATATTGGGCCTGACTGCAACATCTGATTGCTTATAATTAGAATTTTTAGGTCATTTATGTAATTTAATTGATATTATATTTTCAAGTCCAAAGGTATTTTTGTGATATATTATTAGCGTCTTGAAGTCGGATATTTAGTTGTGTCTTTGTACAGGCTTTAGTTTCATGTGCTTTTCATTAAATTATTATTGTTATTTAGGCTTTTATTAGTGTTTATTAGAGGCTGGTTATTTAACTTGGGCCTTAAGTTGTGGATTACTTGGTCATACAAGTGACATACCTAACTATCAAACAATCAGCTAATGAAGAATTATTTAAGAAAAACCCTGGCAGTCAAGATGTCGTCTACTCCCTATCTCCATCGAATCTACTTTGACTTCTTTAGTCTTAATTTATTTTCAGATCTGTTACTCAACCAGAGAATTTAGATTTCCCCAATTTCACAAACCCTAAACCATCTTTCCCCAAATTCACCCTGTATCCTATCAAATCCTAAAGTTACTGTTTGCAGGCACTGTTCACTGCCCTAGAATAGTACCTTAGATTAGTTATTTAGTGTTGAGGATATAAAGATCCTGCATCAGTTGAGATGATCACGCCATGATTTCACATCCTGGAAAATCATACCATTTAACCTCAACTGGTAGGGAGGCTAGAAGATCAAATCTTTTAAAGGGATTCCCGGAGGATCTTTAAGATGAATTGATGGATTTACAACAAGGTGACCAATCTGTTTTTTACTATGCTAGAAAATACAAAGATCTCCTTACATGTGAAATTAGTGAAGAGATGGGAAGGACTATAGCTAGATTTAGGTGGGGGCTGAGAAAAGAAATCCAATAATAGATTGGAATGACTTTGCAAATAGATGAGTACCTAAAAACGGGATAAACATTTAGTGCAAAAAAAAGTTCCAGAAATTCATCATAGATATATACACTGAACAAGAAAATGTACATAATTTCTAAGAATTACAGACTTGTTGAGGAAAGTTATGCATATGCAAGCCCCGGAGAGACACAGAAGTAAGAAAAGTCACTAGCTATGCTGCATAATCAGCAAACTTCATGCATTTATTTTTCTTTTTGATGTTTAATTTGATGCATTATTTTTTTCTACAAGTGCCTTACTTAGCAAAAGAAAGTGCATGAAAAAACTGTACCTCGTGTATATAGGCTTTCAACCAACTGGTCCATGCTTCCTTACGCTCCTTACCAATATCTAACAGTGCTGACTTTAGTGGGACCAACAACTCATCATCTGGAATGCTTGTGTCTGCTTTTATATTTGAAAGCATACGAAAGAAGTTCGTGTAATCAACTTTATCAACTGCCATGTTACTAAGAAGTTTACTGATCAGCTGCTTATTATACTTAGGGAGGCCAAGTTTTTTGGTCATTATAGCTTGATAATCATCCATAAATCTCGTTCCATATCTGAAAAAAACCAACCATAAGATGATACATTTAAAAGCCATTCACACCTATGTCTCCTTTAAGGGAAAAAGATATCAAAATTGTACTACCTTTCCAAAGCATAGTTAGCCTCTTTATCATTTATTAACTTAGCAGCTGATAGAGTTGTTGTGAACTGTGCAAGATTCCACAAACCAATGTCAGGCTGGTTTGCGAAACAGTATCTTCTACCTGGAAGATCTGTGGTATTTGGTGTAAAACTAGGATCGAAAGCATCCAAAAAGCCAAATGGACCATAATCAATAGTTAGACCCAAAATGCTCATGTTATCAGTGTTCAGCACACCATGAGTGAAACCAACCCCCTGCCAGCTAGCAATCAAGGAAGCAGTACGCTCAGCAACCTCCACGGCCCATGCTGATATAGAATACCATTGGAAATAAAAAAGGGATAGATAGTCAATATTACAGTTTTATTTTTTTAAAAAGAAATTCTGGAAGAAGTAACTGAATATCACAGTTCATAAAAATGAAGATAACAGAATCATGTTGTCAGTAATACAACAAAAGTTTCTATTCTCAGAGTTTTAAAGGAGCTAAATGACCCTTCTTTAAACACATATATAACAATGACCTAGAATGTATAATATGACAATAGTTCACAAAAGTATTTATTCTATCAAAAAAAAAATTCAAGAAAGTTTTTTTTTTTGGATAAAAGTTCAAGAAATAAACTGAGCACTGAAATAGATAGTGCAAATTATCATGGTTTCTTGTCATCCAAAGCTGTAAGGCCTCAACTCTAATTACAGAGACAGGACGCTATGATGCCCCAGAGGCAGATACCAAATAACATTGGCGGCAAAACAATGCCATACGACCTCTACAGTCATTTTTACAAAACAGTTTGGTATCACAAACTTCAAACTAAATAACCACTCGTCCTTCAACGTAAATTTTGTGGTAAACAAGTCACCACCATCAATTCTTCAAAATAATTTATTTGTTTACCTGCGTACTTGTTTGAAGTAAGATCCACAACAGAATGATCTTCATCACCAGTGCTGAAAGACAAGCTTTCACTCTTACTCATGTTCTCAATATGAGGAAAGTGGTGCCTAATAGCATAGTCTGCCAAACCACGAACAAGATCTAGGTCCTCGTTACCTCTGGAGGCATGTATTTGGTATGACCCGAAACGCAGAAAAGATTGGGCAACTCTGCAAACAATTGCACCAGGTTCTTCCTTTGGATTGCCACTGCATGTATGATATTAACAACATATTTATGTAATTAATTGTTTATATGTGCAGGAATACGCTATTCTAAATCCAAGGTTTCAATCTCCAAATCCATTTTTTCATCATATAAAATTAAAATAAAGCCATAAGTTCTACTATACATAGAATATGACAGTCAAATTTCAAGGAAGATTAAAACTGAAAATGCTGAGATAAAATTTTTTTCTTCATAACATATATAATATATAGGAGAAAAAGGATTCATCATGTCATTCATTCTTTGAACCTTAAAGTTTGTATAATAAGAACTCACTCATCATCTTATTCGGTAGAGGCTGGAATTTCACATAAACCATAATAAGCTACAGGCATTAACAAGAGTGTAAAGGGAGAAACAGATAAAAAAAGGTCAGCATTATTGAAAGTTCAATGAGCATACTCATAGAACATGTCTCGAGTGACCAGCTTCCCAGTGGTCACAAGACAAAGGGCACGGGTTGTTGGTATACCCAGGTGGTGCATTGCCTCACTGCAAAGGAACTCCCTGATGCTACTACGTAGCACTGCAAGGCCATCAGCAAACCGACTGTAAGGGGTCTTCCCAGCACCTTTAAGTTGCAGTTCCCACCTTTCAGACTTTGAATTCAGTATCTCCCCAAGTGTAATTGCCCTACCATCACCCAACTGCCCAGCCCACATACCAAATTGATGTCCGCCATAGCACTGAGCATAAGGCAACCTGTATAGCAGAAGATCAATCATGGCCAGCTGTAGCATTAATAAACAGCCTAAAAATCTGCTTACACATGTACAACACTTACGCTCCAACCAAAGGCGATGCACCAGAGAATATAAGGGGAAAATCTGGTCTTTCAAATCTGAAACTCAAACACAAGAATGGTCAGTAACTGAAATGAAGCTTCCTGGATTCACAGACCTGGGCACATGATTTTGTGTGCAAGAGAGAGAGAAACAAAAATTACTGATGATGAATCCAGATTTCAGAGTATTCAAAGTTAAAAGCTTCAGGCTGTTGTGATAAAGCACACGACTCTCAGAAATGAGTGGTTAAACCCCAATTCAAGATATGATTTCTAATATATGGCCTCTTTATATCACCAAAGAGAACAAAGTATGTGATATATTCCAAGTATCATTTCATATTGAGCGGAAATTTTTGAAGATCAACCTAAAAACTCAAGGATGAGTTTCCCTTTTAACTAGAGAGGAACTGATACAGAAAAAAGGGAGGTCAATTATAATGATGTTTTTATTTTTCTTATTTATTGTGTTTTTTGAAGTGAATACTTTTAGGGATATTTTAGGTTACTTCAAGTATTTTTGAGCAACTATGATAGAATTAAATCCTTTTAGGATAATATATGATTAGGGAATCTCTAGAAGATTGCTTACTTGCCAGTCAAATTCGAATATGCTTAATTGCCTATAAAAGGCCCCTCCATGTGTAAAACGAGATACCCAGCATATATTTTCTCATACAGATACTATTCCAAGCATTTTCCTTGTTTTGTGGTGAATTTCATAATTTCTAACTGGAGAGTCCTAGGTTGTCTTGCTTCAGACCTTGGAATCTTTTCATGTGGAGGAGAATGATGCAGGAGCAATTAGCAAATCTCTTCTCTTTTTGTTTTACTGGTTAATTCCTTGTTTTCCTTTCTATTTTATTTTTATTGTGAATACTATATGACTTGCATGTGACTTTTTAATGATTACTGTACTGAGTTTAGATGGATGTCTATTTTGGGCTAGGCTTAGTAATATACAGTTAGACTAGCATAAAGAGCCCTTTGGATTTTGTATTCAGCTGCCATAAAATATATATTTCAAATCTGAAGAGATTTATGACCCTCGAACCCAAATTCACTCATTCCTACTTCAATTTTCCCTACTCTTAACCATAATTTTGTGAAGATGTTGCTGTCTGTCTATTTTCTCCGCATCACCAAGAGAGTCAAGAGACAAAGCACCAAGTTGTGCAAGGTAATGTGAATATTGGAAATGTACTCATTTAACCCATTCTTGTTTTGCTACAGGATTTAGATTTTAACTACTATGCAATTGCTGCAAAGAACCATATGACTTTGTCAAATAAGACTTATTCATCTGATATTAATGCACATCAGTAAACATAACTCACTCTTTATGGTCCAAATCAAGTAGCTCAGCAACTGGTTCCGACCATGCTACAAGTTGAGGATCATCTACTTCAGCTGATGGTAATACTTTTGTATAACAAGCATGCAACACCTGAAATGAGAAATATAGAAGAACCAAATAAGGATGAGGATAGGAAATAGCAACAAAAGTGATTTCATCTCAGACTATCAGGTTTTGTGTTAGATATCTTTCTTTCCATTTGATTGTCATGCCAAGCGTCTAGACCAAAAATGAAGTAAGATAATGTTGGATTACAAGTCATGTTCCTTGCCTTTTTCTTTTACCATTTACAAATGCTAATAGAGCCACAACACTAGTCAGAAAGAGAGATTGAGTGTAAACACTGATGCTGCTTAACAGAACAAAGACAGACATTAAAGCATTATTAGTTAGCATCACATAATTAATTATTGACACATCAAATAAGAGATGCCTAAAAATCTTGAGTATAATTTCTCCGTTACTACCCAAACGCATCTTTGGTTTCATTTTTCATTCTTTAAACGTGAAATTATTGTCTTGGCTTCAAAGAGGCCATGTCATATACCATCATGTATTCAACCTTTTTCAGAAAAACTTCAAAACCTAAATCCCTTTCCATTCAATACCCATAATTTACCCACCCCCCATACGGACTGCAATATCCACACATCGCTAGCACCCATCTACTAATTCAAATTCAAATTCAAAATATAAAAACTAAAAGATCCAAATAATAAAATAAAAACAATTAGTAGCGAACCTCTCTCGGAAAGGAATCGGTTCTGGGATCACCAGGCAATGCTCTAACGAAGGAATGGTCCCAATTCAGATCTTCGAGCTTCAACCTGGCCTTCCTAGAATGAGTTCGATCACCATCGCTTTCCAGGCTATGATTCTTCAAGTCTTGAGTCACAGAGTCGAGGGAAGTGGAAAGACCGCGGTCGGGTGAATCCATGGAAACGGGGCCTCTAGTGGTGGACCGGCATGCGAGGAAGGAAGGGAAATTGAAGGGAAGGGGAGGGTAGAAATGGAATTTGGCGGTGCGACGGAGAGAGGAGAGGGAGAGTGATGTGGTTTTGGGAGCTAAATGGGCGAGCATCAACATGTTCTGTTTTCTGTTTCTTTCTCCATTTGTTGACTGTGGTTTCGGGTCAAGGAATATGTTGGGTGGTGTGCACTGCCCGCAGAGTTTTTATTACTAATTTGGTTGGTTAGGTTCGATTTCACTCGATTCCCATCCGATCAAATTTTTGGACCCGTTGTGAAACTAAATTTGAGCAAATCTGGCCATTTATGAATTTGGATTGAACTAGTTCGAGTTTACCTAAATTGTAATACAAATCCAATTCAAAAAATCTATTAAGCTTATTTTTCAAGATTGATCTCAATTTTAAATTTGAGTAAACATAACCCTAACTTAAACAATTTAGGTTAAGCTAGGTTATATCGAAACAAACCATGAACACCTTTTATATATATATATATATATATATATATATATATATTTGGTCTTTTGTATAAACACGGACCTAAACCAACCTAAACACTTTTGAGTTAAGTTGTGTTGAAACAAATCATAAACATTCTTTATATTTTTTTTGTCTTTCATCTTTGATAAAATATCTTCATAAATATTATTATAAAATTAATTCTCTTTGAACTGAGAGTGATAGTTAAATAAATTTTTTTAAAAATAATAATTTTAAAATTTAAAATTTTAATATTATAGACATGAATACTCCTTGTATAGTTACATTTTTCAATTTTAATGTGCACTCAATTAATTTTTTTTAATATATGCATTTTAATGAAAATGAATAAAGTCCTTAACAAAAGAAAATATCATTATTAGGTAGTGTACCCAAACTATTTGCTTGATTAAATAACTCATTCATCAACATTAAGAGCACTTACTTTTGAAAAACAAAGGAAGATAAAACATTTGAGCTACTTTTAAGAGTCTATCAATCTAAACTTTCGAAAATTTCAACATCTTGACCAAACATTAAAATTCATTTGCTTGTAATATATTTTGTTTAACTTTTGAAAACTCAAATTAGAATATGGGCAAATGCTTGTTTTTTAAAGTTTTTTTGTTTAAACCATGATTTGAAGATTTAAAAAATTAAGCAAAACATATATTTTGAGTGGTATTCTATGAGCCAAATAAATCAAAATCATATTCATTAGAGTTATCAATAATTAGATTTCAAATTATTGTTATCATTACGAAAAAGTTTTGAATAATTTGTTGACTATCTACTTAACGTTCTTTCTATTAAGATTTTTGGTATAATTTATTCATAATTAAGCTATAAAAAGAAAATTGTGAAATTAAATATGATTTTTTTGGTAATTGATATGATTTTTTTAATAAAGAATTGTCTTTTTTATATATAATGAAAAATTATTTGACCAAATATCAATTGGATAAAATTGAACCAAATTAATTAGAATATGTTTGTTTTAATTCTCTAATTTAAACAAAAATCAATCGAATCAAATTAATTAATTTTTAATATAAAAAAATTAACTAATTTGATGTAGACGACTATTTTCCTAAAATCCACGGTAGAAAGTACAAAGTAATCAACTCGCCAATCTGTAAATTTTCCCTTTCTCCTAAGTTATACTAAAATTCAAAATTTTCCCCAAACCTTTTGAAAATTTGCATAGCTCATCCCTTCGCTAGGCTCAAACACATCGATCGTGTTCCATCGGTCTCTATACCTTGAATTCAACTCTTCCTTCAGCTTCTGGGTTCGGATTAGGCTGCGAATTGTTCCCAATTGGTCGTTCTTCTATCGGTAGCAGCGTTGAGGAGCTCGTGTACTCGAAGTAGGTGATTAGTTTTGTTAGTCCCAAGGGCTAATTTTGACGCGGGGTTCGTGACTTGGGGGTCTCTATGGAATTTGATCTCTCCGATAGCAGCGGTGGGTTATTTCAAAGATTTTATTTTTATTTTTTGGTTGGTTTTTTTTTTTTGTTCTGTAGAGTGTGTTGTGGTTTCTAGGTCTCCAGGACTTTAACCTTTCTGGATTATGGTTTGATTCTGATGAATTGTTCTTTTTTTTTTTAAACCTCAATTCTGTTTATTTCATCTTTTTACATTAAGGTGAGAAATCTCACAATTGAACTTGGGTCAGTGTTTTATGACATTGGACTGAAAGCAACTCTTCTTCCTGAAGAAACCGTTTGGCTGCTCCTGCTGTTATGGTTGCAAGTTGAAGCTTTGTTCTTAGAAACTGCCATGTTATGTGCTTTTCATTTTCAGTTGTTAACTCAATATTGATAAAGATTGCAGCTGCTTTGTGATTTTGGAGAAGGAGTTTGAATAGATGAGTGGCTAGAGTTTGGCTTTTTTTTTTTTTTTAATAATGAGTTTGGTTAATTGGGGATTAGGCTCCTGTTCTTCTTTGTCAAATTGATAAGTTAATATCTCCTTAGGAATTTCGTTGAATAATATATTGTTGATTCTTCATTGATTCTTATTATTTATAACTCATGCTGCTGTGTTTGATACAAAATCAATGTTTAGTTTTATTTGGCTTATAACATTATGTAGTTACTAGAAGAGTGGCTTGATTTAACTTCATTTTAGCACTACTTTTTGTGAAACCCAATTTTCAGCTTACACACTGATTGTGGTCATGAGACTCATGACGTAAAAGATTTGAAGTTTGGTGCCACATATGATGTGTTCTGAATACTAGAAATGAAGCATTTAATACTGTTTCAAAGAAAAATGATTCATACAAGAAAGAGGTAAAAAACAAATTGAAAGAACAAAAAGCATGTACTAGCGGTGTTTTGTTTTTGTGTCCTGTCATCTTGTGTCCAAAATCAGATCATGTCATAGATAATGAACACTTAATGTAAAAATAAAATAGAATCTATGACCTAGAAAGTACAAACTTGTGTCGTGCACCATGTCTGATTCATAACAGAATTAACATATATTCAAATTTGTTTTCTACCTGGCATTTGCAGCAAAGGGAAATACTTTAACTAATTCAAATAAGTATCCTCCTGACCAAATTCACACAAGGCAATCATGATGGTAACAATTTGTTTTTTCTGCAAAATATCTAATTGTTAATCTTTTTTCATAATAAATTGGTCATTGAAACAATGAAAACATCAGAATTTTGCGTTGTTTTACCTGTTGTTCAATTGGAAAAAATTATAGTAAATAACACGATCTGAAATTTGCATTACTTTTGTTTCTTGGTTTCCTACTTTCCATTTCCAACAAGGCTCAATCTCTTTCTTCTTGTCTTTTTATCTGTGATTGGTTTTTGTATGATGGCAAGCATGAATCTGGCAACTAAATTGAATCTAGATTCATGGGTTTTCTTTTTCCTCACAATCTTATACTTGATGATGAGGAAGAGGCCACTGGTATATTGAATCTAGACCTCTTGGAATCTATAGCTCTGTTCTGTTTTGGCTTTCCACACTTTTCAGTTGGCTTTAACTTATATCTGATCTTGTGCAGAGGGATTTTTTTTTCCTGTGAAACTAAGCGTTTAAGGAAAGGATTAAATATAATAATGGATTACCAAATTGTTAAATTTGGAAAAATAATAATCTCATTAATATCATATCAATATATCCTGCTGGATCATGGCAAAGATGCAACAACTAATGCAGGTATTCTGTTTAGTTCTGTATATTTAACTTTTCTTTTTTGATTATTTTGTTCCTTTTTTTTTTCATTTTGTAACACCTGTCCTTCTGTGGGAGTCCTACAATTTTCCATTATATGATATATATTTAGAGTAGGTCCTCTGCAATTTTCATAGGCATAATTGTTGTGCACAATGTAAAGTACAGACCATGGTAGCGGTCTGCTCTGCTGTCATAACTTTTTCCATGATAAAACTAAATCTCATGGAATGAGATAAGTGGACATTTCAGATATGGCAATGAACATGGTAGGTAAATTTTTATTCTGTTCCACTCTACTGTATGACTATTGTATTCAAAAGGTTGCTTGCATAATAATTTCTATAATCTGAAACACCTGCAGGAACAGATGATGACCTTCCTCCTTCTCATCAAAATAGATTTCAACGACCAGATCATGCCGCTGGCAATGGAAGATCGTCAGTTGTAGGCTCTGGTCCATTTCCTAGGATGCAGAATGACATGGAAATCCAGATCCACAACATTGAGCAAGAAGCATACACCTCTGTCCTGCGAGCTTTTAAAGCTCAATCTGATGCTATTACTTGGGTATCCTTGTCTTAATTTATTGGTTCAGCTTTCTATAAATTATGTTGGATAGGCTTAACAATGACTCTTTTGGTGCCTATGCACTTCAGGAAAAAGAAAGTCTTATTACAGAGCTTAGAAAGGAGCTAAGAGTATCAGATGAAGAACACAGAGAACTTCTATCAAGAGTCAATGCTGATGACATCATCCGCAGGATAAGGTCATATTTATTTTTTTTCATTTTCTAATGAGCAGTTTCTATATATCATTGAGTAAAACGTGGTTTGTTCTGCATTTTGATCTGGGGTGTAATCAATTCTGCTGTTAGGGAGTGGAGAAAGACAAGTGGACTCCAACCTGGCACAGTAACTACTGCTCAACCAGTTCATGACCACATACCCAGCCCTACCATTTCAGCATCTCGTAAGAAACAGAAAACATCACAATCTGTGACTTCATTATCCTTGGGTGCGCCATCTCCAGTAGTTCATCCACCTATGCAACCATCATCATCAGCATTGAGGCATGGACCTCCATCAGGAGCAAAGACCAAAAAGCCAAAATCAGTAAGTTTTTCAGTTTTGGAATATCAAGAAAACAAGATAATGATTTTTACTTCTTTAAAAATAGATTGACTAGTGCATCCTCAATGAAGTCCATGCAGTTCCCTTCTACAGGTCTTACTAGCAGAACCCAGGTCACTAATCATGGGGTTTCTTCGGGTGCCTTTGCAACAAATGAACCTGCTGAAGCAGCCTCTTATGATTCTTTGATTGGAAGGAAAGTTTGGACAAGGTGGCCTGAAGACAACCACTTCTATGAAGCTTTTATAACTGATTATAATCCTGCCGAGGTGTGTTTATTGTAGACTACAGAAGACTTAGTGAAAATGGATTTTTGTTAATCTTTCTATTTAAATATTTGGTAGGACCGGCATGCTTTGGTCTATGATATGAATACAGCAAATGAAACGTGGGAGCGGGTCAACCTTAAAGAGGTAAAATTCTTGCAATATTCATGGATCCATGGTAATTTCATGCCATCTACTTTTATCACACTTCCTCTTTTTTTTTGGAATATTTTTCCTCTTGACTTTTGCTCCTTAGATTTGACAAGTATATCCAGAGCTTTGTTTTTTTTGCACATATCTAAATTCCCCCACGGTGACCATATGCCTCATTTTGAATCTCATACCTTGAAATGGGTATGAACTATCTCACGAATTTGATAAGATAAACATTATATTTCTGTCTAAAGTATAGTTTGTTTCTGACTTTCTGTGGTTGAAGTTATTGGCATATATATAGACAATGCTCTTGCCTGGCTTGGGCCAGCATTGGCAGCATTTGCATTGGTGATTTACTTTTTAAGTATCCAAAATTGATGCAAACAAATCAAACCTTAAGCATATATGGGATAATTCTTTTTAAAATGAAAATCAAGCTACATCTTTACTCCAAAATATACATTAATACACTCAAGTTTGGGTTCACTTGATTTTATGAGGATTTTCAGTTAAGCAGTTAAGCACGGTGCTGCAATTTTCAACAACATATTGTGATGCAATTTTTGCTCTAGCTTCCTGAAGCCTTCATAAGGGGCTTTATTTCTCGACTTTGTATCAAGGAAGTTATAATGGACTTTTGTGGAAGACCAAATGATGAAATATTCAATGGTTTGCGGAGCATACTAACTCAACAATATAGTAACATCTCTAAATTCAGAGTCAGTTCAACAGCAAAATATTGGTTATATAAAGAAATCCTTCTAACCCCTTCCGTTTTTCCATCTGTTGCAGTGAATTTTAAATTACCTTATTAGTAGCAAAGCATTAGAAACAAGCTCGTTTTTTGCATTTATTGGTTACATGTGGTGAACTGCAGTTTTAGTTTTAATTCTGCATTAGTGGCAAGAAAATGCACTACCTTTTGAAAACATGTCACTGCTTGCAATGCTGGTAGACGTATATTCTGGTTTCTCCTGTCAGTAATTTATCACTCAGTTCTTTGTTCCTTTTGAGTGCAAATAACATATTAATTTTCTTATCCTAGTAAAGTGTTTTCCTATCTGTCTGCTTAATGTCTCTTCACTTTTCTCTTAATTTTTCTTTATCAATTTTACTGGCTAGAGTGAACCAAGAGTCCGGGTTGATAATTATCACTCAATCATGAAATTCTAGTCAGTAACTATCTACTTTATATGGTAGATATCTCCAGAGGACATTCGTTGGGAGGGTGAAGATCCTGGAATACCTTGCAGAGGTGGCCGGCCTGGTCCTGGTAGAGGGATGAAGAAGTCTATGACTCGGGGTGGTGCAGTTACTGGTGCAGGAAGAGGTAGGGGAATGACAAAGGTTCAGCCTAAGAAAGATTTCACTTTGTCACAAAATGGGAGTAGGAAGAAGCCTACAGGTGATATCGAGATACTCCACACAGATACCCTTATCAAGGAGGTAGAAATTTCTAAAATTTTTATTACTATGTTAGATTTGTCTATTTTTCTTTATGATACAAATATTTGGCTATTCAATATTACCTAATGGAATGAAACCAAATCAGGTTGAAAAGGTTTTTGGCGCCAGTCATCCTGATCCCACAGAAATGGAGAAAGCAAAGAAAGTGCTAAAAGTGAGGATCGATCATTTTCTCTGAATTCCCTGCATTATCTATAATTTCTACAATCATGATCGGTCCCTTTGAAATGCAGGAACATGAACAGGCCCTTGTCAATGCAATTGCCAGGCTCGGAGATGCATCCGATGGTGAAAGTGGTAATAACTAAGTAACATAGAAAATTGTTCATGTAGAATTAAATGGAATTTCACCACATTCTGTTGTATTTTAATTTTCGGATATTGCAAGTAAGCCAGCAACAGTCACGGGCAATTTTTCTTATTACCTCGTTTCCCTTTTATAGTTTAGTATATGATGATGCAACAACGTTGTGATTTGTGAATAAAGTATGCGCTTTCTATTCCTTTGTTCTTTCTTTGCCTACCCGATAACTTCCAAAATGCCTCTTGAAACCCTCCACCGCATGTGTTGTCTTCTTGACTGACGTGATGTTAAGTTTAACCCCAGTAGTTTCTGATTGTATATCTAGTAAGCAGCAAAGATCTTTTAGATTATTGATTGTAAGACTCTTTTCTCCTTTTTGCTCCTTCAACTCTCTCTTGCTTTAAACCAGATGGAGAACCTCCATTTTCGCAAGGGCAGTCAATGGATCAGGGAATAGGCTGGAAGAAACGACAGTATGATAATCTTGGTGGTGCTAGAGTACTTGAAGGTTCAAACGGTGATAAATTAGCAGGAAATAGCAGTGCTCCATCTGAGTACCCACATGAAGTCGGCGGTGACATATGACTTCAGTAGGCTTGTAATATTGTAATAGGCTGTGTTTCCTGTTGTATTATTTGCGGGGTTTTTTTTTAATCTATTAAGTAGCGTAGTGGGTAGGACTGGCTCCAATCCAGTGGAACGTGAGCTATGTAAGTTTCAGTAAATTAAACTTGTAAACATGGTTCTTATGCTTGTAATCTTCCCCTTTCTCTCTTTCTCTCATATTATCCTATTAGCAGAAATGCTTAGTTCTAGCAGCAACTGATTTCTTTCATTTACTAGGTGGCATAGAGTATACAAATCAACAGTCTAATCTGCAGATTCAACAACGAAGTCAGATTATGCACACAAACTAATCCCAATAGAAGAGGCAATCCCCATGGCAAGTCAGCAATCAGTTATTTGTCTTTACAATGATGCAATAAATTTTATAACGAGATCCACCATCTGAGCATCATAAGCAGGCCCTTCCATTTGGAAGTGGCCTACCCCATCGATTAAATGGGTTTCAACACGTCCTGCCGCTGAATTAAGCTTGTTTCTCAGCTGCTTTATACTGGTGAATCCATCTTGTGTTCCCATAATAAAGAGTTTTGGTTTTGGAGACTGTAGGATGGCTTTGTGGTGTCGTCCAAAAAGGATTGAGGCAGTCATGCCAAATGGATAACCTATGCTTACATAGCCGATTACTTGTTCGATCTGATCCACTGCAGACCCTGCTATAGGTGCACCTGTAATAAAAGAAAGAAATGTAATTCTTTCAGGCTTGAACATTGATGCAATACATGCTGAGAATTTTAGCCTAGGGCATCATCCTATTCATGGGAGATTACTATATCTCCTAATGGTACTCCTGAATCACTTGGGGGACATTCACAGAAAAGAACCATGTGGCTATGCAATAAGATTTGCGTTGATTAACAACGTAAGTCGTAACAGTCCATGCAAATGGATCTATAACTAAAGCAGGAACAAAAGATATACTAACTCTCAAGTCCTTAGCATAATGTCATTCAGGAACAGAAATATGTCTAAATCAGGTACAATCCTTGTAAAAAAGAAACAAAGTTGAATGTGAAAAGAAGGGTTAGTGGACTCCTTAAATGTAAATGCCATCCATATTTGGAGACCCTGGTGCTCTCGTAAAACAGTTAACCGAGCACATATGAAAACAGGATCGTTGATTGTTGATTAAGGTAACAGCTAAAAGCATCCTGGTTTCTTAGCAATAAATGCTAATAGCACCACTCCAAGTTTGATATGAATATTTGAAGCTATCACTACAGAACCTTTCTATCCATTATTGGCTGGCTCTACACACTGAATACAACTGCAATGTTTATCAAAGCAGAAAACAACTTTTAATTCTGAAAGCATTAAAGCTCTCCAGAGTCCAGACTTATTTACCAATGCAACTTTTAACTAAGTCTTCCAAAAGGCATCCTTTTCAATTTGATACAAGTCTGCCCATAACAACCCAAAGCCAAATCAGGGCGGCAGAAAATTCTCTTTGTCATGCAGCACACTCCTAGTAGAAGAAAATATCATAGATGCTAGCCTTTAGCAGCAAGCTGGAACAGTGTAATGACTCACAAAAGAGGTATCACTCTAGCAATTCAGACATTTGACACTATTGAAACATCAAAACCTTAAGATATAAACAATTACTAATGAACGTAATAACATCCCTCTTTGACCTTTCGTCGAGAAGCAAACGGCAGTTCAATGTGAAACAGTCGCCATTAAACCAGCATAGAGAACCAGTGTGAAAGATAGTATATTACCCACAAAATAAGGTAACTTCTCATGGGGTGAACAATTATAAAAAATTGTATAAAAAAGTAACTTTTTTTCACACTCAATTTTATGTGACTAGTACTCTAGGGTGTGTAATCTTCTCATGCGTGTAAGACTTGTTTATCCAAAAATACAGATCACGTCAAATAGATTAATATAAGCAAATAAGAAAACAAAATGACAAACCTGACCAATTTCACAGATCTGAGACATACCCTTGAACAAATAACAAACAAGAAATCACAAATTCCATGATCCATACAAAATTGGAGCAAAAGGGAGAACAAAAATGATACCTGCAGAAGAACCCACCAACAAAATCCTGTCGACAGAAAGACTGTCACAGACCCATTTGCAGACACCAACCACATCCTTAATTTCAGCAAAGCCAGTGAGAGAAGGCCTCCCTGTGGACCTCCCAACGCCTCTCATGTCAAAGGTCACAGCCCTGTAACCATCTTCTGCCAACCCAGAAGCTATTCCTTTCAGGAGGCCCTGGGAACCACCTAAAACGGAGTATGGGTGGACAAGAACGATCACCAAGTTGGGTGGAGTCTCTCCTCTCGGCTTGAAGACCCGTGTACGGAGCTTGACTCCGTCACTGGTTTCGACCGTGAAAGAGTCGAGTGTGTAGTTTGACATGGTGGTGATGGCCAGAAGGAAAAGGAGATGGGGGTGAGTGACATGAAAAACAATGGCTGTAGAATCATATGTGAGTGGGAATGAATGCGTGTAGGAAAAAGGAAGGTGTTGGTTGGACAACGAACGAGGACAACCCATGGCCCTTGAGAAGCCATAAAGGCTTGGGTCATTGTTTTGGGCTGGTTAGGTTTCATGAATCAGTGGGAAAACTTGTGCATCCTTTTTTGTTTTTTTTAATCTTTTAACAAAATATTCGTAGGAGATCAAACGAAGGTTAAAATAAAGACAAAAGAATTTTATTGAGATTCAACTTTAAATCAAACAGTTTCCAAAAAAAAAAAAATTGATATCAGTTAAACTAAAATTTTTGGACAAAAACTTTTGCTCTTTGTCCATTTATGTGAGATTGTTGCAATTTTTTTTTCTAATGTAGTTTCATTTAGTTTGATTTATGTACGAGTGAAATTTGTCGGTAGGGTACATATTTAAAATTCATAAATGTCATTTTTTGTTAGAAATTATTCAAATAATCTAAATATTTATTAATTATTGATTATATTTTATAAACTTTAAATATTTATTATAAGAACCGATGATTAATAAATATTTGATAATTTATTAATGTATCATAACACCACCATGTTTTGTTAATTATATAATATATCTAATATTATTTATACATAACTAGTTTAAATTCCACGTTAAAGGATTTTATATTGGATTGAACAAATTTAACGGAGCCTCTAACACAAATTACTCAATTTTTCATTATAAATATTAATTAGTCCACTTTTAACTTTTTTTTCCTAGTTTTCTTTTTTTTTTTATGTGTTTGGGTTCAAACTCAATTTAGGAGAAGAAAAACACCATTTATTATTAAATTAGCCTATGCCTCTATTAAATTTATGATTTTTTTATAATTAATATTTTTAATTACATGTATTTAATTTTATATTATTTCTTTATAATTCATACAATATAATTTTAAAGATATTTGATTAAAGATAAATAACATTTTTATCAGGTAAATGTTTACAAAATTTATATGTTTTTGTTTTTGAATAATAAAAATTGCTAATGTTATAATATATGATTTATTTATATTTTAAATAAATTTTAGATAAAAAATAAATATAAATTAAAAATATAAATAAATTAATTTTAATTATTGTTACTTTTTTAATAGCATCACGTGCACAGACATTGGCTAGAGGCAGAGAGGGAAAGAACAGTGAGTAATGTAACCAAAATACATACGAGGAGTAACTTCATAAAAACAAAAGTCCCATAGTATTATAATAAGAATTAATCAAATTAAGTATTAAAAAAAATTATTCAATTGTAAAAAATTAAACGAAAAAAATTAAAAATAAATTAAAATATAAAATTACCCTATGATATTAGATATAGCTCTTCTAATAATATATAATATAATATAATAGATAGGTGATCCTCAAACGAAAGAAGTAAAGAAATGATAAGATCAAGGTTCTGAAAACTGAACCGGTCATTGAACCGGTCGAGGTACTGATTCAAGGTTCAATGGTTCAACCGTGGTCGAACCGGAATATAATTAAATATATATTTATATTTATATATGAATATAAGTATATTTATATATATATATATATATATATATATATAATTATTTATATACTAATAAATATATAAAAATTATAAAAATATAATATAAATTAATAATAAAATTATTTGAAATATAAAAAATAATGTTATAAGGTAAAAAATATTACATTCATATAAGTAACACAATATTAATCTACATAGTAATATAACATATAAATTAACTAAAATAAACATAATTCACATAGTTCATAATTTATAATCTTATACTAACATAATATTAATCTACCATTTATAGTCAATCATACTAACAATAACAATCTTAAACAAGTCAACAATATAAGTTCAATAATATTCCATCAAAACTTATAAAGTATGCAAATTAACTAAATCTCAATTTGTATATCATCAACAAAGTTTTAAAAATCGAATTGGTCATTGAATCAGTGAATAAGCTGATTCATGATTTAATGGTTTTATTGTTGTAGAACTAATAATATAATTAAATACATATTTATATTTATATATATTAAAATTTTAATATATATACTAATTAAAATATATATATATATATACACACACACACTCTTGCACATTTTATATATTTTATAAATATATTACTCACGAAAGATTATATTAAGAAGTTATGTGTACCTTCTGCTGATGTTAAGAGTCAAGAAAAATAGAGTTTTGGTTGACAAAGGATGTTAAGTATTTTGATTATTTTCTCATAGTATATATTAAAAAAAAGGAACAATATAAGTAACAGAGCACGTTGGCCAGGTGGTTAGCGCGTTGGACGCGTAATCTCACGGTCACTGTTCGAATCCCAGTGGCTTCATTTTTTTCAACATTTAACTTTCAACCGGAAACCAACCAAACGGTGACCGGTTCACACGGTTTGACTGGTTTAGCTCCGGTTCAGCAGTTTAATACCGGTTTTGAAACATTCCGACTTTGTAAACCTGACCGAACCAGTTAAATGACCGGTTCCCGGTTCCCGGTTCAACCGGTCTGACCGGGCGGTTCGGTCCGATTTTCAGAACCTTGGATAAGATAGATGTAACTTCAATAATAATGTATTGGCATTATTACTTCATGTAGTTGTCTGCTGCAACTGTAATATTTTTATGAGAAGCATATTCTATATATATGCACTGCCACATATATGACGTAATTGCTGTAAACAATGGGAGTGTGATATCTTAGACTTGATGGCTGAGATTTGAAATAATGCAAGAAATGGTCCCCTTCTCCCTTTGCATTGATTGGGGTGAACGTTGACAGGTGAGCCGAATGAAATTATTAATGGCTGATACTTTGAATTTTGCAACAATAATGAAAAACTAACAAAAGGTTTTTTTGGCCAATTAGTACCCTCAAGTTAAGAAGCTATAATAAAGATAGGGAGAGAATTCACAATATGGTTTAATAATAACTAATGACTTTAAGGTCAATAATAACAGTAAAATGCTTAGATCACTTGAATATGACTCAATTACCACATACCTTAATGAAAATGCTTTCCAATATTTGGGATTCATTTGGGGTGGGTTCTCTTCATCGCGAGTGATATATTCTTTCATTTATGTGCGAGTCTTTTCTCTCCTCTTTGACTTTTGAGTGTTAAGCGGTTGATACTTAATAGTTTTATCATTTACATCAATAATCTTTCTTTAATTAGGGACAACAGAAAATCAGAAACTTCCTTAAGCATATGTTAGTGAAGCTACTTCATTCTAAAATTAAGATATGCCCTCAGTGAATACTAAACATTGCATGTTAGTTTTTTAACAAAATTAGCTACTTAGACTCTTAAAAATTGTCTATGTACATGGATAGTAATTGTACTGTTTGTGGGTCCTTTAGGCACAAACCCTTAGCCAGACCAATAACACAATCTTGGCACTAGGCCTTAGGTGCACCTCCTTTGTCTTCTCATTCCATCTCTAAATATATGTCCAGTAAGAGAAAAAGAAAAAAAATAAAATGAGAATGAGATATTTTTTATATTTTAATTTTATAGATTTTATTATTTTATTTTATTTTATTTTATTTTTTTCAATACACCAAACATACATTAAAGAGATTCACCGGGTAAGATGTGTAAGGATGAAATGGAAAATTCCTATAAAAAAGACCAAAAGAACACATAGGAGGTAAGTTTTTCATCCCTAAGTAAACACTACTCTTGAAAGAACATGTATTAACTTAGCCATCACAATCAAAAGAAATTTATAAACAAAGTACTTTTAATCTTAAATCCAAAAATATAGTTAAGCTATAGAATCTTCTCATAATTTAAAAAAATTATTTGAAACAATACCATTATTAAATGAAGACTTATTAGAACATGTAAAAGAGGGATACAAATATATTCATATAGGATTAGTACAAGTTGCAGTCAAGACTCATGCAAGATTAGGAATTGATACATCCATAATGATATTATTAAGAGATACACGACTATTAAGAACCTAATGATTCTATTATAGGATTACTAGAATCAAACCTTCGTGATGGTCTTGTATTCTTTAATTGTTATCCAAATTTTTTAATAGTATTAGCAAATGCTTATACGCCAAGATCTTTAATATGAAACATCAAAATTCCCAATGGAATATTTGAAGAAGCAATAGAAAACATCTCAATAATTTATAGAATTCATTATAAACTAACTACAACCGATTATAATTTTAAAGCTTTAAGATCCTAGTTATTGAAAAAATTAATCTGCAAACTAAATCAAGTGTAAAAGCCTATTTATATACAAAGAAAAATAAAACTTAATCCTACTACACTCCTGATATATCTATTTTAAGATAATTATTTTTAAAATTAATTATATAAATTATTAATATCTTTAAAATATTTAAATCACCTCTTTTAGCAAATATAAAATAAAATAAATCACTACAAAATGATGAAAACTAAATAAAATATTTTATAATTTTAAGTGCCTTGAAGTACTTACATATCTTCACGTGCATTAAAAAGTCAAAACCACATAATTATTTTAAAAAGTACTTGTGAGTTGGTTAATTTTAATTAAGAATTTTTAAATGTTAAAAAAATCTTTAAAAGAGTGATAATTTATTTAAAAATTGGAACAATTTAAAAAACATAGTCAGAGATGACATAGAAATTATACAATCAACTTCTTACTAACATAGTCTGTAACAGCCCATATTTGGCCTATAACCAGCCAAGACCAAGAAAGATTTTCTAATCCCAAAGCCTTTTCGTAACTTTAAATACATAAAAATAACTTTCACATATAGACTTAATTAGCTGTCATCTAATAAAGCGATAAAGTTATAAAAAATTTTCAATAACCCACTTACAATACATATCATCAAATATACCCTATACATGATTGCAAGACTCTACATCAACAACAATCATAAATCCTACCTAAAATGTGTCAAAAAGAAATAGTAGTAGACTAAGTAGTGGGCTCAACAACTCACTCACACTGCACTAAAATCTGTAAATATAAATCAATTGTAAGAATGAGTCAAAATAACCCAGTGAGTTATCAAGAAATCTAAATGTAACTATATACATGTTTTTAACAAGTAAAGACAACAATAATCAGATCATCTAATTAAAAATACCTCAAACATTGGCTTATAAAGTATAACATGCTAACTGATAAATATTAAACTAAAACCAGTAAAAATTTAAGTATAGCCATATAACTGAAGCTTCAGAATACATAACAGTTAATAAAAATAATATGATCACTAAAAAATCATAAGTTGAAGAATTGCATAAAAAAATTATAATAACTGAAAATAGAATAATTTATAATCATTTCAGAAAATTGGATATCAAACAACTATAACTGAAACAGTATCATGCCCTCCATCTCTATTTCCATCCACCAATCACATCACAACTTCTCCCCTTATTACTATAATCAGATAACTGAATTATGAATAAGTCTGAAACCGAAATCCCGAGTTGTGCTCATAGAAACAAATATGAGAATCTAGGGTCGTGTACACAGATTTTACGAAATCTGAGAATCCAAAGTCGTGCTCATGAATTTAGTCATCCGATTGTCCTTAACCCACTTGGTGTCCCAAGTACATTCTTATTAAAAATATTTTCATAAATAATCATTTAATATACATATTTTAACAAAACCAAATACCATGCAAAAAACTCAAGTACAAAAAGACTATTTATCCATTCAAAGTATAATCAGCAATCTAAAATAACCCTTCAATACAAGAAACCAAAAAGAAAATACATTCTCATCTAAATTTTTGAAATTATAAATCCATTACGTTAACATGTCCTATTTTTTTAAAAATAAAACAAGTCATAATACAACTAAAATATTATCATATCAATAATTTAATTTGACTACTTTATCTTAAACAACAATATATAACTTCAAGTCAAGATTTCCTATAATTTTTCAAATAAATTTTTATCCAATAAGTTACAAGAAGATTTACTTGTAACTCACTTAACACATAATTAAGGATCATGGTTTAAAAACTCTTCCAAAGATCTTATTCAATAACTTCAATCAACCACTCCAGTTTTTGAAATTTTTTCTCATTCAAATAGCCAAACCTTTGACTCCCTAAGCTGAAATAATGATAAAATCTCCTCAAACTCCAGATTTTCACAACAAAAAGCATCTTAGAAAACAGCCCCTAAAATTTACTGCAACTAAAAGGTAAATTAATCTGCCTCACATAAATAATCCAGCCCTCAAATCTTCTCTCTTACATGGCTGGACAGTCCATCACGCATTTAAAAATTTGTACAGCAACCAGAAAATTCTGCAGTTCATTGATCAAGAGGTAAAATGGAATAAAAGGGAAACTTCAATCATCAAGAAAATTGGCAAACCTAGCCAAGGAAACTTACCTAGAAGGGAATCAAATTTGGAGGGAGGAAGAGGAAAAATAAAACCCAATTTAGCAGAAGCAGAAACACAGGATATTGTCTACCTAATATCCATCTCGAACCTAGCTCTTGGTTGGAGAAGGTGGCACACTTCTATGGGCTGCTGCATGATACGTATGGGAGGAGGAGGAGAAAGGACCCAAAATAAAGAGAGGGGAAAGGGAGCTGTTACGGATTAGAAGAAAAGGAAAGAACCAAAAAAGAGGGACAGAGGAGGGACCGAAGCTTCGTGAAGAAGTATAAGCTTAAAAAGTTATTCTCTCTCTTGAAATATCTCCACCGACCTCTGCAGTCTTTTTCGTTTTTTTTTTGACCTAAATTCATATTTAGTGGAGATAAAAAAAAAATCTTATAATTCTTTTTTATTTTTTTTTATCATTTTAGTGAATGAAAGTTAATTAAAATAGAAACTTTGTATTTATGTCTAAAATAACTACATCTCACTAAGAAAATTCATTTCAATTTTATGTTATATTTTTCTTGTCTTCATCGAACAAGATAAGTTAACTTAAAATTTATTAACATCATATAACCCAAAAAAAAAATAATTCCATTATATAACTAACACAAAAATCATTCTTTATAAATTTATTTCAACTTAAAAATCTAGTTTTAGTTAAATTTATTGTTATTAATTTTTATTTATTTTTTGTTGGGTTTCACATTCTTTCCTTTTTTAAAGAATTCGTCCTCCAATTCTAGCAATATTAATATGGAATTAGTTCTTTACCTGTATAGAAAAGGTGAGAACATTTTGTGTCTCATGATTTCTTCAAATTTCCCTATCGTTTCAGGGTCTTTGTGATACTTCCACTACCCTTACTAATAAGACATCCACATTTTCCCAAAACTCCAAAAATCAATCATCTATATTCAAGCCCACAAGCCATGAGAAAATATGAAAGAAACTCACTAGCATGAATCATTGTAATCTCGATAGACTTGTCTCCTATACTATGTCCCTTTCCAATTTAATATTTTAATAAGTTGGTATTCCCAAGCAGTAAAGACTGCACTATCGAAAAATATGCAAAAACTATACTTTCGAAATAATCTAGGATCAAATTGAATGGAATTAGAACATGAAATTCATTGAATATTAACCCATAATGTCAGTTTTTTAACAAATAATATGGCAAGACAGTCAATTTGAGCAAGACTAGAAGGAATTTTTGCCAAAAAATTGGTTTCTTGACATGGCAAGAAACTCCAGTGATTTCAAATTACCAATCTCTAAAGTAACTTTCCCCTGTCAGATTGTTTCCTGATAAGTTTAGAGAAATCAATCCAGTTAAAATACCCGATTTCTTTTGGTATTTCTTTAGTCAGTTGATTGCTTGAGAGATCAATACTATTCTAAATATATATATATATATATATATATATGATGGTATTGTAAATTTATGGTTAATGGGCTGCATTGGAAACCCCTTCGTTTGCGTAATACAATTGACATCAAAATATTAAAATTAATATGGTCCCCTAAACATGGCTGCGGTCCCCTAAAACATCGATAATGGTGATCCTCTCCGTACCAATTGATAAAGCTATACTACTATACTTAATCCCTGCACTGCTTGTTTCATTGTGTGTTTGTACATAATCATACATACATATATATTATCGTTGATTTAGTAGTAATTGAATTTTGGGCATTTATGGACAAAAAGCAACGATTTAGGAGATTTATTTACATTATCCATGATATAGACTTTTTGTTTCCTGAGAAAAACAACACCCAGAAACAAACATGTCCAATTTGGATGTCTCATATCTGAACTCTAATTTGGCCTATGATAATTTCAGAAGAGATAGACATGCTAGTTAGATCATATGCAATGTAAAAAGAGAAGTCTCTTTATAATGGAAACCAATGTCACCTAGGCTGGGAACTGTTTGAATAATCCCGAGTAATGAATGTGCCTTCAGCTTCATTATATTTTCTTTTACAAATAAATCATAGTAAAAACGTAGGTTACTCTAAGGCTATTTTAATTGGATGAAAATTAAGAAAGAAAAATAAAGAAAGTGAGATATTTCTCTTTTTTATTTAAAAATTTTATAAAAAGAAGATAAAGAAATAAGAATGTTTAAGTAACCTTCTAAAATTTTTTTTTATTAATTTTTATAAATATTTTAAAGTTATCTAAATTGAATGATTACTACTAGACGGATTACTTCTAGTGGATTTAAGGTGAGATAAATTAGAGGATTACTACCTAAACATTTTAAAATTCTAATGATCCAACTAGAGGATTACTACTACTGGTCAAAGGGGAGATTTGAAGCCTTGCGTATAAGAACGCAGAGAGTTTATTCCTCTAGCCAATTGAGACATCTAGCCTTGTGTCAGCTTTATTATAATTGATATAAGGTGGTTGTGAATATATCTTTTTCTAAAATGAAAGTCATGTTAGAAGTTGATGGAAGGATTAAAATCTTGCAGAGGCAGATTCTCAGCTTACAAAAGGACAGGCAATTAAATTATTTCCCAATCGAATGTCATGGGTTTGTTCAATAGTACCCGGGAAGCAACTACATAAGAAGCACCAGCCTGAAGCACATCACCCAACATCAAAAACAGAAACAAAAACAAAGAAAAAAAAAGTGTCATGGACTGCAAGGTTGTGGGGCTGGTCTTAGTAATCATGGTGTGTGTGGGGTGGGCAATGGTGATGGAACGCAGGCATCGCAGAGTAGAGCAACTGGGTCAGCTTCCACCAGGACCAAGGTGGTGGCCAGTGGTTGGCAACATTTTCCAACTGGGTTGGTCACCCCACGAGTCCTTCGCAAAACTGGCCCGCAAACATGGTCCAATCATGACCCTCTGGCTAGGGTCCATGTGCACGGTGGTGGTCTCCTCCAGCGAGGTGGCTCGAGTCATGTTCAGAAACAACGACGTGGTTCTGGCTGGAAGGAAGATCTATGAGGCCATGAGAGGGGAACACGATTCTTCCGAGGGCTCCCTCATAACTTCTCAATACGGCGCGCACTGGAAGATGCTGAGGCGCTTGTGCACCACTGAGTTCTTTGTGACCAGCAGCTTAGACGCCATGCGAGGTGTGCGTGGAAAATGCATAGACCGTATGGTGCACTTGATTGAAGAAACTGGTGAATCTGGCACCACTGCTGTTGACCTTGGGAGGTTCTTTTTCTTAATGTCTTTTAACCTCATTGGGAACCTCATATTCTCGAAGGATTTGTTGGACCCGGGAATGGAGAGAGGGGCTAGATTTTATTACCACGCAGTTAAGGTTATGGAGTTTGCTGGGAAACCCAATGTGGCAGACTTCTTGCCAATTTTGAGGTGGTTTGACCCTCAGGGTATTAGGAGGAAGACACAGTTCCACGTTGAGAGAGCCTTTGAGATTGCAGGGTGGTTCATCAAAGAAAGGATGGAAGATGGTTGCAGTGAAAAGGAGAGAAAAGACTTCTTAGATGTCCTGTTGGAGTTTCGTGGGGATAGTGTCAACCAGCCCTATACTTTTTCTTCAAGAATTATTAACGTTGTTGTCTTTGTGAGTCCCTTCGTTTTTTCTTCATATTTGTTAAAGGAAGAAACTGATATTTTTGACAATATTTTCTTGTAACAAGATTCACACATACACTTGGTAGTTCGGTAACTAGATCAATCTCTGTGCAAGCGTTGAATTAGTATACATCTTAGACAGAAAAACAAGAAAGGTGTAAAAACATAATTTTCCATTTTTCAATTGCTTTGGCTATAGATTCAAGACACTTGGCTTATTGACAAGAATACTTGGTTATAGGAAATGTTCACTGCAGGGACAGACACAACAACAAGCACGTTGGAGTGGGCGATGGCAGAGCTGCTGCACAGCCCAAGAACGCTAAAGAAAGTGCAGATGGAGCTAAGGAGCAAAATAGGCTCGGATAGGAAGCTCGAAGAGAAGGACATATGGGATCTTCCCTACCTCAAAGCAGTCATCAAGGAAACACTGAGGCTTCACCCACCCCTTCCTTTTCTGGTCCCTCACATGGCCATGGACTCTTGCAAGATGCTAGGCTATCATATTCCCAAAGAGTCACAAATTTTGGTGAATGTTTGGGCAATTGGAAGGGACCCCAAAGTGTGGGATGCTCCATTATTGTTCAAGCCAGAAAGGTTTATGGGGCCAAACAAGGTGGATTACAAGGGTCACCATTTTGAGTTTATACCCTTTGGTTCGGGTCGACGAATGTGCCCAGCTGTGCCACTTGCCTCTCGTGTGCTTCCAATGGCGCTAGGCTCCCTCTTGCACTCTTTTGATTGGGTTTTGGCAGATGGGCTTAAGCCAGAGGAGATGGACATGACTGAGGGCATGGGAATAACCCTAAGGAAAGCTGTTCCTTTGAAAGTCATACCAGTGCCTTATAGAGGAATTCGTGATGGAGAGGGATACAGTGCCATCAAAGATTCAAAGTGTTCGCTTTAAGTTAAGAAAAATACACAAATGCTTTGTTGCCTCCAAAGGCTCTCATTAATATTAACACCTGCAGAAGCTTCCCTGGTTTTGCATATTTTGGTTTGCCAGGCTAGCTTTAAATTTTAGTTAAGCAACTTTCCTCCGAACTTGTATAGAACAAGGTCAGTGCAGTGTTCTAATGCCCAAAACCACTGAACGTCATCATTGTAAGATATATATTAGATATGAAGATGCAAATATGTTGCTTTAATCCATACTAGCTAGGCTCTTGGTACGTGCTGCGGCTCATAACACTTGTAAGATTTCACCCCTAAAAATTTGAAGTATTGTTAGGGTTTGCTGTTTCTGTTACTTGATAAGCTTCTAGGCGCTTTTGACTTTTTTTGCTTGGATAAAGGAGAGAAAATAAGAAAGAAAGAAAATACAGAAGAAAGAAAATACAGAAGAAAGAAAAGAAGAAGAAAAAATATATAAAAAATTTTCTGTTCTCTTCTTGTGCTTGGATAGAGAGAAAAGAAGAGAAAAAGAAGAATGTTTAAATATATAAAAAAATTAAACCTTCTCCTTTTTATCATTTTTGAATTAGCTTAACTTTCTCTCCACTTAAAGAGAGACAATTTTTCATGTGAAATCTCCACGTATTTTTTCTTTTCTTATGTACTTTTCCTTTCAAACAAGTAAGAGAAAAAATTTTCTTCCCCCATTTTCTCCCCTCTTTTATTTTGTTCCAAACAAAGTGTGGTCTTCATCTTATAGTCTTGTCATACTAGATTAGTTGTTTGTCATTTGTAAGTCCCTAAGAGTGAACTAGTTATGACTAAAAGGTGATTTAATGAGAATTGCCAAGACAAAATTAACAAATGTGTGAACATTCCAGCATATTATCTTAATGCAGGAGAGACAAGAAAAATAAGAACCAACTACATCGAAAAATTGAAACCGAAAAAAGAAAAAGAAAAAATGAAAGAACATCCTCATAATAGATGCATGCCATTCCCATGAATGTGCGCCAAAGAGAGACGAAATTTAGTTGAAGATGAAAAACTTCACATAAGGCATTGAAACTATGTGCATTACAGCTTCATATATAAGCAATTTTTTTATACCATGTTAAACGTAAGCCCAGAAAGTATGCAAATATTACTTCCTTTCACATTAAATAAACAGTGTAAATTTTACACATTTTCAATAATACTTTAATGAAATAATCCTTTTCATCCTATTTATAAAAATCGTTTACAAATCAATTTTTTAATCCCATTGGCTTTGACTTGCATTATGCTTGGGAAATTTCTTGAATAAAATGGATCGATATGATTAGGTTATAAATAAATTAAAAAAAAAAAAAGAACTAGTCATTACAGTTATTTTGCTTGTTGATATAGGAAGCTGGCATAACAGTAGTTTGAAGTGGGATCAAACTCTTGCCGTCTTATTCTGTTATGCATTTCTTCTTTTTTTTTTTTTTGTGCCGTAAATTTTCTTTTATGCATTTCACTAATATAACGATATACTTGGAAGCAATGAAGCAACCTTCCAATAAGTTGGATCCGTCAGAGACAAAAGCAAAAAAAAAAAAAAAAAGGAACAGGAGGGAGATGCATAGTGGATATATATATATATATATATATATATATATAAGCACTCCTAATACAAAGCCAGCCTTCATAAGCCAGTATACTAACACTGATCTAGAAATATTTACCTCCTATATACACAACAAAACTCAGTTTGGAACGCTGTTGGCAATTGAACAAAACAACATAATCGTATACAGCAAAAAGCTGATCTGGTTCCTAATATGCTATTCCTTAATGAAGCTTTCGCTTACACCTACGGATTGCAATGGCTCTGGAAGAATTTTCCTCATCACATTCAGGAGATTCTTCTACAACACCTTCCTCCTGCAAAACCAGCCCTCGGTTCCGGGATAGCTTCCTGATTGGTGTTGCAGCCAATGCTGGTTGGGAATTGTCTGCATCTGTCTCTGCATGAGAGTCAACCATAGTGCAGAACTGGATCCTATGTGGCATTAGCTCCTTGCCATCAGGCACCATGTCCTTCATTAACTGTAAACAATGTTGGCAAATGGAATTCAACAGAAAGACTGATAATTTAATGTCCAAATTAATTAAACCATAGTATTATTTGTCTACAGAACAGAACTTCACAAAAACCTACTACAAAAAAAAAAAAGAAAAAGTGATGAGGTAGTTTAATGTATTGTAATAACAGCAAAAACAAAGCTTGTTATGCACTACTGCTTTATTTCCTTCCTTCTCTGAAGGCTATTTGTTGAACAAGATACTCTACAATCAAACCTTCCAGTTGTCAGAAAAAAATGCAATTATAATCTTTTCTTTTCCTTTTTGGACATTAAAGATGCTGTTATCTTAAATTAAAATGACTGCATCCCCCAAAAAACCAAGGATTGGATTAAATTCACAATGTGCACATTGAATTCCCAGTTAATGAGTACTGGCACCTGTTCATACCTTCCAATCTTGGTAATCATATCTGAACACAAAATGACTGTAAGAAACTTCTTTCGACATCACTGAGTTGGCAGCCGGAGCATTTTTAGGTGCTGAAAAGAAAATATCATATTTAAGTATATGGTACCAAAAACAGAACAGGTAGCAAAATATTTAGTTGATTGTAGTGGAAACGCGTCTTACAAACATAGTGAGAACGATTTTCATCTAGACTGATCTCAGCACGACCATCTTTAACCAAAAATGATAGAGCAAACAAGTTTTCCAATGTCTGAGCAAAAGATGTTCTGTTCAAAATTAAGCTTTCAAGTTGGACACGTTTCATTCTCCTTAAGATCTCAAACATAGTTGCCATGTTCTTATCAGTATCAGTTTTTTCCTCTGCTATGGTCTCATCAAGCTGTTCCAAATCAACAATAACTTGGAGTAAATACCAAAACACGCATCATATATAGTTAAATTGATTTTAACCTATTTTGCATAGACAGAAGTGTAGCCAAGCTATAACACTAAGCAACTAAACGTTTCACATGCAAATTATGCAAGATGCTCGAAACATTAATCATTTTTCAGGCACATTATGAACTTCTAAAGTAAACAGCTAAAACAAACACACCCTTTTTGTTCTATAGCCAAAAAATGTACTAAGTCAAGCGTGGACACTTCACATATAATTGTCATACATAAAGCATTCTTTTCCTCTAGTTTAGTACCGTATATTAATTAAATGGCATACACCATGCAGTAAATTATAAGGAATATAGCAGGAAGGAAAGCTAAGTCACCTCTTCAGGCCTAGCCTTTGTTGTTGGCCTTGCTCGTTTCCTGTGAGCTCCTGTCTTCCGTTGCTTCAACTCATTTTGCATGGGACCAAGCCTTTAAATAAGTAACACAAAGCAAAAACCAAAACAGAAGTTAAGACAATTCATTTTATTTTGGCAGCAAATTTTCAAAAGAGGGAAATTCCTGTAAACTCACATGGTGCAACAGCCATGAACCTTCATAAAAATCGGCAATACAGCAAGCCCAAGTTTCTCCCAGTTGATTGAATTTTGGTCACCTTGTTGAATGCTTATACCCCTACTGGATTGCCCAAACTCTTTGAGCAAACAGCCAACAAATTCTGAAGGCGTGACACCCTCATTAAGCAGAGACTTAACAGATCCCACCAAAGTGCGAGTTAAATCCAGCAGCGCCTCAGCATCTGCTACTTGTTCTCGAGGTTTCTGAACTGAAATCCCAATGGGTATAGTATGTCACCCTTTAGCTCCTTCAAATCAGATTATCAAAAAAGGAAAAAGAAAAAAGAAACAAACTTTACACTATGATAGAATACCTTGCTCATGCAACATCTCCACTTCATTCAAGATGGTATCGAACTTGTCCGAATCTGTCTTCATCAAATCATCCCTTTTCTCTGTTACATTTTGAAAAAAAAATAAAAATAAAAAAGGAAATATTCAGATATTTCCAAATTCAAATCAAACAAAGAAAACCAAGAATGAGTAAAACAGGGAAACATGCAATTCCTAATACCGTTAATCAAATTCTTCAGTTTCAGGAACTGAGACCGAATCATCCTGCGACTGGCGGGGTCCTGCTGGCTTTCCTGTGTCGACTCATGGTGAGCCGCGTCGACTCGGGCGGTACTGAGGCGTTCCCGCTTCACAGCTCGGAGTGGTTCGCTAGCATCGTCTCTGCTGCTACCAGCAGCGAGTCTCCGCTTGGAAGGAGCTCTCATGGATGAAGCAACTTGAAAACCCTAATTGAAGAAGAAGAAGAGTAAAATTGAAGGATATTGTAGGAATAATAAAATAAAATAGGAAATGATTTTGAAGTCTGAGTTCAGAAAATTACCGAAATGAAATTCAAAAGAGAGCGCTCGCTCAGTCGCTCCCCGTCTCAGTTTTGGTATTTGAACTTTGAACTTTCAAGGAAAGGGAAAACCAAGGCAAAAAATTTCCCTTCCCGCTTATCTGAAATTTCACAAGCTTTTTTTTTCATTTAATTTTCAGTTTTTTTTTCATCAATTTTTCAGTTTTCTTTCACCAAATTTTTTCGGGTTGTGTTCGGACTTTGGGCTTTTTGGCCCACCTTGGAAGAAAGACCCAATAGCTGTTAAGTTTCAGGGCATTTCACGAGGTTGGTAAAAAAAAAATGTAGTCCCTATCTTGTGGGCTCTAAGCCCAATGTGGGAGATAGATACCCATAACTCTCGCCATTTGGCAATCTTCAATATTGGGATGGTTTTGCAAGCTACCATTTGTTTTCTTTCTGCGTACACTTACAACGTGTTTGGATTAAATTTTATAAATTTAATTTTAAATAAATTTAATTTTATAAATTTAATTTTAATTAAAAATGAGTTTAAAATGAAGTAATATATATTTAATTAATTTTGATAAAATAAATATTATTTAAATAATATTATTAAAATCACTTCTGACTATATAATTATTAAAAAAAGATATGAGATAATAGTAGTAGAAAACAAAATAAAAATTATACAAAAAAAATATCAAAATTAAAAATGTCAAAGTTTCACTAACTGACTTTTGTTATAAAGTAAAAGCAACAAATTGTTGCTTCTACTCAAACCAAGATTTGAAAAGAAATCATGGTAAAGATAAACCAAAAGTGAATTGTGCCGAACATGAAAAAAAGAGTTCAAAAGTGATTTTAGAAGGTTTGGATGAGTTTCTCTCCTTCCCAACGTCAATCTAAACATGCACTTAGTCTATATAAGTTGTATAGGCTAAGTTAATAAAAAAAAAAATTAACACATTATCATTTCTAATATAAAATAACTTTTTAGCACAAAAAATTATATAATTGTTTAATGTAAAATGATGATGTGAGGAGAATTTTGGAAGACTAGTTATGATGTAGGTTATGACCATGTTTTCTACTTATATGAATATCAATTAAAGGTTGAAGTGTGTGCCATGATATCTTGACTAACGTAGAAAAAACTAAAGCCTTTTGCACTAACAATGATTTGAGATCAAATTTCTCATTCACCAATAAAAAAGAGTATTACTGAAGAAAGATATTTCTGATCATTAATATTTATCCCACATTAATAAGAACAAAAGAAAAAATGAAAATTTAGCAACAATACTATTCTGTGGATAAGTAAAATCAATAAATTTTGATAATCTGTACCTTTACTTTGTACAATATGCAAAAGTGGTACACCTAACAAAGAACTTACACTCGTCTCACTCAATTAATTCCCTAGTTCCCCAAATTACTAGTTTATCTGATTCCCAAAGCTGGAGTTTCATACAGGGAGTAACACAGTCCTCCAACCGTCCCACAGTCTTTAATTTGCCCCTAAATTCCTAGTTGTGCTTGGTCAAAAGGGAAGGGATATATGATGGAAAAAAGTAAAACCCCAAATTGAATATTGAACTATATCTTCAATTGATGCATACACCAAAGAGCTTAAAACCTTTCTGTGCATTATGTACTGTTGAATGCAGTGCATTCAACTCCTTTCCATCCTTGGTCTCTTGCCCTTCATCTTCATCTTCACTGAAAGTTAACGTGTTAATTTCCCAAAATTTGTTTCAAATCTTTCTTCTTCTCTCCAAAACATTGCCTCCTCTCATCTGCATTATAGATTACTTCGATTAGTGAAAATACTTCTCCCCCCTTTCAACAATTTATAGGTTCACACCCACAAAATGCAACAGTGTCCTTAGCCCTTAATTTCTTATCCTTCACAAACCGATTCCACCCCCTTGTGAACACATAACTCTGGCTGCTCCTCCAATAGCAGTATCGAAATTTCCATGATCTCATGAGCCTGTCATAAAAGACAAGCTCAATGTCAACACACCCACCATCCATTTCATTATCCTTCGCTTCTTCACTGCCACAAACGTAGGGAAAATATGCGACTGCATGTTTTTTGGGGATCGCAAGCCTGTTGAGCTTGCCCACATCACTTGTGTTAATTCTTTTTGAAAAAGTTGGGCGCAAGAGAACTGTTCCTCACCGTTCACCCTTATTTGCTTTGACACCAATTCCAACACCTTCTTCGCCTTTGGTTTGGGTCCTAAGAAATGTAGCAAATTTGGATGGATAGGTGCCATCTCTGATCATGCTCAGCACTGCTTCTACGCTGCAATGGCTTTGGAATTGAGGCTCTTGAACTGTTTGATCATTCCATGGAAAGTTTCTGTGGGTTTCTTCCCTTCGAAGCTTGATGGCGGCGCTATCATAAGCCATGGCGGCCTCTCTTGCAGATTTGAAGGTCCCCAGCCAGATTCTTTGGTGGTTTGCATATATTTGTGCACCCCAATGCCCATTTGGCTCAGGCACAAGGCCTTTGAACTTCTGAAACCCTGCATTCTCTTCATACCTCACACGTTTTGCTGCATCAAATGCAAAATTGATTTCATTAGAATCTGAAGTTTCGTTGTTGCCATTTATCCCAGAGTTTGAAATCATGCTTGAATCATCTTCCTCTTCTTTGGAAATTGAGAAGTAAGAAATGTCCTTTTCTTTTTTCTTTTTTCCTTCTGTCTTTGAAATTGAAAATTTCCTATAGGGATGCAGAAGACAACAGCTAATGGAACAGATAAAAAGTTAACAGAAAATATTAAAATAATGTGAGAAGGATTGGAGCAGAAGACAGCGGCATTCTTCTTTGGTGATTGATTTATGCAGGAAAAAAATCTGGCAACTATGATATTCTGTAGTACGAAAACGGTAAACAAAACTACGTTAGGTATCAGCAACAACTCAGTTAAGAAACCGAACTACACTTCAAACAAAATTTTAAGTTATGATGGAACAAATCTGAAGTGGCCTTGGCTTAATTTGGGATAACAGATAATTAGCTCAGCATCTTGTTTTTCACATTGTAATTTAAAAAGCGTCATTGTACTTTCTTCTGCTTCATTTTCCTATCACAATCCACTAACAGGCACAGCGATGTCAAAAAAACATATAAATTTATAAAATTGAGCCAAAAATTGTAAATCCAATCATAAATCATTGTTAAAAGGAGAAAAATTCCATCCAAAGTTAGTTTAATATCACCTTAAAATTAATGGGAGGTGAAAACTTTATCTATGAAATTTCTATATAAACTTGTCATATAAAACTCATCAATAATTTTTTTTACCCTCATTTTTTAAGGAGATACCAAACTAAACTTTAAAAAAAATTAAGTTTTTAATTTTATTATTTAACTAAACAAACTATTAAGGAATATTTGGGGGAAACATCTTATAGACCATTTCTCCTAAGATCACTTGGAACCTAAAAAAGTGCTTTCTTGCAGTCGAATTTGCCACGGTTCATATCTTTTCTCATATCAATTGCACTCAAATAGACTCATCTTGGCTGTTGGATATATAATTATACTTTGGTTAATTGACCCACCTTGATTGGTAACGTTTACTCTATGTATTACTCCCCAAATGTGACTAAGGAGTAACTATATAAGATCCACGTGAACCGTTAACTAGTATGGTATATAAACTTGAGAGAAAGCTTTTGAGCATTACAAGGAGTGTGTTTGTTACACTAATGTAAGTTTTTGTCATATATGATGAACATCATATTAATATTGAGTTATATATGCTGCTATCTCTTTAGTTCCTCTCTAGTCTCTACTTTTAATTAGTGCTCCACGTTTTAGCTTATAGGATTTTCAGTGGGATTCAATAAGGAAAGAGTTTTGCATGCAAACTGGTTTATCTGAAGTTTTACATTGAGAGAAAGAACTCGAAGCATCTTGGCTGCCATTTCAGCATAAATGGACACAAAGTTTCCAACTGGCCACTGCCACTGGGGTGTCTTCTTGGACAATGTTGGTGTTTGCAATCGTTGGAACTTGCTCTTTGCCAGAGTTTGGCACAACTCTGGACTCTGGAGAAGTTTACTCTTTCACGCACTAAGTTTAGCAAAAGGTTAATGCAATTTATTTATATATATAATTTAATTCATTAATGAGGAGCTCTACTGTGTAATGCAGTAATTTTTTTTTTTCATTTTAGAATACCTTATAGTACATGACACGCATTAAATAAAATTTGATGTGGAATTTTTTACGTGTTCAATTAGTGTGTTTCTACATATATAGTCATGCTCCACTTGGCTAGCTGTGATGTTTTTCTTTTTACCTAATAAGTCATGGATTATAGTTCTGCAAGAATGCAGCATGTGGCTGCGAAAATTTGGTTTCCTTTAGGGTTATGAATACTTGCCAACATGTATGGCTTTGTATGGTTTCTTGTATTTTTTCATGAACAAGTTTGTCTGTCAAATCAAAAAGTGATATGAAGTTTAACGTTTTGCATTCTTTGTATGTGGGAGATGAGTTCATGAAACTGTTGCTTACGTGACTATACAGGTTTTCCAAGAATCATGAAATAGCTTATTCGAGATTTTTTAAACTATGATTGAGAATGCATATATCCTAGGTAGGTCCAATATCAAGTTCGGTCTTAATTGCATGGCAATTGCATTACTCAAGCAATTAGCTTGTGGACAAAAAATATGAACGTAAAATTAAATAAGCTTTTCATTAATTGATAACGACATTTAACATAACCCCATGATATGCAAGTAAACAACACATTTGCTTCCATAGTTAGATATTCACAGAAATCGTCTTTATATGTTATTTGGACGTCACTTAATTTAGACATATATATATATATATATATATATATATATATATATATATATATATATATATATATATATATGGATGAAAATTCTAATACGTGTCTTAAATTTAATTAATTAAAGTAACAGCTTCTACGGTAAAAAAAAAACAAACAAACAAATGACATCTTTATTTATTTTTATTTTATTGTTCTGCATTCTAAAATTTAGTTTGGATAATTTTCTTGGTCATAATGTTTTGATTGGACATATCACTAATAAGACACATGATTGGGTTCTTTCGGAAACAGGATCCATTTACTGCTAGGCATGCCTTGTCATAAAATTGTTATTGGAATTTAAATATAATATATTTATCGCATAATTCAAAAGTGAAAGGGGGGTGAGATTATCAAATATTTAAAGAAAACAGAAACTTGAAAAGGACTAGAAGATATCAGATTCATTGTCAAGTGGAAACAGAAACCCCACTTCCACTGTAAGTTTTTATGGCAGAAGCAACCCAGTTTGTGGCACAGACTCATTTATTAAGAGTTTAAGACTTCTCCTCTTCCCTATTCACCACTATTATCATCCAAATTGTCATTTTCTCTCGTCTTATCAGATTCCAATCATTAAAGTTTTCTTTCACTCTCTCTATTTCTGTCTGAGCAATATCAATATCAATAATAAAGCTTACTTTGAAAGTGATATCCCTTGTGTCTTTCTTCCCCCACGTTCCCCTATATAATGCATGCTATTCTTCAACTATTATCAACCCTCTGGCTACTTCATTCTTTCATGATTTTCTTCATCTTTATACTTCATTTCTGCGCTTTGTAAGTGCTTTTGTTTCTGCATTACCTGCTGTTATATGTTAGTAGTCCTGTATATTAGTGGTTGATCTTCTACTTCATTAATTATATCTTGCCTACATCGTCTTATTTTATGGTTCAATTTCATCACAAGACACTCCCAGCTGCCTGAATCACCTTTGTGTTCAGTTTCTTCTTGGCTGGCTTAGTAGTTTAAAAGAGAGTCAGATGGAACCGGGAACGGCCACTTCGTTCTCTGTCACCTCCCCCAATGTTGCGGCAGTCAAGGTACTCCTTTAAATATCGGTCAGTTTAATAGTGTCAACTTTCAAGCACTTGCACTAAGCACTATTCACTCTACGGGACGAAAGTCATACTCATACATCAAGTGGTTAGAAGTGTAGTTTGAATTTGATTCCTAGTGATGGAGATAGGGGATATATAAGGGTTCTTAGGGCTATATTTATTATTTAATGTCATAGACATAGAAGCGCAATTATGCAGACCATTTACAGGCCATTATTTCTTTGTCTTTATTTTACTATTTCAAGACTCAAATTTTATATAGAATCATGTCACATATCGTAAAAGTAATTTTTTAATATGAGGGTTAATTTACAGTTAATATAAATTTATTTTTATATTATTATTTAATTATATGTTATTATATTATTAAAAAAATTTAAACTATCAAATAATTATTATCATAAATATTCTTTTTTAATAATATAAAAATATATAATTAAATAATAATATAAAATAATTTTACACTCAGTGTATCATCATGTCCCCTTTATGTTTACTATATATATATATGATTGAATGATAAATTCTAAAATGTTGCACTTTCATATTTACTTTAAATAATAAACAGGTGACAGAAGGAAATGCTATCTGCGGAGAACAGGCAGCTTTGGATAAAAGTAGCAAAGTGGATGAGAAGAGAACAGGAGGGGGGAAAATTGCAAGCCTCCTGCTAGGTACTGAACGAATGACTGGTTAATTTATCTTTCAATTTTCAGGAATCAAAAAAGTTGAGCTATTCATTTGTTTTTTTGATTGCATCTTTCTTTTCTTTTTCTTTTCTCTCTCTCTCTCTCTCTCTCTCTTCTTCTGCTCCTTTTTTCATTTGTCTTGAAATATACATGTTATCCTTTAATTTTTCACTATTTTTACTCAATGCAGTGAATCAAGCACTAGCTACACTAGCTTTCTTTGGAGTTGGAGTGAACTTGGTTCTGTTTCTAACCAGAGTTCTTGGTCAAGACAATGCCCATGCTGCTAATAATGTCAGCAAGTGGACTGGAACTGTTTACATGTTCTCACTAATTGGAGCATTTCTCAGTGACTCTTACTGGGGTCGATACTTAACCTGCACAATCTTTCAGCTCATTTTTGTTCTGGTATTTTAACGCAAGTCTTTTATTGTAACCTTTGGTTAACAATATTCTGAAATTTTCTGGTTTCTGACAAGTTGGATATGTGTGTTTAATAGGGGTTGGCATTGTCTGCGTTGTCATCTTGGCGTTTCTTGATCAAACCAGCTGGTTGTGGTGATGGCAAAACTCCATGTATGCCCACATCCTCAATTGGAGTTAGCATTTTCTACTTGTCAATATACCTAGTAGCATTTGGTTATGGAGGGCACCAACCCACCTTAGCAACCTTTGGAGCAGACCAATATGACGAGAAAAATCCAAAAGAGAAGGACTCAAAAATAGCTTTCTTCTGTTATTTTTACTTTGCCCTCAATGTTGGATCTCTGTTCTCCAACACTGTATTAGTCTATTATGAGGATTCAGGGATGTGGACACTGGGTTTCTTGGTATCATTGGTCTCTGCTGTCATAGCCTTCTTGTCATTCTTATCAGGAACTCCAAGATATAGGTATGTAAAGCCATGTGGAAACCCAGTAGTAAGGGTTGCCCAGGTATTTATGGCTTCTGCAAGGAAGTGGAGTGTTGATCCTGCCAAGGCAGATGAACTTTACGAGGTGGATGGTGCAGAATCTGCTATAAAAGGGAGCAGAAAGATTATGCACAGTGATGATTTTGAGTAAGTATTGAGATTTAATAACAAATTACGTCATGATTGTTTTCTTTTGAGACATTTGGATGAAACAAAGTAATATAGCTACATAAATTTTTCTGCAAAAGAATTATATGCCAAATTGCAGAAGACTATAATCGAAGAGCCCAATTATTAGAAAACACATTTTTAATTAACAATATGCTGGTTAGTTGATTCATTTGGGGCCATTTGGATTTTTTTTTTTTTATATGAGGTGGGACACATAAAGCTAAGTTTTTAAGGCCTGCTTGTACTGAATTTGTACACATATCTGACAAAAATAATTATTGAAACTTATATTATCCATTGTTCCTAATGTTGGACAGATTCCTGGACAAGGCAGCAACAATTACAGAGAATGATGAGCACAGCTCAAAGAATCCATGGCGGCTTTGCACTGTGACTCAAGTTGAGGAAGCCAAATGCGTCTTAAAAATGTTACCAGTTTGGCTATGCACCATTATTTACTCTGTTGTATTTACGCAAATGGCTTCGCTTTTTGTTGAGCAAGGGGATATCATGAACTCCAACATAGGAAAATTTCGCTTGCCAGCAGCCAGCATGTCTGCATTTGATATCTGTAGTGTCCTTGTATGCACAGGAATCTATCGCCAAATCCTTGTTCCATTAGCTGGAAGGTTAAGTGGTAATCCTAAGGGACTAACTGAGCTTCAAAGAATGGGAATTGGCCTAATTATTGGAATGTTAGCAATGGTAGCATCTGGTGCCACAGAGATTCAAAGGCTCAGATATATTATTCCTGGGCAGAAGATTAGTTCTTTGAGCATATTTTGGCAAATCCCACAGTATGTTCTGGTTGGTGCTTCAGAAGTTTTCATGTATGTGGGTCAATTGGAGTTCTTTAATGGGCAAGCCCCAGATGGCATAAAAAGCTTCGGGAGCTCACTGTGCATGGCTTCAATTTCTCTTGGAAACTATGTAAGTAGCATGCTGGTGAACATGGTCATGGGAATTACTGCAAGAGGCCAGAACCAAGGTTGGATTCCTGAGAACTTGAATACAGGGCATATGGATAGGTTTTTCTTCCTCCTTGCAGGGCTAACTGCTTTTGACTTTGTGCTTTACTTATTCTGTGCCAAGTGGTACAAGGCCATCAATGTTAAAGGTAGTGACATGGGAGGCCAACAGGAGGAAGAAGTGATTAGTGAAGTTTAAGAGTTTCAATTTGTCAGATCCAAGTGTGTTATGAGTTTTTATTTTCTCTCTCTAGGCATTTGTTTATCTCCCCAGTTTCAATAAGGCTTGGTTATAGGATTGAACTCTCGAATTACAGATTCGAATTAGAATTGGCTTCACAATTACAACTTCCATGCTTTGAGGATCACATAAAATTGAGTTGTTGATGTTGAAAAAAAAATGGGAGGAAACACTTCTAGATAAATATATTATGTTTCCCATGTAATTGTTGGAACGACAAGCTGTTAGAACTGTAAATGTGGGTGTGCCTTGTAACGATAAAATTATGAAAGGTAGCATAATTTTAAATGCAACAGGAATTATCTCAAGCACTTTATGATTGTTTACTATCATCATTATTAACTGGAAATGCATTTTTTTTTTATTCCAAAGAGGTTCAAGACCTTATATTGAAAAACGAGAGTCATAAGGATGTGATTCGATTTCAAGAACAAATAGTCCTGAGAGAGAAAATTTGTATTACTTAAGACTCTTGACTTACTGGAAATGGCTCACACCCTTGGTTACCACTGTTTATAATAACCACTCGCAACCATCACGATAACATTAATTAACACTAACCACTGAATAATTTTTGTTCAACACCATGAACCATTGTAAACCCCAATAATCACAATCACAAATCCTAACATGCAAGATGCAGATAGGAAGAATACATGTGACTACAATATTTTATGCCTCCGTGCCTCCTGTAGAGTGAAAGCAAAAACTCTGGCTTGGCCTTTTCCACGTCCTCCTGAACTGCAATAGTTGGACGTATGCCTGCAACTTGAAGTAAGGGATGGTCATGGAGCCCAAAATTAAAGAAAAGAAACCATATCAGTAAATAACTTCTTGTAGTCCCAGGAAAGAGCCGAGTTAACACGAGAGAGAGTCATTTTATTTTGTAATGTGCCACACAATTCATTTCTTAAAGTTGTCCTAATTCTAATTGCAACCATTACCAAATCAAGGGTATTATTACTGTTATATATCCTCCTTTGATCGAATTCCTCAGTCCCATAACTTTAATGTCTCTCTTATTAAAGCAACATGCTAAGAGCCAAGTTGACAACCTGCTTTGAAGGAAACTGTAAGGCTAAGCTAATATACAATTCTTAATTATTATCCACTCCAGCTACCAAGTCTAAATAATTCAACAAACATGTCAGTTGGTTACTTGTTTTCATGACATCCCAGCTGATCCATTCATTTAGAATTGAAGGGATGGAGGCGCACATAAATAAACTGAGGAATAACTGTGATTGGAGGTACAGAGAATATCTAAGACCCGGTGAGAAACTGAAAGAAAAGTGGGTTAACATTGTTTAGTGAACGAGACTGAAGAAAGATCAATTTCAAAGTTAATGTGATGAAGGCCTTGCTTACGCCTGTGCCTGAATTCACGACTGTATGATGTTGCTAGTTGGGGTGCATCATGATCACTTATTGCGATGAATGAGTTTCCACTTTACCCAATATATTTCGAAAGGTGGCAGATACTTGAATGTGAAGTATCATTGCATTGCATCATCTTCTCTTGGCTGTGATGCTGCCATATATGCCATGCATGCAAGCAATCTGATACCTGACTTCTGGAGCCAACCACATCCACATGTGGAAGAACATGAAGATTTCGCTCATTAACTTCAGATTGTTGGCCTCCACTGGTGGATGACTACTCAGCTGGAAGCTGTCGTCATCATCTGCAAAGTGTAACTTCACAAATTAATACTAAGGAACAACATATTCACGTGGGATCCTTAATAACTATGAAGCATGGGATAGCAATAGCCCATAGGTGGGCCAAATTAATGCATGACAACCTGAAAGAAGCCAATGAAATATGAAATGAACAATGCAACAATGGTTTGAAAGATGCAGGAGAATTTGGGATAGAAAGCAGGGAATATTTAACGTAAGAATCACATAACCAGATTTAGATTTAATGAAATGTTGCCATTTGAATATAGTTCTAATTGGGAATTGTCAACATCCTCCTACTGTTTTTTAACATTGATAGATGTTAATTAGCAAGCTCCACCTTTTTACTTGAATAATAATATTTTATTTTTTATTTTTAAAAATAAAAAATTTAAGAGTATTTAAGATATTTTATAAATTTTTTCCTTCTCTTTTATCTCAATTATTATCTCTTTTCTCTTCTTTTATCTCAACTTATTAAGGAAGAGAGAAAGTGGATTAAAAACAAAAAAAAATAATAAGTAAGTTGAAGAAAAGGAAGATGAGAGAAAATAATTGAGAATGAAGAGAAAGAGAAATTAATAAAATATCTTCAATATTTTTGAATTTTTTATTTTTAAAAACAAAAAATAAGACATTATTATCTCAATAAAAAAATGAAAAAAATTATTAAGAGGATGTTTTCAATCCACATTCTAATTAGGTGATTATTTGGCTATTATAGGTACCTAAATTTAACTACTTCAATTGATGCCCAGCGAAAAAATGAAAAACACCACTCGGAACACAAAGTGGCTTCTTTTCACTTTTTAGGTGCCAAAGGGAACAAGAATGCAAAAGAATTCAATAATGTTTTGCCATAAATTAATCATTTTATTTTGGAAAAATGTAACACTGCTTATCGTTTTTTATATTCTTCTCATACATTAAATTATTTTATAAAAAAATTCACTAAAAACCAATTACTAATGCTGTGTTTGGAGCAGTGATTCAGTGAGTGAAAGTTCATTTAAGGTGCAATGCAACCATGCCTTGATAACGTCGCCGACATGTTTGACAAAAATACCTTCAAGATTAACACAAAATTTAATATTATAATATTATTTTATTGATATTTCTCATATCTCTATTGACAATTACACGTCCCAATCCAGACAACATTATTTATGCTAAAATCACTTTTCGTATAAAAATTTCAAAACATAAATTTTTACTTGTAAACCCATATCTCAGCAAAATCAAGTTTACAAATCAAAATTGCAATCTAATCCAGACAAACCCCTAATGAATCAACCAGCTTTGAATTAGCATTTGCCCGGCTGCGTTGAAGGATATAGCTACAATTGAATGCACCTTTGATAAGATGATCAGGTTCATTTTTACGGCAAGCCTAATCCTAAAGCTTATAACAGAAATGCAATTCAGAACTGACACCCGCCAATCATGATACATGAAATGCTAAAAATGGTTATGGCAGAAGGCGATTGAATATCTTAGAAGCGAGGTAAAACTCACCATTAATTACCATGGGGGCAAATTAGAAGCTGATCAACAAAAATTTCAAAGACTAGAAAATTCTGCACAATTCAGTCCTCACTAAAATCCACGTAAACTAAATTATAACTGTTAAGTTTGTCCTCCCAAGTTTCAAGAGAACAACAATAAAGAGACAGGCAGGTATCAAATTCCAGGCTTGCGTAATTCTTCTGCTCCATGTGCGAAGTGGCATCTTTCCCCAAAAGTGCAGGAACCTTTAGCAAAGTTTTCACAAAGTTTAGTCTTGAAGTTGCTCGCAGGGGTAGAAGTCTGCGTAGTAATGCTTTTCATTGGAGGTCCAGAGACAGAACCAACATTTAGAATAAGTTCATGAACCATGGCACTGGCTTGTTTGATCTGATCAAAACTGCCTTCAAGCTCAATGTTCCGAAGGTTAGGATCCGAGTCATGTTCCCGGATAGAAAGTTTTGCTCCTGTCACACGACATATTTGCTTAGAGTTGACACCATTTTTTCCAATGATAGCTCCAGCAAGGGAAGCATTGATACTAATCTTTGCAGTAGCTGAGGCTCCAAAGCTGGCAGCAGCTCCATGTGCTGAAGGTGGGGGCTCAACTCGCCCACCAACCCTGCTGCTTTGCATTTGTCCCAAGGAACGAGTGTCTTCATATGATGGGCCTGTAGGCTTGCCAAGCTCCCAATCACCATGGGCGAAGTGGCATTTTTCACCAAATTTGCAACCCTCGGCTGTATTATACTTGTTGCACAATCGGGTTTTAACAACAGGAGGTGAAGAGCCATCTGGGAAGGATGGTGGAACTGTTGGATTTCTACCAACTTGTGTCATAGCAGGATTGCTACCAACATTGATCATCTGAGAGACAGCTTTGAAGCCACCAGGAACATAATGCAGGAAATGACATCCCTCACCAAATGGACAGCCAGAGGTGCTGCATAATAGATGAAAGCAGATGACATCATACCAACATATAACCAACTATCAGGCTTACAAAAATTGTAATGATAGGATAGACCCCAGTAAAATGTCAATCTAGTTTTTTCAGGTATGAATGGAAACTTGGGGATGCAGAGGTTGGTCTAGCACACAAGCATGAATGAAAATGTCAGTCTAGCACATGAGCATGTAACGTTTAACACAAACAGTTATAATAACACTTACACCACACACTAGTATCTTCTAATGCAGAAAGCATTTACGAAAAGAGGGCAACAGCACAAATTCTATTCCTTCCATAAATACGGTTATCAGCATTAATTGATCTGCAATTCAAATAGAGTTTTGATTGAATTCTAGGTCTCAAGGGTTCCAATCACCAGTATGAACCAGGAATGACGATGAATTTTGAACAGAATTTGAAAATGTGAATCACTGCAAATCAGTGACTCCGTCAATTTATGACAATTATCTGTATACATGTGCAGCGCAGCAGTCAAATAGTGACAGAAATGGCTGAATAAGTTTCTAAATGTTCTAGGCTGACCTACACAATTTCTTGTTATTTTACAAGTGGAATCTTATGACCTTCTCACCAAATCTGATTTAAACTAGAGAAGACAAACCATTTAACTGAAAAATAACCAGCAGGAAACAAACTCAGGAACTCTCTTTGTTCTGAGTCAGAGATATAAAGGAAGCACAGGAAAGAGAGTAAGACGGGGAGTTCTAATCAATAACTAATAGAAGGCAGTCACATAATATTTCTATCATTAATATATTATAGAATAAATTTTAAATTCAACATAGTTTATTTATGAAACAAACACCACAAGCATGATTTTTTTTTTTTTAATGCCAAACTAATAAATAATGATTGCTCTGCATCATATTAATTAGCAACACATCCTAGACTGATATTTTAAATATTTTATTATTTTAGGAATCAGAAGTATATAAATACTATGAAGCATAAATTTTAAGTCTTTTCATTTCATTGCCAAATCTTATGGTTCAGAGTTCAAAAGACAGGCAGAAGAAATCGCAATAAAATTCACAATTTGGCAAACATAAGCTATCATCTCATCCTCTACCGACTTCTGCCAATGTCATGCAATAAAGAACACCTAATACTTTGTGTTCGCAATCAGACACTACATGCCACCGAATATGCAATTTCTACATCAATGGAATAACAGTTCTATATCACATACCATAACTCAAAGTCAAAAAACAGAGCGATAAAAAAATTAAAAAAACAAAATGTGCCCACTTTTAAAGAAAAGCAGAATATATATACATATACAGAGGAATAAAAAACAAATTCAGAAAGCGGCTACTTTTTTTAAAGAAAAGCATAATAAGTTTGTTAAAGAAGTACTTAAAAGATGAAACTAACACAACATATATTAGCCCCCATCCATCAGATGTCACTTCCTTGCATAGAAGGGTGAAAGGAATTGCAAATGATCAACATAAAATTCAGTATCAACATAGCAGAGGTGTGCTCAGTTTTAAATTGTTTTGAGCAACTGGAGAAGGTTGTCAAACTCTATATTCTTTTTTTTTTTTGGGTCTTTTAACTCTATATTCTAATTAGTATCAATTAAGATGACCCAACAATCAAATCATATGATCAGATCAATGCTCCCAAGATACTACCACCTATTTAACTAAATAAATTTCAAAGAAAAAAACAAATGAGAAAGGGATTACAGAAATAAACATGTATAGAGGCTTTCATGCAGGACAACCACTGAACATAACCACCCATCCTTGGTGGAAACAATATCAGCATAGCACAGGAACTAAACTATTAAGAGTATCTATCATGTGATTGATATTTTGGAAAATTATATGAATTTGCTTTGAATTTAGGAGTGATAAACTATTATTGCTGCCTATTTGAACCTGGGGAGGGAACCTTCAGGTAGGAAATTGGGTAAAAATTATCCACAGAAAACTTGAAGAATAACTAGGTAGACTAATAAGAACTAAAAGAAGATTCTAAGTTCTAAACATTCAGACCACTAAAAAGGATTGTTCTGAATTCCTCAGCAAATGACATCCATCTGGGAATGAGGAGTGTCAGAGGTCAGCATCAGGACGATTATACTTTGAAATCCTATTGATCAAAACAGTTATGAAGATCTGCAAAAGAAAAGAATATCTTATGGAAGAGGGTAATGCTTTTGATATATATTGGAGTATTAAAAGACACCATGGAATGGCTATTCAGAAAGACTACCCTGCTTGATATTAATGATTGTAGAATTTCACAAAATTTCTAGTTGGAAAGAAAGATGTTGATTAACAAGATGAATTATGTTGTGTGATGATCAAGCTATTGGAGGAATTGTTTCCACACTTGCATTCTATTTCTAGATCGAAGAAGCTAGAATGTCTGCATGTGTGTATGATGCATTCATTGAAATAGTCACTATATTCATTATTTACAGGACTATAAGCTGATGAACTATAAGTCTTCAGCAGAACCATTATGTCTGACTAAAGCAAAGCTTGTCAGCAGCTTCAAAGCAAAGTTTGCATACAAATAGTCGCTAGATTCCACTAGCACTAGACTCTTTTTAAAAGTATAAAATATTTTATATTTCACTTGTAGTTTTCTTTAGGGTTGCAAGTAATAGCCTTTGGCTGGTACCAACTGTAAAAACTTGGCTTCTTTTAAAGATGTCATTCTCCAAGCTTGAGGTAATCCTCAAATTAAGGTATTTGGCAGCAATCCTCAGAATAAATTAAAGCACCAAAAAATACTCACAATATAAATTACAGACACATTAACCGCACAAAAGAGATAAGCAATATAGTCAACACGCACATCAAAATTATCATCATTATATCAGGGAGATCTTTTTGTGCCCTAGAAAATTTATAGTTTCCAAACATAACCCAGAATCAAGTAAATTATGAATGCTTCCAAGCATACACCCACTTATGTTTTGTTCTATTGATAGAACATATCTTAAGCCATGTAGAGCTCTAGCCATTGCAGTGATCTGCATCAGACCTCTTTACTTTCAAAACAATCAAGAGAGAATTGTATACAACCAATATATGTAGATCAAGTTTTGCATCCCATAGTTCTGCTTTCAATTTATATATAGCCCAGCAAGCACTTAACAGAACTGATCTTGAGTGTCAACAATTTCTGTTCATAGTCTTGTTATCATGATTAGAAGTAGAACCTGTATCACAGCTTTAACTACCGAATTCATTAGTCAAATCACATGGATTCTGCTTGCAGAGATTGTGTATCGAAATTTTCCTATAACATTAGAAAATTTATACATATATCAAATTGCATTAGATTTATTTTAGATAAGTTAAAGATTTGAACCTGAAAAACTTTGTGCATGGCTTCGATTTGCTTCCTAAACCAGTTGGAAAGGACTCCATTTCTGTTGCAGAACATTAATTAAGTCCCCTCAGTTAAAATTTCATTGACCTTTTATGCTTCAACTCAAATAACATTCAATAACCATTTCTTCTCACTATTGCATCAATATTAGCTCATTTAGATTTAAGCATACTCATATGTTTTCAGAGCATGATAGACAAAATAATACTTCAAGGTCTAACTCAACAGAATGCAATTTTTATGATATGCTCAATAAATAAAATGTTGACAAAATTGTACCTAATTTAACCTTACTGTGTGGTGGAAGAGAAAATGAATTCCAAAAGGTTATTAAAAAGCTATACCGCCTTTGTTTACACACCAGTATATCTTTTTTTAAAAAACAAAAAAGATTATTCTTCCTAGGAGAGATTTTGCCTGAGAATTTTACAACTTCATAAGATTTCCCTCATCTTCTTCCTCAATCATTAATCATTAGCAGTATCCATAAATGAAAAATATTACAGAAATTATGCCCAGCACATTTAACAACAAAAATAATTTTTTTCTCAGAAAGAAATAGAAGGATTGATAAGCACAGAAACAAAAGTTATTGAAAAGAAAGCAGCACTAGTAACAAAGCAACAATAACAAACCAGGCAGTCATCCTATGCAGTAAAACAAAAAGGAGCTTCTAATATGTTAGCAAACTAATAAGAATACAAGGAGAACCAAGAGCAGGCTAAGCACAACCAATTTTGAAGAAGACTCCTCAAATATGCAGGCTTTTTTAGTTTCGAAATGTTAAACAACGCAGAGAACAAAAGCCCAAAAAAAAAAAATTTGCATTACGCTCAGCAAAAAGATCTTTCATTTCTTTACCAAAATAAAAAAAGATCTTTCATTTACTCAAAAGAAAAGTTTTCTGCTTGACAATTAACACATGACAAAGAACACTGTACGAACTGCCCCCAAGCTACCTTTCGATAGCCCTATACCTGATCAATTTACTCCAAGTTTCCACACCAAGAAACTAGTAACAACTGCAAACTGCTCCCCCCACATACCCCACTACACAAACATATATAAAACCCAAAAAATAAAAAAAGCAAGGAAAAAGAGGAGAGAGAGAGCTTCTTCCCTTCACCCTCTAAAGAAATTTCTTCTTCCCCAAAAAGAGAGCTGGGGGAGTAAATTTAACGGTTTTTTTTCTGATTATGTAGCTTAGTTGCATCATGATTGAAGCGAAAAAAAGGTATAGCAAGGATCCCAGAGACAAACCTGGCCTTGATTTCTTGACGCCGGCATTGCCATTGAAGGCAGGTTCAGGCCTTCCCCTCTTGCGAAATCCTCCAACGTCCATTGCAACAGGGAGATCGAGAAGAGTGAAAGGGGGTGGCGTCGTTGAAGAAAGAGAGACAGAGAGAATAGAGAAGAGAAAAGAAACCCTAGGACTTGTTAGGGTTCGTGACGGTAGAGAATTTAGAAGAAGAAAGAAAAGTAAAAGCGGGTTCGAAATGTGGTTCGTTCACGTGCACTCACCCACAGGGGTGACGTTAGCAATTTGCGTGCGCTCTCGGTCTCAGATGCGTACAATACTACCAAGTACCAACCAAGTTCCATGTCCATCGTGCCAATGCCCCTGTCTATATCCTCTCTCGCCGCTTTCTTTTATTCTATTCTTTTTTTAAGCATTATTTTATTATATTCCATTTTATATTTGTTATATTAAAAATAAATTAAAATTTATTTTTAATTTTTTTAAAAATATATTATTTATTAATATTATTCTTTAAAAATTAATTTTATTAATTTAATTTCTTAAATTTTAACTCGTTATAAATTTTATTATTTAATTTAATTTAATTTTATTAATTTAATTTTATTAATTTAATTTTTAAAATAATAAAATTAATGTCAATTTAAATTTTGAAAAATTAAATTAATAAAATTAATTTTAAAAAATAAAATTAATAAAAATATATATAAAAAAAATATTAACATCTGCTTATACACTTTCACATAACCAAAAAAATTTAAATGATTACTTTTACACGTATTTCATTAATAATAATATAATATAACTTTATGTAAGGAAGTGTGCTTTTTGTATCCTTGATTACTTTTTTAAAATATTGCGACTGATCTAAAGAAATTAATTCTTATAAATTATAACAAATTAAAATAAACAGTGTGATCATTTGACCAAAAATTTAGTTTTGATTAACTCAAAAATGACATGAGAAAAATGAAACTAATGTTATAATATTTTTTAAGTATAATTAAATAAAATTAATTGAGAGTAGTGCCATGTAATTACGAGAAGATTAACAAAATTTACTTGAATTTAATAATAAATGTTAAATAAGATATAGTGACAGAGAACATCATGTTAAATAAACTCATTCTTGCAAACATTATGTTAAAATGATATGGCTCTCTAACATTTTTTGTAAATTAAATTTCAAATTATCCATAAAGAAAAGTGTGCTGATTTTGTAATATACTCGTGTGATTTATCATGTAGCTTCCTTGAAGAATCAAGAATAAGTAGGTAGGTAAACATTAAACTGAAGTAACACATGAGAAAAATTGAAGTAACACACGTTGCTGTTTCGTAAAATTAAAGTCAAGCTATCTCATTATCATCATTATTTAATTATTATATGTACTAAAGAAAAGTAATAAATGTTATTTTCTTCTCTTAAAAAAAAAAACTCTCTGAACCTACATTTTGATAATCATATTCATTCTATCATATTATTTTGGGTTTTTTTTTCCCTTCGATTGAGTATTGCCATGTGTGTAAGCTAACTTTGCAGATGCTACTACTATTGTTGACACTAGTTTGTGAAAACTTTCGAAGATGACTTATATTGATCCATATAATAGTTGGTATCAAATCCCAAAAAATTAAAATCTCATGATAGAGGTTGATGTGTGGTGGAATGAAATTGCTTAATCCTCAATGCTCGAATCACGAAGGAATAAAATGTTTAGTTTAGTTTTTGAATATCCTTAAATTATAGTTTGAATAAAAACTTCAAAAAAAAAAGCTTTTATTTAAATCATAATTTAAAGGTTTTTAAAAATCAAATTAATCACACGAGAAATCAAGTTTAAAAATTATTTAAGTATCTATCCCACTATTTTCAAATAATTATTTAAGAATTTGAAGATTAAATTTTCATAAAACTTTTATATAGGAGAAACAAGTATTCAATTATTTATATCAAAATTACACTAATGCACCAATTGATATAGATATATATATATATATATATATATATAATATATATATATATATATAACAAGTATTCAATTATTATATATCAAAATTACACTAATGCACCAATTGATATAGATATATATATATATATATATAGTATTTGTTACGAAAGACAAGTTGTTAATTAGTTGATCATTCTCCTTAGATTTTAACGAATTGATATGAAAAATTTAACTCTAACTAATTTGACAATCACTTATTTATCACAATACAATCTAATAACTCATGAATTAATTGGATCAAAATTTAAACTTTTCCTTTAACCATCAATCCAAGTAACGATCTCTTTGACCAATCACAAGTACTAGCATCTAATTTTGGTCCAATTATTGCTACATTTATGTATCGCTTTATCTTGTCTCTAACATCCTTATCTTAAAGGGTAATTAAAATTGAAGTTAGATTCACAAATCTTATTCGATAAAATTTATGACCAACAGACAATCAAACTGTCAAATTTATTTTGTACTGTCGCTTCAATAATTTGATAGAAAATAATTTATTGTAATTATATTCATTGAGACAAAAATCAAATAAAAATAATCACAAGATTTTAAGTTAAAAATATGATTACATCTAAATATAAACAAAAAATTTATTTTTATATTTTTACTGATATATTTATTTTCAATTTAGTCTTACAGCAGTTTTTGCAATTTAGTCTTAGACCGACCAAATTTTGCATTAATTTTGTTTTTCATAAGAAGAATTTGAAGCAAATTACGATCATAGAATAAAAGAAAGACTAAATTGACTAATCGAGGCAAATTTTTATCAATGATAAATTAGATTGCAAAATTTAGTCTTTTTATGATTATATTAGTGATGGAAAAAATATATAATTTTGTCCTAATTATTCAAATTAAGGTTTGGATTAAATATACAAGGAGGCTGCTAAGCGTTAGATCCAATTCCTATTTTGATAAAAGAAAAATATGATAATTGTCAATTACTCATAGAAAAGAAAACAATACAATATTTATTTTTTCCTTTTTTTCCCCTTCTTTACTAATTGGCTAAGAATAAAATCAATTACTCAGAATTATCAACAATTAGCACCGTTTCTTGGTGGAAAGGCCCACTCTCACTGTGGAATATTTTTTTATCCCATCTCATCTGATTTAGTATTCTCTTTACTTTGACAATTACATCTACATGATCTCTGATAATAACAGCTCCTTCAGGACGAAGAATACGTTGCATCTCTATGAGTATATTAGTAATGTCACATCTGCAAAAGGTGTGAATACGATCAATTAGTGAATGTATCATAAATAGATGTATCTATCTATCCCTAGAAAAAAATGTTTGCATCATCACTATACATAGCCAATGTTGAATTATTATTTCAGGGAATGACTAAATGCCAATTTACTTTAATTCCACTTCTTAAGTTGGAAAGTGTTCCTTAAATTCATAAACAGTTAGGGACAATCTTCATGGTGCCAGAGTTTGTGAACATTTTACCAAAATGTAGTGAATTTAAATGAGGAAGTACTTGGAAAGTGAAAGACATAAGGATGTAAACCAGATTGCACTCAACATATTTTCTAAGGAAACCGAGGTTAGCTACAAGAAAGTGAGAAAGTCCAAATTTTTTCCTTAAAAAGAAGTGACAGTTATGAGTATTGGTACTTTTAAACAGCTCAAAGAAGCTGACAGAAATATGAAGCTTACTTGTCCATATATACATGCTGAATAAACCAGAGGCATGTATCAGATCATATGTTCGAGGATATGTTGAAAAGGGTTCACACCTGCAAGCAAGGCAACACCGTGCACTCAATTATGTGAGCTTTCAGAATAATAATAACTGATTCTTATTCCACTAGGTGGAGCCAATTACATGGGTCAATAGATGCCATTGGACTACTCTATCCAACATTAAATTTTCAGTAGGTAGTTTTCTTTTGTATGCCTCTAGCCAACACAAAGATATAATTCTTCTGAGTGATTGTAATCCAGGAGTGAAAACATAAAAGTTGATGTTTTAAGATATCGAGAAGAGCGGGAATTTGACCATGCATCAGCCAGAGATAATTGCTTTGTGCAAGTAAAGTTAAGGATCATGAAATAGCAGAGGTAATTGCTTCAAAATTCAAATTCTTACCACCAAAGAATACATCATAGATAGATCCATCTTTATTTTCGTATCAAAATCTGTGAAACAAGACTCTACTGTCTGAAAATTCTTTAAGGCTAAAGAAACACTGGCAGTGGATGTTAATTGCAGTACACCATTTAGCTGTTTTGGGTTAGCTTTATTTCAAGAGAATCAGTGAATTATCAGACAGTATGGAAAGCTTGCAATGGCAAAACAAATTAGAAACTATATGTAGAATTGATTTATTTCGTTTATTATGCTAAACTTAGATCTTGAGAACCTTCGACAAAAGGTAAACTATCAAGGAACAATGGTGGCCTAGGAATAGTTGAACTAAACAAGTCTATGAAAGCAATATTAGAATTTTAGAAAGAATAGGAAGGTAAAACAAAATGAAAAGATTAATAGATTATCTACCAAAAATAATAAAAAGAAGAGGAAGGAAATGATAAAAGTGAAAATACCAATTCATATAAGCTTCAATTAGGCCTCGCTCATAGATAACGCCAAGACTATTGTTTTTTGCATCAAAGGGAACAACATTCATAACCCACACTGGATATTTTGCCATTGCAGCAGCAAATCCCCCAAAGCCAGCATTCATATCCATGACATTTCTATATTTACAACCAGCAAGGGACTTGAGTACGACTTCATAATGTGAAACTCTCCTTTTCCATGTCTGATTATCTTCACTGAAGGTTCTGATTGTGATTCCACCATCAACTGCATTTCTTATTCTTGGTGGAGGAGCACTCAGCCTTTTAGGCCATTTTTCAAGGGCACCACCTGATATTTCGTTGATATCTTTAACACTGGAAGAGGAAAAATGCATGCTTTCATTTTTGTGTACCTGTTGAAAATTTCATGTCTGTTAGATATAAAATAAATGATAAATTGTTGACAGTTTAAACAAAGCAAATAAATAAATAAATATATAAATAAAATAAAATACTACAAATCTACAATAAATAGGCAAACTACATGGGAACTAATGAATTCTATATCCGTGCAGGTTACTTTTGTCAGTTAATTCAACAGGAAGCGCTCCTTTTTTTTTTTTACTTCTGGGAAAATCGGGGGGTGGGGGAGCTCAGATTAAGGTCATATCTAAGCTGAACAGAGATTTCCATCACATTCCTAGCTACACTATTCAAAAATAGTTTGAAATAAAGAAACTTACCAACCAGCATCAGCATCAGATGAGGAGCAGAACTGAAGGGATTTCCAAACCTTTAACTTCTGGATGCAGTGGATATGATTTGTGGGCTTTTGCCACACTGCAATTTGATCTCTTTCAGCAATTTTTTTCCTGCACATTCTCCTTGCAAGGTCTTCTAAAATATTTTGATCATTTTCCAACACCTTGGCCTCTATTTGCCATCCTTTATAGCTTACCCTCCAACTTATGGGTGGCCCAGACAGTACCCAATATCCACCAGGGCGCAGAACTCGGTCAATCTCTAGTAGATACAGCCCATCTATAATGAATTAAAAGCATCAGATAATAGCAAAAGAAGATTGAAAGCAAGTTACATGCACTGAAGGTGCTGATTATATTTAAGTATTGCTCTTCATGACAAGAGATTTGAGAATTTCTCTTCCCATTTTCTGGAAAACTCAACATTTGACAAGGAACTTTAAGACAATCTTATTTCACAGAAATCTGATCCCAAAGTAACCACAAATTTCAAATTTCAAGCTAAAATACCATAAGCAGTCCATGGGACAAGACACTGGAACAATGAGCCATATCAAATGATCTTGAAGGGAAGGGGAGTCTATGAGTGCTTAGTACTTGGAAGTGTCCTTTCCAGGGCAAACTGTACTTGAGCTTCAGGTGCATCCCTTGGAGCAACTGACATTGTTAGGATGTTATAGTCCATTAGAGAAGCTCCAAAGCTTGCAACCTATAAAAATATGCGTTCAGATTACATATCTATTATAGGTAAGAAGAAAACAGACAATTCCCAAGCCCAAGATTAACGTAAAAGCTAAAAGCCTAATGACCAATCCTTAAGGCTTTAATTGGCATGGGACGTCAAATTCTAGCATAGAGCCAATACATATACAATGTGAGATATATAGCCATTGCATTAAAGTATTTGGACAGGAAAAATATTTGTTTAACATTGTTAAAGTGAGTCCTTTTAATTTATTTGTTTGCTGGTTTAATCTTCCTTCATCACTCACAAGATAAAATCAGCAAGATCAGAAAAAGAAAATGCAGAACACTAAAATCAAAGCTAGCCCACAACCAACATCAAGAACTGCTCTGATATTCCCAGATTTCAGTGGCACAACACGCCTTATGGCATCAACATAATCCTTGACTCCTTTGGGAAATGAAGTTCCCCCTCCGGGAAACAGAAAGTGTTTGCCTTCCAATCTAACCCAGTTCTATGATTTCTTGTATTCTGTAAGCTTAGGAAAAGGGACATTGCTAAACCAAGCAGTGTCTTTGCTCTTAGGCCATGGAAATGGCTTCCGGTACCCAACTGGCCTGGGGGTCAAGCATCTTAGTCGTTCATTGCTTTCAGGGCAACGTCTTTCTTTGTGGAAATTTCTTCGATCTAATTCTAGAAACTGCCTCTCTCTATGTGGGTCTTGACAGGGGCAGTAGTTGGTAAAGTCTGTTGGGCAGTACTTGAGGAAGTGGGGTTTTGCAGAGGCTTCTTGGGGTAGAGAAAGTAAGTGATGGGCTTCAAACTGAAGGGGCTGTGAAAAGTTCTTGCGGGAAGAGGAGACATTCTGGTGGAGGCAGGGTTGGTTGAGGTTGCGGTCATCAAGAGGAAGCGAAGAGGAGGTGGTTTTGGCATAGGAACCAAGAATGTAGAAGAGAAAGCAGAAGATGGAGGTAAAGAAAATTCTCAGTACATGTCTTCTGACAGGGTTTGAAGTGAGAGATTGGAGTATGGTTGCTGCCATTTGGTGTTTGACTGGTCACTGGTGGGTTATGCTGCTGTGTAGTGTGTAGGGCAGCAGCCCTTGCAGCAGCATCCATTTCTTTACTAGATTTCTTCTTCTTTATAGATGCAACTTTCTTAAGGCGCTCTTTCACATCAACAGTGGATGTATCCTCCACATTTTCAGTGCCCGTGGCCTCATCGGGCCCATTGTTTGCATCTGTACTGTTGGGTTGATCCTGAGATTCTTTCACCTCCTTAGAAGCTTTATCCTTCTTTTTCTTCTTCTTGGCACTTTTAGACTCAGCAGTGAGATTTTCCTTCTTTTCTCCATATGCAAGATGCTGAAAGGAGCAAGACAGCAAGTGTCAAGTTTATAGTTTTTTTTTTTTTTAAAGCTTAAGTGGATAGATATTTTGTTGTATGCCATCTGCTCTTCATTATTGCACGCAAGACAAGAAAAATGGTCAGTGGCACTGGCATCTACTACACTACTACGTCATCTTGTTTGGTGGTGATTAATTTGGCAATGATATATCACTCAAAATTATAAAATAATAAAATAATTTTATAAAATTATTAAATTAAATATATATTTATAAATTTGTAAATTAAATTATATGTAACTTTTACATATATAATATTATTCATTTTTTATGTGGCTATAATTAATATAGAATTTATTTATTAAATTTTTATATAGCTATAATTTATAATTAATTATAATGATAAGTTAAGAAAATTTATTTATGTAATTTAAAAGAATAAAATGCTACGCAGATAAATTTAAAAGATTACTTTTTAGTTAAATTAAATATATGTTTGAATTAATTTATTTTATATTTAAAATAATTTAAAATTAAAATTTTATTAAAAAAATTTTAAAAAGATAATTTTTTAAAAAATTAAATTTTATTAAGCATGTACGATATTCAACATTGATAAAATTTAATTGTGTGTTATCATAATAAACTATAAAATAATACATATTTGAATTAATTTAATTTATATTTAAATTTTTTTTGTCAAAATTTTTTGTGTAATATTTTAATTATATATATATATTTTAAAATAAAATAAATTAATTTAAATACACACCAAAAGATTTAATGTATGTGTTATTTAAGCACAAACACTGCTTACTAATAATAATTTTGTATTTCTCGCAAAAAAAAAATGGTTTTTGTCCCATCATTATTAATAATCTTTAAAAAAATGAAGTTATTAACTTGTGGCTGTATTTAATGAACTTAAAATAGTTATCTTAAAGAATAATAATTAATAAACATTTAATAATTTATATAAAATGTTCTATTAAATAAATTAATGTTATTTAATTGTAGAAAATGAATAATTACTTTACAAAAATATAAAATGCATTAAAATTAGTAAATTCTTATCATAGATTAATAAGTGAATCGCAAATTCTTACGTAATAAAATTTTTCTCAATCTTTCTCTAGCACGATGATGTCAGTGGAAAGGAATAAAATCCATATAAAATACATATATGGTTGGAGGTGCATGAAAATATGTCTTTGATGTGAGTGTCACTTGCGGCGAACAGAAGCACTCAACGACAATGAACGGCCGGAAACAATGTCTTGTGAAAGTTGGCAACTCCGCACGGCCGTTGCTTCAATGTGCTGATGCCGATGAAGTCTCTTTTTCACTCTCTTTCTTCACTCAACAAACATTCTCATCAACCCTTTGAATTTGGGTCATACAGTAGCAGAAGCTCATAGCGGGTCTTACACTTTTTTGAGCAATTTTAACCCTTTGGAAGCCCCCTAAATTCTAAGTGACGGGGTTTTCGCTAAAGGGTGTTTGAAATTTTTATATTTGGACTTGTTTTGGAAGCCTTTTTCTGGGAGTCTTATCAGGGAGTAGGAAAATATGTTCACTTTTGACAATTTTTGGAGCAGAAATACGTTGATAGGCCTTGGGTTGGGACAGTTTCTTTCTCTTCTGATCACTTCCACAGGCTTCACATCTTCTGAGTTGGCTAAAAGAGGTTTGGCTGCATTCATTCTCCTATTCTTCATCTTCAAAATTCTGTTGTGAGGACATTCTAATAATGTAACTGTAGCCATGGATGGATTCTATTCATTTTTCTCCTTTTTGTATGATTGATTGTATATTTAGTTTTAAGTCTATGGATTTTGCTGGCTTTTTGATTACCCACTTGGTGAAACTTCCATCCTTTTCTTGCTCTGTAATGAAAGATAGAGTTGGCATCTTTATCATGAATGTTATTTGTTTTTTTTGTGAATTCAATTAGGCAATTGGGGTCATTGTTGTTAGTCCACAGCTGTCTTTGGTCATTGAATCTTTTATTGTTGGTATGACTACTACAGCGAGGCTGAGTGCTTGACTTTCTTTACAAGTTCTCCCCTCCCTTAAGTTTTCTTAAACATATTAAGATGTGGCTTTTGATTCATAGGTTTTCCGACTGAATTCCATAATAAAATGTTCTGATCTTCTTTACTTTTGTTGGTCCACCCTCTAAATAAGTTGGTTTTATGCCTTATTTTTTGTTTTTGAACTCCTACTGCAATTTTTGTTGTTGTCTTTTATTATTATACGAATTGATGCACCTGACAATTGTTTCTAAACTATGTGTTCTTGGCGATTGTCTATGGGAGTATTGTTCTATACAAAAGGAAAGCACTCAAGGTTATACGCTATGCTTGATAATTTTGTGTTTGTTGTTATTAAGTATTGTCTATAGGATTTGATTTATTTGCCAAACAAGATGCAACGTTTTCGGCAACTAATTTTTTAATTAATTGTATTTGATTGGTTTGTGTGAGATTAATGGAAAGAATATTCAAGACATTTTTTTTTGGTAATCTATGTATGTCAACATCCTTGTGGCTCTCCTGTCACTGTAAAGCGGTGCTTTTCATTCAATGATTAATATGATGAACATTGGGTGTAGCAAGGGGTTGATATTGGCGGACTGTTCTACAATTATCCCTTTCTTTGTGTTTCTCTGATAAAAAAAAAAAAGGACAATATCATAATGCTATATGAACAACACTTAAAAGGACAAAAAGAGACAACTGATATCAGAGCCACTGGGTTGCTTGTGGACTTGTACAGAAAAGTTTTGATGTGACACTGCATAGATCCAGAGTAAATCTAATGGTGCAGAAATAGTTGAGTTTCTGTTTCCCTAAAAAGAATACTGAGGAAGAATGGTATCTTAGATGCCTGCCAAGATGCTCCATGTATTTCTGTTTCTTAAAAGGATATTGTGGATGAATGATATCTTAAGCCATTCTGTAGATGTTCCATCTATTAAGCATAATTCCACCAATCTACAAAGTTTGTCAATATTCTTGGGAAGCAGGTAGCAAACCAAACTACCACACTCATGGGACAAGTAATTTTATTATGATGTTTTGGTTTTTGGGCATGAGACATGATATTCTTTAACTTCTGCTTTAGCCAAAAAGAACTGACCCCTGGCAAGAGGGTGTGAGAGTGCTTCCTTTGAAAAGATTTACTTATCTGCTCTTTTTACTCTCTTTTTCCTTTCAACGTAAACATTCAAAGACAATTTCATTAAATTCTTATGGTACTTACGCAGGCAAAATGGTATTATTACATACTTCTTGGCTTGGTTGATGTTGAAGCAAATTTTCTTGGTAAGTGTTTCAGATGGCAGAGATATAGTATTACATAGAGAGCATTGATTTATATGCGATCTGCTCCAACAACAGCAGGTCAGAGATGAATTAAAATTTCATGAGGAACCTATATATCCCAATTGAATTATCCAAATCTAAATTACTGCAGTGTAACTGATCTTTTCTTTCTAGTATATTTACTGTTGATTCACATCTAATGAACAGTTGTGAAGGCGTATCAATACACATCAATAACAAGTGTGATGCTGCTTGACTGCTGTTCCATTCCATCTGTCATGCTTCTTACTTGGATTTTCTTGAAAACAAAATATAGATTCAAAAAGATAACTGGTGTAATTGTTTGCATCGCTGGCCTTGTCCTGGTTGTATTTTCAGATGTGCATGCAGGTTACCATGCGGTTAGGTGGCTTTTTTATGTACTTGATATTGACACCTATATCTTATGTGGTATACATAAAACACACATATACACTCACACAAGAACATTGAGAGAGGGAGAGTGAGTGCGTTCATTGTCTTTATACTTTATTCTTCAAAGTCATTTGCCTAAGTAAATTTTGATCTTATCATTAGCTATCTTGTCTGATGTTGTTATATGCACACGCCATAGATGGAAGCAATCCTCCCATAGGGGACCTTCTTGTTATTGCTGGTGCTACCTTGTATGCTATCAGCAATGTCAGTGAGGTAAGCTGATTGCTCTTTTTCTACTATTTACACATTTTGCAACATGCCTGCAACTACCATGTGGCACAATATGTACATATACTCCTTTCGAAAACTTATTTAAGTTGATCCAATTCCAACCAACATTGATCGTTAAACGTTGTGCTTTTTTGTCCTTTGTGTAAATTCTTATTAGGTGAGTATTTCACTGTTTGCATCCTCCTGAATCTGAAATGTCTTCATTCCTACAAATTTTTCTTTTGCTTCCTGTTTTACTTCCCTTTCATCTCTTCCAACATTTTTTTTTTCTTTTGCTTTTGTCTTTCATGCTTCAGTGCCTCCAGAAACTCCTTGTATAAACCTTTCTCTTTCCTGTTCGAAGTCCTTTTCACTGTGAGTCTAAACACTGTTATGTAACTTGGTGCGTAATTAAACCATGTTTGATATTATGTTCTCAATGATTTTGAGATATATTATTTTCGGAATCACTTTGTGATCAGAAGTCCATAAATTGATGTCACAGTGGTGTATCTGTTTCTGACGAATTCAAGTAGAGTTGCATATGTTCTTTGGGCTATTTCATGGGAGTTTGGCAAGAGGGAATACTGAATGGCTCTTCGCGGTCCTGAGTGGGAATTAATTGAAAATCAACAGTGTCTTAGCATAGAAAAACCATGATTGTGACAATTAAAAACGAGGTGGAAGATGGGATTTTGCACTATGGAAAACACATATGACAACCTTCAAAACAACCACACGAAAGCCTTGAGCTAACCTGAAACAAACAGGTCTCAGACAGAAGCGAAAGTAGAGAAATGGGATAGGATAAACTACAGCCTGCCAGCCTAAGGAACCCAAAAATCCATAAAGATGCACTCACCACCCTTTGGAATCCACCGAAGAGATATGGAACCAGAGAAGAACGCACAAAAGGCTCTTTAAACTTCTATGAAAAATTTGTTGTCTAAAACAAGACAAGCAGATCTTTCAATGCCTGCTCATGGGTCATTAATGGGCTTGGGTTTGTCGTCCAAACTTTCATGTCAAACTGAGCTTGGGTCTGGCCTCTTGACAGCAAAATAAGAATGTGTTGCATTTGGGCTAATTCTTGAGATGCTCACACGACGCATCCACACTTGACAGATCATATTACAATTAGTATTTCATTATGTGTAATCTCTTTTTTTGTCATCACTATTTCTTTCCAATTGCAGGAGTTTCTTGTGAAAAATGCTGATAGAGTTGAGCTCATGGCAATGTTGGGTCTCTTTGGCGGCATTGTCAGCGCCATTCAAATGTATCCTTGAAATTGATTTTATTATGAAGACTATGGGATCTTTCAGTTGAATAATTTTCTTATACTTTATGTCTAATTATTTACCAAGGTGTTCTATATCTTCTAACTTTTTCTTTATGAAATTTTCATAGAGGAATCCATTTTGTGGTACATGCTAGGGCTCAGACTTTCTTTCAAGCATTTATTGTATAATACATATTATATTTATTTGGTCTTCTAATACATCATTCCGTTGCATTGCTGAAGTGTCTAATTGCAATCTTTAAGCCAAATTCAAATATTGTTTTGCTCAATGGTCAAACAAATCATGCTATGTCATAATCATATCGGAGATTTTGATTGTGGAATTAACTTTGAAATGTCAAATAGATTGAGTAGTTTGTCACAGATGAACAAAATCCAATTTTTGTTTCGTTCCAAAAGCAAGTTTTTTTAAATTATAACATTTTTATAATAATGGGATGAGGTAAAAAATAATTTTATCTGGTTTGCCAAAGAATAAAACGGTCATTTTGATATTAAATTTTCCTTTGACTTAATAAGGAAAAATGGAAAGATAAGTACATTTATTGAACCTAGTGCATTCTTAGTTTTCTTTCTCCTGTTGTGGCCTAAATGATTATTACAGAAGCATACTTGAGCGCAGTGAGCTCAAATCTATTCAATGGTCAGCAAAGGCTGTAAGCTCTCTCTCTCTCTCTCTCACTGTTATTGAATGAGTGATAAAATTCCACTTTAGCTATGATGCCTGCAAGGCTGTGAGTGTCTGTCTCATGCATTTTTTAGTAAATTTAAGATGGATAATGGCTTGTTTCTCCCTCCTCTTTCTCCGTTGTGAAAGAAGAAATCAAAGCTTGCAATTTAATTGTAAGCTTAGCATTGATACAGAGGAATAAATAGTATGAGAAAGGACGATAAGAACTTTAGGAAATTTAAATTCTGGATGAAACCACTTAGCATTGATGCAGAAGAACAATAAATTGTTATAGTTAAGCTTTGAGTTTTGTTGATTCTGTTTATCTACACGCTTGTCTTTCTCTCAACCTAAAGCGTTTGAAGTATTTTCAATTATATCTGTGGAATGATATCTTTTCTTTTTTGTTTAACCTTTCCCTACTCTTTTCATCTGGTTTAAATCATCTCTTGTTTCAAATATACGCCAGGGGGAGGGGTGGTATTAAAATCTTCAAACAATTCATCTGGTATTCCTGGATGTTTAGCTTCAGTGTGTTGTGTTACTTACGGAGAGATGTGAATTAATTAAGTTGAACTTCTGTAAAACCTTTTGTTTGGGATTTTTCTTTTTCTTTTCTCAGAAAAATATATATTTGATTAACTGCCTAATGCCTACCACCCTCACTCTCAAGTCTCAACTGCATGCTGGCCTGTGCCTGATAATTATAAATTTTTCGTTGTGTTTGCTTTTACATTTAACTATACCCCATTAATATTGTCTAATGTGTATATCAAGTTGGATATTTTGTAGCCACATGCCAATGAGCATGGCGTTGATCTGGAAGTATGATTATTTATGTTCATTTCTTTCAATGTTTTCAGGCGCTCCCTTTTGTTGGATTTGCAGTGGCTATGTTTTATGTTTTACTCTTTAGTCCCCGTCCTGCTTAAGGTGTGGATCCAAACTACGACTATTCTGCAGATTTTATGTTTGAAGTTATATTTGTTATTATGACTGTGAAATAAAATGAATTGATGACACTAGATGGAAGTAAGAGATCAAAAACTGTAGGATGCTATTTTTTGGTTTTATTATTTTTCTTCCTCTTTTTTGTTTTGAATGATTATCTATTATTTTTACACTGGTCTTTATTTCTTGGCTCAAATTATTGATTATGGTACACTGAAAAAAATTTCACCCATGAAATTGATGGAATTCTTGCTTAGTATTGGAGAATTTATACATATTTTATAGTATATTCTTGTCCTACTAGTGACAGCAGCTCTCTTGCTTTACTTAGATGGTTGAAGTGTTTGGTGGTGTTAACCTTCTTATAATTTAGATTTAGCCTAGCAAAAAGAGAAGTGTGATGAATATCCAGGGTTTTACAGGGAACCAGTATTTTTAAACATGCTCTGTTCATTTGTCACAGATCAATGGTTCCACTATGCTAAATCTGTCTCTTTTGACCTCAGACATGTGGGCTGTCTTAATTCGCATATTTGCTTACCGTGAGAAGGTCTGACAGCAATCTATACTGTCTTTGTAATTTTTTCACAGATGTGAGTCACATGTTGAGTGTGCTAGCTAATTTTGCTTTACAGGTTGATTGGATATACTTTTTGGCCTTAGGTGGTGTTGCTTTGGCGTCATTATCTACTCTGGGTATGTAATTTCGCAACTTCCAACTCATAAAATTGCTCTTTGTTTTGTTGGCTGTTTCTTTCAGGAAAATGAATGCTTGCAACTCGTTCAGCTAGTTCTAATAGGCTAAGAAAGTGGAGACTTGTGTGTGTATCCTTTTGATATCTCTTATAGAGTAAGTGTTATCTCATCTGTGGTGTATGATCTTATTGCAGAGGTGACAAAGATGAGAATCAGCACCTTCCTAATGTTGCTGAAGATGCTGACCATAGCCAATGTGATGAGGAAGCAAATTCAGGAAATCACAGTAAAGGAATTGTGGTGGAAGCTCCAAAAACTGAGTTGCTTCAGAAAGTATAGACCTAGAGGTGCATAAAGGGAAGAACCATGACAAAGAGTCTCCTCCAAAGATGGAGATTATTCCAAAATTTACTGATATTCACAGCTTCTCCAAGACTGCAACACAAGGAGCACATATTTCAATGTCATTCATGCAGATGCTGTTCTCTTCCTCATCTCTATCATTTTAAGGCCGAAAGTAGTTTATTTATATGAAATGTTGAGAAATTTTTTACGTCAATTTTTAGTCATTATGTTGTTAAATATCTGATTTTTTTTTTCTTTAAAGAAAGAAATTGGAGAGAAAATTTATCTAAAGATAGATTAACTTTCAAATATAAATCTTTAGGATTTGTCACCATTTATGTTTCTCGCATAGAATTTGGGAAGTTCGATTAAATGCCTCAAATTAGGATAGTCATTCTCCTCTTTGAAAATTTTCATTTCTTTATCTTCCTTCTTCATTAGGGTGTCTACTAGTATGATGTTTGATCCTTCTCACTAGATGTCAATCTGCTACATTTGACTTTTTCGCCACTGTTTTAAAACCCTCATAATCTTCAAAACAGTTATATTTCTATGAAATGTCACGGTACTTTAGTTTTTTTTTTTTTTTTTTTTTAAAGATATTGGTACTCTTGATGAGTTATAATAAATATTTAAAGTTTAAACTGTATAACTAACAATTAATAAAAGAAAAAAAGTATACAGACCTCTTAGATCACTTGTAAATAACTTCTAAACTTTAAAATAGTTTTAATTAATATTTAAATTATAATAATTATACAAATTAATTCTTTTATCCACCTGTTATTGTCATATGACCTGTAAATATATTTTTTAATAACGTGACACAATCGTTGTCATTAAAACTAAGCAAATATGATTCATTCATTTTAATTTTTTTTTCTAAACAAATCTACAGTATAATATTATTTGTTTAAATTTAAAATGAATAAACTAAATTTATTTAAATTTAATAGTTATGAATGTATTACATCATTAAAAAAATAAAAAAATTAATTTATATAACTATTATACTTTAGTTTTAATTAAAATAATTTTAAAATTTTAAAAATTATTTATAAATGACATAAAATTTATAAAATCCGTGCTCTTTTCTCATTAATAAACACTTAACAGCTAATGAGGGTACCATACTTAAGAAGAAAAGATAGACATCCAAATAATCCACGTTACTCATTACTCGCATCCCTGTAAAATTTACAGCTGGCGTTAGGTTTGTATCAGGCACGGGAGGGAGCATTCGAGCTATGACAACCAAGTGGGTATCCTATAAGCGTTGAAAATAGACACTTTGGGAATAGGGGTAGATTCATTTGAGAGGGCAAAGCACCACTGAAGCGTCAATAGACTTTCAGCAGGAAATTAACGAGCATAAAACATGTTAAACTGTGAATCTCAATTCTTAAATTTAAGGAAAATGTTTAAAAAAGAACAATGGAAAAAGAATATATTAATATCACACCACCGTTTGGTGTTGAAAAAGAATGAGGAACAATCGTCGAAAGCAATAACCCAACCCAAGTAAAGGTTATCCTATCCAGTCACTGGTACACAACACTGATGGCACAGAGCACCAACAGAAAGGTGACCCAAAAAAGAATGGTAATAGCATATATGAAACAAGAATAAACATACATCACACTGGGTCACACTTTACAGAAAATTACATCTATTGTTAGAAATACACCGCTGTAAATTTAAATGTCAAGATGTGGACCACTAGTAGCACTGGTATTGGCATGCCAGCTCTCTCAACTCGTAACAAAACAATTGAGTATTAATACTTTAGCTTGCTATCTAGGAATAATGCTCCATCTCATACTTTACCTTGCTATCTAGGTATAATGCTCAATCTCATTGGTAGCCACCACCATATTGCTGTTGAGGATAACCACCTGTTCCCATCATGGAGCTATAATTACCTGGTATGTTGGAACCAGGAGGCAATCCAGTAGGTGGTTGCATCTGGACTCCATGCCCCATACCCATGTTCATCCCCATGCCCATTCCCATTCCCATACCCATCGAAGCATTCATGCCTCCGTAGCCTCCCATACCCATACCAACACCAGGCCCATGGCCCATGCCCATGCCTATGCCTGAACCCATCATTGGGTTCGGTGGAGGTCTGAGAGCACCAGCACCAGCCCGGCCCATACCCGAACCAGATCCCATAGCTTTACCCATGGTTATAGTTGATGTTACAGCTGTGGTGGTAGGCTTCTCCATCCTCTTTTCCTTCCTATTAATGGCATCAAAGTCAACTCCAATATCTGCTAATGGATTTATTTTAGCTGCACATAAAAAGCATAGAAGTCAATAGTTCGTCCACATAAGATCAACATTCTAACTGAAGCATGTTACAGAAACTGAAATGTTAAAAACAGCTGGGTTTGAAAAGGTACAAGCACTCACGTCCAGATATATTCAAATTAACCAGTCCCCTGCTTAGTGTATCTGCCCAAACTGTTGATTTTGTCTCAAACTTGTCCTTGGACGGTTGAGAAGCCACAGAAATTGATCCTGTTGAAGAAAGAGCATACTGTGAAGAATTAGGAGCATTTGCTCCTGCTTGACCAATTAAGCTACCTACAAAATCATTTTGTTTTCCACCAGGCACACCAAGTGGTTGATGGGTAAAGGAAGCTGCATTCCCCTGTTGTGCAATGAAGCTCCCACTGTTAAACTGTGATGCTTGAGCAGTTGGAGACTGAGAAGCCCAATGGGAAGTAGTGTGAGCAGTAGATCCTCCATGCTGGGGAAAATAGTTTGCACTCTGTGACAGCTGTCCTGTAGGAGCTTGGGGAGCCATGTGTGAAGGAATAGGTGCTGTAGATCCTTGTGGCAGGAAGTTCCCACTGTTCATAGGTCCGTTATGTCCATTTTGAGATTGAGGTGACATATTTGAAGCTCCTGGAGTCAGAGATCCAGCCTGAGAGTGGAATCCACCATATATATGACCACTTGACTGTGCAGGTTGACCAACTTGAGAAGCAAAAGATGACTGCATAGATTGGTCAGTAGGTGAAGAAAATGCATGCAGGGCAGGTTGACCAGCATGAGTTGCAAAGGGTTGCTGTGCATGTTGACTGGCAGAAGGTGAAAAAGGGGGTTGCACTGGTTGGCCATTAGGAGCTGAAAAGGCTTGCTGGGCATGTTGGCTAGTGGGAACTGAAAAGGATTGTGGTGCAGGTTGACTGGTTTCAGCTGAGAAACCTTGCTGTGTAAGTTGGCCAGTTTGTACAAAAAAAGATTGTGATGCCATTTGCCCAGATGAAGCTGAAAATGAAGGTGAAGGTTGGGCAGCAGGAGGAGCTGAAATGTTCTGCTGTGAATTCATCCCAGGTAATGGTGCAGGAGGAAGAATGTCTGCAAGAATATCAGTTTCCTGCTGTGTTGACAAATCTTGAGACAAAAATTGTGAGTTTGTTGAGAAAGGATGTGTGTCACTGGCACCAGATGCAGGGTCTGGTACAGCAGAAAATGAGTCCCCAAACCCAAAGTTAGAAACTGTTTCTGCATTAAGACCACTTGATTGGGATGGTTCAAGACTCTGATACGTCTGATGTTGAGATGGTGCAGTTTCAGTGGAAGGAATGGCCTTGAATGGTGAATCACCAAATGGATCTTCAAAAGACTGCCAAAAGTCAAACCAACAAATATTATTTCAACAAGCATTAACAAATAGAGACTAATTCTCAAGAAAGGAAATGAGAGAGGCTGTTTTATACATTAAGATGCAAAAGCATCTAAAAGCTTATTCAAAGCTTAGGTGCTACAATAGATATGCCCTTTATAGAAACACAGCACTTCCAATTTTCAGAATTCCATCCCATTAATTGTGGTCCACAAACAGAAGTAATATTATTTACTATGCTATATTTCTTAACAAGAACCCACCCACCTACTCATGCTAAATCAAAATGGACAGAGACAACACAACAAGCAGAAAATACCAAGTTATATACAAATCCATTCTTTATAGTACTAAGTAAAAAAAAAAAGGAATACTTTCTCACACTAGAAAGTAGAAACAATCAAACAAATTCCTACCGGATTGAAGTTATTGGACACGGATGATGGTGCTGCAAAGGAAGCTGTTGAACCAATGTTTGCATTGCCTTCAGGGGTTGTGCTTGCTGATGTAGATGGCACAACAGCCAATGCATTTGAAGAGAATGACTCTGACAGGGAGCCAAAGAAGTCCATTTCAACATTATTAGAGGTGGTTGGGGCAGCTGAGAAGAAATATGAAGATATCATGAGTTCAAAGCCTAGCAAATGTTACATGCAAAGAAAATAGCATTTAAGCATTAATGCAAGCTCTTCAAGACCATTAATATAAAACTAAAACCCCAAATGGTTGCCGATCATAATTCATTAAATCTCAATTAAGGTCGTCCCATTGCTTTTACTAGTACAGAACCAAAGTGATGCATGAATTGAGTGTAATCTCTTGCAACTCTTGCCACACCATAGGTGGGCATTGCTTAAAAGCACTTCCAACTGGTCCATAGTATACTGCTCTATCATGCTACTCAAAATGCATATAAATGATAAGAAATGCAATTATGAGCTTCACTAGTGAATGGGCAACTTTGCTCGCTATTTGATTAAGGGAAATTCAGTATGTATACAACTATGTACATACCACTCCACGATCTGTATGGCACCCGTCTTACGATACAAATCTACAAGACAGTACTACCATAGAAAACTCATCAATAAAAGGATGCCGGCACCTATCTCAATGTCCTTGTTACCTGATCATGTGGACAGCAGAGGCATGCTACAAAATGCCCCATACTGTCAGCAATTTTCTAAGTACCCTGACAAGCCTGTGGTGTATAGGACTAGAAAACCACATTGTTAGGATTTAGGAGCACAACAGATACACACTCAGGAACACTAAATGATTTGTCAAATGGAAAAGCCATTTGTAATGAGAGGCATGCAAAGTAAATTACAAATGGACCACCTATTCCCAACTTCCAATCCAACAAGTGGAATGGCAACCCCACCTACACCTCCTCGGCAAAGAGATTATATATGAATAATAATTTAATATGTGCATAAAAGAAAATATCAAAAATGTCAACTCCAACATGTGCAAGAATTCTTAAAAACAAGAAACAAGGTACTGTTACAAGCATACTGAGGAGTAACATAACAGAATTCTGTAAAGAACTTTTCAAACCTGATACAGGATTGCGTGGGTCAAATTCATCAAAAGCCTCAACTTCCTGGTTTCCAGATGTAGCAGTACTGGCAGCAGCAGTTGCTTCAGTTGGATTATTGCCTACAAGAGGAGAAGATCCTGTGGGAGTAAAGGTTGGTTGTGGATTATCAATTACACGTGGAGAAGAGCCTCTTGGAGCAGATGCTGCTGAAGTTTCTCCATCCCTGCAATCAAGATAATATTAGTAACAGATTCCCTTGTGAATAAGTGATGTCCGTATGACGATATTATAAATTCATACCTTTCACCATGTAAAGAGCTCTGAGGTTCACCAACAGCTTCTTCATAACTAGGAGGAGCACTCATATTTTGCTCAGAAAATTTCTGCTCTGGCCTGCCCATTGTATTGCATATGGTCAATCTATATAATGCCTAGCAGAAATATGAATATATATACGAGAGAGAGAGAGAGAGAGAAAGAGAATATCTCTATGAACAATTTACCTTCCTTCCAGCGAACGGTCTTCAGCTTTAGCACTGCTACCTCTAAGAGAACATTGCATAAAAGATAAAGTTAGAAGCATAAATGAGGAGCATATTGATACCCATGTTTCAATGCTAAATGAGAAGGTAACTTAAAAAAATAAGGAAACTGATAAGAACTAGATATCAGACTGCAAATATAGATAGTGTTTTATTATTTATCAGCGGTTCCCTTCTCTCTATCACTGCCTTCAAGAGGAAGCAGATCAGAGGAAGGTCTATACAAGCAGCAAAAAAAGGAAAAACAAGAGAAAACTGATCGAGGGGTCTGCTATCCTCCCACTCTCAATTCCTCTCTCACAAAATGAATACCTCTCTCTCTTCCCCTTTCTCCCCTCTTAACCGTCCCCTCTCTCCCTTTCCCCTTCTCCCCTCTTAACCGTCCCCTCTCTCCCTTCCCCTCTCTCCCTTCCCCTCTCTTAACCCGTCCCCCTCTCTCCCTTCTTCTCTCTACTCCCTGTCAGCCTGTCACGTGGGATGCAGGTTGTTATGATTTTGATCCCCATAATGATTTTCATCATTACTTTTTTCCACCTCCTCTTCACTTCTCACGTGGGCTTCCCCCATCAGATTATCTCTTCTATTCTTCCTCACATACACCTTAGAATAATGGGCTTGGGCCTTGTAACAGAATCACATCTTCAAGTGAACTTCATTACTGCTACTGAAAGACCTCAAACCAGAAAACTTATGTCCTTTGTATCAGTATCAGAGCCCCAAATAAAGGCCTCGTTTACAACACTTTTTATCCTTTCTTTTAGCATACGAGTAAAAGCCACATTCCTGTTGTGACAATTAAATGGCCAAGGACACCATAACTGGCAAGACACCATTCCTATTTACCCCTTTTTTGGACCTTTCTATAAGACCTTGAAACATAAGGCATCATTCCTTGTATTATGCTTGCAGCTTTCTGTCGTGTGCCATTTTCCCCCCACTATGTGAAGTTGATTATACTGAACACCCTCCACACTATCTTGCAACTTATTTTCTTTTTGGCTGTCACAAGAAAATCATAATTACTGGAAATGACAAGCGCACTATACTTGTTATTTTCACAAATTGACCATCAACTCAAATTTTAAATATAAGCGCAAACATCAATTTGGATAAAAATTTGTCTTTGCTTTTGGTTAGAGTATGCAACTCACCAGTACGTTCCTTAAAGATGTATTTTAGAGTCAAAGCGTCAAATTCAAGCAGGATGGAGAAAGACTTGACATAAGAACATTAACAAATTGTGCAATTTATATCCCATCTTAAACAAATGAAGTTGCATTCTTGACGCCATCAGTCAAAATGTTTAAACTGAAAAGCTTAAAGATATAGACTCATTTTATTCTCAAAATCGAAGTATCGAAAGCCAATTGATGAACAACCTACTAATTTAAGCTTGAAGCAATAACGTAAAATGCAGATGATGACAATAAATCTAGGATCCAGAACCAAATGAACCCCTAGAACTCTAATTATTAAACACATTATGCACCTCATATTTTTTTAGATAAAAGAAGAAATTATCAAAAGGCATTATATCTTTCAGATATAGGCTCATACCGAGATGATTGTTGGCCATCATCATCATAATTGCGATCATGGTCTCTATCAGTGCTCCTGCTTCTTGAGCCATATTGGTAATCATCAACACTTTGACTTCTTCCCCTGTGTTCATCATCCCTGTAACTGTCTCTGCTGTAGCGTTCCTCAGAATCTCTGCCATAACGATCTCCATCACGACTATACCGATCATCATCTCTATAGCTCCATTCTCTTTCTCTGCCATAACCACTTCTATCTTCCTCCCTACTTGCATAACGATCATCATCATATCTATCACCAAAAGCTCCACTGCTTGAATATGAACCAGGCCTATACATTCCACCTGTTGAATTGTTGCGAAACCTGGTGAATCATATAGGACAATTACATACCTCCTCCAGATTGAGAAACCCACATGCATACTTACATATGTGATATATTCTACCCTGTGATTTTAGAATATCCAACACAAAGATGACGGATATTCTAAAACTCGGGGAAAAAAAGGGAAAATATCTACTTACACAATATCTTATGCTTGCTAAATAAGGTAATAGATATAAATTTTTTGTAGCAACTGGAAAATAACACAGTACAAAATAACAATAAAACTAATGAGAGGAGACTTACTTGTCCCTGTTAGCAGCAGCCTTCTGTCTAACCTCTATGATTCTTTCTTTATCATTCACAAGGAGAACAAGACTCTGCGATTTCTTCCTGACATTGTTTCCCTGGTCTCTTCCACTGGAATCAATATATTGAAAATCGGACAAAGTCTGTTCACATGGCATTTACAATATTATCAAGTTGCATTCTAATTCTTAGATCATTTCAACAATAATAGGGACCTACATACAATTAATTAACAGTATAATGTACATAAATTTTAAGCAGGATTGACTAAATGGAAATTAGTAATTACTGATATTTGATGGGCATGTTCTCTGATCTCATCTATGACTCGCTCTGACCCATGAGCCACCAAGTACTCCAGTACTGTCAAAGCCTGTTATTGAATAGTTCATACAGAAATATAAGAACTATTCAATTATAAAGAGTATGATCAGCAGTAAATGCAAAATACATACAAGACAGAATTCTTAATATGCTAAGATCCGTCATGATTTCAAAGGATGTAAGGAGCATTATGGGTGCATTGAAGTGGTGAGGTGGACTAAGGAGCATTATGGCGACAACAAAAGAAATAAGATTAGCAGCATCCAGGAGTAACTGCAACTAAAACATAAAATAGTTCGATGAAAACCTTGTAGACATGCCGCCAATTCTTGCCAGTGTCATTAATCCGCTTCCAGATTACTGCCATGATCATCTGGTATTCATGACTGCAGAGGCGCTCGAAAATGAGATTCTTCTTAAGGAAATATACAATATCAAAGCATAACATAAAGATTTCAATCTTACTAGTTTCTGGTTGCCTGAGCAATATCTGCAAGAAGTGATCCATGAGGACCCCAGGGTTCATTGCTGGTAGCATCAAGAACCTGTAAGAGGGGAGAGAAACAACTGATCTAATTAAAATTTTGCATGAGGAGATTATAATATGTAACTCTCAAGATAGTCAACAAACTTTTCATGAGCAAGTATTATAGAAAAATAAAGTCAGACTTCACACAAATCCTTGCACCAATTATCTTGCTATGAGTTGTGCAATATTGCAATCATAGTTTTACAGTGAATGTTCAAAAAAAAAAAATTACCTTCTGTTCTATCCCAGGAACTTTCAGCACTTTCTTATTTACTTCTCTTTTACTACAAGAATACAATGAAGAGAGTAAGGAATTTATGAAATAGGGATGGGTTCTGAAATCGTAATAAACATCCAAAATAGATTACATTCATGCCATATTGAACCAAACATTAATAAATAGTTAGACTTACAGGTCCCTAACAGTTTGACCAATGGCCTTCTTCATTGTATAGCTGGTGTTCAGTACAAGTTATGTGCCAGCACTGCAGACTGAACTGCCATGAACAAATAAAGCCCACTTCAAATTTGTGTCAAGCACTGATTCAAGAAAAGCTTAGACTTTCTCAACAACAACAAAATGGTTACATGAATTCCGAAAAAGAGTTTTTCAAGCAACATTCTTTGTTTGTACTAACATAGCAGTTTACAGTAATAAAAACAATCCCAATAAGTTAGAGACTTGATTTATTCATTGAAGAATATAGCTACCAGTAATAAGCAACTATTAATTCTGCACAGTATATAAGGAGAAAAATGAAAATCAAAGATGTCTAAAGTGAAAATCTATGCCTTTACTTCTTGGGTGCAACATCAAAATTCAACTAGAGTTGAATGCCCAATTCAATTATAGAGAAAGAATCAACATCGTAGTCTGAAAATAAGTCTTACATCAATTTTCAGAGATCAATCCGAATTCTCAAACATACAAATGAACTGCCAGAGACGACTATTATGTTGTATCACGTCTCCTGAATTTCATCCCATCTTTTATCATAGACATCAAAGTTCAAACAATCAGAAATTGTACCAGAACACATTGAAAGGCATAAAATAAAGGTCTATGAATGGAATCATAGAAAGAACCAGGACACCGAAAACTCATTCAAGCAAAAGTTTAATTGGAAAGAACAAGGAAAAACTAAGAGGGGCATCATAACTAAATCTAAATCCAAAGCCAATGATTCCAAGAAATGAAAAAGAATTGAATCTTTATAAATATTGACCCCAAAAAGCAACCAAGGAACAAGAAAAGAAAAATGAAAGTCAACAAATAGAATACAAAATTTTATCAACCACAACATAATATTATAAATCAAGCATCAAAACCCAGATGAAAATTCGTCCCAATTCAGACCCAGAAGAATCAAGACAACAAATGTTAAAAATGAGATAAGATTATTATGTAGAAGAGATGCATGAGATCCAACACAAGGAAAAGTGAAGAAATTGAAGCAAACCCAGATCTGGGTCAGAGCAAATGAGATCGAACCTGATCCAAATAAGAGGCAGAACCCGGAAACTGAAGGTGGGTGTGAAGGTAATGATAGAGAGAGGGAGAGAGATTACAAGGAAGCAACCGCAGATTGGGATTGCAATTTGCAAGAGCTCTCTGAGTTGTATTCGGTATGCCTCAAGAATAATATTACGTTGAGAGAGAGAGAGGAGAGAGAAGGAGCAGGGTGGCTGGCTGGCTGTGATTTTCTCTCTCTACAAATTCGGAGTTAAACGGAAGAAAAAAAGACGAGAAAGACAGCGCAATTTGCACGCAGATAATTAAGGAATAATAATAATAATAATAATAATATATCACCAAAAATAATAATATTATTATTAAGGAATTTTAAATTTTTATTGTTTTTATTATTACTGCTAAACCCTTTTTTCTAAAGTTTTTTTTTTTAATATCCACTTTTAAAAAGTTTATGGGCAAATAATAATGATGCCCAGTGTAGACGGTGAAGTCTTTATCTTTGTTGTTGACACAAATATTACTAACTTATTATATAATTTCTTTGTGGACGAAGCATGTGTCGAAATAATTAGGTTTGTTCAAAGGATACAAAAGTTGACTAAGTAAACAGAAAAGGAAAGCAAAATAAAATAAGAATTTTTTTTTAGGTGAAACTCCAGGTATCCCAAGTCTAATGGACTAGAACTAATTCTGTTTGCATCGGATTAGCCCACGAAAGAATAAAGTGCTTTCAGCAAATACTTTTTTTTCATAATTTTAAAAATTGAATCAGACTGGCTGATTGAACTTATCTAACTGAAAATTGGTCTATTGACTGATTCAGTCATATCTCAAAAATCAATGTATGATTAAACTAAATTTAGATTAGTAAACTAGAAATGAATTGGCCAAATTGTGTGGACCGACCACGATTTGTAGGTTGGCCAATTCAGTATTTAATAAATGCTAAAAGTCCCACAAGCGAATTTGAACTCGGGTTCACGCGTTATCCTCCAGGCTGCAGACCATCAAACCAGCAAAGCTAGTTAACTTTGTTACTTCTATTTTTTATTATATGCTATCGAAATTTCTTTCTCGAAGCTAGAATGTCTCAAATTAGGTGCAGACTAATTGACCAATGCTTGGGGGGATCTCCTTTATTTGCTAGGGAGAGAAGGCATAAGACTATTTCGTAAAATGTAGCCTATAAGTAGAATTAAAAACTCTAACCTGGAATTGAGAGAGGTAGGTTACCTTGCAGCGAGCATACGTTTATCTGAAAATGATAAAGTTATTTTATTCCGTACCAGTACTTATCAGTTGCGCAGTTCATATTATATATTGTATATATACACACTAATATTTTATTAAATTAAAAAATAAAATTATTTTAACATATTAAATATAAATAAGTAGATTTATAATAAAATATATTTATCAAGAAATAATAATTTTAATATTTAATAAATCTTTGTTGCATAAAAAATAAAAATAAAAAAAATAAATTTTCATGAATAAGGATGATATAAATAACAAATGAGTAATATATATATATATATATATATATATATAATTATTAACTATTATACATATTAAAATTTTAATATATATAAATATAAGTATATATTTAATTATATTTCGGTTTGACTATAATTGAATACTTTTGAACCATTTAACCTTAAATCAGTATTTTAATCGATTCGATTTTCAGAATCTTACTTTTTTATTCATAAGTCTCAAACTTGAGAACTCTGCTTAAGGGAGAAAAGTGATGAACCACTCATCCCAACATCTATTGGTAAATATAATATATTTAAGTATGATAATTGTTGCCTTTCTTCTTAATTTTTTTGTAGATTACATTAATTGAGATTTTTTATAAATGATTTTAAAAATTATACTCTTAACATCAATTTGTGTATTTAAAAAATTTATTTTTTAAGTAAATTTAAAATTCAAAATTGAGTAATGAAAGCACAAAAAAAAAATCCAGTTAAGCATTAGCTTATTTTTTGCTTACATAAAATTTTATTTTTATGAAAGTGAAAACATAATGAACTCATATATAATAATTTAGAAGGTCAAAATTATTAAATAGCAGTGTTCTGCATAATGTATCAGACCATAAATTTGATGTTGTGAACATAGGGCACCGATATATTTTTTGTATAAAAAATAAGGCACACAAAATTGACAGGAGATGCCTACGGATAAAATAGTTGATATGAATAATAATATCACTTTTATTGAAACATGATCACATGTTTTCTGTAGAATATTAGTGCACGGATCGTTTTAATGACACACCATTGTCTCTTTCAAAAATGTGAAAAGGTTGTCTAGCAATTTTTCAATTTAGAAACAAATGTGAAAGGTTGTTGGGCTAATTGACATAGAATGTCTAAGAAAGTAATTTTTTTTAAAAAAAATTGTTAGATAGACATGGTTTATTATATTATTTTTAAACATTTTATTTAGTAATTGATATGTGTTAATTGATAATTAATATTTTTAAATTATCATTAAAATTATACATTTTATATGACTTAATTTTACATGCATGTTTATAGCGTGATAAAAAAAATTATGTAACTTTAATGATAATTTAAAAATGTAAAGCACTATTTAAAGACTTTAAAGTTCCTATAGCATATGATAAGTAACAAACATCCACCAATTTATTTATTTACAAGGGTGTTTAGATGACACTAATAAACAAGAAATTATTATATGCTATTTGAATACTAATAAATGCATATTCCAGAAAAGTATATTCACCATTGATTTGAAGAAAATTTATATAAAGTTTATTATAAAAACTTAAAATCAATAGTAGATATATTTTTTGGAATATACATTTATTGTATTCTAAGAGTATGTAATAATTTCTCCTAATAAATAAAGGTGGCAAAATGTTTGTTAATAGAATACATTATTTTTATTAAAAAAGTAAAACTAAGGTAGTATTTGGTTTATTTTCTGTTTTTATTTTCAGTTAATATGTTTTCAGTTTTAATTACAAAAATATCACATTATTTTTAATTTATTTTTTATTTTCAAGATTTTATGAAAAAAATGGTGAAAACAAGTAAAAATAGAAAATCTTTGTTTTCAGCAGTTTCTTTATAAAATTTTAAAAATAGGAAATAGAATGAAAACAAAGTAACATTTTTGTAATTAAAACTGAAAACATATTAACTAAAAATAAAAATAAAAAATAAACCAAAAAAATCACTTAAAAGCTCAATTTGAAAACTTGAATAGCTCTTGGACCATTTAGGATCTGGTAATGTTCTTTTTTGTTTTTAAGGAATTAGCATTTGTTAAAGGAAAAGACATTAATTTGAACTTGATTTTTCACTTTCGGTAAAGAGTCAAGTTACCACTTAAATTATTGCTCAAGTGAGAGAGTTAATATGACCTAAATAGAATTGGGGCAAAGCAAACTTTAAATTTAAATGGGTGCGCTCAAGAGCATTTTTCACTACCATTTTCATAAATTCCTTACTCGTGGAGAACTTTCTCTCTTGGGTGAAGAATATTAAATCTACTAATTCTTCTATTCATATTATAACTCTGAACTCTAATGCTGAACTTTATTGATGTGCTGTGAAAATCTCGCAAAAGGTAGGGTTACAATAGATACTTATAGCTCTTGCAAGATAGATAATGGTCATGTGGGTTGTGGAGGTCAGATTTGTGATCATTTGAATAAATGGGTCTCAGGTTTCAACGTAAATTTAGGGAAGTCTTCAGCCTTAGTTGCTGAAGTTGGGGAGCTCTTAAGGGTCTGAGCCTAACTTGACGTTTGGGAATTAAGCAAGTCATTTTACAAATGGAATCTATTCGTATCATCCAAAAGATTGTAAAAATGTTAGATCATGATTTCTAAGACTCTCTTTAGAAGTTTAAAGGAAATGATAGTTTAGGATTAGAGAGTCATTTCAGCACTCACGTACCAGGAAGGCAATCAATGTGCAAACAACATCTAATATACTTTCATTTCATATATTATTTTTTTGTTAGAGTTTAATTTTGATCTATTGTTAATATAAAAAATTTTATATCATTATTAATCATATGTTGCTAAATCGTTAAAAAGACTAACTAAAATAACAATTATCTAAAAAGTTAAAAATACGACAACATGTAATTAAATGATAATATAAAATTTTTTTATACTAATAATAAATTAAAATTAAACACTTGTTGTTATTGCATGATTGTATGGAAGTTCCTAGCCCTATTCCCCGTGTTTAGCTTCCCCAGTTTCTCTTCTTCTTCGGGATTTTTTTTCCCCATTATTTTACAAAAAAAAATTATATATTTTCTAAGTTAAACTTGTTATTACACATACTTAACTATACACACATAAATTTTTTAATACTTATTTTATCTTCAATAATTAATTTTTATCAATATAAAATAAACATAATAATATTAGTAAAAATATTATCACTTGATGAAATTAAAAAAAAAAGAAACAACAAATTATTTTATTTGTCCTCTTTATTTTCCTGTTTATATTTTTTTGTGAATTTTTACATATTTTTTAAATTTATTTAAGCAAAGTTCTCATTTCATTTTTTTTAAGGACAATATATTTTTAATAGTCATAAACACACCACTTTTTAAAAAATTTAATTTTACTTGACACTTAAGAAAAATTAGAGAAGTCTTCTAGTATATTTATAATGTGTATCTTTTCAGTTTTATTATTAAAGTTATATTCAATGTTGGTGATTAACCTCAAGAATATGCTTTGGAGGAATTGGACAATGGAGATTATCAGGAAGGGAACCAATTTCATTATTTTATACACAACTTGAGTTTGTCCCAAGAGTTTGGTTTTACAGTGTAAGATCATGCCCCTTTTGATGATAGAGGTACCTTAATTCATGATGTTTTAGGAGGGTTTACCTCCCGTAAGGTATGTCGTAACCTTTTTCTTTTTGGGCTTTAACTCCCTTTTTTCTTAAAAAAGTATTTTTTAATTTATTTTTAATGATATATGAATAAAATACAATAAAGTACTTTAATAATTTAAATAAAAGTTATACAAAAAAAATTATTAATGTGATTTACAACATTAAAATTAAATCTGATTACAATTAAAAATTTGTTTAAACCAAGTTTTTTTAATTACATTAACATTTAAATAATTTTTAGTATCTCTATTTGATTAATTCTTATATCTAATAAATATTTTATAATTCTTTTTTTTTTATATTTTGATTATTTTTTGCGACTTTATTTTTTAAAAGAAAATTTTGTTTGTTTTTTAACATGTATGTATATTTTAACAGACAATAACATATTAAAAATAAAATAATAATTCATGAGTTTTTTCTTGATTAAAAGAATATTAATAATTATATATTAATATTAAAAAGTAAAATATAAAGTTAAAAATATAAATAAAAATAAATTTAACTTAAATAAAAATAAATTAATCAAGAATATTTATAGAATTGGGAGGGAACTTCTTTTCTTTTCTTTGTTTTTTTTTTTTTCCTCTTCAACCATTTGGTTTTGTTTCCCTATTTGAATTTGAACCGTCTTTTGCTTATTTCTTTCCTCCCTTTCTCACCTCGCGCAGGCTCACAGAATTGGAAGTAAATATTCTCAGATTTCACCGAACTTTTCCTCTGATTCAACCACACCCCCGTAATACCCTTCTTTGGCTCATGAGTTCCATAATGGAATCAGGTAACTAGCTTTTCTTTCAATCATCTTCGTGATTTTTAAGTTTGTTTATGTGCTAGCATCGTTAATAATGATGATTGAGTTTGAATCTGCGATTTGATGTTAATTTGGTTCTGGAAGTTTATAATGGACACCTGAAGTTGGGTTGTGAAGAAGTTCGTCTATTTGGGCATCTGGCTATTTAACATGAACTTCTTTGGCAAATTTATTGAAATTTCAACGAAAAAATATTATGGGTAGTAATGGTATTCTTTATTACTATTATTTTTTGTTTATTATCTTCCTTAGACCATTGTCAAAGCACAGAACCCTTTGCCGTTTTGGTTTGATAAGTTGGTGGTTTTGTTTGGTTGGATAATTGAATCATTGATGTCTGGGTGTTTATTTGCTTACTTGCTTTTTGAATCTTCAATAAAATTACAGGAATTGTATCTTAAGATATGGTATTTGATTTAAAGCATAGTAAGAGGCTGGTTCCGAAATGTTTGTTTCTTCATATTTAGTTAGGTTGGCACTAGAGGTTGGCTAATGGCATGGACTTGTCTGGATATGTAAGTTATGCAGTTGAGGCCATGCTTGTCCCAAATGTTGTTGAGTGGCTTGGCCTTTTCAAGTGCTTCAAATCAGCAAAAAGATTAGAAAGTTTTTGGACTTGTACAGGCCATTGATATAAGATTTTTTCCTCATCACTCAGTGTTAGGAAGAGTAGAGTACTAAAGAAGATGTTATGTCCCACATTGAGTAGGATAGGAGGCTTAATGTGATACTTAAGCTATGAGGCACTCCCACTCACAAGGTTAGTCTTTTGAGATAGGCCTCTCATAAACTTGAGTCATAATAATTGGTGCTTTCATTTTCGCCGAAGCAGAAGGGGCGACTTGGAAAAGGAGGAGGCTAGTGCACAGCCAGCTCATATGGCCCACCCAGAGTGGGCCGTCGCGGACGCCCTCTTTCAAAGGGGTATACAATGTTATGTTGCACATTGAGTAAGATAGGAGGCTCAATGTAATACTTAAACCACGAGGCACTCCCACCTACAAGGTTGGTAATGGGCCCCTCATGAGCTTGAGTTGTAATAGAAGACAAACATGGGGAAGAGTTAGAAGGTTTGTAGTGGTGAGGCAAGGTTCTTCTCTTTGGTTTTGTTGGTGCAGCTCGGCAGAGCATGTCCATTTGGTGCTGTAACAGTTAAAATTTTGACTAAACGATGTCATTTAAGGAAAGGAAGGACACCTCTGTCACTCTGGTTGTGAATGTTAGCTTGATAATCTGTTTTTTTCAAGGACTTGCACAAAATTTTGCCACGATTTTTTTGTCCACGGGTGTTCTTGATTGCCTGTTTGTTTTGTTTACTAAGAAAGGCTAGGGACACAGTAGATCATCTTTTACTACATGGTTATGTTGCTTCAGATTTTTAGGTGTTGCTGTTTTCTTTGTTTGAGGTTTTCTTGGTAACACCTAAAACTTTTTTCAAAATCTTTTGGAGATTTTGCTGGATTAAATTGTGGATGGAGAAGAGCACAAGTTGATTTGGAAAGCTTTCCTCTCTGTTGGTTGTGGACTTTTGGTTGGAGGAAAATATCTTTCTTCTCATCGATGGGGGTGCATCTTTTTCAAATGGCAGGGGGAATTTTTTGTTTTTCCCTTTTTTTACTTTTGTTGTCTTCTGCTCTAGAAAGTTTAGTAATTCTTGTTTTTTTTTTAATTATTTTTGTTAGGATTTGTTGGAGTTTATAGAAACCTATGAAATGCTCTCTGTAAAACTTTTCTATTCTTTTAGTATTGAATTTTGTATTTATTATCTTCTGTACTAAGTACTAACATCTCCTTCTGGCATTTCTTTCATGTTGATTTCTTAACTATTGATCTTCTATAACAAGATTTTTCCTAATTCAAAGTAATGCAATGCATACAATTTAAGCCTCTAAGGTCTTCTTTTTATGTCTCCTAACGTATAGGATAGCATAAAAATTAGGACTCTTGTTAGGACTGATTGTGTAAGGACCTTAGGCTTTGTTTGGATATTTATGGTGGGTGGAATGGAATGGAGTGGAATGGGACAGGATGGAATGGAATGGGGTGGAATGGAATGAGGTTCTCTTACCATTGTTTGGATATTTAACAATGGAATAGAGAAAAGTTTTCATTTTATTGTTTGGAAACTCCAATGAAAACTAATGAATGAAATGGTAAGACTTATTAGTTCATTCCATCCCTTATCCTCCAATTTGGGAGGGAACAAAAATAGGGGTATGGAGTAGAATGGGATAGAATGGACTCCACCCAATTCTATTCTATTCCATTCTATTTTAAAAAACCCAAACAATGGTACACCTTACCATTCTATTTCATTCCACTCCTTTCCATCCCATACCACCAATCCAAACAAAGCCTTGGAACCTAAATTGTAAGCATATTTAGTAATAAAATTAGGAGAGCTCAGGTATGGTATAAGTGATGCTACTACTGACAGAATCTAATTGAAAGTTGAAACAGAGAATGGGTATTATAGGAAGAAACAGAGAGAAGAGAGGACGAAGAAAAAGGAGAGATCAGGTCGCTGGCTATAGCCTTTGCCAGCAACCCCAGCCTCCAGTGACTGGTTTCTGCAAAGAAAAAGAAAATAGGGGAGGTAGAAGATAGTGGAATAATGGAAAATGGGGAGGGGGAGTATCTGAGAAGTGGTAGGTCTAGAGGCTGCTGGTGAACTCATAGGGGCTCAATGAACTCAAGTATAGGATTCCAATATTCTGATTTTATCGATAGCGCATATAGTGTGCAAGCTATGGTGCGCTGCATGAAACTTGCAACGCTACATCTGCTAGGCTGTGCATCTTGCGAGAGTTATAGCTTACTACTAATAAGTAATAACTAATACTATGCACGATACAGCTTCCAAGGACAAAAAGGAAAAAAAAAGAAGAAGAAGAAAACATGACATTGCCATCAGGTCAAAGGGCAAAACTGAAAGGTTGAACTTGCTGCTTAAAAATAACATTACGTTCTAGTTCTAGCCATAAACTCCAACAGCTAGTCCAAACATGCACATTTCGAGAGGGCAGAGAATATTTTTCTCCTTAATCTAAACTAAGAAATTTCTACGGCACGCCCAATGCTCCCTGACAATGGCAAAAAGTTGGATAGATTTTCTTATATCATATTATTTGTCACGTGCCACATCAGTTATATGATTATTCTTATTTTTTATAATAGAAAATAAAAATAGCTTACATATTTAATGTGATATATACTTAATGATATAATAAAAGAGAGTTGTGGCTGTATCTAAAAACTATCTAAAAAAAAAGAGTCTAGTCCAGAGCTGCAAGGTCACTTTGCAGTATAAAAACAAGTGGCTACTAGTCTTTGGACTGTGGAAAGTGGGAGCCCGGTAGACTTAGACAGACGTAAGGAGATAAAGCCTAGTTGCTTGTAAAGGTCATTAGTGGGAATCCCATTAAATACCAATACCACTCTAACATAATATTCCATCTTAAGGGAGCTTTAGTCTTACAAAAGGAATTGGTGAAACTAGATTTTGGTCAGAACTAAGAAGGATTATGGGCCAAAATTTGGAAGAAAGCTTTACGAGTCGAAGTATCACACACTATCTAAACTAATTGAATATTGAAAGGAATTTAGAGAATCATGCAAAGATAACAATTCAGAAGTCTCTGAACACCTTATTTTGTCTAAGACACAAAATATACAAATAAAAATAATTAATAGAAATAAATAAATGCATACATATAAAAAGTATGAAATAATAATGACAACAATAATAAAAATAAAATAAAAGTGATAAAAAAAATAGGAAAAGACCCCGATCATAAAACTCATTACCCCATTTCTAAAACCAAAGCCCATTAGCCCAATCCCAAATACCCATTCAGCCCAAACTCGTTGTCCTTTTTTGTCTTTTTCTTTTCTTCCCTCCAGTTCTCCCCCTTTCACATAACCGCTTCCCTTCTTACGATTTGTAAATCATAGAAAAGCTGTTGATTTTACTTAGAAATCATTTTTGACTGGAAGCCTTTGGATTAAAATTGTTAAAATCGTACTTTCATCAAATGATTTTACGTTTTTATTTTCAAACCATTTTGTGCTGAAATTTGGACAATCCTTTTGGATCGAAGTGCTGGGCTTTCAAAACTCCGATCAAACCCAGTCTAAATTATTTACAAAAACATTGAAAGTGAGCTTAAAATGAAGCTTAGTTTTTGTTCCCCTAACTTTTTAAGGTTCTTGTTCAAATTAACTTTGAACCAACGTTCTCAACATTCTCGTTCTAACCCGGCTCACATGTTCATGTGGGTTACTCTCAATCTTTTAATGTGTAGGAACTTTGAAAATTGAGTAAATTACTCAAATTTTCCTTCTATTTATCTGTTTTTTTTATAAACTTCCTTCTATTTTCAAAACTTACACATACTCTCTTAAATATTTTTAAAAATCTACACACCTTTTTTAAGTACTAATACAGACCTCTCTTATATTTTAAATACACATTACACATACCTTCCTTGAGAAATGAGGTCTGTTTAGATTTTAAAAATAAAAGAATTTTTGTGAAAAAATAAATAAATAAAAGGAATTTTGGAGTAATTTACTCTTAAAAATTTGATTGAATCATTGAAGTTTAAGATTTTTTGCATCATTCATATGATGTTGACTTTATATATATATATATATTGAAGGGATATTTGAATTTTGAATGTGGCAAAACTTTGTTTACTTTGATTAGCTGAGCTAGCAAATTAAAGTCATGACAGAGCAAGAGCGTTGGCAGATTCTTGATGTGACAGAGGAAACTCCCTCGGAGGGGACTGTGAAGGTTAATTTTGTCTATCATTTGGATGTTAGTTGTTACCCATTTGTTGTATGAATATATTGAATAGTTGCTTCAACATCTCTACCATGCAGAAATATGACAATTTGCTTGTGAGGAACGCCAGGAATGGGAGTTTTTACCTTCAGTCCAAAGTTCATCTGGTCAAGAAATGTCTAGAAGCTGTGCATTGGGACGAGGCTCATGGTATGTACCCCTACCTGATAACTTAGTTTTGTTTCTTCTAATATAATTATTTTGGCCAAGTGGATGTTCAAATTGACCCAGGTTGTATACGATTTTTATATTCAAAGTTTCCTGATACTGAAATTTCCATTACCATTAATATAGTTGATATTTCAGTGGAAGATAATTGTTTGAGTGGGATATATAGTCAATACTACACATAAATATTGTTTTGTGACTGGATACATGTGTGTATGTATCAGTGTAAGATAATATGAGTAGGATCGGTGGATTCTGATGTAAGATTAAGCATGTATTATCGAATAATTTATTATAAAATTTTAATTTTATCGATTCAATTATTAAGTGATGAGATATTATTTTGCATGTAAAATTTTAAAGAATTGATTATTGATAAGTTAAAAATCAAGTAGTTAATAAATTTTTATATTCTAAAGAGTATTTTACGTTAATCTGAGGAAATAATAAATTAATTTAAACTAATTTCTAATTAATATAAAATTTTATGAATATGATTTATATAGTGTAAATTTTGACATGTTTATCTTATTAAAGGTTTAACTCTGATATAAGATATATATAATTTAATTATTTATATCTTTAATATTTCTTACTAAGACACTTTTTTCCCTTGCTATTTTAATTCAACATCCCTTCCCATTTTTTTTACACTTTTCATTTTCCACTTATATCACGTAAGGAAAGCATAAAATGAAAGAATTAATTTTATTTATGAATAAAATTTGTAAAATAATTATTTGAAATAATATTAGTTTAAGTATATAAATTATTTTCTGTAATATTTAATATTGTGGAAATTCTATGACTTTGATAAGGTATATAAATTATTTCATTTTAAATAAATTAGTTTCGGTTTTAAAAATAAAGTATAATTCTAAACATTGGGTAAATGATGACCAATTCCTAATATACTAAATAGACCTCTTACTTTATAATCATCTTCGGCAGCACCCTTGTCCTTTATCAATTGAAACGCACCGACACTTCTTTGCTAGTTAATTGTATTGAACAAGTTGCAACCCTTTTCTATCTTGATGTCTCCCCTTTAGAACAAGTTGCCCACTTTTCTATCACTAGCAGATTAATTAGAAAAAAAAATCCCTTTTTGTAGCGTGATATAGGAAGTAATCATCAGTACGTATGATTTTTCTTTTAAAATTTGAGTTTAATTTTGATTTACTGTCAATGTAAAAAATTTTACACTATTATCAAATCATGAGCTGTCAAATCATTAACATTGGATAAGATGTGATTGAAAGGTAATGTAAAAAAACTTTACACCCACAGTGAATTAGAATTAAATTCTTAAAAATTTTCAATGTTAGTTTAATTAGTTCAACATCACCTTGAGTTTAACATCCTAAACCTAGGGCTGATAATGGCTCATGCAACTTTATTAGTTAAGGAGATAAAGTCGTACCTTCATTAATAACTTAAGTTTTTGTTATAGTGACAAATACTTGATCATGTTACAAGTAGTAGCAGAGTGAGCTTTTGGGTTCGAATCTCCCAATAACATAAGAGATTGTTGGCCTAATCAAGCCAATCACCTTAGAATTATTGGACTTAAGCGTAAAAACAGAGTCTCATCCTCAATAATTGCTTAACCTTTTAGTATAGTGATGAGCTGTTGATTTTAAAATTATGTCAATGATCATTATGTAATCTTGCAAGAGTTTCTAAACATGAAGTCATGAACATAATTGTGTTTACTTTATATATTGAAAGAAATTACATGTAAATAATAATAAAGGGGCCCACAAATTAGTTATGTAGATTTTATTAGATTATATGGTATTCTTTATTGATTTGTGGTGGTACGTCCATGTTCGGTAGTTGGATAATGGTGCCAGCTCAGATATCATCAGAAGTCTTGTGTATATGGCTGCATAATACAAAAGAAAGTGCAGTCAAGAGTCCAGAAAAGAAAGAGTATTCGCTGTTGCTTCCAGCTAATTATTTATCATAATTGTTTTTTCCCTGTTTGTCATCTTGTCAATTCATCATAGTTTTTGGAGTTTATAACCAAAACATTTTATGCTGTCAATTTCTAACATAATTGATGGATGATTTGAATGTCAATGTAGCAACATGAAATGGTAAACCTTATTCAAATAATCCAGCTGGCTCCTACCATACTTGAGAATTAAGAAAATCATCTGACCAAGACTTTTAAATTTGATGGGAATCAAGCAAAAACAATTAAAGGATTTATATAATATAGAAAACTACAAAAAGTAGGCACCAGACGGTGGGCTACTAATTCTTCCAAGGCTGATGATGGAAGATTTGTCATTCCCTTTCAGGAGAAGATACAAGCAACTTTAAAAAAAGGCTGGTTATTGTGTGAGAGAAATTAGAGCCAGTCTTCTCCCTGTGTTGGTTTTGGATTCTTTGGAAGCTTTTATGTTTAATTGGAGCTATTTGAAATTGCACTAACCATATATATTATGTGCTTGTTGGAAAGAAACATGAACTAGTTAGGGGACAGAAATTGAATGTGCTTCTTTATTACTAATACTCTTATTACAAACACAAGAAGGAACAATTCAAAAATGCCACAATAAATAGAAACGCAATCATACACGGCCATTTTAATCTATACACAAATAAATTAAAGGATCACTAAAAGCGGACTGTACTTTGAATTTTCGCTTGGCATATAAATTTCAAATCTCGCTTCCTCATTTTGATTTGTCTGTCACTTGAACATAATAAGATCAGGACGTGTAAGATGGCCATCAAAGAAACAGAAGCAATTCCGTCTGAATCATAATGATTGTAGCTCAGAGATGATACATTCAGACTCTTATTCAAAGAACTTGGACAGGAAGCTAGATGTTTAACTTTGCTCCAAATGGAGCTTCCCTTTATTCGACGACGAAAACTAGAACCTGAATGAAATAAAAATTGTCATTACTACAAGATTTATTCATGTAATGCTTATATATATTTGTCAGTGTAAAGATGATTAACTTACATGATTTGTCACGACTGGTGCTTTTGAATTCCAAGCCTACTTGTAGATTGGTGGTGGTGGGGAAGCATAGATGTAAACTGGTGGTGGAGGTGATTTTTCTGGTGGGGGAGGTGATTTGTAAATGTATGTGGGGGCGGGAGATGGGGATGGAGGAGGTGGTGATGTGTAGTGGTATGGTGGTGGAGGAGATGGCGATGGAGGTGGGGGAGATTTGTAGTAGTAAGGAGGTGGGGGAGATGGTGAAGGTGGTGGTGGAGACTTGTAGTAATATGGTGTAGGAGGAGGTGAGGATGGTGGAGGAGGACTCACATAGTGGTAGGGAGGTGGAGGAGACGATGTTGGTGGTGGAGGGGATTTGTAGTAGTAGGGAGGATGAGAAGAGGGAGATGGTGGAGGAGGACTTTGGTAGTAATAAGGAGCTGGTGGAGATGGAGATGGAGGTGGGGGAGATTTGTAATAGTAAGGAGGTGGAGGTGATGGGGAGGGTGGTGGAGGTGATTGGTAGTAGTAGGGAGGTTTGGGAACTGGTGATGGAGGAGGTGGGGAATGGTAGTAGTAGGGTGGTGGTGGAGATGGTGATGGAGGTGGTGGAGATTGGTAGTAGTATGGAGGTTTGGGCATTGGTGATGGAGGAGGTGGGGAATGGTAGTAGTAGGGAGGTGGTGGAGATGGTGATGGAGGTGGTGGAGATTGGTAGTAGTATGGAGGTTTGGGCATTGGTGATGGAGGAGGTGGGGAATGGTAATAGTAGGGAGGTGGTGGAGATGGTGATGGAGGAGGTGGAGACTGGTAGTAGTATGGAGGTTTGGGCTTTGGTGATGGAGGAGGTGGTGATTGGTAGTAGTATGGTGGTTTGGGAACTGGTGATGGAGGTGGTGGAGATTGGTAGTAGTATGGAGGTTTGGGCACTGGTGATGGAGGAGGTGGAGAATGGTAGTAGTAGGGAGGTGGTGGAGATGGTGATGGAGGAGGTGGAGATTGGTAGTAGTACGGAGGTTTGGGCTTTGGTGATGGAGGAGGTGGTGACTGGTAGTAGTATGGTGGTTTGGGCACTGGTGATGGAGGAGGTGGGGAATGGTAGTAGTATGGAGGTTTGGGCACTGGTGATGGAGGTGGTGGAGACTGGTAGTAGTACGGAGGTTTGGGCTTTGGTGATGGAGGAGGTGGAGACTGGTAGTAGTATGGAGGTTTGGGCACTGGTGATGGAGGAGGTGGTGACTGGTAGTAGTATGGTGGTTTGGGCACTGGTGATGGAGGAGGTGGGGAATGGTAGTAGTATGGAGGTTTGGGCACTGGTGATGGAGGTGGTGGGGAATGGTAGTAGTATGGAGGTTTGGGCACTGGTGATGGAGGTGGTGGAGACTGGTAGTAGTACGGAGGTTTGGGCTTTGGTGATGGAGGAGGTGGAGACTGGTAGTAGTATGGAGGTTTGGGAACTGGTGATGGAGGAGGTGGGGAATGGTAGTAATATGGAGGTTTGGGCATTGGTGATGGAGGAGGTGGGGACTGGTAGTAGTATGGAGGTTTGGGCTTTGGTGATGGAGGAGGTGGGGACTGGTAGTAGTATGGAGGTTTGGGCTTTGGTGATGGAGGAGGTGGCGACTGATAGTAGTATGGAGGTTTTGGGCACTGGTGATGGGGGAGGTGGTGAATGGTAGTAGTATGGAGGTTTGGGCACTGGTGATGGAGGTGGTGGAGACTGATAGTAGTATGGAGGTTTGGGCTTCGGTGATGGAGGAGGTGGCGACTGGTAGTAGTATGGAGGTTTGGGCACTGGTGATGGAGGAGGTGGGGAATGGTAGTAATATGGAGGTTTGGGCACTGGTGATGGAGGAGGTGGGGAATGGTAGTAGTATGGAGGTTTGGGCTTTGGTGAGGGAGGAGGTGGAGATTGGTAATAGTATGGAGGCTTGGGCACAGGTGATGGAGGCGGTGGAGACTTGTAATAATATGGAGGTGATGGTGGTTTCACAGGAGGAGGAGGTGACTTGTAGTAATATGGAGGTGAATAGTAATGGACAGGTGGCGGTGGGGACTTGTATACATAGGTTGGCGATGGTGGTGGTGGTGGAGACTTGTATACATAAGTTGGCGATGGGGGAGGAGGTGACTTGTAGTAGTAAGGAGTTGGGGAAGGCTTGGGCTTTTCACATTCTTCAAAATGCTTCTTCGAAGCATAAGCAAATGGCTTAGCCTTGAGCACAACTTCATACTTATCCTTGGACTTCACCTTCAACTTGGTTCCCTCATTCAGCTTAGTGGGTATGTTGAAGGGTGAGTCCTCAGGAGGTGCATGGAGCTTGGCCTTGCACACTGTAGGTCCGTATTTGACATAGTCAAAGTCCTCTACAGTAATGCTGTACTTTCCATTGCTCTTAGTTTTACCATAAGCCGTGATGATTTTCTTCCCTGCTTTGCATTTCACCTCGACAACAGCACCTACCCCATAATGCAACAATAATTATAATTGCTAAATTGTACATGTGATGGTAAAGTAAATAATAAATCAAATCTACCAAACATACTATATTAAGCAACATTACTAAAAGAATAACGTGTTAAACAATCCTTGTCATGTAACATATATTATATTAGGCAGCATTACTGAAAGAATAACAAGTTAAATTACCCTTGTCATATTGATTGCTTGCTTTTTTGATTACATGCTGCAGCTGGTTCTGAATAAACATATATTTAATATGTATTTTCAATAGGAATTGTATGTGCAATGGTGGGTGTACCGTGGAGCTTGAAATGCCTATTAACTCCCTTACAAAATACTGACCAGTTCTATATATCTTTGAAAAATGTTATTATGGCACTTTATTTAGTAATTTATGCATAAAGGATAAACAAATTCATTTGCTTTACTTAGCTATTGATAAGGTAGTGTAACTGAATCTATTAAAACATTTCCTCAAACCTTTTTTATTTTTTTCATTAACACAATAATTATCAGGAAAAAAGTTTATTAAATTATGCCATGCCCAAACAAACTATAATTAGTAATTCAATGCTAAATTTCACGATTTGAAAATACCATTAGCTTACACTCCAAAAACAATAGAGAAATAGAAAGAATTTCACATCTTTACCATATAGAGAATTGTTGAATCTAAAATGCTTGTGTAAACGTTAAGCTAAAATTCTAAAGAGACAAAGACATTGATGGAAACATATGAGCCTTACAAGAAAATTTAGCTAAAGGAAGTAAGGAACATAAGAAAAGGGCAATTCACATCTCCAAGCACCCAAAAAAAATGAGAGTTTAATTGTAACGATGCTGAGACAATTTTGAGCTGAAAATGATGTTCATAAAGGGATCAAAATCAAAGAATAAAATAAATAAAAGTAATGTACCTTTGAGGTGTTTCTTGTTGTGTGACTTTTCAGGATACTCCCAGTTATAGCACTTGTAGGAATAGACTTTACCCACTACCTTCACAATCAATGGGTGGTGGTAGGGATGCGGGTGGGGATGTGGAGGATACACAACAGGTGGAGGAGGAGAATTGTAGTAGTATGGAGGAGGAAGGTACTTGGGCGGTGGTGGAGACTGGTAGTAGTAAGGTTTTGGTGGAGGAGGAGATTTTACTGGAGGTGGTGGAGAATTGTAGTAGTAAGGTGGATGAGGTTTAGGAGATGGGGGAGGAGGGGAGTTGTAGTAATATGGAGGATGCGGTTTAGGAGATGGAGGAGGAGGAGAGTTGTAGTAATAAGGTGGATGGGGCTTTGGAGATGGGGGAGGAGGAGAATTGTAGTAATAAGGTGGATGAGGCTTAGGCGATGGGGGAGGAGGAGATTTGTAGTAGTAGGGTGGTGGAGGAGATTTATAGTAGTAAGGCTTTGGAGATGGAGACTTTTCTGGGGGGGGTGGAGACTTGTAATAGTAAGGTGGGGGAGGAGAGGGTGAAGGTGGTGGGGGAGATTTGTAGTAGTAAGGAGGTGGAGGTGATGGGGAGGGTGGTGGAGGAGACTTGTAATAGTATGGTGGAGGGGATAGAGATGGTGGTGGGGGAGACTTATATACATAAGGTGGAGCCTTGTGCTCATATGGTGGTGGTGGAGGTGGTGATTTATACTCGTATGGAGGTGGTGGTGGTGACTTGTACTCATATGGTGGTGGTGGAGGTGGAGATTTGTACTCATAGGGAGGTGGAGGTGATGGGGAAGGAGGAGGTGGTGACTTGTACTCATAAGGTGGAGCCTTGTGCTCATATGGTGGTGGTGGAGGTGGTGATTTGTACTCATAGGGAGGTGGAGGTGATGGGGAAGGAGGAGGTGGTGACTTGTACTCATATGGTGGAGCCTTGTGCTCATATGGTGGCGGTGGAGGCGGTGATTTATACTCGTATGGAGGTGGTGGTGGTGACTTGTACTCATATGGTGTTGGAGGAGGTGGTGATTTGTACTCATAGGGAGGTGGAGGTGATGGGGAAGGAGGAGGTGGTGACTTGTACTCATAAGGTGGAGCCTTGTGCTCATATGGTGGTGGTGGAGGTGGTGATTTGTACTCATAGGGAGGTGGAGGTGATGGGGAAGGAGGAGGTGGTGACTTGTACTCATATGGTGGAGCCTTGTGCTCATATGGTGGCGGTGGAGGCGGTGATTTATACTCGTATGGAGGTGGTGGTGGTGACTTGTACTCATATGGTGGTGGAGGAGGTGGTGATTTGTACTCATAGGGAGGTGGAGGTGATGGGGAAGGAGGAGGTGGTGACTTGTACTCATATGGTGGAGCCTTGTGCTCATATGGTGGCGGTGGAGGCGGTGATTTATACTCGTATGGAGGTGGTGGTGGTGACTTGTACTCATATGGTGGTGGAGGAGGTGGTGATTTGTACTCATAGGGAGGTGGAGGTGATGGGGAAGGAGGAGGCGGTGACTTGTACTCATAAGGTGGAGCCTTGTGCTCGTATGGTGGTGGTGGTGGCGATTTGTACTCATAGGGAGGTGGTGGTGAAGGAGATGGTGGCGGAGGTGACTTGTACTCGTAAGGTGGTGGCGGAGGAGAATTGTAAGGATAACCATCAGCAGCCACGGATGCCACATTAGTGGAAATCAGAACAATGGCCAATGCCATGGCCATTTGTGGCAAAAGACGACCCCTTCCGGGGTCGCTGCCCCTTGCAGTCATAGGCGGAAGGAAAAAGCTGGCCACCTCCGGCCAATGCTTCTGATCAGATCCTCACTGATATTCCTGGAAGTGATCAGAAAATGTGGAAAAGAGAGAGAGAGAGAGAGAGGAAGAAAAAATGGCCTTGGTGTTAGTGACGACTGAGAAAAGCTGCATGAAATACTCAGTACTTATAGTCAGAGTGAGTCGTTAAAGGGGAGCTGTCACGAGGGAACTATTCAAAATATCCATTTTCATTTTGATTTAAAATGCTTCAAACGAAGTTTCCCCAGCTGGCCTTGTGACTTTTTTTTTTAAGTCACTGTTATAAATCTCCCCCCAATGCCAAGAACCAATCTCCATTCCAACTACTCATTAAAATATAAACCAGCATCTCCACTCTCTAGCATAATATTAAGCAAAAGTTACAGAACCGTCCTATTCTTTATCATTCCCTCCTAGCTGCTCTGCTTAGTTGCCTATCTTGACGGAAAAGAAACTCCAAATTGCTTTTTCTCTTCTTCCTTCTTTTGCTTTTCTATTGTTTTTGGAGGGAAGGGAACGCCAACACTGTATGTATTTCGCATTATTGGATCCATGATTTGTTGAAGTCCTTGGTGGGTCCTATTGCATCAAACCCTTCTTTGTTTGAGGGCGAAGATTTTTGACTTCTCATTATTTCTTTCTGTACGTTTGGAACATAAGCTTTTGGCAGTTTTTGAGAAAAGAATAACCAATCTGCTAATTTATTTCTCTTATTTTGCTAAAGGTGCCACGTGTCTGTGGGGCTACCATGCAAATAAAGCTAAAGTCAACATTACAAAATTATTATTCATCTATTTAACTTCTCAGATACACCAAAAATGGGTACAATTTTAATTTATAAACTTTGAATCAACAATTTAATCTACATAAATGCGAATAATCAAGTGGGGTGGGGAATATGTGGGGAGTGAGCCAAGGAGGAGACAGAATGAGAAGCGCGGCAATGTGAAGAGTGCAAGTTCATCTCCACCATGGCTCACTTGTTAGTACCTTTTTTTTTTTTTTTTTTTTCCTTTCCCCTCTCTTAAAAATTTTCTCCCCCATGTGGTTCCTCAATAATGAGAATGACATGTGATGCTGTCAACACCCGCATGAAGTGTACGTTGCGGCTTTTGCAGGTAATTCGGGGTACCAAAAATTTGAGGGAGAAAAAGCTGGAAACAAGAACCAGAGAAAAAAAAAATAGTACAGTAATTTCCAGATTAATTTCATTTCGTGCAAGAAATAGTAATTGAACTTTTTGTTATGCCTCTGGAAAACGACAAATTTTGAGGCAATTTCTTTAACCCCCCCATGATCATAATTTTTATGCCTATTTTATTACTTGCAGAGGGAATTTGATAAACCTCTTTCTTAATGTTGCTCTGTTGGGAAAATTACTGAACCCTTCAGAGGAGCTGAAATAGTTCTATTTGGTCAATGTATAGCTCTTACCAATTGGGTGTCGAATTTGAATCCGTTTGAACATATTTTTTTAGAAAAAATATTTTTTTAAAAAAAAGCACTTCAATATATTTTCAAGGATGTTTGAATGTAATTTTTTTTAAAACAATAAAAGTTAAAAAAATTAATTTATCTTTTTTTTAGAAGTTAATGATTTTTAACTTCTGAAAAAAATGGAATGAAAAGTGATTTTTAATATAATTTTATGATAAAAATATTATTTACTTTTATTAAAAATTATGTTTTATAACATTTTTTTTTCTTATAAATCTTATTTACATAAATTTTTTTAGATAATTTTATGAATTACATTTTAAACAACATAACTATAAGTCATTATGTACTAATATTCTAAATTGAATTCTGATTTCAATGACTATACTACTTAAAGAAAGTAAAATAGAATAAAATTAATAATATATTATTAAGCTTTTGGGTACACAATTAGACATATTATTATTACCTTATGTCTTATTTTTTATAACGCTGTTACTATAACATATTTAAAAATCTCACCATTGCTATTATATTATCTCATTTAATCATATCTTACGTATCATAACTCATCATATCTTGTATTTAGATGTATTTTTTAATAATTTTGATATAAATTAAGTGCTTCTATTTTTTTTATCTAAATAAATTTAATTTTTTTTATTATTTAAAAATACTCCTTAAATATTATATCTAAATATAAAATTATTTTTTCTTAAAAAAATCTATTGAAATAAGATATATAAAAAAATATTTTTTAAAAAAATTTATCCAAACAAGCTATTTGTATCACTATCACGATGCGTTTATTTCAGTTACATAGAATGGAATTATTCCAAGAAAATGAAACGTCATGGAATGGAGATATTCCAATCCTGAATGATGGAATTATTTCAGTAACATAGAAAGGAATTGTTCCAAAATTGAAAAACGTGCACAGAAAATGGGAAAATTCCAATGCTAAATGCTATTGAAACAATTTTTGTAATTATATTTGCACACATAGTTGTATTTAATTTCAATTTTTCTTGCTAAATTCAACATAATTATATGTGAAGCTGTAAGTATATAATAATATTATTTTATGTTTTATCCTAAACTGGGAATTCATTTAATACCTCTTTTAATATGTTTCTTTCTGATGAAGTCCAGAGGAGTTGAGATATAGTTTTATCTGCTCGATGCATGGTGTTTAGCAATTGATCAATGTCGGCTTTGTAACATAAATTAGTACTATATGACATCAATAAATGAATGAAACGTGCACACTATAACGCCCTTATAAAATTTGGGTTTGGTTCTATTGGGTAACATAAAATAATTGGACAACTAAGCATTTGCCAATTAAAAAAAAAGCTCAACACACCAAGAGGAGGAAATCAGGAACAGTTCTCTATACTGTTCTGCACAAATCTTGATTGTGTTGCCGAAGAGTCAAGATTCCTTTACAATCTCTTTTTCTCATTAACATCTGATTTGAAGGGAAATGTGGTAGCTTTTTGATTTTGGGACAATTGGTCTATTTATTTACAGTTGTTAAAAGGCTAAGACGGCAGTGAAATTCATTGCAATCATATGTTCAATTGGTCAACTTCACATACAAAGTGTGCATTAAATGTGTCCCCATGTGAACCTACTTAACACCAAATTTCTAATGGCCACCGCGTGTGTGTGTGTCTCTCTCTCTCTCTCTCTCTCTCTCGCTCTCTCTCATTGTTCATGTTCATTGTTTATGGTAGTCAATGCCGTGAAATAGAAAGTCTCTGAATTGAGGTGTGCAAACAGAACATCAAATTTGTGATGGCTGGGTTATATGAGTAGATAAGTTTACTCGTGATCGTGAGTTAGTTCCATAATGAAAAAATGTGATGGCCATAATGGGCGTAGAAAAGCAGGAGAGGGGGAAGGATAGGACAGGGCCAGACAGTGAGTTGGGTGGTGGGAATAATAAGATGGAGGAAACCTTAGTCCCTTTCCATGCTTATCATGTAGGAATGATAGGGGAAATCACAGGGAAAATCACATAAAGAGATTTCCTTCCAGAGCAGCTAAATTATGTTAAAGTCATTTGGAGGACCACTCCACTCCAGCAACCACTTTTGGTCCTAAAGTTCTCAGGTTTAGGTGTAGTGGTACAGGTTGTTACAATTCTGCAGCCTCAAGTTATCTTCACCCAACCATTATTTCAGGCTTTGGACCTCAGACTACTCTGCTTACCCTTTTTTTTTTTCCCTTTTTCTTTTTTGTTCTTTTCCTAGGTGTTTGAGGTCAACTCTAGACCTCTCTGGTTAATTTTAGACATTCTTACTTTGCTTGTATGCTTCTGATAAGAGCAAAAATGATTTATACAATAGCAAATTGATTTGTATTACATGGCTTAAGTAGTTAATTACACGATGATGATGACGACGACGACTTTTAATTGGGGAAGGGGAAATGAAGTAAAAACTTCAAATTGGCATTATATGATGCATCTCTAGGTTTAATCCTCTCTCTCTGTTTTGCTAAGGAGACATTGACTGAATAGAAAAGAACCACAAAAACAGGTGGAACATAATAATTGACTTTGTTTGGTCTTAAATTATTAGGTTGGATGTGCATAGCCAAAATTTTAAGGGTTGTTAGCTGTAGCAGAACTCATGAGATTAAATTAAACTTTCATGGGTCTTAAAAAAACAAAAGCAAACTCGGCAAGCTAAGCCGACAATATAGTATTAGGATTATAAAGGACTTCGAAATTTACTCGTATTCTAGTGAAATGACTGGTGCATTGCATGATTATCAAGATGGATGTTGATTGTTGACCACAATAGGTAAAGGCTAATGTCAAAGGAACTAAGGAGGCATTGCGTTAAAAAGTGATGAGACTCAGAAGAAGGAATCAAATTTGCCACAGGATGGAGATTTAAAAAAGGTGATGAGAGTGAACACAAGGAATCAAATTTACCCAGTGATAGAGATAGATGAATTAAAAGACATCCAGTGAGTTACTTTAGTGGGAAACGTGAATTACAAAAACTAAACTACATTGGCAATCGAGTTAAAAAAACATGTTCAAAATTGTTACCTCTTGGTATGTTTCTGCCCAGGACGCAGAGGCCAAAATTTCACTGAAATTCAAGACTGGGATGCGGATGAAAATCAATTATATGCAAATTTCTACTTTGAAAAGTTATTTTTTATCGAAAGAAACTAAACTAAAAGGAAATTATTGATGTTAAGAGTGCTCATATTGAAGAGTCCTAGTGACATATGCATAGTGGAGAACTATTGAATTTACTTCTTGACACAATAATAACTTTTTTCTTTTTTTCTTTTTCTTTTTGATGATTCATTGGTGTTAAAGTTGCTAAGGCCATAATAACTCTTATTCTTTATGCACATGCTGGTGGCAGGGTGTGCCTGTGTCGATCTACTTCCACAATGCATACAAAGTTGATGAATTTTTTTCGAAGATGTTGTAGTCTAGTGCTTTGTTTACAGCTCAGAGAAAAAGAAAAAAAAAGTGCCATTTGTTCTTTTTATACTTCTCTTTAAAGTCCCTTGATCTATACTTTCACATTATCTATTAACAAGTTGGAATTATTCTTTTCTTCTTCCCCTAAAAAGCAGAATTTACCCCAAAAAAAGTTGAAGAATTATTTTAACAAAAAATTAATGAATTTTTTTTTTAATGTCAAATTCTGCCATGATCGTGTGCAAATAGAGTTTTTGTTGACGACAGGAAGAAAATTATATAACCCTTGGACTCCGATAATTAAGTTGTATTATAAGTAGAGAAAAAATTGTATGAATTAATGAAGATTAATTCTATTATATACACTCAATTTGACATAAAATTGATATAAAAATATAATACTTGCTAGTATTAGTCTTAAAATGTCTTGTGTACCATACTTAAGATGTACCATTAATGTTACATGTACTCACTTTTCTTTTTTTGGCTGTATCTGCGTACCAATATATAAATCCAACTAAGTATACGTGTTCGTGGAGTTTTGGTGCTTCAATTCTATGTCTCCTTTAATTTTTGTTGCTATATTTTTTTCCTTCAATTCTATGTCTCCTTTAATTAATGTTTAAACATTAATTAAAGGAGACAGAGAATTGAAGCACCATAATAAGCACACGACGAAGAGGAATACTTGAGTTGGATGGACTAACATAACACGTCTAAAAAAAATGGGATCAACCAATAGTTAGTATCTTATGTGATTTTAATCTTGGTTTAATGGACAATTTAAATGGGTCAGTTGTATGCATCCTAATGCCTACTCTGTTTTGTATCTTGGTCTTTTTATAAATATTTAGGTAATTAATTATTTGTTTTATTTTTGTTACAAAAGAGATTTATTAAATAGTCCCAAAAGAAATTTGATATTGCTTGACTAAAGACTTTTGGATGATTAATTATTTGCTTTATTAAACTCAAATTAATAGAAATCAACATGAAAATTATTTTTTCCGGTACAAGGAATCGACAGGAAAGTTTTTCATTGCGGTTTGATTCTTCATCCCCGTTAACACGCAAAAAGTAAATGCTTCTTTAGGGGACAATATTGATTTATATTTGCATCTAAGAATAATACTAATTTTTTTACAAAATCAGCCTAATAATATTAATATTTCATAAAAAATATTAAATAAAAATAAAACATTTAATATTTTAAAAACATAAAAAAATGTTTAATACTTGTTGGTTTAACAATTAAAAAATTATTAAATTGGTTGTTGAAGATAATTTAACATTTTCCTTCTATAATTAAATATCCGAGTGAAAAAAATTATTATTGGCTCAGTCAATCATCACAGGTAGACTGTTTCTATCTAAATTAATTTTTTTCCAAAAGCAATTGACATTTTAGTACACTAATCAATGCTGACTTAATTGTTTGTATTAAACTATATGGCTTGTTCAACGTAGTGTGGCCAAGAAAAAGTTCGTGCACAATAAGAAATTAAATTTCTCATATACCCTCTCAACCAAAATATTTGCAATCCATTTTTCCATAACTATGAGATTCACTGCAAGAGAATACAGATATTTTTTTGGATTGAACAAATTACAGATTTTCAGTGGATAAATAATAATAGTAACATAAAATATATGCAATATGTTAAAAAAAAAGGCAAACTTGACAGGTTTCGTACATTGAATTGAGTTTAAATTTTAAACTTGGATGATGAGAAAGTTTATAATTAAATATATATAGTTGGATTTTAGGTAGTTCATCGGCATTAACGAATGCGGACAAAGAATTAATACATAAACATTAACCCACCGACAATGTAGAAATATAGCCGTTGCAAAATAGAAGAATCTGAGAAATTTCAACACCTGGTTTCGGTGGGTAATGGTTTTGTTGGTTTTTTAATTTGACATTTGGTGCTTGTATCAAGACCTTTCTGATACAATGACAATACTATATGCATAAAGAGTCACTCGTTGATACTGATAGTTACTGTTGTCTTAATCATTTTAAATCATACTGATATATATATATATAATTGGGGAATGATTTTCACCCCACTAGATGATAGGTGCAAAGACTTTTAGCCCTACATATATAATTGAAAAGTCTAAAAGTTTGTACTATAGATTTTGATACATGCACTTAAATAAGACTATGATAGTCATTAACATTATTTGTGTAATGTAGAAAATGTGTGTCATGTGGGGAGCCTTTCTTTTTTTTTTATTTTTTTTTCTGGTATGTAAGAAAAAAAATCAGAAAGTGTAATGTTATATCATTCTAATTAATTTTTTTAATTATGTCACTAATACTTAATAAAAAGTATTAAATAAAAAATAAAATTATTTAATGTTTTAAAATTTAAAATACATTTAATATTTTATTTATTTAGTAATTAAAATGATTATTAAGAGAATGAGTTAGAAGTATATAGAATTATTATAAAAGAAGAGAGTAATGTTATATTTTCATAAAACTTTCTTCTTAATAATTCATTAATATTTAATAAAAATAAGTATTAATGCTTTTTATGTTAGCATTAGGTTAGCATTTGTCATAGAAGAACTAAAGCATAACGTTATGAACGGTTCCATTTTTTAGCAAGAAAAGTCTGCACAAGATTCCTTAAAATCAGGTCCTGTTTATGATCTACCCAAAAAAAAAAAAATTCAGGTCCTGCCTAATTACAAATTTGGATTTGTTATATTGTAATTATAAGATACACTGTACAGTTGAAATTCCAGTTTAAAAAAATGAATAACGAAAAAGATTCTTTCACCAAAAAAAAATAATTTTAAATTATCAGATCGAGAAAAACCGAATAATGGCAGATGCATGCATAAACATGGTTATGCGAAACCCAAATAAATAATAGCCACATATTTTGAATCAACTTCCCCTCCACGTTGATTTAAATGTCCACGTTGTGATGTTTTATACTTTTTCAAGTTTCAACACAACCAATTATGCCAATCTCCCTCTCACTACTGACTATATTTTCGGCGCTTTCCTCGATCCATCAACTTGTGATAAAAATAATAATAATATTAGAGTTTTTTTAAATCTTCTTAAAATTTTTTCTTAATAATCTTCTTCATATTTAATAAAATAAATATTAAATAAAAAAATAAAATATTTCATACTTTAAAATATAAAAAAATATTTAATATTTATTTTATTTAATAATTAAGATAATTATTAAGATGATAAAAAATTATTTTAATAATAATAATAATATGCATCCATTTGTACTGGCAGAGAAGAAAGAAACACATCTCACTGGTTTCCATTTTCTCGTTTTGTTTGTTTTTTTTCCAATAAATGCCCCTCAATGGGTGTCTTTTCCTCAACTTCATTTTAACATTGAATTCATTTTTTTAAAAAATTTTATATATGAGGTTTTTAGATCTAATAAATGAGGATGGAAATGAGACATAATAAAGAATTTTTCTTTTTGATATGAATAAAGATTGAACATATAACATCAAACACATCGCAATAAAGATTGTGGTATCATATTCATGCAGGCTAATAGGTTATTAACATATATATATATATATATATATATATATATATTATATATATATATATATTTCCTTTCCGTAGAATAACGTTACATATCTTTCTTTTTCGCAAACACTCTATTGACTCCTGAAATTATTCTTTTGGTAATTGACTCCTGGAATTATGTATCTTCTGTTTTGAGAATCAATAATCAAAGAATAAAATCACAGCGTATATATTTTAAAATATGTATTTGTTCAACAATCAACATGATATATAAAAGAAATGAATCGGAGACATATTTGTCTCGTTTATGTGGTAGTAATAATCCAACAAAAAGCTTATCTGCTTGGAAACTTCTGGTGAGTTGTAACTCTTTTTTAATCACGAGAGAGGGAGAGAGAAGATATTTATAGTTAATTAAGCATTTCAAAAGTACAAACATGCATGGGAAAAGATGGAATAATAGTTTAGTAATTAAGTATTTTAAAATAGAATCAAAACTCATCATACGAAGCAAAAGATTTGTTTGTATATCCACAAAAGCAAGCACAATCATTTAAAACTATATCAACGACGAAATCCACAACTGGAAGCTCCATACAGTTGAAGGCTCGTCATCATTACTTGCAATTAGGGTAAAGGTTTGTTCAAACTTCGAGATACTTTAACACCACTCGTTCTCTCTTCTAAAATGATTACCATATAGTAATAAAGTAAGTCACGTAGAGTTCGGCTTTATCTGTATCATGCAATTTTAAAAGATGCATGGCAATGCGCTGTCTCTTTCCTATGCAATTGCCATCATTAATAGATAAAAACCCCTAATATATATATGCATGTAAAAAGACAAACATCCACTTACCCTTAAGTAGGATCCTATCACCCAATTTGGTGTAAAAAGGGTGTAACCTCCGTTTGTTGTATGTATGGTATTTTATGTAGTATGAATTATAAGGGTAGGTACAAATTTTTGGAAAATAATTTTATGTATTAGGTATATATGAGTACATACAATTTTTTTAAAGTAAAATATAAAAATACCTTTAAACTTTGAGTAAGTTATATGTATTTTTCTTTAACAAATAAAAATAACTGTTAGATAGTTAAAATTATATAATTAATAATAATTAAATTTTTATCAAATATTTTATTAAATTTAACTAATAATCTTATAACTTATTATATACGTATAATTTATTTATATATTTTTTATTTTATTTTTATAATATCTAATTAAAATAATAATAAAATTAAACTTTATATTAATTTAAGATGAATAATTTATTTATTTTATAAATTATTTTTTTAAAAAAATAAAAAATATATTAATTGATTATCTACATATAAGATGTGATTGAATTATCAGTTGAATTTAACAAAATATTGAATAAAAAACTTAATTGTAATAAGTTATATAGCTTAAATATTTAATTATTTTTTTTTGTTAAAATGATTAATATATAATTTATTTAAAGTTACAAGGGTGTATGAATAATTTATTTTTAAAAAAAATGAATATAAATAGTATATATATATATATATATATATATATATATATATATATGACAGACAGAGAGACTTAACGAATTGAGCGTGTCATGCGCGATGGAATATATTCTATATCTTGGTGAATTATGACCTTGTCTCTAGGTACATTGAATGATATGCATAGCCAGCTGGTTGGTGGCTACGTACGTTGCCACTCAGAAAATGCTACCTGGTCTAGGGGTGTCCCTATATATCAATTTATATAAATTTATGGGAATCATTCGTACAACTTCCTTTACTTTAAATGATAGATAAATATCTTCAATTATGAATATTCTTATTAACTTCTTAAATTTAATAATTTATTAAAATAAATCTTTTCATTTAATTTCTGTTAAAATTTTAACGATAAATTAATATTTTTAAAATTATTTTTATTTCTTTATTTTTATTTTATCAAATTCTAATAAAACTTAAGAAAAAAATAACTTTAAAAAATATATTCATACCTATTTCGTGATGGATGGAGTTGGGATTTTAAATTCTGATCTGTTTATGAAAGTAAGTTTTTTTCTTTACTTTTATTAAAATATTTTTTTAAAATAAAAATAAATAAAAAATAATAATTTTAAATTTATGAATTTAGATTTATTGTTAAAATTTTAACAAAACTAGATGAGAGGATTTATTTTAATAAATAATTAAATTTAGAAGTCTAATATGAATATTTCATAATTAATAGTAACTATTTACAAGCCACTCAAAGTTAAAAAAATGTATATATATTTTTTCCTAAATTTATTTATAATATATAATACAACAACTTGTGATCGATCGTTGATGATCAATGACTTTCAAGAAATTAAGTATTTTTCTCTCGTTTTCTTTATGTTCCAAAATGAAAAATAATTTACATAATGAGTAAACAATTCCGCTATGGGGGTAATATTTTGAGCATAAGTCCCATTATATTTTTTTGAGTGCAATAGTGCATGCATGTGATGCTTAACTTGATGATCTATACGGCTTCATATATATATATATATATATATGTGTGTGTCAAAGTCTCTCTTTGAATAGCTGATTAGTTGTTGCCAATGCATTCAAATTATTCAACCTCGTATACTATACGTTTCTCGAGTTTCATGATGAGTTTGAGGAAAAGGAAAAATGAGTGACGGAAGTACGGAGTTTGAGAAACAGGTTAACAAATTAATTTACTGTTTCTTGACTTCAAATTAATGAGAGAAGGAGGTTATAAATTAGTGGTTATATTTGATATAGAGGAGAGTGCAAGAAATAAATAGAATAGTGAAACAAACTGCGCTTAAATAAATGAGTTATTAATCAATCAAAAAATAGGTATTAAAGCATGTCCTCTTTTAATTCCTTAATAATACGCGAGAGTATTTCATGCTATTTTGTCCAAACAAACAAAATAATTATTTTTCTGAAAACTGTCATTTCAAAAGAATTCCCGAAAACAAAAACAAGGCTAACATTTATAGTTTATTGCTTAAGCATGAACACGAAGTACACAATATGCAAATTAAATATGCAGTTTAATTCGAAAGTAATTTTCTCTCTAAAATTTTTGCTTTGAATAAAAGGAGTTCAATCTGATGAGCAAGTATGCACAAATATATATGTGTTGCAATTTGAATGCGAACCCATATACGCAATCATTGTACTGCGTTCTGGTTTTTCATTAAATTCATTAATAAATTGATCCTTGACTTGGGGTCAATGCTTGCTTTTGTCATCTTTCCACAACATATTAAATATTGTTTTTATAATATTGATGTGGGGCCAATACGTTTGGCATATAACTGCACGCATGCTTGGTATATACTTTTTTCAAGTTTAATCATACAAAGTGTTACACACGAATAATTATTGTGTGAATATATATAATTGCATATAACCTGACACTTATTAGTTCAATTTGAATTTAATTAAAAAAATTGAAATATATCACTTAAGTTATGCCATTAGAGTAAATTTGGGAATTGAAGATGAAAAAATAAGGGTAATTAATGTATTGGAAATCCATTTTTCCAAGTATCCATTAATTTCAGAAATCACATGAAGTCCTAGTCTATAATGTTGCATTACAGCAGTGATTATATATATATATAATGAAGATGCAACGTTACCTGTTCAATCATAGTTAATTATTATATAGCAAACGACAAACACATCAACACAAATACGGGGGCGAATAATTTGGATGAGAATAACAAATCTGGCAAGATAATATATGGTCGATTTTTAACATTTTCAAAGAGAAATAATAACATTTGTTGAAGATGGCATAATTTAAGTTGGAGGATAGGATAGCTAGTTGGAGTTGGAGCGGGGAATTGAAGGACCACGTGAATGATGTATGCAAAAAGAGAGAGACAGAGACAGAGACAGAGAAGCATGCCGTTGGTGTCGGTCTCGCTGGCAGTAGCCGCCGGGCCCGCCACCGCCCTGATTATGAATTACAGGTTGGCAACTCAAGTTTGTGGTTTGTTGTGCAGAAAGGCCTCTCCCCCATCTCCCATGTGTTCTCGTTCTCTTCCCCCGTGTCTCCTGCTCCCTGTTATTGCTTTTTGGAATCTTTAAACAGTAATGTTATGTCCAACCATACTTACTGCAGTCAAAAACTAGATCACAACGGCTTCTTAACCATTAATTAGTAAAAAAATGTGGTGACATAATTCATTTAGTGTCTTCCACATCAAGTTCTAGGTTTATTAAATACGGGATCACCTAGCCAATAAAAGCCTTGTGGTTCTTGAATTTGAAATGTTGAGGCCTTGATTTCGATAATACTACACAGTGACCAATTTTGTTGCTTCGAGGAAAGACTATACATATTCGATGCGTTTTTAATTTCTTTGCTATTTCTATCGGGTTATGGGTAGTTTGATTATTGACATATACATTACTTAAGCAGATTGAAAATGGAAACTTCCCATATACCATATCTCTTATTAAATTCCATCTATGTATACTATATGTGATAGTTAAGTTACATAAACAAAATGTAACACTCTGTCTTCTTACATCATGGAATCCCTTTACACTAGACATTAATTTAACTCACTAAAAATTTAAGGTCGCCGCAAAAAAGGTTGTGTTCTCTTGATGTGACTCCGCAAGCTGTCATCTTAGAGAGAGTGCTCGTGGCTTGTAACTCTTGTGAGCTTGGGCTTTGAAGGAATATATATATACATATATATATATATATATGTATTCTAATGGTTTATACTAAATTTTGAATTACTACTCAATGATCAAAGTTCTAATCAACATGACATGAGCCCATTCTACTCTTTTTGTCCCTTCGTGTTCCAACCTTCTGGAATATTTCGGAAGCACTGCTTCTTTGCTTGCGTATACATTTCAAAATATACCCACTCTTCTAGATTCTTTTGTAATTGCCCTTACACTTTATCGATTGTTTTTTTAACAACAATGTAGTTAAATGAATTTTGAGGATATTTGTGTACATTCGAAAAATTTAAAGGCAAGTGAAAAGGATGGACGGAGAAAAATGAATGTTAATAGTCTCACTCATTGAAAAATAGCCTCTTACTTGTAGTAGTACATATGTATCATTCAGATAGACCCAAGATCCAAGGGAAAAATATTCAAACTCTTCAGATCTATCATGAATAGTAATAAAGTTGATACGTGATGGAATAAAATGGATAATAAAACGCTAGGACAGATGTAGAGACGTTCTTAAAGATATTATTATAAATTTCTTAATCAAAGTGAGAAGTTTTTAAATTTTTTAAAATTTGTGATAAATAATTGATTTTTATCACATATTCATTAATACATACATAAGAAAGAAGAGCATCGAAGAGGATGTTCAGTGTGGAATTACAGACCTACCCTTAACTTTTCGTGTGAAAAGTGAAACTGCTTGTGGGCATTAATGTAAATTCATTAATATCCTAATTTTTATTTGCAATGCTTTTCTCTTTTCTTTTTCGAGTGTATTCCACAAACGTTTTGGTTTATGCTCCTCTGGCCAATGAGACAATGGTCACGTCGTTTTCTTTATTTAAATATGTACGTATTCATTTATCCGTTAATAACCCATATGCATTAATTGTCCGGTACGTTATGTTTGCCCCATCAGCATCAATCTTTTGTTTTCATCTTTATCGTTTCATTTTTTATTTATTTATAATTTCATTCTGGCTGAGTGTACTTGGTTGAAGTGTCGGCAATCGTCCCCATTCAAAATTGGAAGCTTGCCCCACATTGAATTATGGCATTGGAGTGTTCAAAATAAAAGCCATCACCTCTCTGATCTTATTTCAAAAAGTAAAACCACGTTTTAACGTCTAGGAATCATCATCAAAAGCTAGCTCTATTGAAATTTGAATGTGTTGACATAAAATGTCTCATGCTTCACAGAGAAGGTTCAAAAGTTGCCGAAAATGAGCAAGCCAATTATTGGAACATTACTGCCCTAATATGCAACTTAATTGAACATATATAAGAAAAGAAGTGAATGATTGATTTGGGGTTAGAAAATATATAGAAATTAGGATTCAAGATGAGAGCTTTTTTAAATGATTGAAAAGCCAAATGACAAGCAGATCTGATCTGATCAATGAGAGCTTTTTTAAATGATTGAAAAGCCAAATGACAAGCAGATCTGATCTGATCAGATCAGATCAGAGTTTCCATCACTCTTCTAACTAATCTCCGATTTATTGCCCTCTTAACACTATTTTTCCTTACCCCTCGTGTCGATCATTGTATACGAACTTCCTTATTTTATTTCAATTCGCAACCCAACCATGATGAGTCACTTTTTCTTTGGCATATATGCTTTTATATATATATATATATATATATATATATATATATATATATATATATATATATATATATATATATATATATATATATTCCCATAAAAGGATCATATCAAGAAGAGAACTAATTTATTATGAAAGTGAAAAAAAAAAATTTAATTATTAAATTTTATATAATAATTAAAATTAAAATATAAATTATTTAATTTTTTTAAATATTCATGTAATTTTTAAATAAAATTTAATTTTAATTATATATATATATATATATATATATATAAAGATATATTAAATGAGAAGAATAGTTTATTATAAAAATAAAAAAAATAAATTTTGATCATTAAATTTTATATAAATAATTATAATTAAAATATAAATAAATTTATGTAATTTTTTTAAATAATTATAAAATCTTTAAATAAAATATAATCTTAACTATTTATATATAATTTAATAATTAAAATTTATTTTTTTTATCTTTTATGATAAAAAATATTCTACATCCCCTCTCTATCTGTGTGGAAGTTTCCTACAGCGGCCACTGCTCAAAGTCACCATCCAACTTTCATTATCAACTTAATTGGCATATCTTGAAATGTGTCACTAATCTTGGTATCCTATGTTCTCTTATTTTATCTCACTCTGACAAATTAAATTCAACTTATTTCATGATTAAAAAAATAGGAAAACAAAAATTATGGATGGGGACTACAAAAGAGGTTTTGTTTGAATCTACACCAGCTAACAATTAGATAGGATGAGGTTAGCTGAGGACACCATTTAATATTGTCATGAACTGGAACCTACCTTCACTACATGTCATATTTTCATTACGCCACATAAATAATGACATAGACTACTTCACTTTTATACTTTTCAACAAAGATGAGTATTTTTTTTATGAACAAACACGAATATTTACCGTATCAGCTATCTTCAAAATATGAAACCGAATTTACAAAGCTATGGCTCAATTATACTTTTATTACTCTTAATTTTATTAAAGTTCAATTTTAGCTTACAATATTACTTTTTCTATTTTAAAATTTATGTAATTAATTTTTTAATTAATTTAGTGTTGACGTGGTACTATCTTTATTGATATGATGATAATGTTTTTTTTGCTTGTGAAACAAATTTGGTGATGTGATATTTTTTTTATTAATTTTATTTATGTAAAAATAATGTCAACATAATATAAAAGTGTTGCGTCAATGCCAATGTGACTGTGAGACTTAATTGTATCAATTTAAAAATTACAATAATAATATTATTACAACCAAAACTAAATAGACCAAAATTAAATTTCAGTAAAATTAAAGGCATCAAAATTATAATTAACCCTAACGTTATTGCTTACCAATCATTGGTTTACTTTTGGCTAAATTACATTGTTGTTCTCTAAAAATTACATGAATCTTAATTGATCATAAAAAAATTAATTACTTCAATCGGGTTTTTTTTTTCAATTAGGTTTAAATCAAACCAAACAATGAAGTGTTATATAGAAAGGTGTGGTAGGTAACAATGTCAAATAATTTGTCGGTGGTAGACATTTTTGCTAATATAGCAGTCAACTTTTGCCAACGACTTGACGGTTCTGTGTAGTTTTAGAGTCACTTAATTTGTTTTTAAAAGATTTAATTGAATAAATTAATTTTTTCTATAATGATTTTGATAATATGTATTTTTTATGGACCCAAAATAAAAATTAACGTTTACTAATTTAAAAAAAATTGACTTCTAACTAATTCTACTTCGTTTTTTTTTTTTTATGATATTGTATCTAGTTCTACTGCTAACAGCCAGACATGTATCTACATTATAAAGTCTTGACATCGTTTTCCTTAAATTGGGAGAGAAGTTTCTCTTAAATGGGGATAAAAGAATTTTCTGCATAATTTTCTCCTGTTATAATTGTACATAAATGTGTATATATAATTTTATCTGAATTTAAGAAAGAAAGTTTAAATTTATAAAATGTTACGTTTATAATTGTGTACTAATAATATTGGATGGGTAGTAAAAGTTTAAAGCCAGTAAAAGGTAGTTAAACAAGATGTGGTGGTATGATATCATTATTATTTTTAATTTAAAAAAATTAAATTTATGAAATAATTTAAACGAATTAAATTTTATAAAAATATTTTTTATTTACATTAAAAAAGTAAGATGTAATAATAAATGAATTATTTTTTTTTTAAAAAAATCAAAATTTAACTTTAAGATAAATATTTATTGACTAAATTAAAAAAATGAGTCTCAAAATCATAAGTGTGAGAATATCCCATTAAAAATAAGTGGCTAATGAAAAGAAAAGTTAGCCATGTGGGGGTAGCAACCAGCAGCCTCATCCATAGTTGGACCCATATGTCCTCCTGTTCAACCCAACCCCACTTTTATTGGGTTGCCCAGTTCTGTGACAAACCCTCTCATCCAACAATACCAGGGATGATTTTGACCATTGCCCATGTTTGTTGTGACATGTTTAATAATACTCTTGGAACATATTAACATTTGTTTATTAGAAAATTAGAATACAACTAGTACTATCACTCACAAGTCTTTACTTGGCTAAGTTAGATTAGAAATGTCCACCACTTGGTGTGTTATTAGAGAGGACTCTACCGCCCAACGCTCCCAACGGTCCAAACTTTAGCGGACACCTCAATAACGTTTGGTACCTGTATATCTACGTCAGTTTTAATTGGGTAGATGTTGAACCTAAACTAGATTTTTTCTCGAACTCCCGCTGTCACGTAGCGACAAGAGCTTCTGTAGAGTAGGGCCGAGACAAATGTTGCAAATACAGCCTCTTTTATGGCTCCGTCTTCCATCCTCCTAAAAATAGTAGGAGCATTAATGATTCAAATGATATCAGCCCTTGATTTATAATAAAAAAAATGGTTAGGATGAATTATCCGTGACCTGTTGCGTAGATTAAAGAAAAATAAAGTAATTTAGCATATTGATCCTTCGTAAATATAAAATTAGAAACTAAAAAAATGTAAAATAGATAAATGAAATGTAAAAATTTACACTCGAAACTCATACGTGCCCTTTCATACAATGACTTCTTAAGAAGTTATTAATTTTAATATTATTATTATTTAAATATATTTTATTAATTTTTTAAAAAAATTTATTTAAAATTATTTTTAAAAAATTATCAAAAATATCAAGTAATAAAGAATATTTTAAAATAAATATTTGACACAAAGAAAATATAACATAAAAAATTAAAAAATTATTTTTAAACAAAATAAATAATTATAACACAAAAAATAAAAAAATTTAGAATCTAATTTTTTTTATGTTTATTATTAATGAATAATTTTAATTTCTTTTATCAATGATTATATAAATTATATGAAATATCACTTGAGGAATTTTTTTTTGGTCATTGATTAATGTATCCTAATAAGTATTACTGTAAGACTAACCTTTCAGGTCGAGAGTAGTAGTTTAATAAAGTCTTTTTCAAAACGACATATTTTTAAAGAAGTGCAATACAATGATCTTTCAAGAGTTTGTCGGTTTTAATATTACTATCGTCCAAGCACACTTTATTAATTTTAGATAATTTTTTGTCCAAAACTATTTTCAAAAAATTGTTAAGAATATGAAGTAATCAAAAATATTCTAAAATAAATATTTATCACAACGAAAATATTACACAAAAAATTAAAAAATTATTTTTAAACAAGTAATAAACTAATAATTATGACACAAAAAAAGAGAAAAAATTTAGAATTTATTTTTTTATGTTAATTATTTATGAAAATTTTTAGTTTGTTTCACTAATGATTATATAAATTATATGAAATATCACTTGGGGAATATTTTTTTTTCTTTGACAAGGGTATTCCTATAGGCATTACTGTAAGATTAACCTTTCGAGTCGGGGGTAGTCGTTAATTTAGCCTTCTCTAAAATGATACATTTTTAAAGAAGTACAATATAAGGACTTCTCAAGAGGTCGTTAGTTTTAATATTATTCTCATCTAAGCACGTTTCATTATTTAAATAATTTTTAGTCCAAAATTATTTTCAAAAAATTGTCAAGAATATCACATAATCAAGAATATTCTAAAATAAATATTTGACCCAACAAAAATATTATACAAAAAATTAGAAAATATATTTAAACAAAATAATAATTATGACACATAAAAATAAAATATTATTTTTTAATAAACAACAGGTAACAAGTCACATGTGACATGTGACAGGTAACAGGTAATAGCTTACAAGTCACAGGTCACAAGTGACAAAAATAAGTGACAAGTAACAGGTAGCAGGTAACAAATGATATGTGACAGATAACAGGTAACAGGTAACAGGTCATAGGTAGCAGGTAATAGGCAATCGATGAGTAACAGATAACAAGTTACAGTTCACAAGTGACAGGTAGCAGGTCACAGGTGACAGGTGACAAGTAACCTGTCATAGGTGACAAATAACAAATGACAGGTAGCAAGTCACAGGTGACAGGTAGCAGGTAACATGTAACAGGTGACAGGTACAGGTGAAATGTGACAGGTGACATATGACAGGTAACAGGAAACATGTGACAGGTAGCAGATAACAAGTCACAAGTAACAGGTCACAGGTCACACGTGACTAGAGACAGGTGACAGGTGATAGGTAACAGGTCACGGGTTACCAGTGACAGGTAGCAGGTCACATGTGGCAAGTGACAGGTGATAGGTAGTAGATAACAGGTAACAGGTGACTGGTAGAAAGTAACAAGTAATAGGCAACATGTGACAGGTAAACAGGTGATAGGTGATAGGTAGCAGGTCACAGGTGACAAGTAACTTATCACAGGTAACAAATGACAAGTGACAAGTAGCAGGTCATAGGTGACAGGTAACAGGTCACAAGTAACAGGTAACAGGTGACAGGATATAGGCAATTGGTGATAGGTAACGTATAACAGGTAACAAGTTATAGGTCACAGGTGACAGGTAGCAGGTCATAGATGACAGGTGACAGGTGACAAGTAACTTATCACAGGTGACAAATGACAAGTGACAAGTAGCATGTCATAGGTGACAGGTAACAGGTCACAAGTAACAGGTAACAGGTGACAGGATATAGGCAATTGGTGATAGGTAACATATAACAGGTAACAAGTTATAGGTCACAGGTGACAAGTAGCAGGTCATAGATGACAGGTGACAGGTGACAAGTAACTTGTCATAGGTGACAAATGAAAGTGACAAGTAGCAGGTCACAGGTAACAGGTGATAGGTGACATGTGATAGATAATAGGAAACAAGTGACAGGTAGCAGATAATAGGTCACAAGTAATAGGTCACTGGCCGCACGTGACTAGAGACAGTTGACAGGTAGCAGGTGACAGGTTATCGGTGACAGGTAACAGGTAGCAGGTCACATGTGACAAGTGAGAGGTGACAGGTAGTAGATAACAAGTGACAGGTGACAGGTGATAGGTAGCAGGTGACAGGTAACAAGTGACAGGTGACAAGTAGCAGGTATCAGGTTACAGGTGACAGGTGACAGGTAACAAGTAGCTGGTATCAGGTTACAGGTAACATGTGACAGGTAGCAGGTTATAGGTGATAAGTGAAATGTGTCAGATAGCAGGCAACAGATCTCTTTAGACAAGTGACAAATAAGAGGTAACAGGTGACTTGTGACAGGTAAGACGTAACAAATGACAGATAACAGGTGACAGGTGACAAGTAGTAGGTAGTAGATCACAGGTAGCAGGTAACAGGTCACAGGTGATAAGTGACAAGTAGCAAGTAACAGATAATAAGTGACAAATAACAGGTAATAGGTGACAAGACATAGGTAACAGGTATCAGGTAACAGGTCACAGGTGATAGGTAACAGGTAACAGGTACCAGGTAATAGGTCACAGGTGACAGGTAACAGGTCACAAGTGACAGGTAATAGGTGATAGGTAGGAGGTCATAGGTGACAGGTGATTGGTAGGAGGTCAAAAGTGACAGGTGACTGGTAGCAGGTAATAGGTTACAGATGACAGGTAACAGGTGACAGGTGATTGGTAGGAGGTCAAAGGTGACAGGTGACAGGTAATAGGTAACAGGTGACAGGTAATAGGTCACAGGTGATATGTAATAGGTAATAAGTCACATGTAACAGGTGACAGGTAACATGTAATAGGTTGCAGGTGACAATTGACAAATAACAAGTGACAAATAACAGGTAGCAAGTAACAGGTGACAGGTAACAGGTAACAAGTTACACGTGACACGTGACAGGTGACAGGTCACAAATGACACGTAGCAGCTAACAGATCGCAGATGACATATTACAGGTAATAGATCACATGTGACAGGTAGCAAGTTATAGGTCACAGGTAGCATGTAATAGGTAGTAGATAACAGGTGACATGTGACATTTGACAGGTAGCAGGTAGCAGGTAACAAGTCACAGGTCATAAGTGACAGATAATAGGTAACAGGTCACAGGTGATAGGTGACAGGTGACAGGTGACAGATAACAGGTCACAGGTGATGAGTAGCAAGTAACAGGTCGCAGGTGATAAGTAACAAGTTATAGGTGACAGGTGATAGGTAGCAGGTAAAATGTAACAGATGATAGGTGACAGGTAACAGGTAATAAGTTACAGGTGACAGGTGACAAGTCACAAGTAATAGGTGACAGACAGTAGGTGACAGGTGTATGTAGTAGGTAACAGGTCACAGGTGACAGGTGACAAGTGACAAGTGACAAGAGATTGGCAACAGGTCACAGGTGACAGGTAGCAGGTAACAGGTCATAGGTAACAGATAGTAGGTAATAGGTAGTAGGTCACTGGTGACAGGTAACAGACAGCAGGTGACAGGTGGCAAGTAGCAAGTAGTAGATGACAAGTAACAAGTAGCAGGTCACAAGTGATAGGTGACATGCAGCAAGTAACAGGTAATAGGTAACAGGTAGCAGGTCACAGGTGACCGGTGACAAGTAGCAGGTAACAGGTAACAGGTAACAGGTGACAGATGACAAGTAACAGGTCATAAGTTATAGGTGACAAGTAACAGATCATAAGTTATAGGTAACAAGTGACAGGTGACAGGTCACAAGTAACAGGTGACAAGTGACAGGTGACCGGTTACAGTTCACATATCACAGGTGATAGGTAACAGTTGATAGGTAGCAGGTAACAGGTCACATGCGACAAGTGATAGGTAATAGATAACAGGTCATAAGTGACAGGTGATAGGCAGCAGGTAACATGTGACAAGTAGCAGATAACAGGTCACAGATGATAGGTAACAGGTCACAGGTGATAGGTAACAGTTGAAAGGTTATTGGTGATAAATGACAGGTAGCAGGTGACATGTGACAGGTAATAGGTCACAGATAATACGTAACAAGTAACAGATGAAAGGTCATAGGTAATAATTAATAAGATAATATATAACAGGTCAATCATTTTTTTTTATACAAAAAAATGTTTTAGAAATATTGTAGAACGCTCCCTTTGATATAGCCACGAACATAATTCTAGATGCTCTGTTAGCAGTATTACACTAAAATTATCTCAACTCATTATATGAGTAAAGTCGATTAAAAAATTTTTAGTTTGATTCTTTTTAGTAATCTCTCATTAAGTGCCACCATAAGTTCTTTTTAAACCTTGTCGTGAGTTTCAAATAAGACAAGAAGTGCGAATAAAGTAACATGATACGTCCCACCTAGGTGTTTTTGCTTACCAAAACAGATGGAATCCATCACATGCAGGAACCTCAAAGCTAAACTCAGATGCAGACTTTCATCAACAGAGACAAACATGGAGGCAAGATAATTACAGGGGCAGGCCAGAAGCTGTTGTGCAGTGTTGAAGCCATACTTTAAAAAAATTAATCCTAAGAAGCCACTTAGTTAGGTTTAATAGCCTTAGCGGTTAACATCCACAACATGATTACCTTATATATGTCATGTATAGGCGTTACGTATATGTAAAAATATTATCATTTTGTGTTTAGCATTTAGGTAGAGAATTATTTTTTCATTGGAATTCATATATATAAGAGTGTAGGACTGAGACTGCTCCTTAAGAAAATAAGAGCTAATTCTCTACTGAGCACATTCATAGAACTAGAACATGCGTATGGTCTTAGGAGCTCATATGTACACCTCAACATACCATACACCTATGTTATAATATCTAGTATTCACTTATTACTTTGTAATTTCTCATATTATTTTCAATTACTAATCAAATTTCTAAATTTCTGATTTATTATTCTAACATGCTTATTTTTGCACTAATTTTATTTTGTTACTTTCGCTATGGCTGAAGCAGTTTTCTTGGCTGAGGCATCTTCTTGGAATCTGACAACAAAGAGATCATCCTGGCTTGCCAAGTGATGGAGTCAGTCCAAATTACGTGCAGCAGAACCTTTATCTCAGTCAGATTCTGTGCACAGAAGTAACAAACTCCCTTGTTCTGTTTTCTCTCTGGTCTGCATGGGGCAGAGCTTTTTTTCTCATTCTGGGAAGTCCTTCTGCCCCTAGCTTCTGTCTTTGTATCCTAAGATGTTTCCATCGTGTACTGACAAATAGTACTGCCTGTCAGACCTTAGGTACTACAAGTGTCGTCTATGCTAATTCTTTTCATGCGAGGCACCTCTACTCACCACTTTTACTGCCACTTGTTACTGGCAATCTGTGCTCACAATAACTTTGAATATTTGTTTCCAATTGTTATCTTGTACCACATGAATCAAACTTTCATCTTTTTTAAAGACCAATCATGAGAATACCACGATATCATAGTTTTCCTTTTCTTCATATTTGCTCTTGGAAATACAGTACAAAGTGAACGAGTGCAACACACAACTCTTAGTTTACAGCAATACTATTATTGGTTAAAGCCTCCCAAATGACACAGGGTTCAACAACCCGGTTCCTGGTAGGAGTAGGCGGGCAGGCTTGTTTCCACATTATAGTTCCATTCATGAAACTTTCATACCAAAAAAGGTGACAGTCATTCTGTTCCATCCTTAAAGTGGTTCTATTGTTAAATTGTCTAAAAGCATGAAGGTTTGTGCCTTCTGTTAGAGACTGTGTTATTACTGGATATATTGGAAAAAAAAGAGCAATGCTATATCCTATTAAATAATCATCTTAATAAGCCTCTTTTTTTTTTTAAGACTAAATCCTAATAAGCCTCTTAATACTTAATAAAATAAGTATTATATGAAAAAAAAACATTTAATATCTTAGGAACCTAAAATACATTTAATACTCTCTTTATTTAATAATTAAAAAATTATTAGATTGATTGTTTAGGAGAAAATGAAATTATTTTGGAAAAAATTTCTAGCCTACTGTAGCAACGAGAAAATGGGAACTCCTAATGTTTGCTTTTTGGCAAGTCATTTACAGAACATGGGTAAGTTGGATGCTGAAATTTAAGATATAGTTACTTGCTTAACAAATGTGAATAGAATCAGAGACCACTTTTTCAGTACTAAGGTAAGGCTAAAACTTCTTCCCACATATTGTCAAGATGGTGTATGTTATGCCAACATTCAGGATTAACAGTTAAGCACCAGGTCAAGATGAATTCATCTTGATCTTAAAATTTGAAGGGTTTGTGTACGGGTTTATGGAAGATTCACAGGCAAAACATTATAAAAAAGACATAATGACCCTTGAAGTGATTAAATATAGCGACCTACTTCTCTTTTCACATAATTTACATGTCACATGATATTCTTCAGAGATCTGCCAGATGGTAGATTCTTAAAAAAGCAGCTTACCATCATATTCACTCATAAGACATTGGAAAAATTACCAAGGCAATTGAACCCCTTTATTAGCCAGACACAATATGCCAAGAGGCATTCAGTCAAATTCCCTTCTGAAACGATCAAGGAGCTGCATAGTAAAATTCAGTATTATACTCTATGCAAATCATCATATATGTTTATGGCAAAGTTTCACAGAAAAGTTCAGAAAATCCCAGGAGAAGAAAGTTAACTATTTCAATTTGATCATACGCAGTTCCCTTTGAAAAATTTAAATATATCATATGCCATTACATGTCAGAGTGTGTGAACATGGTCACATGAAACCAAGTTACCAGTTAATTAGCTTTTCATCGCCAAACTACTTGCTTTTCTGAAAAAAAAAAAAAAAAAGAAAACAGTTGCCATACAATGAACATAGATGACATAAGAAACTTGGTTGAAGCAACAAGTTTTGTGAGCACACACACATATAGGCAACTGAAAAATCAATTTTGACTGTCAAGAAAGGTGTAATTTTGTGAGTTTGATGGTTCAGGAAGTAAATCACAATTTATGTCTACAAAGTTTCTATTACTACGAGGACCCATCAGTGTAAAGTGTAAACCATCTAATAAAGAAAGGCTTCAACGAAAAGGAGTAAAATATTAATGCTTACAGAAATTGTGAAAATAAATCTGCACAAATAGAACTTACGAGAAATAAACTGAATAATCCATCCAACAATAGGGATATGGTACAGGAACACTTTGACAGATGACCAAAAACCACTGCAACCAAAAGCATCAATAATAAGCATAGTATGATAACTGATAGGTATTCAAGAGTTCAAGAAGGAAGCCTTCAACCAACCTGAAGAGAACAATACAACCATATATTTCAAGTATTATACCAACTATTGGCCACCTGACAAAAATGAAGAAGAGCCCCAGAAGAAATGATGCCGAACCCTGCAAAAGAGGAAAAACAATGCTATTTATCTCCATATTGGATGCTTCATTATCCATTCATAAAGAACGTGTATGAAAATTATTATCACTGTTAATAAAGACAATAAAGAATCTAGGATCAGATGTAGTAGTAGAAGAACAAAGAACAAAAGATGCAAAAGACAGGCATCCTCAAAGGGGTCTCCGTTCATATGGATTATCTGCTGGGCTTAGAGCTTCATAATAGAAAGAAATGGAGAAAGTCAGAAACAATTAAGTGTGGGCTGAGAGCCCTTAAAACACAATATGTCAGATATTATGCTTCATTTGATCAGCATCAACAATTCTTTAATTCATTAGAGTTAGTACTTCAAGTAAAACTGACTCAACAAAAACTTCGACAGGCAAGTAGACAAGTAGCAACCATTTAAAAATTTTAAAAAAAAATCTTTTTTTTTAATCTAAACTATCATAGTTCTCAACAGCCTCAGTCAATGAGAGGTCAGGAAAAATGGAAATTCCAAGGAATTTATCATAAATAAATTGAAGTGATTTATTTCATAGAATACAATTAGCATCATATGACTTTTACTTGGAGTGCTAAAAAGATCTCAACTAGGTCTTGATGACAGAGATTTCTCACTATGCCAAAAAGAAGACAATGGTATTTTTCCGAAACAAGGGTGGCCTAGAGACATTTATGCAATATGGTTATTTGCACTGTGCTTTTACATGGCTATCAGTTATCAAACAGAAAGTTGGATACTTGGATTGGTCAAAGACAAATATCAAGTCAGAAAAACAGAAGGCGCTACTTCTCCTAAAATATGTACACATGCATACTCATTATATTTCTTTGCCACCACCAACATCCGTTAGCCTTTTGCACTATTATATGACATGCAAAGCAATCAATCTAGTTAGCAGAGCCAGAGAGGAGATTCCAATTCAAAGAACTAAGAAATCTTTTTTTTTTTTTTTTCTGTTCTAATGTAACCAATCTTGTAATGCCAAACAGTCTACTCGTATTCACTAATCACTAGGGAGAGACAGAGAGAGAGAGAGAAGAGAATATATTTTATTAATCGGCTGAAAAGTTCTCAGTCACTATACCTTATAGTTTCCTCTGTTAGTGAAGACCTTCCACATGGAACGGAAACCAAGCAAAATTGCTACCCCCGCCAACCAAAATATCTGATTCCAAAATGCCGAAACCAGTTAGGCACATACCCATCTCTATCACAAAGAAAAGTTAAGAAAATTTAGATTCTAAAAAGCAAGCCTCACATTTCCCAGAGCAAGCAAACCACGGTCAAAGAAAAGAACTACACCAAGAAATGTGAAAAAGATGCCGAAACCAATTAGGCCTATACCAATCTCTGCATGTTTGTCAAAATTTCCAAGGTGAAAAGACATTTAAAAAGAAAGAAACAAAAAACTGATAAAATGACCTATGCAATTTGTTTCACATAAATTATAAACTATGAACTCAAAGTTCAGCATGCCTCGAATGCTTACTCTTTATCTCATTTATATCATAGGCCATGTCGAATAGCAAGCAGAAGGAACTTTCAAAGAAACTGCAAAAAAAAAAAAAAGGAGAACAATCAGATCATCAATATACATGCTCCTAAAATGCATATACGAACTTAAAATGTCCATTAGCCATTGCAGTAACTGTTATTGGAGGAATGTATCTTCACATTTAAAAGGTTAGGGGAAAGAATTCAAGCACCTGAAACAAGGAAACATATATACTTCGATTTCTCATCAGAAATAAGACCATGTAATGTAATGTAGGTATGCACAATTTCTTAAGTGACCAAAATTATATCTTTGTATTATGCGGAAAAACCCTTTTTGTGAATAATAAAGGGTTGAGCTTCTTAGGACATTAATTTGTTTGATTTAGTGGTTCCACTCTACATTAGTCTCTAAAAAAATACCCTTTACTTTTTTTTTTTTTTTTACTTTTAGAAAGACACATAATTGTTAAAGCTAAACTGAAAGTTGCTCTTCTAAGTTGAAGTCCTTATTTGATTATAGCAAAGTGAAGCAAACAGAACCTCTAAGCTTAGCTGGGTTGAAGCCGAAGAATGTAGACACCAAGTTCAACGTGAGAACCGAAAGAGATGCTGCTCTAAGTCTCTGTATCTGATTTGGCGAGAATAGAGTGAAAGAAAATCTGGGTTTATTTCAGAAAAGGTATCAGAGTTGATCTGCATTTGACGCAAAGCGGTGAAAACTGAAAACTCAGATGCACATAAAAAGGACGAGAGAGAAAGGAGAAGTGAGGTGGTGGGAGTGGGACCTTATCAATGGGTCCTTGTTTGAGTCAAAGTTTATGGGCCTACAAAGCAAGAGTTGCTTAACTAGCCCAATCCAAAAGGATATGCAGGAAGATGGGCTAAGTGGGTTGAAGCATGACACAGGTATAACATCATCGAACAATCTTACTAGAAAAATCAGTAACTTGACTATCATTTGAGATTGAGTTTGTAGGTGGTTTTCTCGGTTTCATTATATTTGGTTTCTCTAGTTCTACAAAGTTTAGTACTGTGATTACCAATCTTAATGTTTTCGTAGAATTGGTTTATTCTATGATTTTATGTATTGATTTATGTGGCGAACCGAGTTTGAATTTGGTGTAATTTGCGCCAACATGGGCATAGAATCTTGTGTATGTCAAATTGTCCGATATGAAAAACAAAATACGTCGATAGATTTGTGAAATTAATGTTATCTTCGACATTATTAGCATTACAATTATAAAAGGCGAATGACAATTTATAGCTATCAAACTTGATTATATTGAAACAACCAAATAAATCCAGACAGTTTCAGTGACGAATTTTTTCACCTTTAATCGAATACTCGGTAACGAAAAGACGTTGTCACAAAAAGAAAACCATTTTTAATAGTTTGAAAAAACAAATACCCTTGAATCAGTATTCACAAGTCTCAAGATTGACAACACCTTTATTTGAGAACAGAGATACTGGAATGCATTTTACTATAAGTCTTAGCATTATTGATAAAAATGCGTTACCATGCTACTTGGAAAAGCTACGTGTAACACATTTTAACACAAATGGAAAGACAGTTGACAGAAAGGTTCTTAAAATGGCTGAAGCAGTTAGTTAGCAAAGCCTAGTCCTTGGGAGGAAATCCATTTCAGTGACTACAGGCTTAATGATAAAGACCACATGGTAGAGGAAGATCATTTACAATACAAGTAAATTGAGAAGCAGGTGAGGTTTATATATATGGATTTAACAGGATATAATATATTTTGACATATATCATGAAAGTAAGCACATATACCTTTCAAAACTCAAAAGACTCATTCCTTGTTATAGATCTAAATCTCACTCATAAGCCTCACCATGCAAAGAACATGGAGGACAAAATTAATCCAGTTGACGTGACAGTAAATGGCAGAGTAAGCACTAGATTTGTCCCCAATATAAGTCAGATGATGTGAGATTCCATTACTTGATCCCGAGCAGTTTGAGCTTTCACTACCTTTTGCAAGGCATCATGACATCTGAAAGTTTGAGCATTAGACCAAACATAGAAGTATCAGAGTAATTTCTGTAAGGGCTTATCAATCACTTAGGTTTAGAAATGAGAATAGGTTTAGAAATGAGAATAGGACCTGGTTGTAATTTGTCATACCTCCAGGGGAGATGGTCAAGGAACATGGATGGTGAAACAATAATATCTTTGAAGCTTTCTCTGTTTGCTATATAAGCTCTGTAACATTTTCCCCTCCCCTGCATTCTCCAAGACGTCTGAAGAGCAGTTTGAGATCTTTTCTCTTCCAGTACAATATGAACTACAAGTCCTGGCAGATACATTTCTGGGGGATCACCAGCTGACTGATTTTCAGAATTTGGAACAGTGTCTATAAACTCAGACACGGGATCATTAATTGAATGTTCGTCTAAGGCAAAAGGATTTGTAAATTCAGCATCATTAGTTTCAACAATTTCGTCCCTTGCCCTATTGTCAGTCCAGAGGGAAAAATTTTCATGCTCATTTTTGCCTGCAATATAACAGAAAGCAGTTAGAAAAACAATATACACAATTACCGCGCCAACTATCAGAATAATAAAATGATTTGCAACCTTCACTATCAAAAGGATTCGTATATTCACTACAGGCAGTTGTAACAACAAGATCCCTATTAATCTCCTCAGTCCAGAGTGAAACTTCTTGAACCTCTTGTTCCTTGTTGCCTGCTGCAATAGTGGAAATCTTTTTAGAAAAAGCACCTTTCACCAACCTAGTCTGACAAAATTTACGCAAATGATTTCCATCACTCATTATGGTAGCAACAATATGCATTCTCCAACATGCCAACTATTTTACAAAAGATGAGCAACCTTTATTATCAGTCTCACACTGGCTTCTGCAGATTTGTTGGTTTAGATCATCCCGGACAATGGCAGCTGAATAATAATCAGATCCATCCCCTGCCTCAGGCTTATTTCTCTGACATTTGCTTATATTAAGAAATCGATGGGCAAGTCTGAAAATCATGGCACTATCAGCTTTAGGATCCTGTGACAATGATGTGATTGCAGCTGCCCTTAGCCGCAGAACGGATCCAATTGAAAGGCGTGATGAAAATTCATTTCCAAATATAATGCTGCATCATAAAGATTGAAAGCAAGCAGTAAAGGAAGCTGAAAAGGTTACCCAAAGAGAATCAAACACCATCAAAGTAGTGTATTAATTTCACTAGTACAATTACCTTGTTACAAAATCTGAACATGCATTTGCCACAACTAAATCCAGACATGGCAGTGGCCCATATGCGTAAACATGCAGATTAGGGTAGCGGTTATAAAGCTGTGGAAAAGCTCAGCAAATAATTTAAAAATAAAATCAAAAGCTAAGAAGAAAATGTAGCATGTCAAAGACTAAGAAGACAGGAAAATGATGTGGAAAATCATTTCGTCAAATAAGGGTGTGTTTTATAAACTGAAGTTTGGCACTCAAAATTTAGTACTGAAATTTTTAGTGACGAAAAATTAAGCCCTGAATTTGTATGCAAAAGTTTTCATTTTAAGTGCTGAATGTATATTAAAGGAAACTATTTACATTTAATAGAATAAATTATTGCAACACTAAGAGAGCATTATCATTTAATGGCTTGCATAAGAAAATGTTTGCAGCTTACTTTATTAAATGACCTCCCATGTGATTAATGTTTTCAGCACTTTTTCACTTGGGAAGTGAACTGAACACCACAGAATCATTTTCAGTGCTGAATTGAGTTTTCAAACAGCCCAATTGTCTGATCTTACTTGAGTATTACATAAAAATATGCTAACAGAAATAGTTCTTATTTCATGAAAGTCTTGGGAAGTGTAACCTTCCCCTGGTACAAAGGGATTTTTGAAACCAGGAGACGAGCTAATTAAAATGCATACCTTAACCAAGAACTCAGTTGAGGTAAAATCTTATATCTAAGTTCCTGTTCTTATACATGAGTTGAAACAGAATCAATGCCTTTGCTGCCTTTTACATATTCCAGAGTCATTGACTAAAAGTACTGCTTGATTTGTAGGTTTCACCCTAGGATTTCAGCTAAGTCAAGCTAAAAACCTAATACAATTGGGACAAGCCTAATATCTTGCTTTCCCGCATTAAGATTTTACATAGATGGCGTGTATAGTTGCATCTACAATCTACATTCTCTAAGGAAGCAAGAAATATTTGTTTCCAAGTACAAAAATTTCAAAATATCTTTCAACTAGTACTTAGTTTTTAATACAATCAATATGGCAGATTGTTATATCTACAGAAGAAGAAAAATGAGAAAGTAAGCACATCCTTTTTAAGTGAGAAATGCCATACTTGCAATCCAAGCAACGCAGCTATAGCGCCCCCAAGGGAATGCCCAACTATGCGAACATTATATCCGTAGCATTCACAACCAACTCCCAGCAATGTAGAAAGAAAACCATTGGATTCAGAGTCTGAATTTCCATTTCCAAAAGCAACTATTGTAAAAAACGGAGTCAATTTTATATGAGAAACTTAAGTGTTTAAAATTAAATAAAATTACAATTTTATTTTGGGAATTGATAAATAAAAATTACTGTGTTTTACTTAATTACATAACCATTCTATGGTGACTATTTCACTCTCACAATAACACCGAAGAGTTTGTCATAGAAAGGGGAAAAGAGGAAGGAAAATTGAATTGTTATAATGGACTCTCCAGAATAAGGAACCAAAGCATTCCTTACCATGCTCTCCAGGATTTCCATCAATCTGCATAAAAAGTTCTCGTGCAGCCTCAACTATACCTGAATGCCCATGGTGGGGGAATGACGAGGTCACAGTTTTCTTGAGATCAGAACAAATGTGGCTGCAGCTGCAAACAGGAACACTTGTGGGACTAAAATAATTTATTCGAACATGTAAAAGTACAGTTTGGGGCATATAATCAATTACATATTGGAAACAAAACTGATAAGTTACATAGAAGGAAGATATAGAGCTTCCTGTGATGCTTTCTGCAGATATAAAGTGTCAAGGACCAACTTTCCTAAAAGTTTAAGTTGTTAGATGGAGACCCAAGTTTATACCTCTAAGTGTAACACACCCCCTCACGCAAGACCTTTTGGGCTTAAAGCATGGACAATGCACAAGGTCACTTAAATATTTAATTATAAAGAATGGGGGCGTTAAGGATTGAACTCCTGACCATCATAGAGGCTTTGATATCATGTTAAGGATCAACTCTCTTTAAATGCTTAATCTAATAGGTGGAGGTCGAGCCGCCTAGGAATGGTTTTATATCTCTAACATAAAGAACTCAATTGGCATGCCATTTGCCATTGTGGAAAGCTTAAAAACGTAGTTGATAGTAATGCAGCATAAAATATGTCATAATCAGATTCCTAGTCATGTGACCTGCTGCAAAGTCATTTCAAAACCATATATCTGATCTGACTACAATGACAGAGAATAGTACAAATTTTATCAGGTTGGACTTCACCTTAACATTTTGAAATTTATCAGAAATGTGTACTGGCTAGAAAAAGTTGTTCTCAAAACAGAGCCATTTTTTGGTGCTCAAAATAATACTTTTATCTTAGTGCTGCCATAAGCTGTCTACATTATCCCAGCATTCTGAAGGCATAAGGTGTTGATAACTTAAGCATGTTGACACAGCATTCGTTTACTTTGTCCATGGTGTGTGGATGTGCCCGAGGGTATGGAAACTTTCACCAGCAGTGGAGGATTAGGAGTGAGTCATTTAAGGACTCTTAGGATGCACATTCTCTTCACATAACTCTAGATAGACTGAATAGACAAAATATTTGGCTATAGTGAATTAAAGAAATGGATTTTATGAATATAGTAGGCAGAAGCAACTAATATGGATTTCCTTAAGATTTGAAGAAATGGCTATGCCACATGTTTTTACCCTCACATGAAGAGAAACAAAGAAAGAGGTACCCCAAGGAGATAGAAAAAAAGGGATTAATAGATATATGCAAATGCATATATAAGCTGTAGGTATTACAATGTGTGTGTGACAGTGAACTACAATCCATACATGAATTCTATAAAAGAATTAATTGGGAATTCTTGTCCATGATAGCGACTTTTCCTTTCCACCCTAGAGATCTATATCTGTGTGTATGTGTGCAGGGGGTGCGAAAGAGGGAAAGTGCAAAATACTTTATCAAACCAGCCAAGTCTTCTGCAGAAAGGGTGCATTCCTTGCATAACCCATCGGTTATTAGGTCCTCAGGGGTCTCAGTTCCACGTATAGCAATTACTACAGATTGTAGATGATGCAGAACCACAACAAAGTATGCAGCTTCACACTTGACCTGGCAAGGATATCAGACAAAAACAAGCCTAGTATAAATACAGACTCAGCCAGTATAATATAAAAAAAGAAACACTCACTATATCATACAAAAAAGTATGGAGTATACGTTCATCTCAAGTTGGATAGCTGAGTTTCCCCACATTTAAAATTAAAAAATCCAATCATTTGGGATCCAAAAATCAAGACTTATATACAGATTAATCCAAATGAAAAACAGGCCGCAGTTAGTGTGTTTGTATTGCATGGCAGATTAGCTTCCTGAATATGCCAAAATCTAGGAAAGTTCCTGTAAATCTCTAAACTGGCCAGTTCACTTATTATGTTCATATAATCAAACCAGTATATTAAAAAGATTAAACCCCCTAAACAAGGAAACAGAGAATTCTAGCAATGAGATATGACTAGCATAATAAGCATGCTTTTCTTAAATTAAGGCTGATTAAAAAATATCAAGTATGTACTGAAAAACCTCTCTTGATCAAATTTATAGTTAAAAATATTAGACAAGCAATAATTTTTTATAAAGAAGAAGTACTATTAGATGGAAGAAAGATAAATTACTAAAACAAGGAAATATAAAATGTCCTCCTTAGCAGAAACGTAAAGAAGAAACAGAAAAAGCACACTGACATCAATACAATAAGCCTCTCCAATCCCTTCAAATATCTATTAAGGAGACACCCTTAAAGAGGCATGGACCTAACAAGAAAAAGAGGCCATAATTCGCTCAAGGCTATAATGCCTGCCCTGCCTTGGTTTTACCAAACCCCCTAAAGCTAAACAAAAGAAACCATACTATTGTTGGCTACTGACATCTTCTTTTTGTTTTGTGTCAGTGTGTGTTTTCATGACAGAAGGATATGTTTATTGATGATGAGCTACCTTCAACAAAAAATCTTCCAACATAATGCCAGCGGCATCTTTTCAGCGTTATGTAATTTATTATTACTACTATCCATGTCCCTCTCTATATCTCTATGAAAACCTCGTGAGCTTTCCTACTGAATTTCATTAATCTTTTACATTTTGTATGGTTAGCCTCTGTCTCCTTTGACCAAAGCATCTCATGTAGAGTACATTTGGAAATTTGAATGCTCTAACCTGGTTGACTCTCCCACGTCTAAGCACTTCTGGAGGTAAATTGACATACTTTAGAAAGGCTGCAGCATGACCTCGCCACCAGTTATCACCATCCAATACAGGTCGTCTAAGAAGATGAAATAGGAACAAAAATTCAAAATGTTGAAAATGGATAAAGTAAAAAGAAATCAAGCATTCTATGAATTTATGCATTGAAAAAGATTGCAGAAGAGACATAGTGTAAAGAGAGACATGGAGGGACAGAGAGAAAGTAGGAAACCCAAAGATATATCAGTATGCTCGAGTGCCTGGGTACATATAGCCTAAACACTAAACCTAACCAACCAATGAATTCATTGCCTAGGCAAGAACTGTCAGGCTCAAGCCACTAGGCAGGCAAACAAGGAATAAAATATGGGCACAACTTTTCAAATGGCATCTACAGATTTAACATTTTTTAGCTTGCTGACATGAATTTGAAAATATATACATATTGTAACATTATGTGTTGATCTACAATATTAATACAATAAATTTTGTTTCTTTTGATGAAATATTAATGAAGAGAGAAGGAAAAAAGTACAATGGCAGGGAAAAGCATCTTTCTAAAGAAACTGAATGGAAAAGAAAGAATGAAGGATCAATCAAACTAGAGAAACACACCAATAAAGTAGACCTTGTATAAGTTACGAAGATCAAGTATCAGGACCATCTTGACCCTAACTACAGGTTCAATTACCAACCAATAACCCATACATGTAAATAGTTCAAGTCATAGTTATCAAATCGTAAATCGTATCGAGAATCGTTTTTTCAATTTTTGAATCGTGAATCGTGACGTATCGTACGATTCAGAAATACATTAATAAAACACTTAAATACACATGATTCCACATTAGAACATGAACATAATACTCAAAAGTCTCTAAATAAATACTTAAATCATAAGTCATTAGCCATAAGTAAGCTTATCAGCCATTATTTCAAATTTCAATAAACTTAAACCATATCATATTGAACCACCGAAAACAGAGATACAGGGCTGTCAAACCCAGACAAAGAGCCTTTGTTTTGACTACTGAAAACAGAGATTGGAAACCAGTGAAACCCACCACCCAGAAGAACCAGAAACGAAAAACAGAGGCAGAATCCAGAAGAACAGAAAACAGAGGTTGAGTGATTTGAAGGAGAAAACGAAACCCAGAACCATTGATACAAGTGGAGAAAAAACGAAATCCAAACCAAGAACACACAGCGGCAAGATCGAAACACTGGAAAGGGTCGGTTTTGTAATACCCATCTGTTTCCTTTAATTTCGGTAATTAAAATCTCTGCCTATTCAAATTCTACGATGATATTGGAGGAGAAAAAATTAAAAAAAAAAAAGAATGAATTGCAGAATTGTACGATCCGTATCGGTGATATGAAATCGCACCGATTCAGCTGATACAGCACGATTCCGAGCTTTCACGATTCAGCTTGTGATACGAATCATGGGCTTCACGAATCGTATCAAATCGCACGATTCGAATCGCGAATCGTGTTATTCTAACAACTATGGTTCAAGTTACTAAGAATTCAGTTATATATATCCATAAAATTAAAAATCCAAAAAAATACCACCTATTGCGTGTCCAAGGAGACAAAATCCCTTGTCTGTAGAGCCATGCACAAGGAAATATGAAAGGATTTCGTCCAAAATCAAGTAATGGACCCTGCATCATTTAATGCAGGATAAATGTTCAAATCAGGTTAGAAAAAAGCAAAACATTAATTTGGAATAAGTTTTGAATAGCAATACTGTATAAGCAGCTTCAGCAAATTTATGAAGAGCTGCAGCCTCCCTAATCTGCATCTCTGGTGCTTCGAAGGATTCTTCATGGGATTCTGAAGTTTTGCTATGGCTTTGAAGCAAAGCTAAACCTGAAAAACAAAAACTTCAATATCATACATTACGAAGAGGTAACATGAAGCTGAGGTGAAATAAATTCAGGATATATTCCTAGTGAAAAATTGGTGAGGTAAACATTATTCTAATGATATGCTATGTCATCCATATGAAAGTTGACCCACTAACACAAACATAAGTACTCCTATTTGGATAATAGTATACATCCAGCAATAGTTACATCCCTCACTTGATCAACTCAACCAAGGGCATATATTAGTACACATGCTCCTGAACAATGAAGTACAGCAGACATAATGGAAGCTGATATACTACCTAATAATGTATTTTCTTGCGTTCATTTAAAATTTTTAAATACATTGATTTAAAAAAAAAAACGCAATAAACCACTAAAACAGTGGGTGGCCTCCCCTATTCCTTTTGTCTGAAACCCAAAGCATATGACAGTGAATATCTAACTCAAGGTAATTCCACCAAAATTTAAGTAAATTCCCTGCAATCAAGAACACCAGCATATTTAAGGTAGACATCTATTGGCACATTTTCCATTTCTTCAGAAAAGAATTTGATTATACACTCTTATTGCCATCGTTGGTGACATCAAAATTCGATAAAACTCAGTAGACAAATTTAAGTTCTCAAACTAACTACCACATTAAACTATGGACAAATAGAGGAGGTAGAAGGCAGCAAGCAATTGCATTTTTCTTTTCTTCTTCATTTCCCTTTCTGAATTTCACTCACTTCCTTTAGAGCCTGTTGGCCGTGCTGTGACATCAACAAAAGCTGCTTTTCAGTTAAAAAAAAGAGGTACTTCTTCGTTTTTAAATAGTTGCTTTAAACATGTTGCATTCGTGAATGGACAAAGCTATTCATGCTGCCTCTTATTTTACGCCTCCCTTTATTTGCTTGTAACACATGCTATATATTCAATTGATGGATTCAGATCCTAAAAACAACAATGCTTTTGAATAAGTATGAGTGATCTAATGAAATAAAATGGCTTCAAAAGAGCTTAGACCTAGAGCTAACATCATATAAACCTAATCGAGACACTGTAGAATAGGACAAACCTCTGTTAGTATCCTTCTGAGCAAGAGTTAAAGTCACTCCTAATACTACTGTTATTATACCTACCCAAGCTATGCCATTTGTTATAGAAAAAGAGAAAGAAGCTGGGCTGCAAGTAGCTCCTAATATTACTGTTATTATATATTTTTGTACTAATATTTTTTTAGTCATATTCTGTTCTATTTTAAGCCAACCCCATCTAGTGGGATAAGGCTGGGTTGTTTGTTGTTATTGTATATTCTGTATTTCTGTTCTATTTTGCTGTTTTGTTTAAGAAGGATATTATACCCTCCTTACTTGACAGAGAACTACCCGAAATTGCCCACTGACTGCAAGAATTATCAGCAAACTTACTGATTTTCTTTGTAACTATTTGATCTATGTAGCACAGTTTCACTTTCAACTATAGAAGCCCTTCAGGATGATCTTGCATGACATACACCTACCAGAAAAAAGGCCATCAAGGTATGGAGTAAAATTTCAACAAACCTGCCAGGAGTTCCATATGCCCAGTTCCTGAAGCACGATAAGCAACAAGATCACCTAATAACCGTGCAACTGAATAGACTTCATCTTCTTCCAACACACTCCTACAAAAGTGATTAAAGGACCAAAGGTCAGAGTTAAAATATAATGAAAAATTTTATAGGCAAATCAAACGTCAGGTGTATACAGGTATTTGACCCGGCCCAGACAACACAAGGTCTCGCGTATGCCATTATCAAACATCTCCCTATAATGGCATTTCCAAGCATTATCATGGGTTTCATAAAAAGATCTCCATCTTAGAACATCAGATCCCACAAAACACTGTGCGAAGGCAACAAAACACACCATGATCATGAATGAAAATAGTAACTTCTGGTTCCACCAGCCAGAGTTCAATTTCAATTCTGCATTACAATAATTGCATGACTGTAAGATTCCCAGAGAAAACACAGCAAAGAATCCTAAACTTAATAATGACAGAAGCATATAAGACAGTAAAAAATCAGAATAAGGTGAGGGGGGACCAAAGGCAGGATAAGTACAAATGATATTGCCTAACAAGCTAAAGGGATCATGTGTAAGAAGTTATTCAGTATTCCCAAGGTTAAATAAAGTTTTCATGTCAGTATTTTAAGTGGATTATAAATATCAGTTATTCCTATAAAGTTAATTGTGCATTTGTTTCTCCAATAGAATCCAAACACAGAAGTAACAAATTTAAAGCCAAAACCATTAAACTTCAATACCAATGAATTAGCTAGCCAAATTCGGCATAGAGCTAAACAGAACAATCAGAACAATACTGTACTACAAATTTCATGAGCAATCGTAGTTAGTTAGTTACTAACAATATCTTATTAAAGACCAGGATTGTAAGAATTACATCATTCCGATTACTCTAAAGAAGCATTTGGTAGGTTGACATCCTAATTTCCAAAGTACTTGGAAACTTAATTTTAAGATGTTTAGGAATGAAATATACGAAAAATTCAAGATCTTCATGTTAGTAATGAAATATCAAACATAGGGATTTTGAATTTTTCTATATACATTACAGCCAAGTATCTAGAAATTGGGATCCATGATTGTGTTTTTGGTGTTCAGCCCATGGTAATTTTATGGGTGCCTCCGTCTCTGACTGGCAGAGAGATTGGGCAAACTGCTGCATTCTTAGTTTCTCTATTATCTTTCTGTTTTCTCTCTTTTGTTTCGGTTTGTTGCCGCCCCTGTTGTATTTACTTTCTTACTCTTCTCTCTAATAAAATTTATTTTTCTCTATAAATAAATAAATAAATATATAGGGACCCAAGCACTTTGGAAAATAAAATTTTCACTCTCCAAATGCTTCCTAGGTGTAATTAGGTTGCATAGCAATTGGACTTTTCATAAATTGCTCATGGGGCATAGTTTCTGTTATCAATTTGGACTGGAAGTGGATGGAAGAGTTCTAATTTCTAAAATACTAAGACACAAGGGGTGAAAGCATAATTAAGACAAAAATGCATGAAGGGAGGCACCTTACACAAAACAAACATAATACATGAATGTAAGCAGAACCAATTTGCAAATTAAGACATGAGAAATGTAATTTGACCATCCAAAAGAAAAAGACAAAATCTCCAAATGTTTACCTTCTTTCTGCTCATAATAATCAATGTCAACATTGAAGTAGAAGGGGAAGAAAAGATGAAAGCATACATAAAGACAAAGATGCATGAAGGAACTCACCTACCTAAAACACAATCACTTGATGTTCTATTGTTCGAGAAATAGTCAGCAGACTTTAGTATAAGGTAAGTTGCACACAGAAATTGCAGCACTATAACCACCACTGTACATCGACTCCACCAGAGCCATTTCTTATACCTTATCTATTTCTTGCAAAATAATAAAACATATCATGTTAATTCAAGCAGTCAGACTTATTGATTTAGATTTCACAATAATCAATCAGTCTTACATATTTAAACTTTTCTTCTACTTTACATTTACTTTGAAACATACTGTGATTGACAAAATAAAAGCAACAAATACTAAAACATTTAGAAAGCTAGTTGATAGGAGCTAAAATTTGCAGACTGTACAGGCAATATTTCTACTCTTCCAAGAAGTTTCTACTCGCTAATTTCGTAGCCTAATTATTGTGAATAATCTTTAGCATTGTCAGGTTACTTGTGCTTTGATTTTCAGTATTGTTGTAGCAAGAATTCACTAAGTAGGAACTCTGGGATTACCAGGAAACAAGGAAAATTCTTAAAATATTATTCATAACCAAAAATATACATTGTATCTTGTACTACACATAGCAGTTCCTTTACAAGAATAACAAAACTTGACTGAAATCTAGCCAATCTTCTAGAGCTTTTCTAGCCCACATCATATCGTAATAGGACTCTAATTCTACAATATTGACCTTAAAATTGCCCAAAATAGCCCAATAATATCTAAAAAAATAATTAATACGAAAATTGCATAAAAATCATATAAATCAATATACATTTATAATTGAACCCATTTGTCCTACATCATACGCACTGAAACAACTGTCCTGGGGTCTAGTACAAACTTCTCACCAGAAATCTAGCATATGCCCCAGCTTGGCTAACAAAGCCAGTTAGGTTAACTGCTCTGATATCATTTGCCACAGTCAAGGGACACATTAGCCGCATGCACCTAACCCTCATAAGAGTGACAACTGATGGCGACAGCACTTATATAGCCCCAATTCGATAAGCTTCTAATCTAGTACTTATGATCATGGGTAATCAGCCAGATAAAAATTAAACTTTTCAGTAGAACTTGCCTCTGAGGCCCTGCAAACAGCCAATTGGTCCTCAAAAAAAAAAAATGTTTTGTTCAAATTTATATCCAATAAAACGTCAAGAACAATTCTCCAACCTCAATTGAGCACAATTTCAATTCTGCAACAATATTAGAACCAATCAAAATTCGAAATGTTTATCACCCATTTCACATAACCAAACTCGACTCATTAAGCTGCAACTACAACAGCATCGAAACAAACAGAGAAAAGAAAGGACAAACACATGGTATATGGCCTTACGACTCCTATCCTTAAAAAATTCCGCGCTTCCCAATGAATAAATTGCTCGATTACCCGTCTCTCTAGGCGTATCACTGCGTCAACAGCGTTGGTGCTCTCGGAGGGAGACTCGAGAATGAACCTGGCAGCATTTTCTTGCGCAATTCCGTTTTGTACCATGACTACAATCCTAACAAAGGCGGCCAGAGACACAGCCACAAAAGGGACCACGAATCGGGGATTACAGAACCGGTAAGTTTCGAATACGAGAAACCCACCAACGAGGACGACCAACATGTTGGAAACTCCCAAAACGATGCTGGCGCACCTCAGGTTTCTGAGGGTTGAGACCCCCATTGCCATTGGGCACCCGTGAACAGGGAAGGGCGGGGGGGTTTAGCAAGGGAAGGAAATCATGAGCAGGAGATTGAAATGGTTAGACTGAGAAGGGACGGGAGGTGTAATCTTGGCGCAACTGCAATTTTTGCGAGCTCCACGTTGAGGGCCAAAACGCCATGAGCGTTTGGCCTCACATGACTGGCATGACTGCAGGATCCCTTGTCATTCCCCGTTGGTGGCGGAGGACTCACCCAACCCAATGGGACAAATTATTGAGTCCTCCTCAACGCCACGTAGGTGTTTCCTCCGACCAATTATAGCTTGAAACGTAATGTATGAAAGCCAGGTTAATCTACTATATAATTTATAATTTTTTTCCTTACTCAGCCAGGACTAGTCCCGTTTGTGTACTGAGATTATCTCTTCCTGTAAAAGTTTAAACTCTTAATTATTTAGAGCACTTAATCACTTAACTTTAATTTATTTATTATTTAAATTATAATTTGTAATCTATTATCTATCATCTATAATATTATAAAGGTAAACTTTTAAGTTCTTCAAAAAATTATTGTTACCTAATTAAACACAAATAAAAAAAGAATAAAGGTGAAAATACACAATTCTTTTTATAACTACATTCTAATATTTTACTTTTATAACTACTTTTAACTGTTTTCATACATATTTTACTTTTCACAATATTATTTTTATTTAAATAATTAATTTTATAATTATAATTAATTAATAATTAATTAATTAACAATATAACTATACAAAAAATTTAACAAATAATTGAATTCAATAAATTTATACTATTATAAAGGAAATTTTTTTTGGTGTTTAATTTTAAATTTTTAAAAAATTACTAATAATTAATTAAATATAAATAAAAAATAGATAAAATTATAAATATAAATATTTTTTTGACAATTACATTTTATAATTACAACTTTTAAAATATATAAAGTTTTTTTATATATATTATTATAATTGATTTTAATTTTTTTTACTTTTTTACTAAATTATTTTTATTTAACTAATGTTAATTATACTATAATTATAACTAATTAATTTATAAAATAATTATATGAACAAAAATTTGAAAAAATATAAATTGAGAGATATAATATTGCCTATTAAGACATTAAAAAAATTTCTACAAAGTAAAATATAATTGGGTATGGTACATTAAAAATTGACTTGAAATTATAATAAATACTATTAAATAAGGTATATTTCGAATGAAATTATTACTCCATCCATTTTTTTTATTTCGTTTAAAGTATTTACTACTTAAGTAAAGAATAAGAAATATAATATTTATTTATTTATTTTAAGATTAAATTTTAAGTTAAAATCATAAGTAACCTTATCAAAATTATAGTAAATAATTTTAACTATTCATTTTGGAGGAGTTAAAACTAATTTAAATTGAATAAATTATTTTCTCCACCCTGCAGTTGCAATCTCAACTGTAAAATTTTTATAAAAACGTTTTATGTAAAAATTATACAAGAAACTTATTTATGAATTTTTTATTTTCATTTTTATCTCATACCAAAGATTAAGTTATTAATAATTTTGTTATGCTAAATATTTACATAAGGATTTATTGACACTTTTAATTATTTATTATCACTCTTATCAAATTAATTTTAATTTGATTTTTCGAATTATAAGATGCCCTTTTTATTTAGTTTTAGTCAAATACTAATCCATGGTCATTTTTATATTTATGTACATATTAAAAAAAATATATAAAAAATAATAATTTAAAAATTATATGGGAATCATATGAAAAAATAATTAATTATTAAAAATTTTTTAAATGCACAAACAGCCGATCCCAATACTTTCAACCGTGCATATCTCCTTTTCGATTATGAATTCAATAACATTTATATTTTTTTATCAATTTGAACTTTCATTATTTTTTTTCACGTGAAAAGATGAACTAATGTATTTTTGTGAAAAAAACGAAAAATGAAAAATTGTTCATAAAGAATAGAAAAGAAACAAAGATATGGAGGAGTAATGAAATAATTAGAAATTTGCTAATACTAAAAAATATTTGTATGTTTAAAATGAATTAATAATTAATAATAAATTTAGATAAATATAAAAGTAGTATTTAATTATTAATAAAGAATAAGAGTATTTTTAAAATATCAAATCAAATTTAGTTTAATAAGAATGACAATAGATAATTAAAAATGATAATAAACACTCTCAATATTTTTATATATAATTAATTTTTTTTGTAAATAATATATACAATCAATTTATCAACAGCTAGCATTTAAAATATCGATGTGACTTTTGATTAGTATTTTTTTATTTATATAATTATTTTATAAATTAATTAAATAAATATAATTTGATTATAATTATAAATTAATTAGTTAAATAAAAAATTTTGAAAAAAATTAAAAGAAGTTAATTTTATGTATTTAAAGGTAATTATAAATATAAAATGTAATTGTAAAAAAATATTTTGTATTTATAATTTTATTTTATTTTTATTTATATTCAATTATTAATAAATTTGAGACATCCCTTTATAATAGCGTTTACAGATAACCAAACACATGATTTACCGCCGTCTCTCTTGTTTCTCAGTGTGAGACTCCGCTGAAGCGAGCGGCCACCGACGCGGACACGGCAGCAGCGGCCAGCCCCCAGTGCTCACGGCTCACCACTCTCAGCCCCGCCCAGCCCCTGCCCCAGCATCTCCGATGATTTTGATTGACTTGTAACGGTGAGTGATCATTGGAGTTCTCTTTCCACATTAACACAAAGATAAGCCTAAGGTCAACCATCTATCTTCTATTCAGTTTATTAGGGTTTGGTTATACTTGGGTTTAGAGAAGGCTTTTGCTCCCAAATGCAATCTTATTGCTATATATTTCTCATGTCTTAGATTCATTGGCCTTCATGAGTTACAGTTCCAATTTGGCTTGTTTGTTGCCTTGTGCACTGATTATTAACATTGATATTAGTGCTTTCATGCCCCTAACTACTTTAATTTTAATCTCTTTGTATCTTTATGTGCTTTCAGACCGTTAGCATATTTCTATTTTGGCTTCTCGGCACTGTGATGTTGATCAATTTTTAAATTCGTCTCTAAATTATCCTTGATTCCATTTCCTGTCTTGAGATTTCCTTATCAATTTAACAAAATGCTTATAAGCTACTTGATGAAATGCCCAGTTTGGGTTAGTGGGTTAAATGCTTCTTGTGTAGAGGCAGTTGAAATTTTTAATGTGATAGCATGAAAGTGCAGTGCTGAGATCTCACCAATAGGCTGGGCATTTCATTTGGTTTGTGAATTTACTAGCATTGGTTGCCAGCTTCTGTGCTTGTTTGTACTTCAGATCCACCAATGTGTGGGATTTATGTAATTTCTCTCTTTTTGTTTGCATATGATTCTAGCTGTTTTTTTTTTGTTTTTTTTTGGGGTAAATGCTTCTCAACTATAGTAATAACTTCTGAATGTGCTGATGGTTTCAAGATAAAAACTTGTTCTTCTTTTTCCAAAGTCATCTCTAGTATGTTTTATTGCATTTTCTGCAGAATCACAATTCATATGAATATGGGTATTTTTTTTTATCTGATGATTTGACATAGTATATGCTTGAAAATGTTTGCACACATGGAGCTATTGCATGATTATTGTAGTTGATTAAATCTACTAAAGACATAGAGCCTAACTCACCTAACCCGCTAAATATTTTGATGAACTGTTGAATGATTTTCCTTTATCCTTTTCTGCATATATATGTTATGCTGAGAACCACTAAACTGGAAAGAACAATCATCAAACACCTAGAAGATGTTTATGAGATAATTGTGATACCTACTTTGATTTATTAATTAATTCTTGAGTGCATATATACATGCAATAATGTGTATAACTGTATACCCATTTTGCGACCATGATTAGGAATTAGTAATTTGTTAAGATTTCTGTATAGAGATGGCAAGCAGAGGACGTGGACGTGGACGTGGACGAGGAGGAGGACCCTTGATCAATGCCCGTCAAGAGCCATTTGTGCTTTTTCCTGAGGTAACTAGACCTATCCATAGTTCCATTCATTTTCTCTGTCTGCTTAAGAAACCTATGCTGTTGTGTACATTGGATTCATTCTCCATCTGAAACAATAATTGAACTGACATAGACAAGGACCGGCTTATTAACTCTTGATTCTGCTGTTTGACTACATTTTAGTGTGGATGACAGTTCACCTCCACCTGGGCTGGAAGGTTGACAATTAGTGGGCCTCCTTTGACCGAACATAAAATTTGTGTCCAGTACTTTGATAATGTGTTCTTTTTTACGTTGAAATGCAAGGTCCTCTATTATAAATGATTTGTTGAATGAACTATGCAAAATCTTCTGAACTTGTTTATTAAAACCTCAAAATTATTTCTTCTTTACACGAAGAACATAATTGAACTCAGGAAACTAGCAAGAGGGTGGATTGATTATTACTGAGGGTTCCAATAGATATAAAGGGTGGCCCAGTGCACAAGGCTCTCACCATTGTGCGGTTTGGGGAGGGATAGATATATGCAACCTTAACTCCTGTGAACGGAAAGGTTGTTTCTACAACTAGAACCCGTGACCACCGTCACAAGGCTGTTTGTTGCACCAAGGCTCACCCTTTTTCTTCCATTAGATATAAATAGGAAAAATAAAATAAAAATGAAAGACAACTCTCTCCTGCTTGTTCCCTGCTCTATTGTGAATTATTGTATAATTAGTGGGAGATGATTGTGTATTGGATAGTTCAACTTTATTTTCCTGAGTTTCTTTTTTGGGTATATACATATATACATTGCAATGAATAGTCATAGGTTGCGTGACTGCTCATTATTGTCAATATGATGCTGCAGGATGTTAATTTGCCTGATGTTAAAGTGGATGATATTGATGTCAATATGAAAAGGTTGCTGAACTGGAGCAATAAGTTGCAGAATTATTGGAAAGCCTCTCCGTATCTTCTGGAGGAAACAACCTTAAAGGGTTAGCATTAAGTTGTCTTTACATGATTTATATATAGCGAGATGTCAAAAAATTAAATAAAAAATAGAAAAGATGGTAATAAAAAAATCTTTGACAATGATACATAATTATAGTGGTAAGAGATGTCAAGTAATATGTGATTTCACGAGGATCCTTGGTTCATGCTATATCAAGTTAAAGCAATCAATTATCATGTCTAATTCAAAAATTGTGGGCTATTCTTGTATCATGTGTGAGTTTATGAACACATAGTTTTGTGTGCTTTTAAAGAATCATATAACAGCACCCCCCCCCCCTTCCAAAGTCTCTGGCATATATTAAATAATTTATTTGGATTTGAGAATTTTGTTTGATTTCAAAGCTATATAGGATATGGTTGGCTAGATCTCCTGTTTGAGCTTAGCCAATTAGTTAAAATACAAAGACATAATGCAAGTTTACACTTCACAATTTATGTCTGAGCAGCTAACTAAAGATTTTTAGGCTCAAAGGAAATAACCAAACTCAAATATTAAGTTCAGTTTGTCCTTTTGAAATAAGCTGGTTGCATGGCTTGTTGTTAGTTGATTCTTTGGTTTAGTATTCATAATCACTTTTAGAGGGGGAAGGCAGAGAGACAGAGAGCGACGGTATAGTATTGTCAAAAATGAAATCCAGATTCCTTTGGAATGAAGAACATTCAGACATTTATCCTTGGCCTGAGGTAAGGACTTAGAAGACATGTTACTTACACTGTAAATTTAACTAGTAACTGCACCAGTACTATAAATTATATGCATTTGATGCTAGAATATATTCATGCTAACAACATCTCGGTCTAGAGAAGTAAGAATGAGAACTACAACAGAATCAAACACTCAAATATATGAATTTGATTCAATAAAATTTTACCAAAGCGCAAAAATTAAATATATCAAATATTCAGGCGTGATTTGACTGTTTGGTGGACTTGTTGACCTTGCCTAAGGTTGAACTCAACTTTAAATCTTCACCTTCTTTAACATGCCTTTCATTGTAAATAAACAGTAAAAAGCTTCTCTTAAGTATATCATAAACACACACAGGTAAACACACAGAAATATATACGACTATGAATAGGTTGATTTTTTTGGTGAATTGAATAGGTTGAATACTTGAATTTGACAAAGATATAAGATAGAAATAACCTGTAAAGCGCAGATTTGGTCACCAGACACATGATGCGACTTGAGACACATCGCGATACAGCAAAATCCAACCATAAGGACATCAGACTACATTTACATATGGATAAGAAATTCCTAGTTTCTTAAATACAGATACATATAAGTATCAAATGTTAACCAATACATGAAAAATATGTCTTATGTGTTCAAGCTTCAAACATGCCTAGAATCTGTTTCAATAATAGGATATTGGAATCTATTATTTTTTATTTTGACAGGACAAGTAGGAAGACTGTATTGAGGTGTCAAAAGCTTGTATTGAGTGTTGGTGCCCAATACACTCTAAAAGTGTAAATGCTTTATATATATAAATATAAAAAATTGTGAATATAATTTTACAATGGGTGAGTGAAATATGAAATACAAGCTTCAACCTAACATGCACTCCTCATTGCATCGTACCAAATAAGCCTAAATTATATTCCATTTGTGAAGTATAGGTTAATTTCTATCAATATAAGGAAGTGACTTAATGCTACATCCCACATTAGCCGGGACTGGGAGTGAAAGGGTTCCTGGCATATAAGCAGGTTTGCATCATCAAATCAGCTAGACGTATAGTCTCGAAAACTTTTCTTTTTTTTTTTTAGGTAATAAAACTTTTTTCTTTTCAATGCTATCATGGTACCATATTTGTCCATAAATATCTGGCTTCTCCCTTCCCCAAAACAGATACTAGCTTTCCTTGTGTTAAACTTCATTGAAATATTTTTATTTTCTTGTTTTATTGTCAGAGAGCCAAAGGATGCATGTAGCAAGATTTTCTGATCAGAAGAAGGCCATGTTTACCCGTGATTCTCTGTCACAGGTTTTAGTGTTCAATGATTTTCCTAAGGAGTTAGTTCAAGGTGTGAATAATGGAAAATGTTTCAGGGCAGTTGTTATGTTTTATATTAAAAAATACTTCTGTTTTTCATTATGCATTTTAGGTTCCTGTTAAGGGCTGCTTTGACCTTAAATTGGTATTTTCAGGTACATCTATACGGATGCCAAGCCGAAAAAAATTTCGATGGAACCCAGAGTCAGGTTTGATGATTTCATATGACCTGTCTCTTTTTGTTTGGTTTCAGCTGTTGGTTATCCGCAAATGCGAGTAAGTTATTCAGAGTTTAATGATTAACACAGAATAAGGTTCACCTTCCCAGTGCAAATAGATCCCACTCTCTTTAAAGAACTTTTTGAAATTTTCAGTACTTAAGATTCACATATATACCATTCTACTGAGCAGTATATGTACATATCGTTTCACCATTCTAGAATGTAATATTGTTATATAAATGTTTGAAAGCTCTGCTGCAGAAACTGTTTTTGTTGGATTGAAACATTTTTTGGAACTTCCATAGGATTTATCCATGTTTTTGAGGCAGATCTTTGTTTACATAGAATACATCATAAAGCCTTCAGATTTTTCTTTAGACTGATTAAGATTTTTTTGTGACAGGGATGAAGACATTAGATTTCTTTGAACAGCTTGAGAAGAAGGTCCAGGTAGATCACCTATGTCTTGCCTATATTTTTTCATGGTAACAAGACAGTGATAAGTGATAACACTTTCAGTCAATTCAGTTATGGATTCCGTATTTAATTCATGGTAAGTTCAATTATATTGTCACTGGGTGGGTATATCGTGGACTTCCTGAGTTCTTTAAGGCCTAGCACTTGGAATTGAACCTTGGAATTGGAAACTCCAATTCCAAATTTTCAGGTTTGATATACCTTTTCAAATTAGAATCTAATTCCTAACAACATTTCCAAGGAATTGAAATATAACTAAATAAAGCTCTTCTCAATTCTTAACCTAGACCCTAAGAAATCTGATTTGAAGAAGCAAGAATTAATAAGAGAATATTATATTTGCCTTTTCAATTCATTGTGTTGGCTGCTACAAAAGGATTCTATGTTGGGCTACCCCCACTTGTCTGGTGAAATCCTATGTTGATGATTCTTTCACCTGCAGGGCCGAGAAGATAAAGGTGAAAAGGAAAAGAAAGATGGAGAAAATGAAGATGAAGATGACAATGCAGAAGATGAAGAGGGCGAGGAAGACTTTAGTGATGATGATTATAATCAGGTTCCACTGTAGCCTCTACTTTGGTGATTTAATTTTGCCATTATTGGACTCAAGTTGGTGCTCTCTATAATTAACTAATACATTGCATTAACAAAAGCTTATCCATCAAAAGTTTCAAATTGAAGTCAGAGATAAAAGAAGGTTAAAATTTAGCCAGCATCAACTATGAAATGCTTGCACTTATAACATGTCCATGTTGAAACTTTCATTAGTTAAACTCTGTCAGGGGGTTTGTGGACCATGACTTTTGAAATTTGAAAATAGATATGCTGAGAACACCTAACAGGTTGATAATGGTGACAAATTTTCATAGCTGTAGCAGTATATCATCTTTCCCCTTTCTTTGTATTTGTGAGAAATTAATTATCCTCATTAACACAAATAACCTTGTCAAGGGCTTTATGATGGGGCAAGGTGCTGCAGCTCCAACTGATGATTGATTAGTTCTCCGCTCTCCCTCCACTGCCCTCCAAAACAAAAATAAAATATGGAAAAAAGAGAAAAGAGTAGGGAAGGAAAAGAAAATTAAAACATGAAAAACGTGAGGTTTGATCTATATTTTTCTTGCTCCGAGCTTTGTGAGGTTTCTTTGAAATTTTAGAAATGAATTCTATATGGAACTTGGCATTTGTTGTTCAGATGTTACACATATTACACTTCCTTTGATATCAGGTGCAGAATAAACTTATTCCAGCATTCAATGGAATTTGTTTGTAAAATTGGACTTCATGGCATATGGGGATTGATGTGTCACTTCATGGCATTTTTCAGTAGTTTGGGGTTTGATGGTAGTGGTGTGAAGAGTTATTTGATATGTCAATGGTTTCCCTATTTTTCTTTTCTGTTGTGGGTGTGGTATGATTTGTTCTATGATATGAAGCATACAGTTGCAAAAGCAGTGTGTTTTGGTTTTCATGTTGAAAGGCGAAAGTACAAGACATAAGTGTCTAACTCAATTAAAATCTTGCAGAATGAATATTTTGATGATGATGAAGATGATTATAACGATGCAGATGATGGCAATGGTATTGTCACTTTACTGCTCCATTGCATTTCTCATTTTTCATTCATTTTAATCATCTTTCATACGAATTCAGCTGTGGCATGTTTTGTTGTATTCAACTTCTCAATTCTCCTGCTCAACCACCATTTGATACTTACATTTTCATTTATTGCAGATGAAGGTATCTACTAAGATATCTATACGGAGGATGATTTTCTGCTCATCCCGTGACAGCTTATGTACAAGTGTTGCATCTTCCATTTTTAGTGTTATAAGTTGAGAATTCAAATTGCACCTTGGCCTTTTCTTTGTATATTTGGCTTTGGCCGCTATTTTTAGCTTAAATCATATATTAGTGTCTACCTTGTTATAAATGGTTAAAGAAGTCTACTGCTTGACCACAAAGAAATATGGGTTGGTAGAGAAGTTGAATAAGTATATCTTAGTTGTGTATTTACATTTTTACTTTGGCCCATTTGCTGGTAATCTCAGTTATTTCATCAAGCATCCAAGGAATTGAGTTTGGTTCATTATATCACAATGACTCGTTTTTTTTTACTTTTGGGGGGGGGGGGGGGGGGGGGGAGAGCTGGGGAAACCGAACTGAAAACAAGAAACCGAAAAAAAGCAGAGATGCCACAACACATTTTATGAAGTTTTAGTTGGAAATTAAAAAAGTTAAAGATATGGCCAATTGTACAATGTTTATAATTTACACTTTTAATTATTTGGGGGCTGAAATTGCATGATATGTTGTCCACTTCTCACCCTCTACCAGAAAAGATTATATTATGTATTGTTCTCATAAATGAAACTTATTTCATTATTTTGCATCAGCAGGAAACCCAACATAGAGAAGTTCTTTTACTCCTAACTAACAACAATTATGTAATTAATTGTAAATCTGTTAGCTTATTACGTGTCCTGGGTCTTTCTTCACATGAGGATTTTTCTGTTTAGGTTTGATAAATTTTCTCACCAAATGCATAATATCTAATTATTCATATTGCTGATATCAGTATGTCATATAATATTTCAAGTGTTAATTTGGTGGGTATGATCATCCAACCTGACCTAATTTAAAATAAAATGTGTGTTTTGGTTGGGTCAAAAATCTTTAACTCATCTCCATTAGAAGCCTATTTGTTTTGCATACTTTTATACACAACTTGCATTTCAAACGGAAAAACACGCTTCTTGATATAATTATTTTCTCAACAACAAAATGTTGCTTTTCTTCAACGTGTGTCCATAACGCCAAAGTGATAAAAATCAAACAGGTTGTAGGTGAGTTTGTGCATTTTGAAATTTTAACTGGACTCAATAATTTGACTTTATTATTTAATTTTTAATGCTAAACAACGTTTTGAGGATCATCACTAATACAATATCAATTTCCCAACCTGACTTGAATTAACTTGAATAATTTTTTCGTTTTTTATTTTATTTGAATAATAATTCAACTTAATGATTGGATTGATTTTGAAAATTTTTACAAACGTGACCCATCACAATCCATTAACGCTCGTCAATTATATGGTTTTAGATTTAATGGAAGTAGTTTAGGAGTTGAAGTAACTCATATTTATTCGAGATTCATGCCTAGGCACCATTATATTTTGTGTAGCATCATAGTAAAAGGCATGTAATCTAATGATGTACATCTGTTGTCCCTTAGGAGTGTTAGAACATGAAAGTGTAATTTCATTGTACAACACTGATGGCCGTAGACACCTGTACTGTACAGATTATAGAATACAGGTGGGATTGTACTCATGCAAAAGAGAGAAGTTATGAATTTTATTTCTCATACACGATAAAGGGATCGAATGGCGGGTAAGAAGAAAAGAAAATGTCAAAAGAAATTGTGCACCTCAAAACTTTAAGTGCATGTTTGGATTTCAATTTACACATTTCAAGTATCAGGTCTGCAAAGTAACTTTTACTTACAATTAATATATTTAACAAAATTATAGTTGAGTTATATTTGAACATAATTTTGAATTTCAAATTATGAACTGAGTAAAAAAAAAAAAATTACTTTTTCATTAAAACAAATCATGATTTACAAACAGAAATCCAAACATGCTATAAAACTTATACGTTTGCAAATGATTTAAATACAAACTCATACAATTACACAACACATGGAATAGAGCACGTGAGTGTGAGGTGAGGGGTACGCATCACCGGCGAGTGATGTAATAACTAATAACCTCTCTTAGACTTTTCTACAAATGGCATCGCATCTTCTTCCTCTTTTCAATACACCAACTTTCTTTTTGGCCATATCCACCCAATAATCAACTTGTTCAACTAGTTTTCCCTTCCATTCCTCTTTTTTCTCTCTCGCTTTCTCTCTCTGTCCACATGTACCCCTCTTCCTCCTCCAACTCCTCCTCCCACAACTCCGTCTCCCAAACCCAAACCGGCTTGACCCGCTACGGCTCCGCCCCTGGCTCTCTCCTCACCTCCGCCGTCGATGCCGTCATCGGTGGAGCCGACCGTGAGTTCTCCTCCGCCGTCGGATCGCGCCCTCTTGTGAGCCATTATTTATCCGGCGACTCTTCCGCCGTCACTTCGGAGTCCACCTGCAAAGTCAACTCATTGTCGTCCTCCGATCCCAAGGAGCACAGAGGAGGCTTGCAGAGATCGTACGGACTCCACGAGGCAGGCGTTGGCTTTGGCGGATCAGCTTCAGCTTCTTCTTCTCCTTCGGCTTTGGTCCGTCAGAGAAGCTCACCTGCTGGGTTCCTCAGCCATCTCACCACCACCGCAGCTGACAGCGGTATGGGTACTCTTTCGTCTTTTCACCTTCCTTTTCAGTTTTCCATTTTTTTTTTTTAAGTTTCCCGTGGGCGAAGCCAAATCCAAGAGTGGATTTCAAAATTTAATATTAATAATAACGGAGTGACGACTTTACCCTTGGTTTTGTATCATCTTCCATGTTTTGCTTGGGGTAGTTCGGGTCTTTCGTTGTCTGGAAATAAATAATGGGTTGTATTGTGTTGGTAGATGTGCATGTATGTATATCTGGTTTTGGCCGTTTTGCAAGTTTTTCACCCAGCCCGCCGCGTTTAAGGGGCAAATCTTTGACTTTTGACTTTGCAAACCTTAAATAGCGAATATGCCCCTGGGAGAACGGTTTAGATTATATTAGAACACAATGGGATATATGCATTTTACCCAGTTAACCTTGAGATGCTGATTGTGCATTTGTTTTGAACTTGAAAATTGTAAATGAAGAGGCAAATAGTAATTAACGTCATTGTCATTATTCTTCTTTTCATGTTTTTTTTGGCAAACCATGTTGGATCATATTGTCATTCTGTATAAATTAGCAGCCGGCTTCTCAATCTCAAGGGGCACTGGAAGCTACAACTCACATGGTGTCTCTAATAGTGGCCATGGAGTATCAAGGTTGAAGTCTCAATTGAGCTTCACAGGGCAAGAATCTCTTTCTCAGATATCAGAGGTGAGCGAAAATGTTGTTGATGGCATCAGTTCTGACAATGGGCACCATAGAGCTACGCATTCTTATGCTACCTCCAGCTTTGGAATGGACCCCTGGGATAATTCAAATTCCATTGTGTTTTCGGCTCCACCAAGTAAACGTTCTAAAAATATTGATGGAGACATTCTAAACTGTCTCAATGCCTTGGAATCTCAGGTAAGAAGTTTCTTTTGAGAATTAATTAAAAAAGAATCTTAATAAGAAATAAAATGTATTCGTGTTTGTTTAATAGAGACTTGAACAACTATAGGACATATAGTAATTGTTTAGACAAACACAGTTGATTTATCCTTATATGTCAGTTTTTCTATATGTCTACCAAAATTATCCTTACTTGCTGCTTCACTGTTTACAATTTTGTTTCATTGTCCTCTTCAGTTTAGTCTGCCACAAACAACTCTGGAAATGGCAACAGTGGAGAAGCTATTGCATATTCCTGAAGATTCTGTCCCTTGTAAAATCCGTGCTAAGCGAGGCTGTGCTACTCATCCACGTAGCATTGCAGAACGGGTTAGTAAATTTTGCTTTGAGAAAGGGCCCCAAACATTACGTCAGCAAAATGGCCTGCCTTATTTCTGGGTTTAATGTGCATGACGGATAATTTGTCTCATTAAAGCATTATTGCGGCTTTCCTCTTTTTAGTTTTTCAACTTTCAAGTGTTTTCTGAGCCGAAAAGGATGTATGGAACTATGCATACAAGTGCCATTTTTCCCCCCAAATTGGAATAATAAAAGTTTGTAGAATAGATAGAGCATAATGGAGTTTCAACTTGCAATCTTTGTGATTCCCCTCACTTCCTACATTAATATTCTTAACAAGGGAAAAGTATCTCCATTCCGTCCCCTACCTTCCCTGTCCATTCCATCCCCTCCTCTCTAGAACTTCCAAACATGGCCAATTTGAATTTATATGAATCTCTTAATTTTAATCTTAGAATGACATGAACTTGCATTGATCTAAACTAACAACACCAATCAGCGGCTGCTAAATCTTGCAAAATGAACAAAAGAGTAATAATATTTGGTAACATGTTTCCCCTTCTAATTCGTTTTTGGTAAATTGAAGGTTAGCTGGTTAGGTATATGGTAACCTGCTTATTGGAAAATTTTGTTCATGATTTTGCTTGGTTTAAACTAAAGTGATAATTGGAGAAAGATAAAAAGAACTTTTTGAAATTTTGTCAAGTTTCACCTTGAAGCAAAGTCTAACTTCTACCTACAAGAAAGGAAATTTGTCAATTATGTTATCAATAAAAGCTTAAGTTTGCGTAGAATAATGTGAAGAACTTAAATGTTTGTGTTGAAGATCTAGCAATGAAAACAAATTAAAGTGAAAAATCCTGTTCCAAACTCAAAAGAAACACAAATCTAGGTGTAACATTACAATGTACCAAAATATCTTTGCTTTTCCTTGAAAATACTTAAAGGGCTGATTCTATCAATGGTGTATTAATAAATATATCATATTAAAAAGACAAAGATTTGTCTGTGTCATCAAATAATCTCTCCATGACTTCCTAGTTTGCTATCTTGTACGTGAAACATGTTACATGTTATGCGTTGGTAGGTAGTTGGTGTGGGACAAATATGTTTGCAGTTCTTTGGTTTTACACAAGATGCTAATCAAAATCCATTCAGTTTGGTTATCATTTTTTTCATGTATACAGGAGAGAAGAACTAGAATAAGTGGGAAGCTGAAGAAATTACAAGACCTTGTACCTAATATGGATAAGGTAATGGTAGTTTCTTCCTTAGTTGTGCTATTTCTGCCTGGCAACATTCTGTAGCTATTATTGTTGCTTACGTCTTGCCATCAGCAGTGAGTTTTCAATGCATCCTCAACATTCTTTGAACTTTTGTCATATTTTAAGGACAATTAGAATACAACCAACTTCTTATGAGTTGTAATTTACTTTATATTCAAAATAAGCTGATGCGGTGTTGCTATTAGTCCTTGTTTAAATTACTAAAAGCTTGAATTAACATTGAACCTTGCAAGTAAATAATGAGATGATATGAAACTTGGAAAAGCTAAGTCCGTTTTGTTTACATAGACCATTCATTATTGTGGCCTCTATGCTTTCCTCGGCAATGAATTTCAAATTTTCAGTGCGTGCTCAATATTATTGTAGTTTCTATAAATGAACTTTGTCATGAACTTTCTCTTAGTTGAGGACAGATAAGAATACATCCACCTGCTATAGAGCCATGGAGGATACTAATCTGTGTCATAAATTGCTAGTAAGATATATATGGGCATACTTCCCGGACACTAATTTTAGCTCCGTAAGTGTCTCACAAGGTTTAGTTCCCAAACTTCAGTCTCATCAAGTAAATAAAGGAATACTTTGGACATGTTTGGATTAGTTTATTTTGCACTAAAAAAAAAGCTTTTCTGCCAAAAACTCTCTCTAGAACGTTTTGATTATTAGACTTTTTTTAAGGCAAAAAGCTAATTCAAACATACTTCTTCTAAGATAAAAAAATACCTTTCTGAATGCATGACTTCTATGCCCAGAACGTTCATTCAATGCCCAAAACGTATTTCAGAGCACACCCACCCACTGTCATATATAAAGGAGACTGGAGAAACTTGGGTTTTATAACAAATTGTTATAGGGCAGTTCCTTAGATGTTATTATTTATGTAGTAAAGATTTAGTAAGTTGATATTTTATGGTTGATTGATTGGAGCAGTTCTGGGGAGGTATGGTTTCAAGGTTGATAAGCTGAAGTTCTAATGGAAAGAATTGGGTGCAAAATTTGGTTAGACTGCAACCCGGGTTAAGTAAGAACCCCTAGATGAGGGGCTGTCCTGGTTTGTGAAAGTTATAAAAAATTGTAGGTGAAAAGGAAGATTAAGAAACTAAGGATAAGCATCCCCTGAAGAAAATTAAAGATTAAAAAAAAAAAAAAATTCAGTGTAATAAAGCTCCCCAATCTCTCTGGATATCACCAAAACCTTATCAGCATAATATCCAAGGCGGGAGGGAAAAAGATTGAGAACCATCAACACCACAGAGAACAAGCTGCAAGAGATTATATCTCAGAACTACTGCATTTCTCCGATACTGGAAACATCTAGGGATAAGGCTTTATGTCGTCTCCTCATCTCCAGGAGGCCATTAATATCAAACACACTGAATACCTGCTTGTGGTATTCATAATGTCTCATAAAATCAGTTTCTAAGCCGTCAGCTTGTAGAATTGTTTCAAATTAGCATTTGGTTTTGCTTTCTTTATTCATTTTTAATAATAGATTTATATGCAATTTATATATAATTCTTTCTTTGGACATTACTTCTTAATCTTAATTGTTGGTATATGGGTCATGCAATGAGAGCATTATTTCAGGTATACAAATCTCTTCCATAAGTGAGCATCTTCACTTGAAGTGGGTAAAGCATCAAATGTTAATATTACATTACATATATGCCAAATCAGTAGGTCAAGTATATACTATGATCTGCTTGACCTTGTTTCAAAATGTCATTGTAGCAAACAAGCTATGCAGACATGCTGGATTTGGCCGTTCAACATATTAAAGGCCTTCAAAGTCAAGTTCAGGTGTGTAAAAGTACCTTTACATTTCCTGTGTGTCGAGTAGTTTCAATTTCTATGCATATTAACAAATGAAATGCTTCATACGAAAACAGTATTCTTAATAACTAATATCTTCCTTGATAAGTTGGCACATAACTGTTAGAATCTAATAATATGTATGTGGGTTTGCTTAAGTATGGGTTGGGGTTGTGTATGTACTACACTTGTATCACCTTGCATTCTCAATCTCGCTTGATCACCATTTTGGTGTATGTACAACCTTGGTATCTTGTAATGTTTGCTTATTTTGCCCCTACGCCCATGAACTTTTCCAATGCACAAAAGAAAATAGAATAGAAAATTTATCAGTGAGAAAATTATTGAAAAAAAAATTATGAAAGCTGAAATTCTAGCACTTTACATGTTGGAGAAGTACAATGCAAAATCAATTTTGGCTCAAATCTTTTAAAAACTAGAAATAATAAGAAAGTATGGATGTGAGAAAAAATCACACTAATCATTGTGAAGAAGCTTGATTTGGAAAATGATATTTTTTTTGTGTCTTGTACCTAATATAATTGTTCTCTTTATCTTGCTTTATTTACTTTACTAGAACGTGCAGAAATTATACTCCACTCTTGATCTGTCAATTAGGGACTTGTTGCATGGTACTAAATGGCAAGTGTAAATATCAAGGTTTTTTTTCCGCTTATGTCCTTGTTATCGTAGCTTTCTTAAAGCTGTAAATGATTTGAAATATATGAAAATTTCATACTCTAAATCATAAGGATTACAAGATATCAACTGAAGCATTCCTTTAATTCTTAATACCTTTGTTGAACTTGATTAATCGTCTTTTCACCCTCTTTCAGAAGCTTCACAGGGAACTTGAGCATTGCAGTTGTGGATGCAAACTAAGCACATAATGAGTTTTGTTTTACGAGATTCTGTGGCAGAACAGCCTGCGTAAAGTGAAAGCTTCTGATGGCTAAGAATCAAAACTGATTTTGTACCTTAAAATTAATAATGCAGGAATATGAAGAATTATAGATGATTGATTCAACAATTGTACATACTGTTTGTTTGGCAATATGGTAGTCTAGAAAAATCTCTTATCTTCGAGAATCCGAGAATTGGCTTTTAAACTCGAGACTGATTTCCCTGTTGAGTTGATTTCTTTTCTTGCTGGAAAGTTTCGTACAAGGAGTTATTGTCATGGAATAGGAATCCGAATACAATGAATTTAAATAAAATGATCATTTTGTTTCCAAGTTTGATTGCCAAAGAAATATAATATATTTTTATTATATTATTATGTTTGGTGCATGAAATAATATGGATAGAATTATAATTGTAACTAATGAAAAATATATAAGGAAATAATACTTGTGTTAATTTAATTTTTGTTTTGCATGCAATGACTATTCTCACTTCTATGGAGAGAATGACTCTTTATGTCCCTGCGTAATAAAGCATAGAATAAAACGACCATTCACGACTTTTTTTAAATACCAAACAAAGGTATATTTATTCTTATTAAATAGATGTAGGATATTATTATTATTATTGAGAAGAGTTTATGATGAGAGTTTATGTTTACACCCGGATTATCTATTGTTTTCTAATGAAGAAATCAAACTCAAGACATTTGGTAATACTCAATCAAGCCAGTGAATAGAATGATTATTCTAACATATGAATAAACTTCTAAGCATTTAGGATAATCAAATAAAGTAAGATACATACATTGTCCTATAGGTTTTGAAGGCAACAAATTAAGTGGTATCTCAAATGTCTGAAATATGTGTCGGAATAAGTATTATGTTACATTATTATTAACAATGAAACATGATTATCAATAAAAAAACAATGCAAACATGGTTGCAGAATTATTGTTTTTTGTTAAAATAAGAGAGTTGAACACACTTAAATTATAGATTCGATTGCTATTTCATATCTTTTAAGGTATATATGAACTTTAATTTATAGAATATTTTTAAAAGATATGAAATAATCACCAAATCTATTAATTTTGGGTGTTCATTTGTTCATTTTTTTTTTACAAGAATTGAAAATGCTACATTCATTTTGCATTATTCTCATTAAGTGTAATATGTATTGAGTTTCTTATTACAAAATATTTTTAGTAAGATTTGAAATTCTTGACATTGCAGGTAAAATTTATCTTACTAAGACTCTAACTTATTATGTAGGTTGATCATAATCATAAGTGTGATACTTCTTCCAATATAAATTTTCAATAAAGATTCAACATAAGATGTTACCTTTGAAAGCTAGTATCCTCCTAACTTTAGTTGATCATCTTAAACCCTTTATAATGATAATTATATTCATGCCTCTATTCTATGAAAAGAGAATTTCCTTTATTTGAATACCAAAAAGTCATTAAATAATAATTATTTCAGCCCTTGATTCCCCAAGGAAATAGGCATTTCTTTGAAAGAGAATTGGGAGGAGAACTAACTCACAGACTTGATCCTGGGCCGAAGGTAGAGAAGGAGAACAAACGAACAAAGGGAGGTGTCAAAAAGCACCATATGAAGCAAGAATGTGAAGTCATAAAAGTTGACTTAATTGGTAAAATCAAATAGTATTCTTCTAAGTCTTCGCTGAGAATTGTGGCATGCGCTTGGAATTATGTAGTAATCATGCTCTTTAAGATTTATCATATTTCAAGTATTGCCTTTACCGTGTAATAAAAGGCCTTTAGCATGTACTTTGAATAACATGTAGTCTCGTCAACATTGAAGGGCATCTCTAAAAGACATGAAATCGATCAAATATATAAATTATGTTCAACTATTCATATTTCCACGACAATCATAAAATTATAAATACTTCTCCCATGTTTGCATAATAGCTAATAATATTGTAATAAACACTAAGAATAAAAATTTTCAAACAGAGATTTCATATAATTTGTTACTTTCAAAAGTAAAAGGAGATGAAAGATTATTTTATTCCAAGCTTTCTCAATATACAAGACAAAAATAGTCTTCTACTAATAGATATGAGAATAATCATTGCTTGCAGAATGAAATTATCTATTGCAAATTTTGGTTTCCTTATATATTTTCATCAGTATATATATAAATTCATTCCATATTAATTCCATGCACCAAACATAAAAATGAAATAAATCCCATTCCTAAATGAATCAAACTAGATATAAGAATGATCATGTTATTCTATTTCATTACATTCTCCTTTTTATTCCCATTTCTGATTCCATAAAAATAACCTCCTTATATGAAACGTATACAAACAAGAAAATAAATCAGTCTCAATTTAAAAATGGGCAAATCTCCATTATTGAAGAAAAAGGTAGAGATTTTCCTAGACTGCAAAGATTCACAACAAACAATATGTAACAATTGTAAAATTGATAATCTATAATTTCTATTCTGCCATTATTAATTTTCAAGTTAGGGTAGGTACAAAATCGGTTTCATTCTTTGACATCAGAACCTCGTTGACTTGTATTCCTGCATTATGTACTTTGTTTGGATCCACAACTGCAATGCTCAAGTTCTTTGTGAAGCTTCTGAAAAGAGGTGAAAAGACGATGGAATTAAGATAATGAAATGCTTCATTGATAACTTGATAATCTACGCTTTAAACATATATAAAAAAATTCATTATACTACATAATCACCTACCAGCTTTACTAAAAGGATCTGCAGTTTGAATTACAGAGGATCCTGATCCTACTAAAATGCTTAGGATAACAAGGAGATTCCAAAGAAAAAAAGAGAAAGAAAGAACTGCATATCACAGTAAGTCCATAACGGACACAACAATGAGGGAGGTATCATTTCTGCACGTTCAAGTAAATAAAGCAGGACTAAGGAGAACAATTATATTCTAGGTACAAGAGCACAACAATACATTTTCACAAAAAATTTGTTCTTAAATTATTCCAGTGATTTTTCAACATCCAATCCTTTCTTATTCTTTTATATTTTTATAGACTTTGCGACCAAATTAAATTTTGCAGTTGTACTTTTCCAACATGTGAAGTGCTAGAAGTTGAGCTTTCCAAAATTTTACTTCAATAATTTTCTCACTGATAAATTTTCTGCTCCATTTTCTTTGGTGCATTGGGGAAGTTCATGAGGAAGGAGCACAATAAGCAAACATTACAAGATACCAAGGTCATATACCCAAAGCTTACACCAAAATGATTGATCAGCGAGTGTTGATGAGAAGCAAAAGGAGAATGCAAAAGGATACAAGTGTAGTACATGCACAATCCCACCCATACTAAATAATCCTCATATACTTATTATATTCTAAAAGTTATCTGCCAACTATTCAATGAAGATATTAATTTTTAAGAATACTGTATTAATATGAAAGCATTTTTATTTGTTAATATGAACTCTTGTATAACAGTAAATGCCATAGTACTTTTCACACCTCAACTTGACTTTGAAGGCCTTTAATATGTTGAACTGCGCAAATCCAGCATGTCTGCATAGCTTGTTTGCTACAATGACATTTTGAAACAAGATCAAGCCAGCTGTAATTCATACTTTCCACACATGATTACATAATAATTAAGCATGTGATCTTTACCCAATCTCAAGTGAAGATACTCACTTATGCAAGAATTTGTATACCTGAAAATAGTTCTCTCCATTGAAGATTAAGAAGTAATTGTCCAAGAAATTAATCATCAATATAATTACATAAACCTACTCAGTAATTATTACAAACTATGTAACTAGAATTTGATTCTGATTCTGGTTGGTATAGGTGGACTTGGTAACTGTTGCACATAAATCTTACATGAAAAATGAATAAAGAAAGTAAAACAGATACTAATTCCAAAACAGTGCCACAAGCTAACTGCTTAGAAATTGATTGAAGAGACATTATGAATATTACAAGCAGGTACTCAGTAGGTTTGATATTACTGGCCTCTTGGAAGATGAAAGAGACCATATAACCTTCTCCCTGATGTTTCCTGTTTTGGAGAAATGCAGTAGTTTCTGAAAGACATAGTCACTTGCAGCTTGTTCCCTGTGGTGTTGGGTGGTTTCTCATTACATGGTGCCAATGGGATTTCCCTCACATGGTATTATGCTGATAAGGTTTTGGTGGTAAGAAAAAAGCAACTACTGTGGCTAGCAAGTAAGTGCCCAGATTTCAAAGGTCCTACATCTTTCATACTTGTAGCATAGGCATTGTTCACCCAGCCACTATTTGGCATTTCTCTTGTGCTTCATTTTAGTGATTTTTCTGTTACTAATATCTTCAGAGATATTGGAGAGTTTTTATTGCACTGAATTTAGTTTTCTTTTGCTCTTTAAATTTATTCAGGGTTGCTTATAATCAGTTTCTTAATCTTCCCTTTCAATTTACCATTTTTTTATACCTTTCATAGGCCTGGATGGTTTTTACCTGGTGCAAGTTTTTCCTCATTTTGCAACCCCAATTCTTTTCATTTGGAACTTCAGCTTTGTTAACCTCAAACATCACACCCCCTCAGGATTGCTCCAACCAATCAACCGTAAAATATTAACTTCTGAATCTTACTACATAAATAATAACATATAAGGAACTGTCTTGTAACAATTTGGTCGCCACATTTTTGGGTATTTTTCTGCCCAAGAGTTTGTAACTCAGTGGTACAAAGACACTTCAGGAACAGCTTGATCCCAGCGTCGAATTACCTTCAGGCTGCTTTGCCTGCATTTTATCCCTACCTTCCGCTTCTCCACACCACGTCATAAACTTCCTATGTAAACCGAAAAAAAAAGGTATTTTTTCTTAGAGGAAGTTATGTCCTTTATTTACTTGATGAGATCTGTAGTGTTGGGAACTAAACTTGCGAGACACTTACTTAACCAAAAATTAGTGTTTTGGAAAGTATGTGCATATATCTTATAGCAATTTAATGCCAACAAATATTATCCTCCAAGGCTCTATAGCAGTTGGATGCATTCTTCTCTGATCTCAATTAAGGACAAAGTTCATGCATTATAAACTACAGAGAAGATTGTAGCATGCACTGAAAATTTAAAAATTCATTGCCTAGGAAGCATAGAGGCTGCAATAATGAATGATGTACATAAACAAATTGGACTTGGCTTTTCCAAGTTCATTTCATCTCGTTACTTATCCTGCAAGGCCATCCTCAAATCAAGTTAATTTTAAACAAGGACTAGTAGCAACCAACAGCATCTTAATTTTGAATCTAAAGTTTTAACCATAATTCCATAAGCAGTCGGTTTATTTTTGATTGTCCTTAAAATATAAACAGAAGATCAAACAGTGTTGAGGATTCCCTGAAAACTCACTGCTGATGGCAAGACATAAGCACAATACATAGCCGAACAATGTTGCCGACACAAATAGCACAACTACGGAGAAACTACTTACCTTATCCAATGTTAGGTACAAGGTCCTGTAATTTCTTCCAGCTTCCCGCTTATTCTAGTTCTTCTTTCTGTATACATGAAAAAAATGATAATCGATGTGAATGGATTTTGATTAGTACACAGCATGTATAAAGCAAAGAATAAAAACATCCTCCGACACCGATTTTTTCATGCATAGAAATTATTAAGTTTCTATTGCATGACCTTATCATGTTCTAGTCAATTTATAGGACTGGGTTTTGCAAAGATTTAGCAACTGCTATTGTGTTGTTCAGTTTAGATAATACGAAAGTCATGTTCATTCAAATTAAAATCAAAGATAAACTATAAATTTAAATTGGCTTTGTTTGGAAGTTCTAGAGGGAGGGGATGGAATGACAGGGAAGTAGGGGAATGGATGAACACTTTCCCCTTGTTGAATGATTATGTAGGAAGGTGAGGAATAACAAATATTATTTGAAATTCCATATGTCTCTATTATATTCTACACAAACTTTTATTATTCCAATTGGGGGAAAAATGCACTTGATGCATAGTTCCATACATTTTTCGCTCAGAAAACACTGAAAGGTTAAGAAAAACTAAAAGAGGAAAGCCCAATAATGTTTAATGAGACATTTTCCTCATGCACATTAACCCAGAAATGAGCAGGCATTTTGCTGACGTAATGTCTGGGCCTCTTAAAGCAAAATTTACTAACCCGTTCTGCAATGCTACGTGGATGAGTAGCACAGCTCCTTAGCACGGATTTTCAAGGGACAGAATCTTCAGGAATATGCATAGCTTCTCACTGTTGCCATTTCCAGAGTTGTTTGTGGCAGACTAAACTGAAGAGGAAATAAATCAAAAAATTGAAACAGTGAAGCCAGCAGTAAGGATAATTTTGGTAGCATATAGAAAAACTACATATAAGGATAAATCAACTGTTGTCTAAACAAATTACTATTGTCTATAGTTGTTCAAGTCTCTAAAACAAACCCAATACTTTTATTTCTATTAAGATTCTTTTTTAAAATTCCTCAAAAGAAACTTCTTACCTGAGATTCCAAGGCATTTATAGAATGTCTCCATCAATATTTTAGAACGTTTACTTGGTGAAGCAGAAAACACAATGGAATTTGAATTATCCCAGGGTCCATTCCAAAGCTGGGGTAGCATAAGAATGGTAGCTCTATGGTGCCATTGTCAGACTGATGCATCACAACATTTTCGCTCACTCTGATATCTGAGAAAGAGATTCTTGCCCTGTGAAGCTCAATTGAGACTTCACCTTGATACTCCATGGCCACTATTAGAGACACCATGTGAGTGTAGCTTCCAGTGCCCCTTGAGATTGAGAAGCCGCTGCTTATTTATACAGAATAACAATATGTCAACATGGTTCAAAAAAAAATGAATATAAGTGAAAATGAACATTAATTACTATTTTGCCCTTCATTCATAATTTCAATTTCAAAACAGACAAATATAGCCAGATTCTAGAGGCACATTGCAGAGATTTAACAGTTTTAAAACTGTCAGCTATGTTGTTCAGTTTCTTCTGCTCCAATTATTTATACATTTTCATCATCGAGAGCAACATAACAAAACAACCAATACAGCAACAACACAAAAATAATAACAAATGAACAAGTTCACGTTAACAAAGTCTATTTAAGAAAAGAACAATGGTAAAAGCTATGAAATATTTTAGATATCTATCTAATTGATCAAGCTAACTTGTCACGAGTAGAAGACCCACGAACCTGGCAGCATAAGATTTTCCCGTGGGGGGATTAATGAAAAAAAGTCAGAATTCAAATCCAGACACAAGTGCTTAACTCTTGACAGGCATTCCTAAATCAATAAACAAGGGTGGTGATCCACTTTCGAGAGTAAGTCTATAACTACTTTTACACGGTTGAATAATCTGTCAAATGAGAGTGCAAATTTTATAATCTCTTGAAAAACATAATATTATGTGATAATCAAGTATTTTTTTTTCAAGGAACGTGTGATAATCAAGTATAATTAAATTTAAAAATATAATCAAACATTTATAAATATTTATTTAGATTATTTTATTTAAATTTTAAAAAACTTATTTATAAAATACATTTATTTAAAATTTGATGAACTTGATTCTATTTTATAAAAAAATTTCAATTCTAAAGTTAGGATTACTGATTAAATATTTATAAAAAGGTTATTTAATGAAATAAATATTTTAAGTAAGTTGATCTCAACTTTTATATATATATAGTATAATATATATATAATTGCATCTTTCGCACTGGGTAATTGCATACACTATATCGTCATTACTGTCTACCTACCTAATAATAAATATAAACCAATCTCCCAGGGCATTTTCGCCATTTAAAGATTTACCATGTTAAAAGTCAAAGATTTGCCCCTTGTCCTCAAGGTTGCGGTTTTGTACCAAATCACTGTTCCATCCCGGTTTCCAAAACCAAGACACAGACATATTGTACACCACATTATTTATTTTTCAGAGAACAAAGACCCCAACCTACCCCAGCAAAAAAACATGGAGGATGATATAAAACCAAAGGGCTGAAATCCGTACCCAAGTCACCGTATTATTTATTAAAATTGGAATCCCTTCTTCGTTCGCCCACGGGAATTTAAAAAAAAAAAACTGAAAAGAAAGGATTGAAGACGAAGAGACCCATTACACTGTCAAGCTGCCGTGGTGGCGAGACTGGCTGAGGAAACCCAGCAGGTTGGGCTTCTCTGACGGACCAAAAGCCGAAGGAAGAAGCGAAGCTTGATCCGCTAAAGCTAACGCCTGCCTCGTGCGGTCCGTACGATCTCTGCAAGGCTCCTCTGTGCTCTTGGGATCGGAAGACGACGATGAGTTGACTTTGCAGGTGGACTCCGAAGTGACGCAGAAGAGTCGCCGGAGAAGTAATGGCTTCACGAGAGGGCGCGATTCCGACGGCGGGGGAGAATGTCGCGGTCGGCTCCGGGATGACGGCATCGACGGCGGAGTGAGGTAGAGAGCCAGGGTCGGAGCCGTAGCGGGTCAAGAGCCGGTTTGGATTTTGGAGACGGAGTTGCCGGGGGGCGGAAGTTGAGGAGGAAGAGGGGTACATGTGGGACAGAGAGATAAAGAGAAGAGAATGGAACTTGTTGAATGGAAAAAGGGAAAGAGAGAGCTTGCTCGGGTTTTACGACAATAGCAGTTGCCTTTGAGAAAAGTCTGAGAAGAAGATATTCTTGTCCACACTTTCGTCCGTGATGCCATTGCGTCACGTGCCCTATCTCTCCCACTTCCTCCCCCACCCTATTTAATTATTTATCGCCAGATTCTTGGGTATCCGCCAAACAGGCACAGATTCCTGGCATCAACATTTTTTACTAATTTAGATAGAGTTTTTCAAATGGAACTGATTTCAAGCCTTTTGCTCCATTATTTTCTGAAATTACCATTTAATTGAATTATCAGAATATATATATAATATATATATAACACACACTTTAACCAAAGTTAACTTAAAATGTTTTAGGATTTAATTACAATATTTATTAAATATATTGATTTATATTAAATTTTTTATTAACAAGTTATTTAAAATATTCATTATAAATTTTTTATTTAAATTTATAAATATCCCTTCTTGAAATAGGATAACTTTCATTTTTCTTAAATTTTTTATAAAATAAAATAAAAACTTATACATTAATTCCACTTTAAACTTAAAAATCTTACATAAATAAAATGTAAAAAATATAAATTAAATTACTCATATATTTTACTTATACACTTCCCTTCCTTTGTTTTTCTCTTCTGCCGCAGTTTGCCTCACCCACAAGAACATCGAACTCATTTTCTTCAGGATGCTTCTCCCACCCCACCTTTTTGCAATCAAACCGAGATGTTGATACCCTTCCACTAATGTTCACAATCATCGGCTAGTCCCAAAATCTATGAACCACAATTAATATACCATGGCGTGCGCTCACAAACCCAA